>OY759191.1:6248183-6890333 GCA_963662085.1 Eupithecia inturbata
ATAATTTCGTGTGAACCCATCCGTTCTCACACCAAAAATGTATCTATATTTATGATCATGTGGACCTGTCCCTTAGCATGATCCATCTTGTACATGAGCGATCTTGCAAAGTAACATGAACCCTTCTATTCTCATGTTTGCCTGCAAATCACCTTAGTTCCATTTATTAAGTGAACCCTTTCATTCTTACGTCATAAAATGTATACAGTACATAAATCATATCTTAATCAAGTTGAATTTCTAAATCAATAAATAAACATAATCATTACTCTATCTATTCTTATTATCTTCATCATTATCATCATCCGATACAGAATTTTCATTTTCCGTACTATCATCATTGAGCTCTAGAGCTGCTACATGAACCCATGGACGCATACGATTAGCAGCTACTGTTGTCTTACGTGTACTTTTACTATTACTTAGCCCTGGAATCGCCGCTAATTCATATCGGTCATTATCAAACACAGCAACCACACGATACGGACCAACATAAGAAGGTAGAAGCTTTTTGCTTTTACCATCGTTCGCGTAGTTAGTTTTAGTGATTTTAACCAGTTCACCCTCCGAGTATTTATGTGCTGGTCGCCTATCCTTATCAAAATGTTGTTTCTGTTTTTCCTGATTCTTATCTATCCTATCTTTGACTTCGTCACGCAGATCACTGCGTTCGATTTGACTTTGTGTAGCTTGCCTAACTTCATTGAGCCTAGGGTCAACTTCGCTATTAATTTGTGTGCCAAACATAACCTCTGCGGGAGCTCTACCAGTAGTTTTTTGTATGCTATTGTTAAGCCCCCATTGAACCCGACCTACCTTCAAATCCCATTCTCTTTCGTTACCGTTCAAATTCTGCGCCGTTAGGGCATCAAGAATGGTACGATTGTACCTCTCTACTTGTCCGTTTGACTGGGGACTAGCTACAGCATTAAGGATGTGCTTGATGCCTTTCTCAGAACAGAACTTCTTGAATAGCCGGGAAGTGAAACAAGTACCTCTATCGCTAACTATGCGATCCGGCGATCGAAAAGTGTCAAAAATGCTTTCGAGAACATTTATAGCGATAATAGATTTGGTATTTCTGACTGGTCTGGCAAAAACAAATTTGGTGAAAGCATCTACAACGACTAGTAGGTAGCAATTCCCCTTTTTAGATTTCACAAACGGCCCTAAGTGGTCAATATGTAGTGTGTGAAAAGGAACTTCAACTTTAGTTATAGGGTTCAGCAAACCCTCAGAATTGTGATTCCCCTTTTTGGAATATGCGCATTCTATGCATGCTCCTACGTATTTCTTTACGAACTTAGTCATCCGCGGAAACCAATAAGACTTTTTTATACGTTCCAAAGTCTTTTCTACTCCAAGGTGACCGATATCGTCGTGGTTTAAGCGACACAACTGCCACCTCGCACCCTTGGGTACAGCCCACCTAATTTCATTTTTCTCTCCATTCAAACATCTAAATAGCCCATTATCCTTAATCACGTAATTGTCTTTTATATACTTCAGTCCTTCTTGATCTAAATCAGAGTCAAGAATATCACGTACCCTTTTCAGTTCAGAATCCCCTAACTGGAGCGTGTGCAGCCAATCGTCTTGGCTTATTGCCATAACTATCGGATACTGATCCAATTGCTCCTTCTCATTATTTGTTACGGGGTTTCTTGACAAGGCATCTACATGTAACATTTTAGTACCAGGGCGATATTCTATCGAACAATCAAATTCCTGCAACATCAACCACCATCTGGCGATACGAGGGATCAGATCCCGTTTGGCAAAAGTTGTGCGTAACGCACTACAATCAGATACTATTTTAAAATTCTGACCAAGCAAGTAAACCCTAAATTTTTTTAGGGAGCAGACCACAGCCAGTGTTTCCAACTCATATGAGTGGAAATTTTTCTCCTCCGGAGATGTTTGGCGGCTATAAAAAGCTACAGGTTGTAATGATTCACTACTCTTAGTGCGTTGCAACAGAATACCTCCTATACCGACTCTGCTAGCATCGGTATGCAACTCAAACTCTGCTGAGGGATTGTATATTGCCAAAACAGGCCTTTCCACTAACTTAGCTTTCAGAACCTCAAAAGCCTTTTCTTGTTCGCTACCCCATGACCAACTTACATCTTTCTTTAGCAATCTACTAAGAGGATGTGCTAACTGAGCAAAGTTTTGTATGAACTTGCGAAAATAGCTTGCCAAGCCCAAGAATTGGCGCACAGTGTGCAAATTCGTTGGCCGGGGAAAATCTGCGACGGACTGTATCTTTTTATCACCTGGCCTTACTCCGGCGGCGCCAATTTCATAGCCTAAGTAGTCAATTTTGTCCATAAGAAACTCGCATTTAGTCAAATTAAGCGTCAAATTAGCCTGTTCTAATAATTTGAGGATATGCTCTAACTTCCCTAAGCAGTCATCTACATCCTTTCCGTATATTAGCAGGTCATCGATATAGGCAGTAGCCTCAGTAAATCGTGCCGATCCTAGTATCCTATTCATCATCCGTTGGAAGACCGCTGGGGCATTCGCCAAACCGAACGGCATACGGTTAAACTCATATTGGCCGTCTGGTGTGACAAATGACGTCAGCGGCTTTGAGTTCTCTGATATGGGGACCTGGTAATAACCGGATGCTAGGTCTAGGGATATAAAACAAGCCTGACCAGATAGCCTAGCAATCTCATCTTCTATAATCGGCATCGGGTATCGCTCTTTTATAGTTACAGAATTGAGCATCCTATAGTCGATGCATAAACGAAGCTTTCCATCTTTTTTACGGACCAGAATGATGGGGCTCGCGTACTCCGATACCGATTCTCTGATAATCCCTGAATCCAACATTTCCTCAATCATATTTCGCACATTTTGCCTTTCGCTAGAAGAGAGTCGGTAAGGTCTATATACGACTGGAGTCTTACTGTTAACCTCGATTGTCATTTCGCAAACATCAGTACACCCTAAATTTTTGAGGGATGATGCGAAACAATGTTTATATCTCGTCAGTACCTCAACCAGCCTGTTTTTGTCGGTTTTACTGACACTGTCACCGACACGAACCTGGCTAACATCAACGTCCGTATCAGGTTCAAGTGCTATTTTAGACTGTGGGTTAACAATCCTGTTAACTACCCTAACCTTAGTTGCTCGTCCTATAACTCCTTTATAAACTTTTCCTGAATTTAGCACAGGAGTCATACAAATATTTATACTACCTTCTTTGACAGGATATATCCCACTAGTAACAAAGCACTGTTCATTAGGCTTACCTATCACCCCACTATCCAACAAAACGTGCCCATCAAAGGTTGGTTCGACTAGTGCCCTAATTGTTGTGTCCCCACTCAGTCTTACGTCGTTTTTTAGTTTAATGCACACAGTATTGTTACTCGAGCATTCATCTTGCGAAAAAGGCATTTCGTCATTAATGTTAAGGAATTTCAGATCTTTTGCATTTTTAAGGACAATAATATGAGGCTGCTCGGTGTAAGACTGCCCTATTAGGATAGGTACATCCAAAAACTTATCGTCAACCACGCAACAACGAACCCTGGCATGGACGCCGTCAACGCAAATGTCTACGTCAGTTTTGCCCTCCGAACGTACTATCTCGTTACCAAAACCCTTCATTACTGTGACTACCCCATCGTGTTCGAGGCCTAAGTCCGAAAGCAGTGATTTCTTAAGTAACGTTACCTCGCTGCCGAAATCGATGAAGGCATCGGCGCTACATTCATTAACAGAGACCGTTTTGAGGAATTTAGCATTCGGTTGGGTTGCGGAAATACTCATGGTCTTATTGATGGCGTCACTAGCTTTATCATTTGATTTCGACAAACATTTATCTGTATTGTGGCCTACCTTATTGCATTTAGAGCATTTTACCAGTGTCTTAGGACATTTAAGGAAGGGGTGGCCCTTTTCCTTACAATTATAACAGTACAGATCACTGTTATGTGGCCTACCAGAGGGGGTCTTGTTTGGCACATTACCAGCATCAGAACCTGACTTTTGCCTAAAACTACTCTTTTGGTCCGAAGGTGGCCCTGCGATATCTTTGTTACTCATCAAGAACTGCAACAATTGGTCCGGATGGTTGCAGCGCAAAGCAAGGGCACTAGATTTTGTGGTTTTGTCACTTATACCGTGGATAATACAGTCGGCTGCTCGCTTTCCAGTTATGTCACATTGATTCAATAGGCTAAGCTTATCGTAAAAGTATACATCAATGGATTCATTATACCTACTCTTCCTTCTAAGCATATCCTCCAAAGATTGGCCATAATTCTGTTCACATGGGAATGCACTAAGTAATTTTTCTTGCCATTCAGGCCAGCTATATAAAATAGAGTCTAGACTCTCGTACCAGGTCTTGGCCAAACCTTGGAGCTTTTGCATTGCGAAATGTACAGTAGTTTTGTCATCCCAGCCATAAACGGAAGCGCACTCGTTAACCTTTTTAAGCCATATGTTAATACGTTGGTTTTTAATGGATGGGTTAAATTCTGGCAAGATATTATGAGCGTCTCTACTACCGTGTGAAATAACGCTTGTCGGTTTTGGCTGTGATGTCAAGGACTTAATAGTACCTAGCAAACTCATTACGTCATTAACAGAAAATTCAACATTATTAGCTACATCGCTGTTGCGTCCTCTCTTGCGGCTCCGGGTCGGCGAGCGAGAATAGTTCCGCTGCGGCGGCTTGCTGCGCAAGGGGCTATCATGGGCTCGACGGATATCACGATGGCTATCACGACGGCTATTTGATAATTGGCTACGCGCTACTCTAACCTCATTCTCCAGCGAGCGCAGTCGCTCACGCTCACGATCAAGCTCCACCTCCCGCTCTCGCACGCGCCGCTCCTGAGACTGCATCTGGCTGCGATTGCGAAGACGGCTGCGACTGCGGCTTTGGCTGCGAGCTGGCTGGTGGCTGCGCTGACGGCTGCGCTGACGGCTGCGCTGACGGCTGCGCTGACGGCTGCGCTGACGGCTGCGCTGACGGCTGCTCTGATGGCTGCGCTGACGGCTGCGCTGACGGCTTAACCTCGAAGTTTCCCTCACGCCTTCATCAGCACGCGGTGCTTGTGGCGGCGTCTGGAGGCTTCGAGAACCGTCACTGTCGCGAGGCATTGTCTGAAACTCGGAGAAGAAGCATTAATATTATATTCCTAAAGAATGCAGATAGTTGAGGGTAGTTATCAATTATCTCCTAAACGGTAAGAGATACGACAAAAATAACCAAATTTTCATCCCCCTGTGATACCCCACTGACAAAATAAGCAATTTTTCCAAAATACTTTGGATGACGTAATCACCATATTCCGTTTTTGCAAATAGGTGTAACCTCCAAATTGTAGGTAGCTTTAAATTTGCAATTATCTCGTAAACGGTAAGAGATACGGCAAAAATAACCAAATTTTCATCCCCCTATGATACCCCACTGACAAAATAAGCAATTTTTCTAAATCACTTTGGATGACGTAATCACCATATTGTGTTTTTGTAAATAGGTGTTACCTCCAAGCTTGTAGTTTTTTTTTTAAATTAATCCAACACGTGCATTAGGTACTCCTTTTTTGTTTAATACTTTTTCTAAATTTTAATAACCGGCGGCAACAATACACTAAATTTATTGCCCAAGAATAATAAATAGACGTGTACTTACCACTTCTGATTTGTAAGAAAACACAGCAGGAACTTATAAGATGGTTTATTCTTTACCACACAATGAACTACTTCTAGTTATAAGTACTCAAAGAACAGCCACGTGGTTCAGACCCACGGAGCAAAGTATGTCCGTCTCTCACGGTGGCTCGAGCGAAAGTCCCACTCCCAAGCCGGGCATGCCGTGCGCGCTCGGCCGCGCTCGGTTGCGTTCGCCACGATCAGGGCCGACCGCGTAAAAAAATACTGCCAGTCTGAGCCACGTTTCTCCCACATTCTACTATTACAATGATAAAAAATCGTACATAAATTCCTAATTTACAGAATAATCTTTATAAACGACCAGAATATGAATAGAACCTAACACATCCTCAAGAAATCGTGAGTGAGATGTTTAATGAATTGAGCGAATAATTGTTTTAACTAGAAAGTTCTGGTTCAAAGCTAAGCATTTTAATTAATTGTATCATCACTTGGGTTTTTTTAAACGTAAAAGAATACAAGGTTGATAAATTTGTTTGCTTTGATTTTTTTGAACACATTATTATTAGTATTATTTAACGGGTATTTAACGCGTTTATTTAGGTATCTATTTTTCCCGACGTTTCAACAGGTTTACACACTGTCGTGGTCACGGGATGATTGGAGTACTGGAGCTACCGCCTCTGCGAAGTGGGGACAGCATTTTTTGAAACTACCTTCACTTGGTTTTCGTAACTAGTCATGTCCATCTGCACACTTGGACGACACACAACACTAACCGTGTCCGGGACACACTAAAAAACCCGTCTACGACGAGTACACTTGGCTATCCAGATCCAGTGGAATCCAGTTAAAGTGTGTGTAGTCGTCGTAGACCGGTTTCTCAGTGTGTCGCGGACACAGTTAGTGTTTGTGTCGTCCGAGTGTGCAGATGGACATGATTAGTTACGAAAACTAAGTGAGATTAGTTTGAAACGGTCCAACAACAATATAAAAAAATAGAATTTTTTAATTTATTTTTAAAAAGTACAGCTATTTTTTAGAATAATAAAGTGCCATTTTCATAGATTAGCAATTATAAAAAGCTTAATAAATCTCGTTTATTACCAGGGTACCAGGATTGGAGGAGTTAATCTGGTCCAGGAAATTAAAGCCGGAATTACCATAATTGATACGGTTCCAGTGAAACGGTGCAGAAAACCGATCGTCTTTAGAGGGAGGTTTGCGGAAGATCTAGGAGTTTTAATGAACATCGCCTTAAATTTAGATTGGATGATAAAAAGTTACATTTTGAGAAAATTCGATTAAACTTAATGTCGGGTGTAAGGAAATAATTATTTGACGACTATCGCCTGCCTATATATCTCTCCCTTACCTTTTCTATGTGAATAGGCAGTTTAGTTAGAAAATGTTTTTTGTTATTCGCAAAGAGTTATACATTTTATTAGTCATAGTATTTGTTTATGTATGGGACGATTAATTTAGACCCGTATTATGAAAGCTTGCTCGGTCGTAGATCTATGCTTGAGTGACGCTTATACCATAGAGAAGCGTTACTCAAGTATAGATTCAGTTCAGAAATACAGAAATACAATTTATTTATAAAACCGATTTACATGTCAATAACTATTCATAAGTATACAAATCGTATACAAGTTCTTAAATAATTCGAATTTCACACAGAAATAATACAGAAATTGCAATTGAATAAACATTAATAAATTATTAAAAAGTACAACCAGGTACATAAAATAATATAAAATTAAATAAATAATAATAAATAAATAAATAATGCTGGACAATCCACACAGCATCATCTAGCCCCAAAGTAAGCAGAGCTTGTGTTATGGGTACTAGAAGACTGAAATAATTATCCTTAGTCTTCTTTTTCTCGAGTAGTTCACCTATAGAATAGAAATTCTGCTCGTTAAGCCAACGTTTCAGACGGAACTTGAAGCTAGCTAGACCGCTATCAGCTGAGACAGAGTCTGGCAGTTTGTTGTACACTGCCGGCCCCATAACGTGAGTCAACTTTGAGGACTTCGTGAGGGAGCGGGCAATAATCGAGAGCTTCCCTGCGTTCCGCGTGCCGTACGAGTGGGTGTCGCCGTTCTTCATGTACTCATCCAAGTTCAGACGAACATACACCGCCACCTGCGTTATCACAATCAATTCAGTTATTTATTTAGAAAATGTTGTTACATGTCAAACACATACATCAAAATAACTTAGCTAGGTACAAAATAATATAAAACTAATTAGTACATAATAAATTTCTGTGGTAATCTTACCAATAGTATTAAATATTATAATATAAGTGTGGACCTACGACATCGGCGTTAACAAATTTGTCAACAAAGAGCTCTAAACTGTAGTATGCCCTGTCCACTAAGATTCTCTTCAGTTTGTTAGGGAATATTTCAGTCGACGCGGCACTGGTTTATAGAGTCCGGCAGTTGATTGTAGATTTTCACTCCTATTTAAAGTATTTTTTTTTTATTTTGCTTGCGTTAATATTATTTTTGGTAGCTTTAGTCGATGACGATGACTGAGCAAACTTTCATAGTACAGGCCTTAGACTTCAAACGATGTATACCTACTAATTACCTACATGTATTTTTTGTTTTAAAGATAACAGAATACATACGCTTTCTCTACAGTGACTGATTTTTTAAATTTCTATGAAAGCCAAGATAAAAAACCTGATAAAAGAACCCTCGATACTAGAGAAGCAACGTTCAAAACACACACGATCAAACACAATAGCATACCTTCGATTCGATTAATGACGTTCGAGTGTATTCATACTAGTGATGTGCTAATGATTTACTATCGTTGATACGGATCACATACGGATCACATCGCTGATACGGATCACATTACACATTAACAGCCTTTACCAGACTACTGCTGAACATAGGCCTCCACTGATAAGCGCCTTATTGCCTCTTATCTTTAGGGGGTAATGCCATAATCCCTACGGATACGGGTTGGGGATTGCAGTTAGGTAGTGGATCTGTTCTGCAGTGGGCGCTGCTGCTTGTTGTTTTATAACAAAAATTCTTGGTAACTTTTTCTATGCACCACACATATTAAACGGTCTCGATCCATAAAACCTTACGGCTACGGTTAATCCGGAACCAAGCACAACACTACTCCAGTGACACTCCTACACCTACTTAGTTGACATTATGTAAATACCGAGCCCACTTTACATTGTCGTACTCATTATGCCGAGGAAGATTCGTTAGGTGAAGAAACACATGTTGTTTTATCGTTTCTCTCGCTGGTACAGGAGTAAGAAAGTTCAGAAAACTAAAAGAATTTAGCTTTGCGGGGCATTATTGTTATTCTTAAAGGTTATGCTAAATTCCTATTATTAAAAGTTTTTCTATTCACATAAAATAATTATGTTTGATCTTGATCGGAGAGTCATAAATAAACTGCTGGAGTCCATGCGCTGGGCTAAGAAAGACCTATCAATCCTAAATCATCTGAGATATCCCATATTGGTTTCATGATAATGTACTCTTAATTTTTATGGATTGATACGGATTAGATGAGGTACTAGCATCTAGCATCTCGAAAAAAGAAGGTTAAAATTAGGTGCAATTAGGTCCACCCACCTCAGTCATAGTCGGACCGGCGGCGTTCATGTTAACCGTGCTTGCTACGACGTACAATGATTGCAGAATAATGGAAATGTATCTGTGAGCTAGTGTTTGCGTGTAGTTGTGTTGTAAAACAGGCCAGATGTTGTGTAAGCGCTGGGATAACGTACCATATCTACAGATTTTATTTAAATCTATGATTGATTAGGATAAAATCGATGACTCTCATTAAATCCGATTGATTAGATCCCTAATGTATTTATAAGATACTAGTTTCTGAAATCTGTTTTGTGTTTTGCAAATAAATGACTTTTACTCTTTTACTTTTTTTACTTTACTTTCTGCCTGCGGCTGCGCACGCGTCATTTCTATGGACACGTTTTATGGTTATTTCTATCTCATGGTAACTATTTTATAGGATAAAAGTAGACTATGAATGATTCCAGGCTTAGAGGTAGCTCTAATAGATGTAGATCTATGCAAAATTTCAGCCCGTGCGGTTCAGTCGTTATGGCGTGAAGAGGTTACAAAGATCCATCTATAAATCTAAACATCCAAACTTTCACGTTTATATTATTAGTGTGATGGGATAAGTCATACAATGTTTTCCAATCTAAATGCCTAGTTTTGCTATATTTAGTTTTTCATCAATGTTTTAATTTTTGTTTATAATAATTTTTACTACTCCCTTTCGTGGTTTGAATTATAAATACTTTCGTCCGTCCGTACCGTACTTTAGATACATCTTAGCTCACACAATGAGATGATTACAATCCGTTATATCTATCTATATTGCTTCACAATAAAATAACTACGGCATGCGGTCGTGGGCGAAAGAAAACAATGCTTCTTCTTGCTCTAATTTCAAAGGTATGACACGAAGAGTAGTATAGCAGCTAATTGCTGCTCTGTATTGTAAAATCTTGGTCTGACATAGTTAATCGGGAAAAACATAAAATATAAATATATAAATTCCATAACAAGAATGTTAGCAGATCAACTTTGAAGGAACGTTACCTTTTTTATTAACATTATTTTAGAAAAATTTAACTTTTTTAAACTTATTTTCACACATTTTCTCAATTTGCTGCAACATTGCTAAAAACACTGGCTATTATAGTTCAAACTAAAAAAAATGGTGATTAAATTGGAATTCCGTTCGTGAGCTACGATGCCACTGACAAACACACAAACACACAGGAATACTTATAACCCGAGCCAAAAAGGTGTCTTTTTGGCCTTAAATATATGTAATAAGACAGATAATTAGTAAGCAATTTAGTGATTGGCTCCACCTCCTCCACCTCCACAGCCTATATTGGTCCACTGTTGGACTCAGGCCTCCCCCTGATAAGCGCCTTGTTGGCTTTTATCTCACGGAGGGTAATGCCTATATTCCCTACACTGGGCATGCGGGTTGGGGATCGCAGTTCGGTGGTAGAATTGTTATGCAGTGGGCGTTGCTGCCCATTGCCGGTGGATATCCCTTAGTCGCCTCTTATGACACCCTCGGGAAGAGTTGGGGTGGTGCTAATTCTAAACCGGCACCACACAGCAAAATAGTAATTGACCATATTCTAAAGCTGTGGTTGAATACCACAACTTTACCATCAAACGCCAATGATGCAACGTGGCGAAGTGTTGCGCTGCTAAAGATTGCTTACCCTTGAATGACCATGATAAGCGCTCTGTAGAAAATTATGACTCTGAAGAGCGTCCAAGATAAAAATCTCCAGAGTGATTTGATTAAAAGGAACAAGGCTTTAGAGAAAGGGGTAGGTATTTAAATTGCTGACGCGTGCCGATACAAATCTTCATGTGTAAAAATTATTAATAGTTTTGTTGATAATGAAGTTTTAATGATCTGTGCTTTTTTATTTGCAGCTGGTAAAATAATAGATGCACAATGAATATTTATGGAAGTAAGAAGTTTATATCCTTTTGGGATTTGATTGAAAATCTTAGTTTAACCTCGTTTTTTAGATATCTTACAAAAATAAGAGATATGTATATCTTTGAATGTAGGTATGTATTGTATTAAGTATAACAGTTATGTAGTACTCATAACACAAGCTCTGCTTATCTTGGGGCTAGACGATGCTGTGTGGATTGTCCAGCATTATTATTATCCACATCATTTATTTTAAATCTCGTTATAAATACAGTTTTACTATAGAAAATAAAATATTATGAAACTATTTTACAGTAAAAAATATATCAAAACGGTGAATCACCGGCTGCAAAGCTAGCCTCAAGCGGCCGGTGACTAGGGCTGTAGAGAGAGGAACTTCCTGAAGATGCGCGCCGAGTCCAGGAGTACCGCCTTTTGGATCTGACCCGTGATCCAACTTCCTAGCGAGAGTCCCTTGAGATGTTGATCGAGGCATAATTATTATTATTATATTAAAAATCCAAATTTTATCCATTACATAATACTCTTGAGTCCTAAAAAAATCACAACACGCTATGAGATACGAAGTGTCATTATAAAATTAAATAACTCTACTAATGCATGCAAATACTTCTAATAATGGACACAATAAAGTAAAAGAAAAAAAAAGTGACAGCAGCAATTAAGATAAAGAATTCTTGAAGTATCAAAGTCAATAAAGATTGACAAAATAGTCATAAAAGTAACCGGATATCTGTCAATAGTATCAAGTTACACGTAAATTTCTAAAATTGTCGATAAATGCAAATTTCTTAGTTTTGATGAAGCTGACTCTACAAATTACTAAATTAAACAGAGAGTAAATGTTAATTTAAAAATAACATTTAAATTCAGATTTAACTTAGTAGAGATGCATAATAAAGTTTACTCGCTTTAGAATGATGATTTACAATACTTACATCTTGGTGGCGTCAGGTATCTGTATAAAATTTTACATGATTGAGGCGCGTGCTAGAGCGTCCAGTCAAGTTCAGAAGAAAAGGGAGACGCAATTAAGTGAGAATCTTTACACGAACATGGCATGCAAAAATGCAAAAAAATTAATGGACATGCTTTTGGTCCCGTCTATATCTCATACATTATCAAACCTACAGGCTTGCAATATTGCATTTTTTATATATATTTTTACGTTTGTATGGCATGTTTAAGCATTTCTCATCACGTATATCCTCATCAGGCTACATACACTGCTGAGCGTGACTACCCAAAACATGGGGGATTCGCACCAACACCTCGGTTGGCAGGCGGATTGTGGAGATGTTAGAAATATACCAAATTAAACTTTTACCCTTCCTTTGAACTGTTCCCTCAGTAGGCTCTTATGAAATCCACGGACTGAGTTAGACGGGTTGATTCTTACGTCAACCCATGACATCAGGTTTATATCAGCAAATTCATTAGGAAAGTCGAGTGGGCCTAACTTGATTCCACTCATTCTTCCTACATTCATGTAAAGGTACCTTACATATCCAGTATTCGATCGCAAAAGGATCGCAAAAGAATCGCAAACGTGTGCATTATTTGTAACATTTTTTTATTTTTTCTAGGCTTTGTCGTGTTGTGTAGGCCTCCTTCAAACTCTTCCATTTCCCCTTTTCTTTGAGCAGTTGAGGTCCAGTTGCTGCCCGATATCTTTTTGAAGTCATCACAACTTTTTGTTTCCGCCAAGGTCTCCACTCCAAGAATTTCTCGCACCATCATGTATCTTTGTGGTGGAGAGGCTATGTGGCCTGCCCACTCACACTTATTTTGTTACATTAATGAACAAATCTTGATGTCATTAAGCCTACACAGTAAAATTCAAATGCATCATCACAAAACATGGCAAAAAGTTAAACATCCACTGCTCCATATCAGTATCGGAATGATCTTGTATTGTCATTTTAAAAATATTTATAATCCCCACATACAAATACAAATTTAATTTACATATGGATTTTTTTAAAGTTTTTATTTTATTTTGAGGTACGCAGGCGCTGCGGGACACCGATACCGTGATCCGAGATCCATTGTATTCATATCCGATCGTTTTACTCTTCGGCGTTTGCTTCTAAAATTATAAATTTAAGAATAATTCATTTACTCATTTAATTTCGTTCTTCACCAGTTGTGTTGGCATCATTTGTTATGAATTTTATTCGTAGTGTTGGAATCATTTTCAAATAATCTTCCATTTGGTAATTTGTCATGAATTTTGGTGTATGTGTGACAGTTGTAGGTACATCAAGAAGAATTTCCATCTTAAACATGTCAAAATAATTTAGATGAATGGTTAGTTACGAAACAATAATAATGATCAAACAAGCATAACCACGCAACTCTTTAATCCTTTCTGAGAAATTTCTTTATTTTGTTGGATACTCACAAAACTGAAACTAATATATTTACAAAACCTAGTCACAGAGTAGTAATTTAATCAGCCACATATAAATAAAAAGCAAATGTATTACAATATGACAACTTGGTGGCCGGCCGACGCCTCTGTTTCGAGCATTATTTATAGTACTGAGCCTCTCTATAAGTACCTTAGACCACCGTAGGTGGTGGGTTCGTTTCTATTGACACCGGAAATAGTGTAGAAGTTTTGATTTGATTTGCTTTGATTTCTAAAACAACACAATTTTGCTGCTTTATTTGATAGAAACTTTTGGACGCACTTTTCCTGGTTAAACAGTAATGTTTTGTCCTTAACCAGGGTACAAGCTATCTTCTTGTCAAATTGAATTGAGCTCTGTTTAGCTGTTTATCTGTCACACAAACAGTAGATACTTTTGCATAATATTTTATATCGGTAGGTTGCATGGGTCAGTATTCAGATAAATTTATCAGCTTATGCTTCAGAGTTTTAGCAGAGCTATGAATGCAGAGAATTGACTTAAAATGGGGATCAAATAACATATTTAGGTACCGTACGCTAGGATGCGGTAAAAAAAATATTTTATCAATTTAAGGTACATCTTCGGACAAGTTTGTTCCAAAATTCATTTGAGCTTAGTATTTACCTAAAGAACTAGGTACCTACTACATAATAATTTTATCGTATGTTATAAAATTAACATAGCGGCTCTTGATAATCGAGAGCGGACCGCAACATACCTAAATGAATGAGTCGCCCATGGCGTCCACTTATCGGCCGATTGTTTTCGACCGCACTACTCTCGAACTTTTAGATAAATAAATTAATAATTGTTTGACGTTTACTACTTCAGGAAACCAGGTGTCGTGTATGTATGATTTTTTAGTGTTGATTTATCATTATTATTTGTTTATTTTGGTTTTTATGAGTTCATCATTAGCAAAGGAAATCAATTTCAAGGGTACAGGTACTAATGCAAGGCTTTATTTATTCTAATTCGTTCTTATTATTATAATACAAATGCATAATGTTGGCCAAGTCGCAGCAAGCCTGGTTAACTAGCTTATGCTAAGGTACATGAGGCTATTTACCGTATCACCAAATTTCAGAAATTTCAAATTAAAGAAAAAAAATTAAACTGATTGCTTATTTTGGATAATTAAAAAAGGGCGTCAGGTGCAATCCGTCATCCATCACAAAAGTCGTTTGCGTTACCTCGGCCAAAATGCTTACTAAACCAACTAGTGTGATTTATGTGGTGAAAGTGATTTTCAGTGTAATGTATTTTACACCTGTGATGCAATGTTTAAAACAGTATTTATATAAATATGTATGGTACAGTAACAATCAGTTAATTTCAACTCATTACGGTAGAGCACCAACGCATCTGCCATATTTGCATACAGGCTGATTGGAATGCAAGATTAATCCCCATAATATTTTTTGTCTTACCAATCATTTTGGTGTAATCAGGCGTTTCGTGAAAAAAATGATCATTATGCTTCAGCCCTTGGCTATTTTTTCAAAGGGTTGCTTGTTTGTTATTAGGTTAGGGGCGATAATGTAATGCAATTACGTTTTTTTTGCAAAAATACTGGGAAATTAGTATTCTAAGCAGACAGCTGAGCAAGCGGATTTTTGATTTTGTTAGCGTTATGCTAACGACGAGCAAAAAAATGTAACGTAGGGATCAGTATACATAAGACAGATACATTATTATGTATGTATACAAATAAATAACTACATTTTTGGAATATTAATTTACGTGGTTTTGGATTTAGCAACGAAATAATTTTGCAAAAAATCTCCTCTTTACACATTCACTTCCCAGTCTTTGCAGTGCGACCCGAAGGGGCGCAGGTTCAGTAGCTCGAAGATCAGCCTGTGCGCAGTCGGCAATGAAAGTGTTAGTGTATCGCATGCGCTGCACAGTCAGCTGCGGCGCGCCCTTTCGAGTCGCACCGCAGCTCGAGGGGCAAGATTAGTATGTGCATCGAGGGCTATGAGAGTGTTAAACTTAAGCCTCTTCCAAGTTTAAAGCAGTAGAGTCGTTTGTTTTTGTCTGTTGACCTAGCGAATTTATTTTTGATATAACAGTACTAATAAGTTGATAGATTTTTTAGTAAGGGAGTTAGTTAGTTCTGCTAATTATATAAACAAATCAATTGTACAAATGTATTGTGTGTATAAGTGGAATCTTGCCTGAAACCATAATTTGATTTCCGAGATATTAATACAAAATAATATATAGACCGCGACTCGGCAAACGTAGTGTAGGACGCCCTCCAGCCAGGTGGGACAACGACCTGCGAAAGACTGCAGGCAGATGCTGGAAGACCGGGCGCTATTGCGCTCATTAGGGGAGGTCTATGTCCAGCAGTGGACTAATATAGATTGATGATGATGAATACAAAATAATTTTATTATGTAGCCACAGACAAAACTGGTTGTCAAAGTAGGTAACTATTTTAGTACTTGCTTTCACAATTTCATGTTTACATGTAAAATAATTGTTAAACACATTTGCAGTCGCGAACGCAACGTAAATCTTTGTCATAAAATAAAACAATCCCCTATTAATAAGCGAGAGAAATTCATACAGTGACTTATCACTTCATCTCGTAACTGTAACGACCCCTCGCAAAGGCATCATTAGGCGAAATAAGACCATTAGCAGTCCTTTCTCTTAGCTGCAATGAAAGGGTTAAATCGGCCCTTCTGGCGCAATGGGTTGAATAGGGTTGGGATGTTATTCGGTCAAAGTTTTGGTAATATTTGATTCGGCATTATATTCAGGTATTTTAGGTATTGATTCGGAGTGAGACCTGACCGAAAAAATCTATGTCAGGCTCACAACTTATATGTTCAGTAATTTTGCTGGTAAAACGTATTATTTTGAGGTTGGATTCAACAAATAAAATTTCAATTTTTTGGTCATTAAAACAGATAAAAATTTAGAATTATATGATGCCCACAATCACTTAATGTTTATTGACCTTTATTAACAAAGAAAATTACAATCAAATTATAACTAGTATTTACAATTGAAACAGTTAAGCTAACTGCAGACTGTTGCAAACAATCTACAGGTAGCTCAACTGATCCATATCAATACCAGTCGGAAGCGTCCCCAAGACGCTGGCTGCATTGCCCCGCTGTATGGCAATGCTGATGCGCTGCGCCAGATATCCGCCAGCTCTCGGGTCACGCGTCGCGTCGACCAGACGCTCAGATAACTTTTTAAAAACCCGGAGAGCCTCGGTACCCCACGGACCTAGGGTCTCGACCCCAAAGGGAGCAAATATGTAGGCTCTGTCGAGACCTGCATATTTGCGTCTCTTGAGATCCTCGGCCAAATCTGCCGCCGCACCAGCCCTTACGGATGTCCTCGGAATATGGGAAGGCGCAAGTGTGTCGACGCATGTAGCGTCCCACACAATGGGTCTCCCCAACTCCCATGGGACTAGTGTCATGCCGTCAGGCCTCTTACCATCGTCACGCAACAGACCATTCGGTTCGAGAATAGCTGGTACGTTAGCGGTGACAAAGGCCCGCCGGATGACGTCGTTAAGGCTGGCATGACGAGATATCTGACCGGCGCCCCTAGTACACGATAATCCGTGATGACCAAGTTGTTCGACAGCAGTACCGCACTGGCATTGATGAGGCGCGCAACACATTGCACCCAACCGAAGACATGTTGCGATACGGAAAGTTACGGGATCCAATAAAGTGCCAGTGTTAAATGAAGGAAATGCTTGCAACCAATGTCCTGACTCCCATTTAGAAACGGCCTGGAGACGGGCACGATCCGCAGAGCTGGAGCACGTTTGTAACAAACTATTCCGTGTCAACTCACACAGAGGCCCGTCCCATTGCCGTTGAGACAAAAGAGATTTTGGGGGAGCAGCATTAGGGCAAGCATTATGCCAAGCCGTTCGAGCTTCGTCTAAAAATGAAATTTTGAATGAAATTCCAGGTGGGACCAAACAAGATGACTTTAAAATTTTGTCAACTAAAGAACTAGTGCTGTAGACGGAAGACAGGAACGCTGGAAGGGCTACACTTGAAATTTTGCGTATACCTAAGCCTCCCAATTTGACAGGCAGGGAGGCCTGCGACCATGCCTTGTCATCTAAATCGACATTCAAAACCGATGATAGAGTATTCTTTATTATGTTTTCTAAGCCTTCCAAGAGCTCACTGTGTTTCCACAGTTGACTACATCTCAAAGAATACGTAAATTTAGGTACAAAAAGACAAAACCGAATTATTGTAAAAGCCATATGGCTATTAATTTTGAGCAGTCTGTCCGAAGTTTTGTTGAAATTTTGAATTTTCTCGTCTACAAAGGACTGAAAAGACTCATCAAGAATTGGTGAACCAAGGAGGCGAAGTGAACATTTATCAACAACTGTTATGTTGGGGGCTAAACTATTGAATTTTCCAATGATATTGTTTTTGTCTACACAAGAGTCCGAAATAAAAAGCTCGCACAAATTTAATTCCAAACCTATTTTTCGAAATTCATCTGTGATGATTTTTAGATCATCAAAAACTGTGTTTACCTCTCCACCTAAAGTTCCGTCATCTAAATACCAAACATTGAGCTTGGATTGGAGACGTTGAATTATCGGTTGGATGGCAAGGCTAAATATGGCCGGACCGAGAGGGTCGCCCTGCTGACATCCAACAGCGGACAAAATGACTTTGTTCTTGTATATTAATTTTGACGGCGAACCGTAACATTGCCAGAGAAAAGGGTTAATTTCTGGAATTTTGTCTTTAATTTGTTTTAGCAAGGCGCCCCTGTCTACGGAATTGAAGGCGTTTTTGACGTCTACCTTCAGAATTACCTCCCCATAATTTTGGTCTAAAAATGTACGAAGGGAATGTACTGCGGCCTCACATCCGCCTCGCGAACCAAAGCCTAGCTGAATTGGTCGGAAATAGTCGCCTAAATAGTCGGCTTCTTTCCGACAGCAGACTTTAGCCGCAAGGCGGCGGTATGTAGTGCCCACGGCTATTGGTCTTATACCGCCATCCTTCTTTTTTAAGGCACAAAGGTTCGCACCGTATAGGAGTTCTGTGATCTCGCTGTTAACTCGGCCTGACAACATCAGGTTGATTAAACCTGTCAAGTCTTCCAGAAGGACTTCACTTGCATGGCCAGACCCGCCAGACAGAAGATCTTTTAGATGCTGTGGAGTCACAGCATCCAGGCCGCCGGCAGAGCCACTCTGAAAAGACATGACAGCTTTAAGCACGTCCTGGCTGGTCGTGCTTACAGCGACATCACTCTCTTCCGGTGGATCGGGGAGTTGTGTATTGGCCCCTGCTGGTGGATGCTTACTCTCAAGAGATATGAGAGTAGCATCGTCATTTGGCGCCATCGTGTCGTTTGAGAACATTATGCGTGAGGCACCTTTGATATCACCATCATTCAGTTTACTCTCTACAAGTCTGTAGACAGTAGACTCAGCCAATGGCTTATTAGAATTTGAATTTTGTGGTGTGGCCTGATCAACAATGGAAATAGGCTGCCCTTCGCGTGCAGTGTACCTAACACAATTTTGTTTAATCTTAACCGTGAGTGATGATTTGTTGCCCAAATCTTTCTTTATATGCAGTACGCTGTAAGGAAAAACTAGTAAATGCTCCCAAGCTCGCTTGGTGTTTTTTGAAACAGCATTCCTAATGGCTCCTGAGAGATCGGAAGCGACAGAGATGCGGGCACCTCGAGGAATACGTTTAAAAATAGGGGTTGTAGCTTTGTACTCACTCAGAACTTTCCAAAAAAGTGGTGTATCAGCCGTATAGTTTGAATTTTGTGTCAAAACATCTACCGCTCCTGCAACCGGAGCAGACAGCGGGATACTGGGATCCTTATGGATTCTTGTTTGATGAATTTTGAGGCCTCTCTGTCCCTTAAAAAAGCGAGCCCGGGGACATTGTGTGCACTCTAAGAGAGGCGGCACAGACACGATGGGATGGTTTTCCGTCTCATTCCTTATTGCATTAATCGGTTGCGTGCATTGTATCATCACAATAAATGTAACTTATAAAATGTAAACAAAATTCTTACAAATCATCTAAATAAACTAACGGGATGACAGCGGCTGGCGCACGCGTGGTAGCCCGGGCTCCACGGCAAACGCCCTCCTTACTGTAGAGAGAAAAATAACAAAGAATAATCTTCTGTCAAAACCAACGTAAACAAACTACAAAGAGAGAATCCACCTTTCAATTTATGTTGCGCTGAGGTTGTCCCCGGCCTGGAAAACAATACCTGATGCGGCCTAGGTGGTGGACCGCCGGCCCCAGAGCCCCAAGGCTCCCGAAAAGCCGTAAAAAAATTCTTTCTGAAAAAATACAAGCAAAGATAAGTTAGTAAGTTGACAGTTTTTTTTTTTTTTTTTTTTTTCATTAAACTGTTTTATTGCGTAATAATAAAATTATTTTTTAAGTTTAAATTACTTATTTGCCAGCTTATTTTGAATGTCTAACCTTAACCAAAAACTACCTTTGACCAGGAATATTTTTCGGCATTACCTGACTGAAATTCTACCGATTTCAGATTTCGGCTTCGTCTCAAATTGATAATCGTCTCACCTCTACTTTATTCTATTATAGTCCCGCTTACACGCGCGATGTGATAAATATGAATGTTGAACAACGAGGATTATGCTCCTTTGAGGGGTCAAAACATTTGAATATGTAAGAACAATTTGTAAAGAGTTAATTGACAGTTCAGGTCAAATTTTCGAAGTTGGATGCGGTTATTCAGACGAATTGTCACTTTGAATTAATATTGGAAGTAAAATAATTTTTACTTGGCAGTAACCAAATAAAAAATTTAATTATTTTTGTCTTCCAATTGCAATTTCATGATTTCAAATTGAAATCATGAACTACCACCACCAGTCAAGCAAATTATTTTAATTATGTTCTATTATTAAGTACAAATTTGATGAGCTTACCAAGGGAACTTATTTTGAAACACATTCTCATGTTGCAAAACGTCCTGGTTTTTAAATGAAGCTGACAATAAAATACCAGATAGTGCATTGCATACTTATAGCGCACACTCACAGTGATGAAGTCCCTCGTTAAGGTATGAACCGTTGGTGTTCTTCCAACACAAATAAGGTTCGTAGTAAACCCGCTTACATGCGTAACGAATAGCGCATTGCATACTATTACATCTCTACATAGTTGCACCGAAAACATTGTATAATCTTTGCTCATACCATAATCATGCTTTAAAGTAGATAACTATAAAGGTTGAAAATTATTGAACCACCGATTATATTAAATCTTTACATGAATCAAATAAAAAATAAGCCAAGTGGTGTACAGCAGAAAGAGGCCACAGGCAGAAGTTGCAAGCAAATTAGATAGAATTGATTACAAATAATATTTCTTTGAAATAAACTCAACATCTGACCAAAACATCGACATGTGACACTCCACTCGTGTTTCACCAAATCCAATAATTACTTGCGAATAATTATCACTCTAATCCGAGGGAACAGATGCGTTAGCACCGGGCCTCTCGACGCGAGACGGCCAATGTTTCGAACATAATGGTTTTTTTTTATTCGTTTCACTAGCAAAGCAAAACCCTATCCAACTTTGCAAAGCGCTGAATACACGGTTTCTGTCGGTAGCACTATGTTTTTTTAAGTTAACAATGACATAGCAAGTACTAATTTGCGCGACGAACTCTGTGGCCAGTGTTCTCAGATCTATTATTTATTGAGTTTCGACATTTTTATAAACCTCTAACCCTAAGCCTTTGCCAAGGAAGGCCATGGTATAAGTCCAAAACGATGGATGTTTTTTTAGTTTCTTGATAATCCAAGATAAATTTTGTCTTTCTACAATTTGAGATTTGAGAACCCTTATCAAAATAAAATCGAACTTTCGAGTAAACATTTTATTTTGATAAGGGTTTTAAAAATACTGTCTAGTACTCATATCATTTCTAGCCGAAATGCGAAATCCAACCATGTATTTATTGGACACGAGCTGACAATGATCCTTTGAGCGATTACTGTGCGGACCGGTTGGTGATCGGATTGAGAGCACTGGAGTGTTTTTGTTTAACTTTTTGAAAGGAAATTATTTAAGTTCTTGACAAACGGGTACTAGATGTACAGTGAACAACACAAACAGGAAATGCAACAGCCTAGATAACAACAACACACACATCAACAACTAACACAACTAGACACCAACGTTGACTTAGTGAACAAAAAATGGGTTTTAGAGATCTATGGAAACTATCAATGAGGGAACTGGGAATCACGAGATAAAAAACCGTATCGAAATTATCTTATATGATAGTAATGTCATAGCTAATCTGTGGTAATGCTAGCTTTGCGCACACACTTGTGCATGTTAATATCTCCTGCGCACATAGCTAGTCTCTGTTGAGACAGGCCGCCGCCGCCGTGACCAAAATTCTGCTAGAAGGACATCATCATCATCAATGCTAACTTGTATAAAAAGGTATCTAAACGTAAGCCAGGATCAAACAAGATGTTCATATCATACAAAATCAACAGTCATCAAACATTCCGCCATTCTCAGCGACATTCAAAAATCTCAACAACTTTCACCACACAGATTTAACCCTTTCGCATATGGCCAGCCACGTGCCACCAAAAGGGTCCTTTTGTTTCACATCCGAAACGAAACGAAATAAAGAATCCTGATAGTATCATTTTCAATGGCGTAATTACTATGATCTCACTAATTGTTGCAAGGGAGAACATTTGAGCATTTCTCTTTGACTGTATTCGCATGCCATATTGAAATTGAAGAGTTCTGTTTTGTAGCAGACAGTTTTATTGCGATATAAAAAGCCATTCAGTGGATTTTCGGCTTTAATACCATTTACGTATCAAAGTTTTCATGCGCTGAGTTTTTTTCTTGCTGGAAATATTTCAGTTTGTATGCTGTTTAGCGGGGCGGAATGTGCGTACTCTGCTAATGAATATTTTTTCAATTTATTTTAAGCTTTTACGTGGTTGGAAAAATGGTGGCATGATTGTGCCACTAACTGGATAGGTTTTGGTCACGAATTTACTTATTTAAATTTTTCTTTGATTAGTTATTGCTTATTGATAAGAGTATCAGCGTACCTACCTAATTCTGGCGTTTTCTAGAATCATACCTTGTTTCATAACTAGCTCCTCGCTGCGGCTTCGCACGCTTTTTTCAAGGATAAAATGTCATCCAGGTATACCGTCTATCTCTATGCCAAATTTCACTAGGATCCGTTCAGCCGTTTAGGCGTGATAAACTAACAGACAGACAGCGAGACACACTTTCGGATTTATAATTTTAGTAGGTATGGATTTCACTTGAAGTCATACTTACTTTGAATTTTCATCAAAGCAAAAATAAAGAGACTCGTTATAAACAACCAGCATTATCGTAAAGAACACGCTTAAAATTGTCCACTTTCTTACCTCATTCACGAAAATACCCGAATTCATTCAGTACATTGCCCGAGTTAACTTCAAAATCAATACGGTCCTGATATAGTATGTACGGTACAACAGACTTATGCGTTTTAGCATTCATAACGTACTTTAATTACACATTCATATGCAAATGAGTGTTTGAATGCGTCAAAGATTCGTTCATTCGTGCATTTGAGGGTTAAAATATGCAATCGTGCCGTGCCTCTGTATTGTGTGTGACTGTAATTAGCACAATAATGAATGGGTGTTTTAAATATGGTTTAAAATTATTTGTAAAAAAAAGTTGATCAAGATTACGCATAGATAGTATTTTAGACAAAAGCGAACTTAATAAAATAAATATTTTATTCGTAAAGCTAATTTTTTGTGGTTACATTGTAATTTAAATAAAAGCAAGTTTTACACAACGTTAGTGCTATAAATGTAGGCGATTGGTTTTCGTGTAGGCATCGGCGATCGTACCAAAGATTGAATAGCTGTGCTTTGAGCAATAAAATAAATCTTGTTTTAAGAGGTATACCTGATCTGAGGCCCTAAACAAGCCCCGAGCCTTCGTTACGGGCTTAATTAAAAAACAAAATCAATTTTATTAATTGGAAGTGTTAAAAACGGGCGGAAGATGGGCCCTCGGCCGGTATCTCGCTCGTATCTCTTCTTTAATCCGACAGAGAATGTGTTATTTTTACTCTCCTCAGTGGATTTCAAATAAATTTTATCGCTTGGGACTAATTTGGTTACAAATTTATTTGGTTGCAGGATCGTTAACAAGGCCAGAACATCCACATGGTTATCTGAACCGCACTCTTTAGTACCCAGGCCTGGCCGTTATAACAATATATCGACACTTGAAACTTGATAAAATGAAGACGACTCTTCACTTAGGATTAAATAATACTGGTTTTTAAGAGCATGTGCCATGATATGTAAATTTTTTATTGTTATGATACGGTGTGATTACTTTAGGTACTTACCTACATTATTTAAAAAAGTTTAATTCAATCAAATTTTAATGTCGTGTGTCGTTTACTTGCTTTACATTATATAATATAAGGTAGGTACGTCAAAGTTATATTTGATTTGGCTTTGGTGCAGGCGTTTGCGGAATTTCACCTTTGCATTTTAACCATGTCTTGGATTAAAGAACAAGGAACTGATGAAGTTTCCCACAGTAATCATACCTACATTATTTCTGATTCTCCTTTTATTTCGCATAGATTTTATGCCCTAATAAATTTGCTACTTAATTTGCAATACCAAGTGCTGCGTTCACATTGTTTACAAGTAGGCTGCTTATAAAATGTCGTTGACTCTAAGGAATGCGCATTACCTCTGCCTTCGCTCGTACCGATAATGTTCTGAATTACTAAAATAGTCCTTAAAATTAATAGTTCTATTTCCCATTACATAGAATTGATTTTGAAAAAGGGTCTCACATTTAATAACCGTGTGCAAAATAACAATTTGGATAGTCAATGAAGGCAAAGTTGTCGATGATGAACCTCTTAAATACAAGACGAGAAAGTCTTTTCGTTTGATTCTTAAAGCCCTTCATCATCATCATCATCGGCCTATAAACGTCTACTGCTGCACAAAAGCCTATCTCAGACTACGCTACAGATAGCAGTTCTACATCCCTCGACTCCTCTGTGGAGCGACCGCTAATGTCGTCGCCTTAGAGTCCTTATATAGCACTTTTAGTGTCCATGACGCAAATGTTAGTCTGCAGCTCCCCGTAGCTGATGCGCGCACTTTCAGGTCGCACCACAGAGGCTGGGCACTGAACGCCTTCTCGTACAGGAGCGAAAAAAGTAAGAGAAAGTGTTAATGAAACTGCTATCATTAGCCTTTGCTCCAACATTCATACATAATGACAAACCGGTCGTACGAGAACGTAGACGAAATCTATTGTAAAGTGAACAATAGTGTGGACACCTCGTAAAATAAAACAATGCAATGATTTTACATACAGAATCTAGAAGAGGCGGTACTGATAGGTGTAAATCTTTATCAATAATCACGTTGATAACCATCTCTCAAAGATTGTAGGCACCAAGGAATGTCAATAAGAATGATCAATAGTGGAGACATTCATTATAGGTACGAGACACATGACAACGTAGTGAAAGATCCTAAGTCTATGCATAATAGCAGATAATAGTGACGATTGTTTTGTTTATGTTATGTATATATTTATAAATTCTGTCCAGCGCTTGGTTAAGATTTTGCTGCAACAAAATCTACAAACATCTCGTACCTAGCTCCGCTAACATTGTGGTCGAACTATGGCAAACTTTCTTTGCATATTTGACTTGACAGCCAAGTGTTGAGTACAAGCCTAGGCTCTCTATGATTCGGCCAGCTTGAGGACTTAATCATAAGATGCAAACTTTCTTTGCATATTTGACTTGACGGCCAAGTGTTGAGTACAAGCCTAGGCTCACTATGATTCGGCCAGCTTGAGGACAAAATCATAACATGGAAGTTGTTAACTTCCAAACTCTGACAACAGACGATAAGATATTGACTTCTCGTATCTCAAAACATGTTCCAAAATATAGCTCTATACAGTACTCCCTACATGTTGATAAATTAATATCTCACTATGGAGATATCAAAGGGCAGAATATGGCCATGACTAAAGTTTTAACAAACGGAACGTAGTATTCACAAACGTATTGTAGGACGCCCTCCCGTCAGGCGTCATGACGACCTGCGAAAGGCTGCTGGCAGATGCTGAGTGCGGCAAGCTGTGGTGGGCGTTATGGTGCTCATTAGAGGACGGCTATGTATGTATAGTGCCAGTGCATTATTATAAGCTAAAGATGATGATTCAATTTTAACCCTTCCAGCTGTACCATAGCTCAATGTACCCCAGAATAAACAGATCAAGCGGTATCGGAGTGTGGGCCGCCGCAGAACACGGCGCAGCCGCGGATTGTAACTCTTGGCAACATCCGAACAGGACCGGACTTGTACCTACTACTATCGAAGATATAATTCAGAAGCGACAATGACAATGGATGAGATATTGATTCAAGTGTTATGAGTCGGGTTTGGTTGTGGATCGGAAATGGCCGTTGCCATCTCAGTCCTGGCTGTCTAAGACTGTGTTTTAAGCAGTTTCGTATTGCAATGGATTTAAATTCTAAATGATTATGCTATTTTAATGTGATAAGGAGATAAAACAGTTTTAGTCTCCCGTTCATTAACAACTTTTCCACTTTATGAATCTTCTAAGGACATCACGACACGTGTGACAATCTACCTACCGATGAACCTCGTCTGAACTCGTAATTGCTTTCAACTCCTTAATCTAATCAAATCTATACATACACTATTCCTTGATTCTCAAGCTGTCAGAGTTATGGATAGCTAAAAAGTGCCTCGAGATGGTTCGAGAAAAGGATTCCCCGTGGCGGCCGTCAGGAATTTCATGGATTTAACCTTACCGTAATCCAAATTCAAATTGATAGAAATAATGCGATTCTGCTGTTATTTATTTTCAAAGTTACATAAAGAACGTATGACGTATATTTTATACGTCATACTTTCTTTATATCCAGTTCCATTGCTGTTCCCTATAACATGTTTAATTATTACTATCTGTTTTATAAGGTGATGAATAAAGTATTATCTATCAATCTATCTATCTATATTTTCAAAGCAAAGTATTTGAGAGACAAACTACAACTAGTATTTAGGCTACAATTACAATTAGCCTGGTGTGGCCTATGGCTTGCAAAGGCGTCCCCTGGATCCTGAGCCAGCTGGACCCAAGCATCGTCATAGGTGTCTTGACTTACATCAATTTCCTAAAAATCGAATCAGTCACCAGAAGGCAGAGTGCCCAGAATGCTTGCTGCATTATTCATTTATAAATTAACTGAGTCCATCCCTTCTGCTTGTGAAGTGCGAAACTCTGTCGGCGCAGGGCAGCGGTGATATACTGCGCGGGGGCAACCCAACACCTCCACGTGGGCCGCATCAACCATTCCATCGTGAATCTGTCGTTTCACACTTTTGAACCTAGATTTTTTTTAAATATACGAAAAATTTGCTTATGAATGATTGAACCTTGAACTTTGTTTTTTTATCCTACAATTCTTGAAACTTTTATTTCGTACGATTTTAAACATACCTAATTAATTACCAACAAAGTGTTTTCTTAAAGCACGTTTGTAGGTCCCCCCGTTGGAAGGTCGTTGGAAGGAAGGTTTGAGGGACCCTCTTTATCTGGGAATCAAAAACTACTAATCCTGATAAAGTACTTAGACTGAAAATCTTGTATTGCTTGTCAAAAATAAAAACTTAACTTACTATTCCAAGACATAGGTGGCTAGTAGAACATTTGAGTATCAAACTTTTAGATTAGAAATAGTGCCTAAAGTATTAAATACAATAAATGTAAAGAATTTAACATAATTGCAACCACTCAACCATGTAAACCTATAAATCATTTAACAGGTGTTACTATCTACGATATAAATTAACAAGCATGGTAAATCAACGTTTAATCATACAGTTGGGCTTTGAATGACGTCAGTCAAGCTGGTTTTTATCTATGGAATCGTTTGACCCCGGGCTCGCCACACACGATGAAATATCTTAAACATTACTAAAGATTGTTGCAGTTTAAACAAGTAGGTTTAAGCTAAGAACATGTATTTCATCAAGGTATAAATTTACTCGTAGACTACCAAAAACTATCCCCATCTACAAAAATAACAAGTATTTGTGTTACACTCCTTTTAGCTCTAAGATCCTTATTTAATAGGTAATTTAATAGATTGTATTAGCTATTACCAACCCTTTAGAACAATACACTTTTTTATTCTATCTATTAAGGTCACCTTCAGATTCTGAAATTAGATTTCCTTGCGTTATGTTTGTTTCATGCAAATACAAGTTTTTTACACCAATCTAGTCGAAGCAATTTGAATCTAAACGAAAACCCAATAATCAATCATGATAAGAATAACTCTTGTGTAATCTAAGAAAATGATATCTATCATCGATCGTTCACACGCAAAACGATCTCAATTCAACATTAAAAACAAACATTCGAATAATGAGATGTAATCAAGAGTCAAGAATCCATGTTTGAGTCATGTGCCCAATTCGGAGTGACCCGGGGTCGAGCTCTCACCCGTCGAATCATAATTACCAGTGAAATAACCTGATTGTGATCACGACACGCACACACGCACGCTTTTGTGTTTGTTGAGCACGGGTACTCCATGTTTCTATGAAGAAAGAAGGTAGTGCGGTCCAGTCTCAAGTTACAAGACAAATGCTTAAGAATATACGCTTATAAATATCGGTAAAAATGTAAAATATGCTGAAACAAAAAATTAAAGCTAAGCAAGTTTTGGATGCTGTATTGAAAACATGAACTAAACCATACCCAAAAAATACACACCTAAAAAGTATACCTACACCACAGAAATAAAGGAAAACGCACGCGCCCGTGGCAATAGACGAAACTCTAAAGGATTTGAAGTTAAGAAAGCTCGCCGCACAAAGCAAATATCACGCGGCACCCTATACCACCAGCACAACATTTTGTCTAATAGCCGGTTAGAAACGTAACATCGATACATCAATCAAACAAACAAATGTTACATTTGAACGTTTCGCTTCAATTAAATCTTTTGTGATTCTTTAGGTTTAATTGAGCGTTATAGGTATTTAAATCAATCGCCATTGTCGTGGGTCTTTGTCGAGCTTTTGACGGGATGTATTGTGATGACTAGGCTATCATGTAACTGTTGCATTATGTAAACTTCTTTGACTAAGCTTATGGCTTCAGCATAGTCGTGTTTGTAGGTTTGTAAAAACAACGTTGTTGTCTGGTAGTTTAAAACAGGGTAAAAAGTCCTAATTAGATTCTTCATTCTCCTTCCCTCGAGGGCTAAAACGGAATAACCCTTATAAATGAAACTTCCGGTATGAACCCGCATTGCGAGATCCTTCCATAACTTTTCAAATTGAAAATCTAAAACCCATTCAGAACCAGACAATCACCTGGGTTATAAAGCTGCAAGATCGCAACCCCGAATATACAATAAAATCGCATAGCCATTTAAATCTCACTAAACGACTGGGTTATCGTTTAATTTTACTGCAGAGAGTATTTCCATCACAATTCAACGCGACTTCTTGTCATGTAAATAGTTCGGACAAGCAATTTTTGGAGACTTTTGGAGAGCAAATATATAATTCAGTAAGATCTAGGTTGAGGTTGGCCGAGCCCTGTTGAGATTAGAGGTTGCCAAATTAATTAAAACATACAAACTTTTTGATGCCTTTGATTATTCCCACTAATGAGAAAAAATCGACTAACGTGTGGATTGATCACTCAGCTTTTAATCCATTGGGTTGTTGCTCGAGTTATAAATTTTGTTAGCAACTATCGCCTTAAAGTTGCCCGTCCAAAATCACTTTTAAAATGTCTGTGGGCTCGACCGTGCGTTATCATAAATCTTCTTAAGATCCTGCCATAAAAGCAGATAAGGTCTCACCCAATCGACTGAAGATTGCCCTTTGGTGATGCTGACGAATTGTCTGAGCGATTAGTTATTTGCACGTTGTGGTATTTTATGAACGGTTCGCAAAAGCATCACCGTCATCAATGGCCTTTATACCACCATGGATGGTTTATTTAGTGTTCGGTTGGTGGCACCTGCGTAGATGACGTTTAAGGACTATACGGGAACGCTAGATTCGTCCGCAGTATTGTCAAACGTAAATCCAGCTAGATGGGGGCCGGTCTACGGCAGCCCTGCAACTCGTTGATGCTTCAGCGTGTGATGTCCTCCTAATTGAACACATAATATAGTGCACAAGGGTGTGTGTGTGCGAGCAAACACAGGTGCATTCTCTATTCCCTCGTTCTCATAAGCTTCGATGCTTCTGCGATTATTATTAAGGCATCAAAGCCTACGTAACCTTATGAAAATTAAAAAAGGGGAGTTAGATGCCTACAAATAATGGGGGAGTCAGATGTCAGGTTGATATTATTTGCTGTTTTCAGTAGGTCTTTATGACTCTGTTGTATTTTATGTATTTATTATAATAACATATGTATGTAATTATTGTATGATATTAGGAACATAGGTATTGTATTTTATATATTGAAATAGGTATCATAGACATAGTGTAGTAATAATATGTACCTAGTAGTCTATTAATTATGTAGTTAAGCATTAAACCACTTTCTTTTCCTGTATGAATGTTGTGCACACGTAGATACCCACATAACCTTGTCTCTCTCTCTCTCCCAATAAGGTTTGCTGGAAGAGAACTCTTTTTAGAGTTAAACTCGCCTTTGCCATTCCTTCTCTAGTTTTATGTTTTTTAATGTATGTTTTATTTAGTGCAATAAAGAATTAAGAATTAGGTATATAATTGAGAATTTTAAAATGTGCAATGGTAGTGAGAACATCTCAAATTTTCATAAGAGGACATTATGAAAATTTGAGATGTTCTCTTCTTCATCTTAATTTTGTAAGTAAGGAAGAAACAGCAAATTGCCAAGTGCCTTTTACCACAAAAGATCATTTCCCAGATTGCACTAGGTATGTCCAAGTGATTGAGTGCTGGTTTTGATCACAGAATTGATTGCGCTTGAGTTTTTAATATTTCCTTAAGCTTACACATTGAATGATCAATTAAGTTGATCGACACGATTGATTTGATCAAATGGATCTGAATTTATCTGAATGATACACACATTGAAGTCATGCAAATCATGTTTTTATAAGGATAACGTTCTCAATGATTTCTACCATGAAACCTTGCTTCTCATTTATTACGATAAATTAAATTAACGAAAGAACTCTCCTCCTTGCGCAGTCGGGTTAATACGGTACTGATAAGATTATGTAAGTATTTCAAAAACAAGAATTTTCTTTGTCAATAAAGAATAAACTAAAAAAAAAAAAAAAGCTACAAAACCTGACTTAAGTTTTATACGCTCAAAACAGCCACATAGCTGTTTGTTATACATTTCACCTACCTACATCTTAAAAAGATCATCCTGTCTTATTAACAAGATAATTTGAGACGATAAAAATAATTAATCTAGTTTATCTTCCTATAACCCTCCTCCCCCATAACAAGAAACCAATTTTTTTACTTAGATCTTCGTAGCACGTGCTACGATGCTATGACGACGGACCGGCGCGTAGCATACAAAAGACTTCAACGCGCGCTCACTTTTTTACTACACTGTAAATTCCTCTAAGCTCCAAAACTCGTAGTACGTAACGAGTTACGGTTTTCCGGCTAAGTGTTACTCGAAGAAGTGTATTTCGCGCAAATGTACGAGATCAATATTAATGCATTTTCTTTAATAACTTATTTTTCCCATTTTAAATATCTTTTGTTTTATCCTGTCACTTTTTTTTATAATGAACTAACAAAGCTGTTATCTAAAGAAGTCACCTGCAAGTGCCGTTGCGATGCTGCATAAATGATCTTTCACAGATGCTAAAGCTTAGTATTCTTTATTCGAAAATAGGATAAGGATGTACTGCTGTACCTATGTATATTTTTTATGTATGTTTGTCGATTACTCCATCATTTAGTGACCGATTTGAAAAATGATTTAGCTTTTGTATGAAAAATGATTTCGAGGTGGTCCCATAAAATTTTTATCCCCGAGGGATTAGTAAGTATTTGTCCCGAAAAAAACCCTTAAAGAACAGTAATACTAAGGAATATGAAGACGGTTTTCAAAACAATCAAATTATTAGTAGGTACTTATCTAAATAATGCTTTAAAAAAACTTTATATTATACAGAAGTAACCTAGCTATTGCCTTGAAAAATGAACAGATTCACCAATTAGTGGTACTACCAAATCACAAGCATGCACTGTCTTTGACGAATACTTCGAACAATATTATGATAATGTTTGTTGTACCACTCTATACGTTCCAAAGCCTATGGTAAAAGGAGCCGTAGGCGTTGCTAACGATTTTCCAAAAGGTAATGTCGCGCCTAAGCACGCTGTATAGGACACCTTTACTTTGTCGAATTTAGAGTTCCGTAGGATTAAATGAGCTTTTGTGAGTGATAATCGTTATTTGTAATTCTCGGTTCATTTTAATTCAAAGATTTTTGCACTAAGTACCGTTACAAGATTAATAAGGTTTTCTTTTTGTGCGGTAAAACCACCAATTATTTTTCCTGACACCGTAAATTATTCGACATAGATTTTCACATTGTTTTTCCTCGCCTTAAAATTATTGCCTAAAACAAGATTCATTTCAACAAAGATCGTCTTGTTAATTACATTTTTTTTGAAATCTTCATAACGATAAGGAAAATTACAATCATAATATAGAAATAAAATTAAAAGTAGTATTTACAATAACAAGTTATTTATTTAGATAGTAAATGATGTTACAATAACAGAATAAAACAATTACAACTATTATTTACACTTATATCTTATTTCTACAGGTGATCGGAATGCTGGCTTCTATTTCGGTCAATGTATTAGCATTACCATTCAACGTGGCAATGCTGCTAGCAGTCTGGGCACACTGCCTTCTGGTGACGGCTATTTTTAAGAAATAGATATTAGGGGTTAAAGTATGAAATTGCCGATTTGTACTGAAAAATAAAAAAAAATAAAAAAAAACTGAAAAATTGCAATTGTTTTTTTTTTTTTGAGGTTGATGAATGGTTTCTAATTGCTGTTCCTGTAGAGTTAAAACGGATTCTCGTGCTGTACGAGGTCTCGCGTTATCATGGAGCAATAATGGTAAGGATCGATTCATAAGTTAAGCCTTTTTCACTGCTAGTTTTGCTATCATTGTTCGGAGTTCGGCACAGTAGACATCTGCCGTTATTGCTTGACCAGATCGGAGAAAGCTATGGTGAATAACACCATGCTGAGACCACCAAACAATTACCATTACCTTTTTATTGGTAAACTTTGCTTTAGGACACTGTTGCGGCGTTTGACCTGAGGTCAGCCATTGCATTTTTCACTTACGGTTGTCGTAAAGAATCCACTTTTCTTCACATACCACAATTCGATCCAATATTTTTTCATTTCTGCATCGATTCAACAAGGCAACACAAGTTTCAACACGCGTAAAGAATCTGCAGATCAGTCAAATCATGAGGCACCCATTTATCATATTTTTTTTTTATTGATTTGACGCAAATGAGTCAATATTGTTGGTAAGGTAACGTTAAACCATGCCGCTAATTCCTAGGTAGTTTGGCTCAGATCGGCTTCCACCATCTCTTTCAATTCATTGTTATTCACCTGTGTGGGCGGTCTTCCACGTGGTTCGTTCTTCAAATCAAAGTTTCCATCACAAAAGCGTTTAAACCAAAATCGCACGGTGCGATCATTAGCAGTCCCCTCTCCAAACGCAACATTGATATTGCGAGCTGTTTCTGCCGCGTCAGTTCCGCGTCGGAACTCGTATTCAAAAATCACTCGAATTTTCGAAGTATCCATCTTTCTTGTCTAATATGAATAAAAAAAAAAGAGAGTTGATAATCAAATATTGTACATTTTTAAAAGAAGAACCTCATAGGTACCATGTGAAAAAAGTTTCGCTCAAAAATCTCAAACCATGAAGGTTCTATGTCAATTCGAAGTACCTATTACAATAAAACGGCAATTTCATACTTTAACCCCTATTATAAGTATTTACAAATGAAACAATTTAGCTAACTGCAGACTGTTGCAAACAATCTACAGGTAGCTCAACTGATCCATATCAATACCAGTCGGAAGCGTCCCCTAGACGCTGGCTGCATTGTGATAATGGTAGAAATCTGAGCTTCAATGTCTTTTCTTTTTTAATTATACGGAACTCTTCTCTTATACCTTCAATTCACACTTTTACCTTTATTTATAGGTACCCTTTCATGTGGGTTCGAGGACGATTCTTTTATTAAAGACACTTAGTGACCACTTTAAAAGTGTGGGCGGACCTTTAGCTTGTATGAAATACCCTTTATTGCGTAAATATTTTGGTAATAATGTTTATTTACGATGTCAAGTGAAGTTCTTTAATTATTTTTTGTCTTAAAAATGTTCGGGTATGACTAGTGTGCTGAGTTATTTGTTATTATAAGTTCCTACCTGCTTCATTAACTTGAGGATAGGTTTTTTTTATGTTATCTTTTCTTTGGCTTATTCCAGTTTTCTCCTTGAAAAATCTCGCTTAAGGGGAAAAACTTCTAGTTTTTTTAAGTCCAGAATTCCCTTTCAACGTATTTTATTCCATTTTTTCCTCTTGAGAAAATTAGTTTCAGGGGGAAAACTGGAATAGCCCTTTTCTTTTGTTATGTAGGTATATACCTCTACCGTGAATCCTATTTATTTTCAGTTCTCATTTTTCTTTTTTGTAGTTTAAATTATACATTGTACAAGTATAATTTACAGTTTTTAGTAAAAAAAATCCCGCGACTTTCATTGTAAGCAGCTTAGCTGTGTAGTTTATAAATAGCTTTCGAATATAAACTGCAATTCAAAACAGTTTCATTATTCTCTTCATCAATATCAAATACTTATCAGAATAATCAGCAATCACGTCTCGAGTTGACCTCTCATTGACACGGTTCCAGGAACTCATTTCGAGACAATTAGAACCATCTACATCGAACGCTCTGATCAAATCCGCATTCTCTTTGATTGTGCCTCTTTAAGTCATCACATCAGGCATTGCTTAAGCTTCCTAACCGCGATAACTGCAAAATTTGACAGTCCATGTATAAATTGGTCCAAAGGACAAAATCATTAATTAATTTTAAGTACATACCTAGTAATAAACTGACTAAGACATCTGACTGTAAAATTGTCTTAATATATAAATTGAATTATTAAATGCTTATCTACAGCGTTTGTGTGTTGGGTACTAGACAACTGATATATATAATACATTACATTCATGGCTCATACATTCATACTAATATTATTAATCCGAAAGTAACTCTGTCTGTCTGTTACATTTTCCTGTCTAAACGGCTTACCGGATCCTAATGAAATTCGGCAGGGAGGTAGACGGCATCCAATGGACAAACATAGGCTACTTTTTATCCCGGTAGAGTGCGTGTGAACCCGCGGGCAGAAGCTAGTTCTAGACATTTTTTAATTATACGTATAAATATCAGCAGAACGTACAAACATTTGTCCCGAGGCAGGTATGGAACCCGCAACCTCCTGCATCGTAGGCGGACCTTCTTATTGGTATGCCCGCATACCTCAGGATAGGTATGTCGTTGTGTAAAGTTTTTATAATAAGGGTGATAATGTTCAAGGAATTCTGTGATTTTCATTATAAAAATAATTTAAGTTATCTATAAATTTTTCTATCTATCTATCTATCTAAGCTTACAAGGCCGGTCCAAGATTTAAATATGAAGAAAAAAACCACGTGTATTGGGAAAAGGCAACTTACCCCACGGGTAAAATTCTCGCGGCGATTGTATATAAATTACTGACTAGATAATGAGATGCAAAAAGTATATTAATAGGATACAGTTTCACTCAATAATATTTTATTTAAAGGCTCTTGATGCGACTATCGTTAGCGAAGCACTCGCTAGTGGAGAGGGTCCCTAAAAGGCAAAACTTGTAGAACAGAACAGAAATTCAAATCAGATAAGGGTGTCAAGTCATTGGTCGTTAATCTATATTAAAATAAGGCTTATTGTATTATTTTAAAAGCGTAAACAAAGCTTAGAAAAAATCCTAATTCAATACAACAGGTTTGAGAAGTTTGAAACAATCACAGCGGTAAAGCTCCGAGTTAATCAGAACGCTAAAGATTGTGTCGGAAGACAACAGAAAAAAACAATCATCAAATAACGCAAGTCATAATTTTCTAAGAGGGCTTTCATAGTTTTAATGTAAGCTCTTGAGTTGAAACGCATCCCTGATTGAGCTTTACAAAATAATAATGATGTAGGCGCTTCGGTAAATATTGTTTAGTTTTGATGACACCCATTCGTAGAAATAAGACACTCATCATCAATTCATCATCAACATATCCGACCGTTTACATCCACTGCCCCCAACCATAACCTCCCAACATGGGGATGAAAGGGGCAGTAAGGGCAGTTTCGTAAACGGTGTAGCTAAAGTGGTCTTAGGAGACTCCATAATTTTTAGAAAAAAAAGCGTGCAAAGCCGCGGGCTGCAGCTAGTTTTAAATAAATAAGAAATATGCAAAAGCAAAGTTCAATAGGGGTAATTAACCACCACCAGAAACCCGTTTAGTCAGTTCAGTCGACTCTCATAGATCGTAGCGATATCTAGTCTGGGTGTTTGCCAGTTCAATTATCATTACTAGTCGATATTCGTCGAGTCATGCTGTGGGTGACCCGCATTCAATCGGTTAATTCATTCTTTTTATCTGCTCAAAGTGTGGGATCTATCAAAGTGAATAGAATTTCAATTTTGGTTGATCTAGCGAGGCCTCATAAGCTGCCTTACATGCAAAACTTTCAACATTTTACAAACTTAGCTCCCGATTTTTCCCTTTTCTCTTAACTCTACGTAGGGGGAAGTCCCCTAGTGGCGGACACCTAAGGTTTTCAAATAATAATAAAAAAGAGTTATGAAAAAAATATATTTATTTATTAATTAAGGACGTCAATGAAGTTTAACTTCAAAACAAATTAACAAAAATGCAACCTCTTCATAAACATTAACTGAAAATTAAATCAAACATTGTTAAGAAAAAATTGTATCATTGCAAGTTTGCTTGTGTGCTGACTCTATAGCCTAAGAGGCAATAAAGTATAAGAGTTACTAAAACAAAGAGGTATCTTCAAACTCTACACTTTCATCTGTAGCTTTCTACTCAGCTGCAACTTTGGTGGATGCCAGTCTTCTTACAAGAATATTGTAGTTATTTGATATTGTTGTGGCACGGGACCATTGTTGCATTTTCCCGCCTGGCTTAGTGTGATGGGAGTGGACTATGTTAATCGTTTTATCACTGATTGAATCTATTGAATGCGCTGGTATAGATCCACACGTGACCAATACGTCTTAAACTCGTGATTGGTTGACCTTAAACTGAATCTTCTATTACGTATTATTAGATGACTAGGTCGTGTACGTTTTTGCATTCACTCTTATCTGAAAGTTATACTGGTATGTAAATAAAAACTTTATTAACAAAGAGAATTCCTTCGGTCTGGAGTCACATCATCCAGACCGCCGGCAGAGCCACTATGGAAAGACATGACCGCTTTAAACACGTCCTAACTGGTTGTGCCCACAGCGACATCAATATCTTCCGGTGGATCGGGGAGTTTGATATTGGGCCCTGCGGGTGGATGCTTGCTTACTCTCAAGAGATATAAGGGTAGATTCGTCATTTGGTGCCATCATGTCGTTTGAGAACATTATGCGAGAGGCACCTTTGATGTCACTATCACTCAGTTTACTATCCACAAGTCTGTAAATAGTATACTCAGCCAATGGTTTATTGGATTTTAATTTTGTTGTGTTCTGATCAACAATTGAAATAGGCTGCCGTTTGCTTGCAGTGTACCTAACACAATTTTTTTGGATCCTAACCGTGATTGATGCTTTGTATGTCAAATCTTTCTTTACATGCAGTACTCTGTAAAGGAAAACTAGTAAATGCTCCCAAGCTCGCTTGGGATTTATGGGATAAATGTAACAGGAAATTCTTACTAAGCCGAAATCGCAAATTAAGTTGTTGTCCCTGAACGGGTCTGCCTGCATAGGTAATTTGATCACAAGGTGTCTAATATTCGTTTAACGTTTCGTAAAAATTATTAATTTGGTTGGAGAACTTATACCAGAAACCGCTATATTTCTTAAATATTAAATTTCAACTAAACCAATTGAAATCATAAACTTTGAATAGAAACCATAGATCACATTCGACTAGACAATGCACGACACAAATAAGCAACTAATTGGAACATTGCAACATCACTTGCCTAAGCCGTGATTCGATCGTGCGATAGCGGGATTCACACACGTAACGAGGACTTAATTTGCAATTGTTGGATTTTGGAATGGCATCCCTTGTGTAATAAGCATAGCCATTCTCATTACATATAGACTAATAGAATGGAATATGACGTTTCACGTTCGATAGTTTCTGGGATAAGAAATAGAGCGGATACTTTAGATTTGACGTCCTCCAGCCATAGGTGACGATGATGTACAAAAGACTGCAGGTTGATGCTAAAGACAGGGCGCTGTGGTAATCATAACCCTACGATTCTACGATAGTAATACTACTATCTACACACACAGTCCACAGCTAGACATAGATGTCCAGCAGTGGACTAGCTATTAGATAGATAGACATTTATTTGGACACTTTCACAACAAACAGAAAATAACAAACACAGTATAGGCATAGAATGATCACGCTGGTGTATCTGCCTTGTATATGCTAAAGTTAATCCAACTTAGCCTTCAATAGAGTAGATACGGCTAACTTCACTCAAATTATTGTAAAAACATTGTACTCCTCTCGCTTGCTAGAGTTCCCACAAATCAAAGGGTTCTAGATTCTTACATTTTCAATTAACCTCTCACCAGCTTCTTTTATTATAATTGCTTGCCTACTAGCTGAACTACTTAACTCCAATGTGAACAAATCCAATCAAGGAACAATGCTGGTCAAAGGGCCAGCAGTAGCGATACCCGATAATCCCAATCCTACTGATGGCATTTTGAAGTATGTCAGTCAGTAGGATGTCGTGACGCCGAGTGGCGACGTCGTGATCCAAATTAATTAAATAAAATAGCTATCAAGATTTAAGTTGCTTTAGTATGGATGAGCCTTAATTAGCTAATGAGGCCAGGTTAGTCTGATAAATATTGCGAAGATTAACCCTATTTCTCAATGTTTCAAGGAAATTTAAATGTGTAGGTAAACTAAGTACCTACCTCACCACACATCCCACAACCATGATGACTATTAAAATCCATCCATGATGACTATTAAAGTCCATGAACTGCTCGACCATGGCTCAACCACGATGTTATTCTATGAAAAAAAAATTTACAGGATGTTCCTAACCTGAGGTACGAGTATAAGTAAGGTGCCTTTATAATTAATGCATTATGGTGACTCATAATAACAGTCATAACATAACACTAATATTAAAAACGCAAAAGATTGGATGTTTAGATGTATTGATGGCTGGATGTTTGTTACCTCTTCACGCCATAACGACTGAACCGATCGGGCTGAAATTTTGCATACATGTATCCCTGTAAACCTGAAACGACGTGTGCGAACTGTGCGAAGCCGCGTACAGAAACTAGTACGTTATGATAACTGCATCTCATGATGTATGATATCGCGGGGTTTTACCAGAGAGATTATAATAATAAGGGTAAAACAATATTATGTATTGTTTCTTTGTTATTATAATTTCAAACAAATTATGTAATTTCTTTCAAAATCTAATATTATTAAGTTTGTTGTAACGTGTTTACAACTAGCTCATCTAAAGACAGAGACCGTTTTGTGACTCAATGCAAAAATGAGTAAACTTTTTCTTTTATTATTAAATCACGTTTGTTTCTGTTGATTGAGTCACAAATAAAATATTCTTATTCTCTCATTCTCATTTAACTTTTCGAGTAAGTACATGAGTATTTCTTTTGATGGGATTGAACTCGAACATCGTTTTATCGTTATTTACACAAGCTCCCGAGAATAAATTGTAATAATGTCGATGAAGTGTTTTGTTTCATATTCACACCCCAAGCGACATGTCCATACTTTGTAACTGACATAAAAATCTTCACTCGACCCACCGCTGAGGGGCATGAAACACACGCCAGCCGTCACATTTTGAAATACAATATGCTAATTATCTCCTTTTTCACCTCTCAGAAATGCAAATTCTCGTGCCTCTAATTACAGCGCAGACACGACACATAGTTTTGAGAATGGTACAGATTAATAATCAGTTTGTGGGTCTTAAGGTTTCTAAGTAGATATAAGGCGCTTTAGCTATGAAAAGGTTTATTGGATGGTATTTACTAGGGTTGTCAGCTCGAAAGTTTTTGTCTTTTTTAAGCTATATGTATATTTAATAGGAAATCAGTAACCCAAAACGTTGGTATTGGGTTATTGATTTTCTATTATTTATTTAGCTTAATAAAGTCAAAAACTTTCAAGCTGACAACCCTACTAAATAGCAAAAAAATTAGGACAAACAAGAGCTTGAGATGATGGTCTCAAGCTCTTGTTTGTCCTAATTTTTTTGTCCAATTTGCGTTGGAGTTTTTTTATCCCAAATGGAACAAAAAATCCATAAACTAGTAAAATTTACGTAAATTGGAGGATTATGCAAACACACACAATGCATACGGGTACTATCCATTTATAATAAAACTTGCACAAACATCCATTAAGATCCTTCTCCGAAATCCATTTCATTATCTATCAAAATCAATGCACAATCAAGGTAGACCCACCATTATAAGTGTCCCCAATCAACAATAGCACGACACTAATTCTATCCATCATGTCGAACCCAAAAAGGGTTGAAGTTCATTAAGAGATGCATTCCTCAAGTATTATTCTGGAGCTGGTAATAAAAATAATAACAAGGCGGCCACCCTGCCAAGTGATATCAGCTCCATCTGTTGTCGTTGCGGACAAACTCACCTAATGAACGATGATAAATCATATTCGAGAGGCGGCTCGCGGCCCTGTTCATGCTATTCTATCGATACAACATTTTATACCACCTCACGAAACATTGCTGGTTTCACTTTCACGTTAAGCTCAGAGGCTGATTCACTGGCGGCGATGTGCAGTGTACAGAAAGGAAAGATGGTTTCAGGTGGGTTATTTAAAGAGCATTTGTGAGGTGCCTCGCACCGTGTCCCTGCCTGCACACCATTGTGCTTACTAATGATTTTATGCAAATGCAGCCTCTTTAGATCGGAGTCTTAGCGCGATCTCGAAACGTCAGGTAGGTACGAAGCTCATTATTAACATTTTGAAATATGAGTTGGGTATTTTTGACTTAATAAATTAGAGGCAAAGTTTTAATGACGTCTCAAAATACTGGTAAATCTCAGACGATTTTGGCTATGGTGACAGTGTGATTGTGCAATCAGTTTTAAATCTAAATACATTCACGGATTTTATAACCTTTGGTTATGTTAGGAATCTAGATGAATATGTGTAGGGGCGATGAATATTATATGTGGCCGTGGCGTAAAAAATGATTCTTCTATGTCAGTATGTATAACCCTAGCTCACTAAACTTCAATTTCGAGTATCGTTATTCACTAACCATTCGTAAATTTTACGATGGATTAAAACATCAATATTTTGATAATTTTTTTTTATTTCAGAGACAAAATAACCCTAATTATTAGAATTTTAAGTCTTCTCTTAGTGATATTTAGTTGTTTTTTCTAAAATAACTTATATAAAAAATAGTAATTGCACCCAGAAACAATATGCTCCCTGCAAATCGCTTATTTGCAGCCCTTACAGAAGTACAAGGTCTTATGAGGTTTTTTTGTAGTATAGTAGCAAGTTTTAAAAGTTCTGGAAAAATGTCTAGGAGCGATGAATACATACATGGCTGTGGCAGTCGGGGCGTAAGAATTGATTATTCTGTGAAAGTAGGTATATTTAATAAATCCACTGCGATGCACATGCTCAGCGTGGCGCTTATTGCGTTATTATTATTTGTGTGGTGTTGGGTTTTTTTATTTTCATTTCAAAAATATCAATCGAATATGAACAATCATTATTCTTTGCGCCTAATCTGTAGGCATAGTACCAGTGTACACAGTTTGATTACGGAAAAAGTATTCATGTTTACTTCTATCTTTTAAATAGCCTCTGTCAAATATGTCAAAACCATTCGCAAACTAAAATTTAGTGAACAAATACATACAACCAAACCATCGTCATAGTCAGGAGACCGTTTACCAAAATAACTCTGATTTATAAATTCAATATCGTGTTATATCCATTAGATACTAATTGCAAAGAAAATTACATATTTAACATGCATGACGTCATCCCAACGTTCGTATATATATATTAAGATAACACAAGAATTGAAAGAGCTGTTAATCGTATTAATATCTGGGTTTTTAAAAAAATATCAGAGCGTCTCTGGCCGAAGCGACGCGTGATCCGAGAGCCGGTGAGTATCTGGCGCAGCGCATCAGCGTTGCCATACTGAGCGGGGCAATGCAGCAAGCGTCTTGGAGACGCTTCCGACTGGTATTGATATGGATCAGTTGAGCTACCTGTAGATTGTTTGCAACAGTCTGCAATTAGCTCAATTGTTTCAATTCTAAATACTAGTTCTATTTTTTTTGTACTTATATTAGAGCATCTACTGGCTAATGTTATAAACAATGACTACTGGCAGTTTCGAATCGTCATCTTCAACAACTTCTGATTGTGGTGAACTATAGACTCCAACACCACTTTCATCTTCCTCTGTATTACCATCATCTTCGCAGTCGTTAGCATGATGATGCTAAAGAAGATGTTCTTTGACCCCCTCTGTGGCGCAGTGGGCGATGGTCCGCAGGAGGTTATGGGTTGAATTCTCGACTCAGGACCAATGTTTGTACGATTTGCAGATATTCGTTCCGGGTGTTCTGGGTATTGTCTATGTATAATAAAAATATGTAATCTGTGTTTTTAATGTGATAATTAATCAATCACTTATCTAGTACCCATAACACAAGCTCTGCTTACTTTGGGGCTAAATTTTACTTATTGAATTTGTCCAGCATTATTATTTTTATTATTTACCTACTATATAAGATGTACTACGTACCTACTGGGGATTGCAATCCAGCTGGATCCAACGGTGTGGATCCGCAATGATCTAAAGACAAGTCACTAAGTTTATTTCCGCGCGAAAACGCCACAAAGTTTCATTGTCGCTTTGCTGCGCGAACTGAAGCAAACGACAATATTGCCGTTCAGTCGTCATCGTTGCTTCGATCCAGCAAAAATCCAGCTGGATTAAAAATGCTGATGGATTGCAATCCCTTGTACCTGCCCTTATATTTCAATCTACCGAACACGGAGTGGTTCTTTCTTTGAGCAAAATGTTCTCGCGGTGGTCGTCATGTCGGCACATCAAACTTAAGCATAATTACACGTTTACTTCGTCAAATTAACAACTCAAATGATTCAATTCTCAGCCTCAGAACAAAGGAAACGTTAGTTAGTCCTAATTGTAATTACCCACTGACCGCACTCGCTGACAAAATGATTTATTATGAACAGGTAGAGATGTAACACCTCCGGCTTTTATTTCATTATCATCATCAACAACATATCACCTTGTTGACACCTACTGCTGTGCATAGGCTTCGTCAGTGGCTCAACCTCAATGCATCTCAACAGCCTATATTGGTCTACTGCTGGGAGCAGGCCTCCCCTTATAACATTTACAACCTGATTGCATTTACGAGTATCTATATAATTTTATTTTAATTTTTCTGTAGCAAATCATGCATTTTACAAATCTTTAAATAGTCATAAAGCTCAATATTATAGCTAATAAAATTTATAAGTTACAATACAAATTTACTTTATTATGATACAAGTTACAAATATCAAACAAAAATTTCATAAGTTTCCCCCCCCCCCCCCACACCTCCCTTTATATTGTTGTCAATCTTTTTCCGGCCTTTCCCATAACTTAAAAAGTCCGTCTTCAATATTTTCTCACCCGTCTAATGCTAAATACAGCAAAATATTTAATTTTAGCTAGTGTCAGTGACCGTGGGAACTTCACAGGTTTATGAATCGAACAATTGCACGCTAAATGGGTAAGGCAAGTAAGGCAAGGCAAGGTACTTTGGCTATTAGCTGATTCGTTTTCTGTTGAGACTGACCGCTGTAGCCGAAATTCGGCTAGGAGTTTTTCTTGGAGAAAGCACATGCAACATGGAACATTTAGTTATAACCATTAACTTAATAATTGCTGCCTAAATTCATACTTATGATAAAAATATGAAAGTTACCTCTGTCTGTTGACTTTTCATACTGAAACGGCTGAACGTATCTTAAAGGAAACTAGTATAGGGGTATATTATCGTATGGGGGACATAGGCTACCTTTTATTTCCAAAAAAAGACTGTGAAGCCACGGAAAATATCTAGTGCTGTACAATCCATGCCAAGAGGACAAAAGCTTGTCATGGGATCATAAAATTTCGAAACAGCTTTTATAATTTTTATACAATATTTTCCATGAACAATAAAAACTGTTCGCCATCAATAATTTATTGCCAAGTAATTAATCGATCTAATTTAAAAGTCAAATACCGCAATAAATATTCAGAACCATGTCAAATTCAATGAAAACAGGTAAATCATGTCAATTAGTCGTTTTATGACAATTGCCGTAAAATAGTTACTGTCTTTAAATTACTAATTAAGATTTTTATCGAGACGATGCCAATCAATATTCTAATAAATTACGACAAGGTAAGGCGTGTATACAATATACAGAAATGCCGTAAATAAAGTAAAGAAAAGAACTACACTACTGTTGCGGACGGTAACCAGGATGACCTAGTTCGCCCTGGGAAAGTATCCCAACTTAAGTTCGACGTGCGTTCCTTTCGCCTTCCGAAGCTGGTAGACGCACGCCGCCACGCACCCCTGAATGCGTATGAAGCTATGACCTGATCTTCCTTCCTATAGGGGAACCTCGACGTTGAAATGAAACAGGATCTTGAATTTTTCAGGTTTCGGCTGTTCCTAGGTTTCCCTACTACTACTTGCTGTCTTCCTATTGCTTCTTGCCTCTTCGGTGGCTTAGCTTCGACTTGCCTCTTCGGTGGCTGGACTGCGACTGACGGCCGTACAACATGCGCTCATATTTATATGGCCGTGTTTTACCGGCAAGACGCCTGCGTGCTTTTGACCCAAATTCACCTAATTTTTTCCTTGAGCCGAAACCTTTAAACCTTTATTTCTTGTAATTTACCCAAAGAACATTTACAAATCTAAGCCTTATAAATGACAAAAACAAGCCTTATCAACATAAAATTACAAAATCTAAACATGTTCAACAAATAAAAAAGTTCCTAGAACAAAAACTTATAAAAAACTTGATTCGGAACATTTTCCTTATACAAATTTTACAATATCTTTAAAACTTATTAACAGATTTACACAATTCAAACGGAAAACCTTGTTCCAAGCCAAAACCCTTCAAAAAACACTATTTTTGTTATGATTCATCAATAAACAAAAAGGTACTTAAACAAAACGATGTCTTAATATAACAAAAAACGAATCAGCCTTACATTAAGGTTTTGTCGCCGACAACTACGCTGACCTAATCTCTATCTGACACCAAAAATATTCCAAAAAAGATTTTTGACCATATGACGTTTCAGGAATTTGAGTAGTATATGACTGGTCTTTATACAGGGTGGCGCAATAGAACGTGCATTTTTAAAATAATTATTAAAAAATAAATACAAAAGGTATAGTTAAAATAAAACTAGGCAATTATTAAGTGATAACTGAAGTTTATTTTTTAAAAATAACATCATCTAAATGATGACCCTCTCTACGTTGGCACTCCTCTAACCGCAAACGGAAATTACCGAAAACTTTCTTAAGTAGTGCTGGTGTGATTGCTGCCATTTCACCACGAATATTCTCCTTGAGCTGACTGATGTTTCTCGGATTATTGGCGTAGACTTTGTGTTTGAGGTATCCCCACAAAAAAAAGTCAGGAGGCGTCAAGTCTGGACTGCGCGGAGGCCATGGGATATCACCTCTTTTCGAAATCAGTTTGCCAGGGAACATCTGCTTCACAACCGCCATGGAGTCATTTGATGTGTGACTGGTAGCTCCGTCTTGTTGGAACCAAGTCCTAGAGTTCTTTATTCTTGAATTTTCAAGTTCTGGGGCCAAAAAACCTTCCAACATCGCAACATAGCGTTCGGTATTAACAGTGATGTTTTGCCCCCGTGCGTTTTCAAAAAAATAAGGACCAATTATTCCTTTGGCAGATATTGCGGCCCAAACTGTCACTTTAGGGCTATGTAACGGTTTTTGATGTTTGAGTCTGGGATTTTCACTATTCCAATAACGACAATTTTGGCGGTTTACGAACCCATTCACATGAAAATGTGCCTCATCAGAGAAAAGGATGTTTTCAAAATTTGAAAACCGATTGAGCATTTCATTAGCAAATGTGAGCCGTGCTATGAAGTCAGAGTCTTTCAATTCTTGAGTTAATTGCAGCTTGTATGGATGCAATTTAAGATCCAAGTTTAAAATTCGTTGCAAACTTCGTCGCGATATGTTTAGGACAGACGATCTCTTGCGAGTAGACATTTGTGGATCTTCTCGTACCGACTGCTTAACACTCTCAATATTGTCTTCGGTCCTAGATGTGCGTGGACGACCTTTCGCGTGTGGTTTAAACGTCGATCCAGTCTCTTCAAAACGCTTTATCCAGATTTTAATTAAATTAGCACTCGGAGCCTCCCTAATTTGCCGTACACCATACTCAGAACAAAATAGTCGCCTGACAACTACGTACCAACGAGAGTTTTCGTAAAATGCGCGCACGCAAAATGCGCGACGCTTCCCGTCGAAGTGACTCATAGTGACTAAAACTTTATGAACCGCGCTACCCAACGATATCGGTCTCCCCCCGCCCACGCCCCTTCTACCCCGCAAAAAAAGATGATGCAATATGCACGTTCTATTGCGCCACCCTGTATAAAGACTAAGTGCCTTGAAGACTCAAATAAAAGTCTTTAATTCAGTGTATAATGAATTACTGAGAGTCCTTAGTCTGGTATATGTTAAAGTCAAAGTCAAAGTCAAAAACTCTTTATTTCCATAAATACAATAAATGTATATTTAGAAAAGGTCAAATTCTTAATAATTAAACACTGACACGGAAATAAAGTGATATTTTTAATTTCAATCGCTTCGGTATGTAGACTAATGTAAAGAAGCGACGAAGAAACCTTTAGCCTGTTAGTTAGTTGTTATTTTTCGAGTTTGTTTTTATTCCAGGTTCAATTCTTTATGTGTACAAAATTTCAGCCCGATCCGTTTAGTAGTTTTGTTTTCGGCCAAACATTTTCACACCGGCAAAAACTTGGGCCTTTATAACATTTGTAGGATGTTTTAGTAGTTCACTTTATCCATCAGACCCATGTGCTCACACCTTAATCAAGTTGACTAATTTATAAACGATACAATCGGCGACGTTGCGTCGTAATGACTAATAACACTCATGAGTGTTATTAGGAATTCAGTATCAATTTATGACAGCCCCAAATTAATTGGAGGCACATTCAATGTCGCAATCAATACCTCTTGTATTGTTTACTAGCTTACGAACACTGCTTGCTTTAATCTCCACCAACTAACTCATACATTAAAATCTTTTAACACAATATTTTTCTAAAATAAATCTCCATTACCTCATCCACTTAATTTTTAACTAAAGTACTGTTACAAAAATGTTGTTTTAGTTTTTAATTTATATCCAGTCTAATCGCAATTTATGAATACAAAACACTTCTCCAAAAGTTTTGTCGTAATTTTTAATAAATATCCAGTTTAATTGCAATTTATAAATACAAATTCATTTACACTTTAATTCTGACGTCAAACGAATTCCTGAGACGCAAGTATTTAGTAAAGCGGGCTTACTCATTAATTTATTTATTGGCACTTCCATACAGCGGCTGCTCTCGTTTACACTTGCTGTTGGCATGACAGTCTCCTACAAGGCTGGACAAAGACCTCCTTCTCCTTTTTAATATACATACTTAGGCACGATTAAAATCATGGGTTAAACGAAGTCGCACCTTGTAGGTCACACGTATGTCAAAGATGTGCCCTTCGATGCACTACCAGGTTTAATGCACCTTGTAATTTTTGACTAGATAGATAGATAGATCATTTATTCATTAAAAAATTCGTTACATAAATTGGAAAGTAATGCCTTAAAGCCTATGTTAGGTTTGTCTAAGCACTGGGTTCTCTTCATTTTATGTAGAATTTATTATTACCGTATAACATATAAATTAAATTGCCGAAACATTGTAAATAAGTAGCTTAGATATATAAATAATCCTAAATCTTATACAAACCATCAAAGATAACAGTCATAATCTCACTATAGGGACTAAACATTGTGACATACATATGTATAACATAGGTATATATAATTGTAACTAGTCTAAGAAACATTTATAATAACTAGAGTTAATATATTTTTTGGCTAACTGCCGGCATTATGTGGGCAACGATAATTAACTAGAATTTATTTGATGTACGTAAGTCGGAGAACGTGATCAGATCCAGTAGTAAAACCAAGATTTCAGGTATAATTTGCCAAGGATTAGAACAGGATTAGCAAATCTATTTCGAATGATTCTAAGTAAAAGGTAAATCGAGGAATTTGAGATAACTACATTCGAAGATTATCTTTTAGTTATCTAACAAGGAAAAAGAAGCGAAGAAGGAAGTTCGCTTCTTTTTTACCCTAAAAAGATTGAAGTGAACAAAAATCAAAGCGATCATGAGTTTCCTAGTTTTACTTATGTAATTAGAAGATTGTTCAAAATAAACCTTAAAAGGTCTAAAGGAAATAAAGCACTTATATTTGTTTTATTTAACATTAAATATTACTCACAACTGCCTCAGAGGAAAACCTCTATCGGAAGACGTAGGCCCAAAAAAATGGAAGCCCTAGGAGTAAAAGATAAAAAATAATAAAACTAAAGCTATAAAAAATTAAAGAAACTCATAAGTATCAATCCATACTAATATCATAAATTCGAAAGTTATTCTGTATGCATCTATGTCTGTCTGTTACCTTTTCACGCCTAAACGGCTGAACGGTCTTTATGAAATTTGGCAGGAAGGTAAATGGTATTCCGGGGACGGACATAGGTTACTTGAAAAACGCGTGCCAAGGCGCGGGCAGCAGCTAGTATAACAAAACTTATGACTTCGTATCAAACAGAGTGTAGTCGCAAACATGTAAGAAAAACATATGGTCTCTTGCCTAAGCCAGAATACCTCTCTAAGGTTCTCTACACACATTATTAACCAGCAAAAGCGTTGAGGGTCGTCAATAAAAAAATAACATTGAAATCATAGTACCTACCTACACGGTAAAGACCTGTCAAATCACAGCCCACATTGGAGGCAAACAAAGATTCACAATTCGAAGTCTTTTAATTGGCATTAAGTATGACTACAGACAGTGACTTGCCTAATCCAGTGGTTAATGATATCGATATAGAGATGATAAATCATTTGAAAGTTTTCATCGTTTGCTTGTATACAACTTTATGGCTTGTGATATAAGATCCCAAAAAAATTAAACCTAGACGGGATTTGAACCCGCTATATATGGCTATGGCTCCCAATATTATGGCTTGTACTTAGTTCGTTCTCTTATGGTCTTTTCAAAAACCGGCCGTGTCATCACAAACGTCGATTGTTTTGTTTGATGAGTGCTTGTGTAGAAATAAAAAAATCAGTTTATTTAGCTCATTAGAAGACAAACAGCTTGCAATCACTAAAATACCTATACAATTATGTACAGGCTAAGGTTAACTAAACCCGCCATTGGTCAGCCAACATCTCAACAACATCGCTTCTGCTGTTCAGTGCAGTAATGCAATTAGCGTTACTATTACACTGAATAGTAGAAGAGAAAGCGCCGAATAGCTAAGCGTAAGATCCTTATCACTATCACACTGGCGATATGCGAGAGATTTCAAGACGAACACACAGCGAGCTCCCTGCGATTGCAGCGACGACGCGTCGTCGTCGTCGCGGCCGGCGTGCTCGCTTCGAAATCCCTCGCCAAATCGCCAGTGTGATAGGGCTCTTAATGTTGTAGCTGCTCTGTATCGGCAACATAGATTCCATTCTAATCTGTCACGTCTATGAGGTCGGCGGGTGTAAAGTTCATCAATGCTGAATTCAATTATCGATTACACCATTGTGTTCCGCTTTATCGATTTATATTTAAATACCATCCGTTTATGAGAAATGTATTGTGAAATTGTACAAACCGAAAGTTAATATTTTATTCGACAGGACCGCCCGCTTTGCTCTTTTAGTTTCTTTGTGTTTGGTGAAATATCAATAGATAGTGTTTAATTTTAATTTTTTTTTGTTAATACAATGACTGGTGTAACAATGATTTTGCTTACAGGAAGCTTATTTTGTCCCTTACGATGCAGTAGATCTAAGTAATGATTTTCCTTTTTTCTTGTTTGCGTGATAGACAGGTATAAAATTTTCAATCGACCGGCCCTAGAGTATCTAATTAATTAATGCCAATCAATCAATAAAAAAACAAAATCTACCAAAGAATAAAAAACAGAAGCCCACCAATTAAGAACGAACGTTGTCTCATAACAAAATGTATCGGTTGATGGAGTGTAGTGACAATTTCCTTGGTGGTCCGAGGCTCGTCGTAATCTGTCATCCGGGCTGTCAAATTACTAACGGGCGGACGAGCGATCGGCTACTGAACTTGTTGTAGATAACAGATGCATTGGGACATGATATGAGATTTGAGAGAGATGAGTGTGATGAATGTGCATTTTGCCTCAGTGAGGCTCAGGGAAATTGAAAAATAATAAAAATTAAATATAATTTAATTACTTAGTTATTATATGATATTAACTAAGTAATTAAATTGTATTTAATTTTTTCAATTCTATTAAATCGGAAAAATTCAATTTAAATTTGTTATTATATTATAATATTTGAAATTAAAATTGACCTTTAGAAATGAACATCTAGATATAATTCAAAGATGTGTCAGTTTAGTTTTGCGTATTATTAGTTTCCAAATTCATTAATAAATCATTTTGAATGAGTACCCAATAACCTAGTTTAACACAAATATGTCATTCTGTATTATTTATCTTTGACAGTGCACAAAATAAATTGAATGAACGTAGGCGACACCGTGGGGACACCTTGATTCTTTTTGTAATTTTGACTTGGAATGTTAATTAATTTTTGCTGTCGATTCAATCCTAAAAAATGGTAAATTGTTTTTTTTATTTTTGTCTTGCTTAAACATTTAAATACACTAAAACAACATTACAATCTAGCCATAGATTAGGCTAATGGGTAATGTTGTTTTAACTAAATTTTATAAAAACATATATCACTAAGAACGTGTCCATTGGCACTTTTCTTATTGTCTCTACTTAAGGGGAAGCTAGATTTCAGATGACATCTAGCTATACTAAACCCATTCTCTATGTACAATGTTTGTAAACAACTCTCAACGCAAAAATCCAAAATTCTCTTTTTGACGTAGTGTTCGAAAAAAATATTGTCGGCGTTATGCATCGTAGAACAGAGCTCAAATTGACTAGTAGTGCAGATTCTGACTTAAAATCGACAACAAGAAAGTGGTATTTAGTCTAGTAGTTTAGTTAACACACACACACACCCTCACACACCCTCTCACATACTCACAACACATTGTACCTATATTCAGTAGTGTCATTGACATTGTATATTCAGATAGGCCAAGTATAGGTAGGAAGATCAGTACCTTCCTCCTTTTTGTACAGTAAATAGTCTCTAAAATAAATAGAAGAACTGAAACCACACAATAAAAGTAAAGAAGCCATAATTTCAAAAAGGACACATGCAAAATTAAAAATAATTGCTAAGTAATAAATGGAGACAAAAAAGTCTTATTTACGACCCATATAAATCAATATTCCGTATTCAATTAAATCTCAAATTAAAATACATTGCGAATCAGTCCTCGAATGAAGAGTAATTTCGGTTTCGTATTGCAATCAATTTCGTTTTAATAATGCTTATTGAGACAAACTGCGAGTAGCGAAGCCAATAATAGTAAATTAGCCTCATCAATGTTAATATTTCTAGAAGTAAATGTTTGTTATTGGGTTCTTCTTTATCAAGCCATATAAAAGCTGAATCTATCTGTGAAGTGTCACCGACTATTTTATTTGAGACTCAATTTTAACGCAGGGCAATATAAAGCTGAAAACAGAAAGAAATAAGAGGGATAAAATGACGAAGGCCTTGCAGAGGGTTGAAAACGTCTTCATCCGATTATTAAAGTGTTTGAGGGAATAGAAAGAGCACCTGTTATTGCGCTCACATTTGTGCACTAGTTATGTCCTGCGTTATGGTTAGTCTCCGTTGAGACTGGCCGACATGGTTGAAATTCAACATATCATCATGACCTTATCTATCGAGCTCTTTAACATTTGGCTATAATAATATTCTTGTGAAAACCTCAACATTGTTTGGTTTTCACAAGAATACGTTACGTTAAAGTCTTACTGGTCTTTCATAACAATCATAATCTTCCTGCATAATTTTGTCCCATTTCCTTCTTGATTATCTGTTCTGTGTGGGGTTAGACCGTTACAAATCAGACTGTCCCAAGTTTCAAAACTAGAAGACCATTAATTATATCTCTAGATAACGAACTGGATTCATTCTCTATTGTTCCACGCAGCCCTCAAACTGTCACATTAATTGATTTAAGTCTTGCATTATGGGTAAACTCAGTTTAATGCATTCACCGCCCAGTCTCGGCGGTGCGACCCACAGGGGTGCACCCCGCTCCGCCACGTGTGGTGGCGCTGGCCGACATGTGCGTCTTGGGCCATAAAAGTGTTCGTTTAAGTAGGTCATGTCTCGAGGCTGTTTCAAAAGAGTTTGTTGGTACTAAATCTGTTTACATACCAAATTAAAATCAAATCAATTCAAAGAGAAAGTGCTAGTAAGATTTACTAGTTTGACCATTTGCAAAGACGAGACTGTTTTGCCGATTTAATATTTTGTTTTACCCAATGTTTAGGTTGAGCTTTTGGTAAATTACTACTACGAATCAACATGTTGCTAGAATGATTATAAACTCAACAACGAATTTGATGATGATGATAATAATAAAGGCTTAGCCATCTGTGGTAGCAGGTGAATGACCTCCTCAGTATTGTGAACTAATTTGAAAAATACCCTGTATAATGTTGACAACAAAACTAAATAACCAACAATAAATTACCATTGCTGGTCCCAAGCATATCAAAGGAAGGGTCCTTTTATGACAGATAATGTCGCAATAAATTCTAGGTGCCTACATAACTAATTTAAATTAAAAACCCAATGCAAATACAAAACAAAACGAACTAATGATAGGCCACTCATAAAAAGTGCCCTCAAACAACAAAGCTTAATGATTCCACTCGACAAATAAAAGCAAGTGGGTACCGAGAATCACACATCGATGAGCAATGGACCAGGCTGGAGAGTCATTACCGAGCAGTGTCTTATCTAACTTGAATAATTAATGGAAGTGACGCTTCTCGCTGTGAAACGGGTACTGGACCAGTCTTATAGGCGTTCGTATATGTATGGAAGTGCTTTTATTAAATTTAAAGGGCTCTGTCTCTTCGAAACAGTTACAACTATGGAAATAAATTTGCAAATTCAGCAGAGTATAGTGTACGTGACTCAAGCTAAATACCGAGATGCCTAAAAACAGAGGAAAACCTTCATTTATTTAGTGGAATAATAACGTTGATGAGAATAAGAAGAACGTGCAAATTACGATTAATTATAAGAAACTCTATTTATAAGAAATTATCAGATCAACAACAGACAGGAGCTTCTGTAGCCTATTGTATCACTAGCTTCTCTCTCTCTCTCACGCGTTTTCTGGAATGGAATGTAGCCTATATGTTATTCCACGTCCAGATCTTTATGTGTGCAAAATTTCAGCCTGAACCATCCAGTAGTTTTGGCGTCTTCGACCAATTTTTTCATTTTTCATTTTTCACATCTTCACAACGGCACTATGGAACATGGTACAAACTTTCGCCTTTATGATATTAGTAGGAAGTAGGATATCTAAATTGGACGAGAACCAGCCAAATGTTCAAAATCTAAGTGACGCCTAGGTTAAATAAATAAATAAAATAAAATAAATAATCCTGGACAATCCACACAGCATCATCTAGCCCCAAGCTAAGCAGGGCTTGTGTTATGGGTACTAGATGACTGAAATACTTAATACAATACATTACATAGATATAATATTTTTTTTTATACATTGAAAATACACAGAACACCCGAAACAAATATTTGCAGATCGTACAAACATTTGTCCTAAGGTGGAAATCGAACCCGCAACCTCCTGCGTCGCAAGCGGACCTTCGCCCACCGCGCCACATCGGTCGTTGAAAATAAATAAATAATGGTTATAGATCACGTTAGTATCTACACATGAAGATAGTTATGGCGAGCCCACTATCGCATTTTATTAGATTAGTTGGGTAATAAATAAATAAAATAAAATAAATAATGCTGGACAATCCACACAGCATCATCTAGCCCCAAGCTAAGCAGAGCTTGTTTTATGGGTACTAGATGACTGATATACTTAATACAATACATTACATAGATATATATTTTTTATTACACATAGAAAATACCCAGAACAACCGAAACAAATATTTGCAGATCGTACAAACATTTGTCCCAAGGCGGGAATGGAACCCGCAACCTCCTGCATCGCAAGCGGACCTTCGCCCGCCGCGCCACATCGGTCGTTGAAAATAAATAAATAATGGTTAAAGATCAAGTAAGTATCTACACATGAAGATAGTCATGGCGTGTCCACTATCGCATTTTTTTAGAGTAGGTGGTTAATGTAAGTACAGATTTAAATATTAAGGAGGCAACCCTGATAAATCCAGGCGCGCAATCACATCAAACCACATTTCATTTAAGCCCTATAAGAATTGAAACTATAGGGTGCAAACTATTATCCGAAGATGAATAATGAAGAGAAGTCATTGGAATTATGAGTCTGCAGATTCCTTTGACCTTAGTGCATTCTCTGGTTGATGGATTATTGATGGTAGAAATGTTTGCAATGTGGCTTCAACTTGTTTATTTGTGAATTAGATGGCAACTTACATGGTGACTCAGTTCATCATCATCATCATCACCCTGTGCCCGAATCACTGCTGTATATATACCCATTTAAATTAAAGTGTCCAATTTGTGCCACTGTCATCAAAAAAGAAACGGACGGTCCTAATTTATCGATTTGAACATAATATACTTAATAATATAATATTAATCCTGAGAATCAGGATTTTTTTAAAATTTACAGGTTTCAAATACAAACTAAACAAAAACTTACCGTTTTCCCTTATAAAGACAAGTCCTTAACCCTAACGAACGGAGGACACAAAAAAATAATAACATTAAAAGTGAAATCCTCCATCTCTGATTGACCACAAATCAATATTAATGATCTAAAGCAGCGGGTGTTCTATCTGTATCTTCCTTTTCACTTATTCTTTGGTGCTAGAAGGGGACAGTAAGATATTTGAACACAACGCCCTTAAACATTTTAAGTGCTAAACGAACAAAACGATTAATTACACAATTCAAAGTACATATTGAATTTATTCAAATGGTGATAAATAGCTGGAAGTGTGAAAGAAATGATAATAATGTCTATGGGATGATGAATAATGCTTTATTCTCTTCAAACCACTTGAATAACAGAATTTCTCATAAAAAGCAAATCACTTTCTATGGTTTCAAAACTTCCTATATTATCTTTTTGGTAGTCCGTGAGTTACCAATTGCTCTCCATATTATCCAGTTGTCCAATCCGATGACCAATCGTTGCATCAGAAATTTATTTCTAGCTAGGTCGAGTTAGAAATTTACTTGATGTTTTGTATAGTTTTACATTTCATCACTCATCATTTACGAGGACATTCGCTGCAATTTTTAAAATCTTAGCGGTGTCTTAATCAAACCTTATGCATAATTTAAGACCTAGGCGATGTTTATCACTTACCTTTTCACGCCAAAACTAGTTCACGGATCAGTCTCAAATATTTAGTAGGTAGTTGTAGACTTGAAAAACTTACTACCAGATGCCAAACCGTATTGATGTTGATGATGTTGATAACGTTTTACGTTTACTTTATCACTAAGAAATTTTTTCTTAGTCTCTCCGTCACAAAGCGTTCAACGCTTTTGAGCCGATCCGCCACAAATCTAAAGGGATTGTCTAAACGCCTGGTTGAATGTCGAAAGAGTGATTCAGTGTTGCGATAAACATCATTGTTGTGTCCGATTCAAGAATAATTATCCGAGATCTGATCCTAATTAATTTGATTGTGTTGTTCAATTAATTTTGAACACGGATGTGCTTGACAGTTTATTTGGTTTTACCTTTACGTTGTCAACTCACAACGTTTACAAGAGCTTGGGGATTATATGAATTGAGGATTATAAGAAGACCTTTGCCCAGCAGTGGGATAATATAGGTTAGAAAACTTTATGTTCCGAAAAGTTACCTAAAATTTTTTGGGAGAGTCGTATAATATATAAAAAATAATAGGCGGTTTTTTCATCACTACTACCGCCATCTAGCGTTAGGAGACCTCGCATGTAAATTTTATTTATTTTAGTGGTTTACGAAGAGCCTTTTTCGTAGCAGTAAAAAATTAAAGCTGTAAATTATCAAATTTTTAATACAATTGCCATAACCTTCGACCTGAATATATATTTTTAAAATCCTAAATCCAACTACCATTGCGCTAAAAAACGTGATACCGACTTTCAAGATTAGAATCTGACGTCACGTGACTTTTCTTTCAATAATAATCTACCCTCAGAAATAATAAAATCCAACTCCGAGAAATCGCTAAGTTTTCCTTAACGGCCTCAACTATCTGAAGGAAGTGGTTGGAAGACATTAATTTAATTTTATGGTTTTTGTGTTTGTCACACTCGGAGTTTAAGAGATTTGTGGGTCCTCTAACGAGCGAGTGGGATTAATAAGTGCCCAAGGAGATTTTGGGCATTGTTTTATGTTATACTTTTCATTAATTTCTCTGAATTGGGTAGAACAGGTAGATAATTCGTAAAACTAATAATAAATGCGAATAGAAGAAGTTTGAATAGATGTTTATTACTTCCCTCTTCACGCCAAAACTAGTTCACGGATCAGGTTCAAATATTTAGTAGGTAGTTGTAGACTTGAAAAAACTTACTACCAGATGCGACACCGTGTTGATGTTGATGATGTTGATTCTGTAGCTACATATGGTTCAAATAATAATATATTATCTACCATTACCACAGATTTTGGGTATGCACAGCCTATGTACCTACCTGCAACCTAAACTCCGTGACCTATGTCACGGAATTTTGGTTAGGTTAAGTTTGCTTACTATAAGTAGGTGCATCCATTGTTGCTCCATGGTAGAGATCGCTCTTCAGCGATAAGACCGCCAATTGTCGCTTAGTTTTTAAGTTGTCTTTTTATAAATAGTTCAAATTAGATTTAAGTGCGAAAAAAATTTATATATTATATCTATCTATTTATACCTACCTACGAGTACCTACCTACTAAATTAATACCTTTGTCCTTCACTTTTAGCTATATTTATGTTGTCTACTATTATATTTTGTTCCTGGTGAGTAAACTGGTCCGTTCGTTTCAGGTGGGTGGGTATGTACTTGCTACCTAGGTACACTTTTCAAATTATTTTGTCATTATTTTTATTTATTATTAATCTAATATGTAAGTCTGTAAAAATAATACTATTTCTGTTCTGAGCTGTAACTGAGTTGTTTAATAAATGTTTCTCTATCTCTATCTATCTCTATCACACCAAGATGGCTACCGCGTGCAGAAGGTTTCCACTGATGCTAGTTTTCTTAGATAAATATATTTCCTACGAACCCACTGCAATTAGCAAAAAAATTGAATAAAGAACTGAAAGAGGACCTCGAGATTTATCAATTGTTATTCCTTTTACAGGCACTTTATGGAAAGTTCAGAATCAATATGGAAAGTTTAAATGGAAAAGTGCGCAGAATGAACTTTGTTCATTAAAACTGACGAGTTTCAGCTTTCATCGGGAAAAAGAAAATATCGTTTTACATTTAAAATAACGAGAAAAGTATTTTAACGCCATACCTATAAGTAATCGTTTACCATATCATCTATAAATTAATTATTTTCTTTTGTGAACCCTTATAATTAAAAAAGTCAAAAAATCTTGAATTTTTTTTAATGAGGCAGACAGTCAAGAGTGGTTGGAGTATCTTCTAGACCTTTGTGATACATCGTCGGCCACATCGTCACTTACCATCAGGTGAGATTGTTATCAAACGAAGGTTTATTTACGGTTTAAAAAAAAATTGGGTTTGACAATGAGAATTCCCAGTTTATATACACGTTTAATAACTTTATTCGTAACATGAATATTGTTTGTTGAAATGACAGTGTTACAAAAGTTTCACATCACGAAGACCGCGTAGCGCCATCTACCGCCGAGTGGCAAACACAATTGAATGAATACCAGCTATACTCTACTTTATCAAACATTTTGTTCTTTCACTTTGTTTTTAATATTATATACATATTTTCATTTACTGATCAATTGCTTTGCGACATAGATTCTTGGTCTTATCATAAAATCTAAAGGCATAAGACAAGCTCTTTCGCAATGAAAGCTTTCTAATCTGGCTTTCTTTAGCTAACAAACGGGCTGGGCTCTGATAAGCTCCTAATTAATCAGCCTAGCCCACCACATTAAACCTTTTTACGATCTTTCTTTGTTAGGGGATAGGTAGGTAAATAGTGAGCAGGTACATAAATGTATGTAAGAGGTAATGGGTAGTAGATAACTTTAAGCCAAATAGTGTAGGAGGGAAAATAACCTAACCAGTCACAGTTTATGCGGCCGATGATGACAAAGACGACGCTGATGATGGTCCAGATGTAGAAGATAAATGTGATGATAAAGGTTGGAGAGGCAACCACGAAAATGTGTGCAAAGAGATTTACTCGACATTGATGGTGTTAGAATATATGTACAACAATGCGCGCGATTTCCTTCCGAGATAGAATCTTTTTGTTGGAGTTCCTTAAAAATCCCTACACCTCTTCACTATGAAGACATATTGCGTTTCGCGTTTTTGAACTCGCGGTTTCGACGCGTATTTACATATTCACACTCGCATTACTCCTAGTCGAGATGAGATGTGGGCGTGTGTGAGATTTGTGTGTGTAGAGTCAGCCTAACGATACCACTGTGCCTAGAGCTATCTTACCTCCCGCGTCCCCATGTAAATGGAACTACATCGCCGGTGACGTATGCAAACGAGGAGATCTCGACTCAATGGTGATATACGACGTAGGCTCGTAGATGTGTGTGCGTGTGTTGGTATGCCAGTCGCCTCTAGGCGCGCGATAGACGGGGGTGGGCAGTCGAGAGGATGGGGTATAAAGGAAAACCATTTACATTTGAGCGATTCGTCCAATTTAAAATTCCTACAAGATAGCTTAGACACGGGTGCCATTCCTGGAAGCGGCGCCCGCGGTCAAAAAGGGGTTACTATTTTAGCTCATTCGAGAACTGGTCAAGATCGTATCTCTAGAAAACTTGAGATCGAAATGAAATTCGAGAGTTAATGAATTTTTCTAGGACGATTTGTCACGTCTCGATCCGTAGATTGGTTCGGGGTTTCGGGTGAAATATGTCACCGTTTTGCGAAGGTATCGTTATGAATATGAATATAGGGTGCGTCAAATCAGTCGGGGAGCGTTCCATCAAAACGTCATAGGTCGCTCTCAGGACAAATTTGCCCGCTTGCCCACGTCCCACGTTTTACGAGCCGAGCCGACGAAGATTCAGCACCCGAGGGACACATTCCGCCTCCAAAAACTTTACCCGTTACAAATTTGTTTTTTTTTCTGCCTTATCTGCTCCCCGCACTTTTGGCAAACCTAATTCCGTATTCAAAAATATTTCTGCAAGTATTGTGCTCGTACGGGGCGTTTTATTGCCGCCCATATAACGTTTTAAAAGTTAGCCAGTTTTGCCACGAGGTCGCGCTTTGTTGTTACGTACTGTGGTGTCACTTTTGTGTTTTCCCTGTAATTATTATTGTTGTTTGATAACTGCCGTATTTTTATTATTGTTTGAATTACTGTTTTTACTTCTCTTGTAGTTTTGGAATGGTAAGCGTGACGTAAACTCGTGACTTGTTAGTCTAATCGTGAGTAAACAGAAGTGTTGAGTAATCAACATTTTTATGAAATCGTATAAAAATTCACACAATAGGTGAATTTTGTAAAACTTGACATGAACAAAGACAATCTATATTATACAATACATGCTATATGTCATTATTTTGCATTGATGGAATGCTTAACCCTTCGTCTCGTCGTTTCTTGCAAAAGTTGCAATACTCATCGACAGCTTGTAACTTCTTTGGTTATTTATACCTGTAGGTATAAATAAATGAATAATATTACGGGGATAGCATTTTCTTATGGTGACACACGAGCCAAAAAAACAATTTTTGCCAAAAATCGTAATAAATTTATGAAATATATTTTAATAGGCACTCTCGACAACCCAGCGAAGTTTGAACCTACATCAGTTATGATAAAAAATATTATGAAATTAGTTTTTTAATATTAGTTTAACACTACGTGCAAAAGAGGGCTAGATGAGCTGCAATAGGGCGTAAGGGCATAGAGTACACAATGACATAAAGGCACGTGGGTGTTCTATTCATATTCTAAGGAATTGAATAGTAATTTCAAAGGCCTATGGATAAAGCATTCAGGTGGAATTGGTCTGAGCTTAAATGGCGCAGGGGGTTATTGTTCCTCGATTCCAAACGTATGTATATACATAGGTAGTGGTACAAAACTTAGTAGTACATTTCGATACCTAATTTGATTTCATCTGTTGTAGGATAATAGTCAAAAAAATAAAATTAACTCTTAAAACTTAAAAGTACTGGAAAATACCACCGACGCGACGACCGATATGGCGTGGCGGGCGAAGATTCGTCTGCGACGCAGGAGGTTACGGGTTCGATTCCCGCTTTGGGACAAATGTTTGTATATTCTGCAAATATTTGTTCCAGGTGTTCTATCTATGTAATGTATTATATTAAGTATATCAGTTTTCTAGTACCTACCCATAACGCAAGCTCTGTTTAACTTGGGGCTAGTAGATGATGTGTGGATTGTCCAGCATTGTTAATTTAAATATAATAGAATAGGTAATGTAGTGCACATACTTGTGCACTATATTATACCTCTATATACTATATATATATGTCCTGCGGACATGGCAAGTCTCCGTTGAGACAAGCAGCCGTATTCGAAATTCGGCTTGGAGAATATTATAGCCGATGTAGTATTAAATATATGTAGTATTATATGAAACTATGCAACTATGAAACCTTTTAAAAGTTTTTTCTCTACTTTTCACAATTGGATTCGTTGACATGTATTTGTGTTGGTTACGAATGTTACGATTCGAGGTGACATTTCAGCAAATAAGGTGAACATTGCTTCAATTTGATTTCGTATGCCATTTCATTTTTGAGTAGCTATCATCAAGTTATTTTCAATTTGGAATCTATTTTATTATGTTGATATCTTTCTAAAGTAGGGATATCATAGATCATATTTTACCTTTCTGTTTGTTTGACCCTTATGGTTTTGTTAAAGCTCGATTCGATTATAGTTATGACATGAAAAAATAATATGCAATTTCTTGGAAATTTCTGTTGTTTTTAAGAAAGAATCAAACTAATTACTTATTCATTAGTCGTATTCTCACCTTTTTTCACATAAATCTGTTTACAGCTGTTAATTAGGCCTTCAGTCAAGTCAACTCCATTCTGTATGTCATTACTACCTATACATGGGTAGCTTGTGGCGACAGCGGACATTTTCCCAGGTGGGACTGAAAATCAGCAATGCTGAGTCATTAACTATTTCATAACCATCACGTCACCTAAGTACTTACTATAACCTTACTATAACCTTATTATAACCTTACTTCAAAAATGTTCTTTGTTTATATTATTAGTTAAGTGCTTAAGTAAGCTACCTGTATATTGTTTGCAACAGTCTGCAGTTAGATTAATTGTTTCAATTGTAAATACTAGTTCTAATTTGTTTTTATTATTTAATTGTAATTTTCTTTGTTAATAAAGAAGTTTAGCAAGAGTAAAGTTATTAAATACGGGGTATTTACCGTGTTTTGAGTTTTGAGCTTTCCAATAAGTAAGTTTAAGTAAGTATTTATAAGATTTAATACCTAGAAGTCTTATTTATAACTTACACATAGTGTTTTGATGAGTAAACTCCTTATTATTCATTTATTCTCATCATACACCATCTTACCTCGAAAACATTTTATAAAACTAGCTCTAACATTTTTTTTTATCGCAGATCCTGTTAACTTCTGTGTTCAATTCATTGCACTTTGACTTGTCGATAATGTAACTTTCTATATTCGCACATAATCATACTTTGACATCGGAATTTAGACAGGTTTTACAATATTCCTCGTCAATAACACACTTATCAACTAAACAGCGCAATTCTGATAAAACAAACACTTACAGTTACTTTGAAGTATCTTCAATTATAATTTGCACTTCTGCTAAAACCTTTTCTATATTAAAATCGTATAAATGTTCGCGAGAAATACCTACTTGAATACTGTCAATTATAATAACTAACACATTTGTAGTCGCTTTTCCTTATCTAATTCACATTACTGCAGCTACGTAGTTTGAAGTGTAGATAGATTCTATTGCTTTTAGAAGCAATTGTACTCGTATTCTCTCTCATCTCTGATACATTTTATTGACAAAGAAAATTACAATTCAGTAATAAAAACAAATTAGAACTAGTATTTACAATAAAGCTAACTGCAGACGGTTGCAAACAGTCTACAGGTAGCTCAACTGATCCATATCAATACCAGTCGGAAGCGTCACCAAGACGCTGGCTGCATTGCCCCGCTTTATGGCAATGCTGATGCGCTGCGCCAGATACCCGCCAGCTCTCGGGTCACGCGTCGCGTCGGCCAGACGCTCAGATAACTTTTTAAAAACCCGGAGAGCCTCGGTACCCCACGGACCTAGGGTCTCGACCCCAAAGGGAGCAAATGTGTAGGCTCTGACGAGACCTGCATATTTGCGTCTCTTGAGATCCTCGGCCAAAACTGGCGCCGGCGCCGCACCAGCCCTTATGGATGTCCTCGGAAGATGGGAAGGCGCAAGTGTGTCGGCGCATGTAGCGTCCCACACAATGGGCCTCCCCAACTCCCATGGGACTAGTTTCATGCCGTCGGGCCTCTTACCATCTGATAAATTAATAAAAATTAGTTAACATTTTATCTCCGATTTGAATGTTGTCGTTGACTTCATAATTAGGTACTACTAACTGAGGTTTTTTATTCGAATTACCACTGAGTGATGCGGCAATAAAATTATTTAGGATAATTTTATATTTCATTTAGTTTTAAGTAGTATACGGGACTGACATATACAAATTATTTAAAATCCCATTAGTAATTTAGAATAAAAAACAGTCGATTTTTCGTACGCTGATTATTCAAATATTCAATGATCAAACAAATCTTTGGTCACATTACATAGGTTTTTCTATTACCTTTTTTCCATGATTTTCGTTTAGAAGTTCTAAGTTGATGAGTTATAGAAATGAACATCGTACGAACAAACGGGTGATAGCTTCGGGGTAGACCACATACCTCCAAGGGCCAGGCAAAGGCAAGGGTCATAGCAGAAATATGTAAGTAATGTTATTCCAGTTCCATATATTTAGAAAACTACACAAAATACTTAGTTATAGTTATCTAGAATCAAGAACTAAATAAATTGTTTCTCATTTTAAGTAGAAATCAACATTCGCCTGTGTAGAATTATCATTTGAATGCTAAACCAATTTGCATTTACACGGCCATTTTGTTCGAAACTGCCTATTGACAGACGATAAGCTATTGAAGTAAAAGGGGTAGGCTGGCAAAAATTACGTGAAATCTATGATTCTTTTATATGTAAAAAAACTACCAGTAGATGATGTCAAAATCATTAACTAAATAGTACCGTAGAATGAGGCAACTTCGCCAAGCTGTGGCAACTTTAACTTTACAGTAAAAAATTCGAATAAATTATAAATACCTCAAAATTCTATCAAGAAACCAGTTTGGTTTTTGTAGGAGAATATTTTTAGTATTTTTTTAGTAGCATTATTTATATTTTTCCAACTGGCATTGATAGTTATTCCAATATGACGATTCTTAGTAAGGTGGTGTAAACATGTGCTAAAAATATTCTTGCAGAATTATGGTCGCAGAGGAGAATCTGAAGGTATGGTTATTTCAATTTTGATAGTACATGCAGAAAATATCTAGGACTATGTCTGTAGATGTCAGCTATTGCTATTTCTCCATTTTATTGAAATATCCGCAAAGGAATGAAAATAGAGTGTGTCAGATGGCAACTTCCCTAAAACCCCAATTACGCCAGGGTTGTAAAAATTTTCAATAATAAATTTCATCATCACCATTATCATGATAAAGCCAAAAATGTCCACTGCAACATAGAGGCCTCGCAAAAGTCGCCATACGGACCTATTATTTTTACTGTTTGTAAGTGACAAATTGTAACCCATTGTTATTAGTGATGGTTATCGTTATGAATCTTGCCTACCTTAGCACTACAATATTTTGAAACATGAGGAAATAAATACTAACTGGCGTTACGCCTAAACGGCTGTACGGATCTTAATTAAATTTGGCAGGGAGGTAAATGGTATCACGTGGATGGACATAGGCTACTTGAAAAGCGCGTGCGAAGCCGCGGCGGGCAGCAGCTAGTAGGAAATTAAATTTCTTCCTTCCTCCCCATCTTTTCATATGTGCATTGTTGCAACTTACCTACAAAAATAATTTAATTGAAAAAGAAAATGTTTTGTCTTTTTTTAAGACATAACGAAGCCTTATATTTATATTGAACTTCTTTTAATTTTAGATCTTAGCTTTAGGTCTTAACTTTTGTAATCCGTGTCATTTTTAATTTAATCTGTGCGTAAAACCTTAATCATGAAAAAAAATACCGGTTGATTCTTGTTTTCCGTGTCTTTTTTTGACAACCCTATGCATAGGAAATATTTATATGGAAATGGCCAAAATTAACTGGCAACTTTGCCAGCTAATAACAGCTGGGAAGTCAGTATTGCCATTTTCTGTAATGATGTCTACATAAATCATCTTTGCGTTACAACATTTAGATCAGAGGTTCCCAAACACTTTTTTCTCGTAGACCACTTTAAAAATTTTACTGGTTTCGGTGGACCCCCTGCTGCTACATTTCTACAATATTCCAAAATGTCGTCAAAAAATGTGAAGTTATATCTAACGATGAAAATTTGCGTCGCGGCTGAGTTCTAAATCCAACCCTAAATTCAGAATAGTAAACCGAAAAAGATATATTAATATATTAAATTTTGTTGTGTTCTATTTATTAAAATAATATGATAACAGACATATGAGAATTAAAATTAAACATTAATAACGTACCGTAACATCAACAATGCAAATTAAATCAACAATAAAAAATAGTCATAACTTTAACAGGGATGTACTTGATGGATTAACAGCAAATTATCAATATTAGACTTTAGTTTTGTAAGGAATAAACGCAAATCTCCACGTTCTGTGATGTTCAATCTGCTCCATTTTTTGTTAATAGGTTTGTAACGACACTAAAACTTTTTTCAACAAGATATGACGAGGAAACCCTATTAAAAGTTTTCTTGCAATTTCCCACAGCCCAGGATATTTTTCAGGTATTTCTGCCTGCAGCCAAAATGTTTGATAGCCTTTTTTTAATTTCAGTTTCAGCTCCTCATTGATGCTAAGCTCGAGTAGCTCCTCTTGTAATACCACATTCGCCACTTCCGTTTCATCAAATAGATTTATGATCCAAGGTGGTATTTCCATCGTCAGAATATCTTCAAATCTATTTTTGAAGTCATCACGCAGGAAATTTTATTATTAAACGTATGTCTGAATATCCCCGTAGGTAAAGCCAAGCCAATATTGTGTTCTTTACTATCGAGATCGATACATTTTCGTGGACACCCACTTACACCTTGTGGACCCGCATTTTTTTTTACACCACCGCTAACCCCGTCGGGTCTCCCGTGGACCGTGGGGGTCCACCTCGACCACTTTGGGAATCACTGATTTATATGAATCTAGATGGTATCTTCACTTTTCGAACAATCCTACTGTAATACTCTTCTACTGGCATAGTTGTCAAAATTTTGGCAGGTATGCCTATTTTTTTAATACTATGTGTTTTTATTTGGTAATTAAAACAGTCCGATGTTTGTATCAACAAAATTACAAAGCTCTCAATAATCCCGACAACCAGAAAGGTATAAAAGTTGTCAAAACCCCAAAACCTTAAATTGTAAGCTTTACAAACGCCACGGAAAACCAGAATTCCCATTACGCGAAATTGTTCACAATTTCCTTACTATCCGTTTAAACGGTTTGCAAATGTCGATTTTCCGATTTCGCATACGTCATAATTCTTGAGCATACAATAAAATTGCAACTCACTACTTAGTACCAATTTCCGTGTGTTTGATCGGCTTGAAACATACCAAGTGTAGGCCATGTAATGATGGTAATTTTGCTGAATGCTATTGTAAAGAAATTATTAGAATCTAGAAAATGAGATGCTCCCATTTAGAATAACTTGTATTTGGTCTGTTCCAAAGAAAATTGCAACTTAGCATAAATCATCAGCATTGCGATACAGCGGGGCAATGCAGCCAGAGCGTTTTGGGGACGCTTCCGACTGGTATTGATAGGGATCAGTTGAGCCACCTGTAGATTGTTTGCAACTGTCTGCGGTTAGCTTTAATGTTTCAATTGTAAATACTAGTTCTAATTTATTTTTATTAGTTGATTGTAATTTTCTTTGATAATAAAGGTCATTGCCGTTTTATTACATAGTAAGTAAGTAAATCCTTTATTTTCCTTTATTCTACCTCTATACATAAAACACACTCATACAGTTGGTTTACTTTTTACAGGTTGGTAAAATTTAAAACAACTTAAATATAAAAATTGCGAGTAAAAACAAAAAGAGGCACCTCTTTTGTTTGTGCTTATCCCGCCGCTAGGTTCCTACATAGATAGATATTCTTTATTATACATATAAAATACCACCCGGAACAAATATTTGCAGATCGTACTCACATTTGTCCCAAGGCGGATTCGAACCTGCAACCTCCTGCGTCGCAGGCGGACCTTCGCCCGCCGCTCCAAATCGGTCGTCAATTGTTCTAATTTATAAATTTGTTTAACCATTTTTATGAAGGTTGAATAAAATCCAAATCCAAGTAAAATTAAAGTCTCGAAGCGACGCGTGACCCGGGAGCTGGTGGATATCTGGCGCAGCGCATCAGCATTGCCGTACAGCGGTGCAATGCAGCAAGCGCCTTGGGGACGCTTCCAACTGGTATTAAGATATATTAATACCAGTTGGAAGCGTCCCCAAGTTGAGCTACTAGTAGTTTGTTTGCAACAGTCTGCAGTTTTAATTGTAAATACCTACTAGTTCTAATTTGTTTCTGCTGCTATTGATTGTAATTTAATTTGTTAATAAAAATGAATTCTTTATTTTATCTTATAGATCACAGTGCATTATGTCTGACACTGCATTTTATCTTTAATTATAACATTAAATCAAAGACACGAAACTATGTCCTCACTAAAAAAATTTGAAAAACTAACGACACAGTGTCACGCATTCGGAAACTTGGCCAAATTAAAAGTTGCCGGTAATAAACAATAAAAAATTCCAAACAAGCTATTTGGATAGGAGTTTCAGTAATCACAAGTTGGATAAATAGGGTAGGATACAAGGTTTCTGTGCTTTTATGGAGCTAATAACAATATAAAGTTAGCGACTAACTTTGTAATATGAAAAAAAAATTAATAGAAGTTTAATCAGTCCTACCGTTGCAAATTCGCAAAAAGGAGGACAGATTGAACGTTAATTTCTCAGCTGTCACTCTAGTGGGACAGAGCTGCATATTCACAGTTGTCCTGTGCTGTAGTTCTGTAAAGAACAACTGTGACAACTTTTGTCCCAGTTCGCAGAGCAGGGAAACAGATGGGAATAAACAAAAAAATCGGCAAATTGAAAATTTAGGATAAATATACTAAATATAAAAAAAATATATAAATATAATAACTAAGAAAATATTTGAAACTTATCTACTCAAGAATTGGTCGGTACAGATCAGCATAAGGTAAAGAAATAAAAGAGATATTTTCAGTTGAGTTTTTTTAGGGGATCGTTCGTTAACTAGCGAGACAAAAAGGCAGTCATAACTACGCACAACGTAATGCTTTGACATTATTTTCTAGAACATAAGCGTAAGAGCCTACCATACAATACATAATACTCAACAAACAACCACTTAGTAAAAGAAAATTCCATAAGTAGGTAGCAATTACAAAATGGCCATAATGACCCTAGTTAAGCATTCACAAACAACGTAGGAAAATTCTTAATATGACATGATTAGACTGGTCTAATCGAGTCGCATAGGCCGAGTTTACCATGAAAACAGGTGTCTGTTCTCGGTATCACACCATATCACACTAATATTAAAAATGTGAAAGTTTAGAAGGGCGATCGATGTATGATTGTTACTTCTTCACGCCAAAACTACTAAACGGATTGGGCTGAATTTTTGCATAGATGAAGGTCGAGACCAGAATACCAAAAAAGCTACTTTTCATTCATACCCATAAATCAGTTTTCATGGGATAGCAATAACCTAAGAAACAACGCGTGCGAAGCCACGGGCAGAAGTGACTAAATAATATAGGTTTCTCATATCTCATCATTTAATTTTGGATTTCAGTCTCTGTGCAGTGCTTCTTCAATAGATCTGTAATGCTAGATGCCTGGATTTTAGTAAACTTCGATCGCATGGTTCCAAATCTCTACTTTTTGTTACGATCACACTTTTTTTCTTGGACTCGCTGGTTTTAGCATTTGCCATATTTCATTTTACAAATAAAAAATTTGGCAAACATTAACAACTTATTTAACATCCTACTACGAAACGATAAGAGGTTAAGGATCAGACGAGTTAGGATAGGAAAATTATACTAAAGGAATTATCAATAATATACTAGATACAATATATATTTATATTATTTGTACAAATAAAGGATGCTAAGCAATGATATATAGAAGGGTCTAAGGAGGAAAGGAGGGAGGCAATATTAATAGGAAGCGGAATACGGAGGGAGAAGAGATCATTTATTTTGAAATTTTAGTTCATTCAGGATCCACGCGGCCTAAAGTTTCGTATACAGTAGAGTAGTTTTGTGTATGTGCGTACATGTACCAGAGCTTGCCAACTCAAGATTTTTAGAATTAAACCTTTCTTATTTTTTATTACCGTTCCTGTGTAAATCCTCCTTTTCGCATAATGACAATTTAAAGACTTAAAGGTCGATTTTATTATCATATTGTATGATTCTTGGGGAACTATTAGCCCTTATGACAATAAGGTAATGATTCCGCGCACGCGAGCCTGGTTTTTCTTATCAGTGTTGCGTTGTAAGACAAAAATATTAGTTTTTACAACTCGAAAAAGTATTTTAACGTATTAACATTTTATGAGAATATTATGGGTTGTAAAGAACACTTAAGTATAGAGGTAGAGAGCACTTGACAATCTCTTACCATGGCAATCATTTTAACATGCGATATTTGGAAGGTACCTTCCAAATATTAAGATAGAAGCAAAGCAAACACAGTCAAAAGTATTCAAAAACTATAAAATTAATGTTAATAAATAAATGTAAATTAATTTTCGTACGTAGGTAATCCTCAATCCTCAACAGCCTATATTGGTCTACTGCTGGACGCAGGCCTCCTCATGATAAGCGCCTTATTGGCTTTTATGTCATGGGGGGTAATGCCCATAATCGTCACGCTGGGCATGCGGGTTGGGGATCGCAGTTGGGTGGCAGATTTGTTCTGCGGGGGCGCTGCTGCCCGCCCTCGGTGGATATCCCTTAGTCTTACGATTTCTTACGACACTCGCGGGGAGAGTTGGGGTTCTGCTAATTTTAAGCCAGCACCATTTAGCACGTAGAAAGATAAAACATTATTTTATTTAGTTCTTATGATTCCTTTGGAGGGAAAGAGATCGAGAAGGAGCCTTGTGCGCTGGTCTAACCAGACCCGCACCACACTCGACATAAACATGTCTGAAGCAGTGCAAGTCGCTGAGAGCCGCAGCAGATGGCGCGACATTGTACAGGAGATGGTGCTTCCGTGATGGAGTCACGACCCTCAGTATTGGGGTAACAACGCAAGAAGGAAGGATGATTTCTTTTGAGCTAATTCTACTTAAAATTTAAGTTTGTGCTGAATGCTGAAATATGGAAAGGGTGCATACTGCATAGGTACCTAATGTACATACATACACTTTTTCACTTTCGCTCCGCTAACAAAGACTAGTGCTGGTGGAAAGTGTCTTAAAAAAATAAGTTACGTCCTAGCAAGACATAACGAATGTAAGTACCTGCTTTTGAAACCTCAAATGCATTAGAAGATCCGATTTCGTACATAACTACTGGTGTTTTGAATTTAGAGTTAGGCGAGCTCTTAGATACCAAGACTGATCATCTTATTTGAGATCTGGGACATGTTTCTTTTAGTTATATGTCCGTCCTTTATTATCAAAGTCTTATAATCTGTCTTTCCAGACTCTGAGCAGCCTGCGCAAATCACATCCTTTTAGCCTAAGGGCTCCCCATATTGACAAATATTCCTAGTTATACTTTATTGTTCTGTCTTTATGCAAAAATGATACCATTTTCAACTCAAAACTCAAAAAACCCAAAACTTAAAGTGCTTTATTTCCTCTACCTTACAAGACTTTTGGACAAGCCAGGAATTTCACATTACCTACATAAGCTAAAGTAGGAAATAGATACAGTGGTCACTTTGGTTTTTCCACGAACGACCACTTTTCTTTTGATGATGATTATTCCTCTAGAGGTCAATACCTTAATTATTGAAAATTGTATTGCAATAATGAAAAATCGTTCGTTTATGTAAGTAGGGGGTGGATCACTAATTTATTAACCGCAGCTATCGATGGCCCACCATACAGAAATTAACTTCACCCATATTGCCTTCATCATGCAAGTATGTGCTGGGACTGAATGGTTTTGATGGTTGTGAGACTAATTTTAGTACGGTATTAAAATAATGTATTTAAATACCATAAATAATTAATGTTTGATATATGTGAAAAAACTTATAATTGCTATCATTTGGTGGTCGCGGAATAAGAATCGACCCATTCAACTTATCCTTTGAATTTCGCAAGAGCCGACTAGACAAGACAAGGGGCATAAAGTAGCTTAGCAAAGGAAGCTCTTTGCCCAGCGTGTTCATTATGTCTCACCCAAAGGCCCATCCTTAATCCATAAAAGGCTCCGGGGGAGCATGTCAGCAGTGGACGTTTCTGTGATCATAGTGATAATCTTTTAGTGTAAAAACAAAGTCAAAGTCAAAAACTCTTTATTTCTATAAATACAATAAATGTACACTTAGAAGAGGTCAAATTCTTAATTATTAAACACTGACACGAAAATAAAATGATATTTTGATTACAGTCGCTTCGGTATGTAGACTAAAGTAAAGAAGCGACGGAGAAACGTTTAGCCTGTTAGTTAGTTGTTATTTTTCGAGTACTTAAATTTATTATGTAAATTACTTAGTGCAATAAAGTATTCATTCATTCACTTGGTCTCCATGATGCCTACCAACAGTTATAAATTAAACTATTTGATTTTGATTTTTAATGAATCCCTGGAAGGATCAAAACCTCTTTTTCCCGTTGCAATAATAGTACCGTCACGGCAACTCATAATAGGCTTGAAATTTCTTATAGCATAACTTTTACATAGATTTTCTTTAGGGGTGGCTGCTTACATTAACTAAGGTAGGTATGAGTATTTTAGGGCTATTACAGACTAATCTAAATTGATGGGGCGTCCGAAAACCGGGCATGTTTTCATAACATTAGTAATTTCTTTGGCGTAAAATAATATAATAAACATAAGCCAGAGGTTTCATTACTTAGGTGTATTACCATCGGTCGTTTATAGCAATTACATGCCTTTATAGGCTATAAGCTGTTGCGAAATTTGAACCAATTTTGTTTTATTGAGGAACAATACCTTTTCGGTGGTATTTTTGGCAAGAAGTTTTTGGTATTCAGTTGTTCAATTATTTGATTGAGTATTTCCTGCTATTCATTTAGTAACTACCTAGTATACATCAGTTACCAGCATTATCTTGAATAATTAGGAATGTGAGCTTGTTAAATAGGTTTAACCCTTTTTTGGGTTGGAGGAACAGCAAATAACAATCTACCTAATAAATTACTTTTTAGTTTATATCCTGTTCACTATGCTTTAATACCGAGTTCAATATATATGATTTGTAATAATAATTCCGAAATATTTTGCCGCAATCACGAGAGTCTCATTGCTAATCAATTACTTAATATTTGGAGCACTCGATGGCGCGAAGATAATATACAGTCAATTAGAAATACGCCTACTGTATTATTGATTTAGTTTTATAGGTTTGTAATTAGGTGACTTTTTTATCCTTTCTCCAGTAGCTCTTTATGGGGTGTAGTTAATTAGCCGCTACTTGAGAAGGTAGCGGCTTTTATAATTTGTTTTTATTACTAAAAGTGTAGGGTTATTAGACTCCCCGTGAGTCAGTCTAGTACCTTATTCTTCTAACTCTTTCTGCTCTTGATTTATTGAAATAGGGACTTAAATTTTCCTTAGAAGCTCAAATCCATAGAATTTAATCTTTCTTTCTATAGTTTCTAAACTTGCTTTTATTAGATTAGAGTCTGAGTCGAGACAAGGCGCTTAGGTGATCGAACTACATCAACGTTATCGTCACTTAACATGTGGATAAATTCTTATTGTCAAACAAAGGTCTCTTTAGCACATATAATGTCTGCTGCTGAACGTGCCCCCCTCCCCCAAATACCATCCAGCCAAGGGGGGCTTTGCCATTATCGGCTAAAAAGGTATCTGCATGAGAATCAAGTCAGGTTGTGAGGGGTTAAGCTACCGACTCGTTAATTGCATAACAATTGTCCATAGCTATTAAGACCAACTAGGCAGACAATCAGCACCAATCAATAATCTATTGGCATGCTTAATAACTAGCCAAGGATGTCAGGCAGTCGCCACCGACAATAATCGGTGCACGCCGATAGTAATTGAATGCTCTCAATAGCAGATGGAATAATTATAGAGATTTTGATTGGGGACGATGCCTCGTGGATTTGCTGTATTGAGCGTCGTTGATTGAATCGTATCAATTTTGATGAAGACAATTTCGTACTAGTTCCTAGAAACGCTACGAGAGATTGAACAAGGTATTGACTTTTCACTAGTTAGATGACACCATTTTGTGGGGACATACCTTTTACTAGTCTTTTAATGGTCTGTCTGTAAGAAATCTAGCGTAAGGGTAAGTCAAAGAGCTCGACCTGTTTATAGTGATTAAGTTAGTTTATTAAAAATGTATTGACAAAACTGAGCTAGTCAACTAATAATTGTAAGTTACGGTAAGGTTATGAAAGATTAACCTTCAGAACTGGATCTAATGAGAAATACAAATCCCAATAATATATCCATCATGGATCTAGTCAATGAATCTAATGATAGTCATGCTAATCTAAATATATCTGATGACCTACGTGTACCTACATCACCATGAAGACCAGTTGAAAAGAAGTCGTTTACAAACGAGATATCGAAAGAACCAGAAACCTTCCCACCCATCGCAAAGAAAGTTTTAGTATGATAGCAACCGAATGATGATAATAATGATGGTATGAAGTAGGGAAGCAAGGAATCCCACTCTTGACCAGCGTTCTTGTTCGGCGCTAATAAAACGGAGTATATTTTAGATATTTTGACAGTTCTAAGCTGTTCTGTTCATAACAAGGTGGACACACGGTCGATAAGGTTTACTTTTAATTTTGAGAGATTTTTGTGAACTTATTTTATGAATCGATTGTGGATATCAATGTGTTCTTCGAGTGACTGCGTGGAACAATGGAAAACTTTAAAATCATCATTATATTTATCTTCCTGCTACTTAAATGAAGTGTTTTGAAACAAAAAGCTCATTAATCAGCCTGTAGATTGGCAACGCCATAAAATCTTTTTTTTGTAACTTTTTGCGTCTTTCATTATCTCATAGTGGGTGTTTTTTTTTTTACGTTATCCGGTAACTAGTACACTTTTAAAATTTCATACTGGAACATTGCTATAAGAAGATTCTGAATACCTAGTGTATTAAGGTTTTTGTTAATTATAGTCCGTAAGCCCTCACACTCACGCGATAAAGTCCGTAAAAAGTCCCAAAGATTTTCAACTCGTCAGTTTCTAGACCTCGTAGCGCGCAATTGGTAGCGCAATCTCGTACTGAAGGTTGCGGATTAAAGACCCGTCGAAGTCAACATTTTTTGGAATATTATAAAATTACCTAGTATTTTCTTGATCAAAGCCAGTGTTCGTCGAACTTCTTCTCCGCATGTCTCTTAAGTCTGGAAGCAACTAGACGCCCACAGTCTTCGTTAAAGCTTACAACTTGATTTGTGATTTCAAAGATTATTGCTCTTTGGTACCTTTCTACCTGCATTATTTTGTCTGGTTCAAATAATTTTGGAGGTTTAAAGTTTTTTCGATTATTTTTCTACATAAATCTTTATTGACAAAGAAAATTACAATTCAATAATAAAAACAAATTAGAACTAGTATTTACAATTGAAACAATTCAGCTAACTCTCGATTATTTACTTTTAATGTAAGTATTTTGGTTATCATCATAATGTTCTACGTGCATGGCTTTATCCATATAATCGAAGATTTTACATTATCATGATTTTCTAAGGGTTGGCTTTGTAAAAACACTCACTTTTGTATTCATTAAAATATTCATCGTTTTTACTTAAGTATTGTGTTTTGTTGAAAGTTTTAGATATGAATATAAGTTTTGTTAAAATAATATTTTCGTACCTACCCTGATTTCGAAATTTCGAAATGTTTAAATAACAACTCTGTAAAGGCGCGTGACACAAAAAGTAGGTACCTACCGATTAATCTCAGCCAAGAATGCAAGATTAAGGTGCATTTTACACACCTAATTGTAATTCGGCCCACGCGACGCGCCTTACCTTCAAGAATGCATTAAAATATAGCTACAAACCTTTTTTGCTCGAAAAATATTACCATATACTTAAATAATGAGGCAGCAACATTGTGGATTGTGATAACATTCAGTAATTCATACATTTTGGAAATGCGACTAGCAGCGCCATCTGTTGGTGAGTAGTCAATAACTTTAACTAGTAGTCGTTTGAAAATAATACTAAAGCTAAAATTTGCATTTTTTTAATCCATTTTTAAATTAACTTTTATATTATTTAGAAACTGATCAGTAATTTTATTTATATAATATTTTATTTACCTCAAAATTCCATTTCACTCATATACGAAGCATCCATTTTTAGATCCTCGATGAGCTTGCTCATTCAACTTATTTACATAAATGAGGTACAGAGCTTTAATCATAAGTTATCTCATTATAAGTTTATCCTTTGGCTTGGTTTTAATCTAAAGAACAAAGGATTCCACGCGTTTCAATTAGGGATTAGGGCGAAGTGGTTTGGTTCAAGGCTTTGCACACATGTGGTTTAAGTTAGTAGCAAAAGTAACTGACGGAATTTGAAATTTAAAGTAGGTTAGGGTGTACCAACTTTTTTAATAGGACTTATGGTAGCTTCGCTAAAAAATCACAGCCAAAATGATTTTCGGAAAAACAAAAATAAAACTAAAAAACACAAACAAACAAATTTCTATACCTACCCACCCAGCAGTGGGTAAATGACAATGATGATGAAAGATTTTCGAGCTTAGTCACCTACAAGACAATTGGTACCGACTTTTCTAAAACCTAAAAATAGCAACATTACTTTGAATAATTTAAGACCTAGCCTGAAACAAAACGCCGTGCTCCAAGAACGTAAAGTGCCCATAGATAACCGCACAGTCAATACAATAAATTGGCAAAGTGCGTGTCGGGCCACGCGCAGTTTAGGGCTCCGTAGTTGCAAGGTTCACTAAGTTAGACCTACATTTACCCCCTTTACCTGTGTTCCAATATACGTACATTTTATAAGCTGATAGACAATTGCTTTTTAACTTGTAAAACATGGGTACTTAGCTGTGATAGTTTTTCTTTTAACTTCGATGCCTGAAGCTTTTTCACATTTCCCAAAACAATCGTTAGGATGGCAGCGGAGGGGACTCGAACAAAAATTACCACAGCTTTTAATTTCGCAAACAGATCCCTAAATAGAAAAATTGTTTTAAATAAAAAAAATAAATAAAAAGTTGCGGGCATACAGACGGGCAGATGTACATGGTGAATCTTTCAGGGGTTCCTTGTTGACTACGAAACCCTACAAAGGGCTCCGGATACCAAAGTACCAATAAGTGTAAGCTTCGTGCATCAACCGACCAATAAACAAAGGAATTAATGATTCGTGCCGACGAAACACTGATTTTAATGCTTCGTGACGAGCTGTGACATGCCTATTTATTTAGTATTAAGTAGGTTGTGCGCGATTGTACTGGTTATGAAGACGATTGAAAAGGTAGGTTTAAACTTGAATACGCCTGAAGCCTGAAGGACTCAACTATACCTTTATCGACATAAATGTACCTACCCGTATGTACTTACTTTCAAGAATACTAGTTTATTCCAACAAAACCAATTATTTTAACTGAGTATCTACCACATGTTTCTTCTGCAGTGTAATATAAATATTTTTTTACCTCATAGTTTAAAATACAGAAATTCGGAAGGTCCAATTTTATTAGCCATGAATGACTCACGTGTTGTGCTTACATTGAATATGAGTTTACATATATTTAAAGCTCTAAATATGGTAACTAGAACTTATTCCATAAGCATTTCAGGTTTGACGACCGATGTGGCGCGGCGGGCGAAGGTCCGCCTGCGACGCAGAAGGTTGCGGGTTCGATTCCCGCCTTGGGACAAATGTTTGTACGATCTGCAAATATTTGTTCCGGGTGTTCTGGGTATTTTCTATATATAATAAAAAATATCAAACAATGTTATACAATGTTATGTATTGTATTAAGTTTATCAGTCATCTAGTACCCATAACACAAGCTCTGCTTACTTTGGGGCTAGATGATGCTGTGTGGATTGTCCAGCATTATTTATTTATTTATTTACTATATAATAAAATAAAAAACAGAAACATTAGTATACGTGTATGTTGATACCTAGTTATGTAAAGTGGATAGATATCAAAATTACTTTATATTCACGTTGAGTTGGCTCTTATTCGTGCGTCATCATGGGCTTTGGACTGGGCATAAAAAAATGATACAGTAATCCTTATCCTAAACCTTAATTCCCTTGTATCGGAGTCTAGTCTACACAAAGTCGGCGACACAGCTTGGCGTGTTGGTGCGACATTTCAGTGTATTAATATTGTAAGCAGCCGATCGATAGTGTTTTGTCAACTTAACTATTATATAAAATAATAATAAAATTCGTTCATTTCAGGTTATAAACCCATATCACAAAAGAAAAATCACACACACTTTACTTTGGCACAGATTTTATAACACTATAGACTTTGGTGAGTACACTCTATTAACAAAATCCTAATTATCTAAATCCTATACCTTACCTTATATTTTCAACATGGTTGACTTGAGTGTTTCGCAAAAGAAACGAGAGGAACCCTAAAAACATATTTAATAAGTCGCAAAAAAGCAAAAAGCCAAAATGACGCGGGCACCCATGTATCACAGATGTAAAAAGAGAAAACTTTTTTAAAGCTTTATCGAAGCTTAACAGAGTTTTCACAGGACCAGGCATCTTGATTTCACTTGACTTTTTTGCAATTGGCTATCTTGTGTTGTGTATGTTGGTCCGCGACTTTTCTGCCAGTGAAAATTTAAATGTTAATAATGTTTGTACTTTAGACAGACTTTCCTAAGTCATTTCTTTTTTTTTCATACTTCGAATGCTGTGTGGCATTCAAAAATTGAAAAAAACAATCGAAGTCGGACGTGTTCCTTTATAAGGTTTCAGATGCCACATCCACTTCTAATTCCCACATCGCTCCACACAACATTATTCATGCGCCTCGCTATTTGTATTAGTTACAAATGAACGGTTACCGAAATAATTTAAATGCTAATTCAATAATTAAGCGGGCCCGCCCGTAACCGACCGTGCTTGTTCGCATTCAATCGATGGGCTGTTACAGTTTTAGTAGGTTCAAGTGCGTTTAGTTTGTACTTTTTGACATTGAATATTGGTTCCATAGATTGAGGCTTGAAAGCTCCGAAGAATACAAAATTCGATAAATCGTAGATATCTCTAGTTAATGTGATGGCACTGACTGATGTTTTATAACAAAGAAAATTACAATCAAATAATAGAAACAAAATTAGAACTAGTATTAACAATTGATTAAATTATGGTGTTTAACTGACTAATTGGGTACAGTCAGTGACAAAGTTCCTGAAAATAAAGTTTTAACAAACTCTTTATTGATATAAAGTACAGGCATTAATTAATATATGTAATTGATAGATTGTTGAGTTAGATGATAGTCAGATAGTCATTTTATTGGTAAAATCATGTTTACAACTATGATGCGGCAAGCTGAAGACAGGGCGCTATGGTACTCATTAGGGGAAGCCTATATCCAGCAGTAGACTAAGATAGGTTGACGATAATGATGATGATGATGAGGACATGCATTGTAAGTATGATATATAAAAACGCTTTAAGAGGTTGGACTGTTTTACGAGATTTTTGTAGCTGCATAACTTTGAGACTGCATAAAATAGGCTCTCCTCCTAAAACATTCAAACTACCAACCGCCAAAACTCAAAACCATGCTCACATTAGCATCCAAAACTTGGCACCTCGTTACACCGAAACGTGCATAAATAAATTAATCCGTTCGACTGTGCGGTAGCGAATTAGCCGGCTCTTTGTGCAATCAAGCGGGCCCTTCGCGCCTAATGAATATGAATACGGGTGGATGCGTTCGTAGCGAGCACCCGTTCGCAACTCATTATACTGGCTGGATGTTACACCGTACTGTAATAATGTTTACAATCTATACTCGCTTCTACAATCCTAGATATTTTTAAACAAAGAGATTACAAAATCAAATAATGATAGAAAATATTTAATGACACTGTTATCATCAACGAAGCAAGTCACAGAAGTTCAAACAATTTTGGTTTTAAAAGCTTTCACTCAACATTTCATTTCTCTGTCGTTCGAAACAAAATTTAATTTGAACCTTTATCGCTGCGCTTTTATTACATAGCGCAATTATGCGTTGTTGAAGTTTTCGTTTTTGCTTTTTGTGATAACCCTGCTGTTACCTTGTTTTTTCTGTTATTGTTTTCAGTTTTCGTGCAGTTTTAATTCATAATTTTTTTTTGACGTAAAATATCGTGAATTTATAGAACTGAGTATAAAGAACAAATTTAAAGGTTGTTGGTATCGCGTGAAAAAAAAAAAGGTTTATACCATTTTCTAGGTTCTACAACTAATTTAGCTAGCAGATAAGATTTGTATTTCGGCCACGACGGCCGGTCTCAACCGAGACTAGCCATGAGTATTTACGGGAGATGTTATAATATACAGACGACTCGATTCGCACGTCTGTGTAAGTCCTGTGTTTTCTATTCCCTCACTGTCATAGTCGGATCGGACGGACAAACCGACACGACCGCGAAAAGGCTGCAATGTACCAGGTAAGCGTCTGTTATTTTGACGATCTTATACATTAATTATTTTATATCTTAGATTTGATGTAAGATAGATATCCTACTTAGTTGATGCCTGCTTCGTCGAAGAATTCCTTGGCTTCTCGCAAGTAAGTTGCCTTTGGTACTTTTTCTTTTCTGACATTACACAACAGTGTAAATAATGGATATCTTGCAGTTATGAATATGGAAATCTAATATTCTAATATCTATTGGTTGTTCATTTCAGTAGCTAGTTGGACAAATTCATTACAAAATTTGCATGTATGGAACGACTACCACTTTAGTTAGGTCGGCACCTACCATATATTTGTGATACGTTGCCTTTGGTAGGCACCAAAGGCAACGTGTCACAAATAAATGATTTTATATTATTGTTGTTGCAATTCTGCTTCCTAAAGCCGGTGTTACGGAGCGTAATGTAACGTATTTCACACAGCGAGCGTACGTTTTTATTTTTTTTGCAAGACCTTGTTTAATGTTTCTAAAATTACAACATTCAATACCTACAGGACTTAAACACCATAAATATAATACTGTGGTTATTCAGAAAGTCAACATAGCAGCACTAAGGGCTGAGTATACGTTAGTAACAAAACGTGATTTTGACGTCTCCTTTTTCCATACGATTTGGAACAGCGCCTGTATCGGGCGGACATGGAACTACGCAAATCCTATACTAAAAGGAGACGTCACGATCACGTCTCGTCACTAGCGTCAAATATACTCACCTCTGATGATAGTTTCTACAAAGGTGGGTAACATTAAATGAAAGACAAAACATGTCCTTGTTAGCCTTGGCCTGCACGTACCTTATTACCCATAGATAAACATCACTTAATTTTCAAGGAACCTTTGTCTAAAACGTGGGCCCATAACCACCTCTTTAATATTAAAAGCACGACTGCTACCGGTTATTTTCAAAGTTAATTGTTATGTTGCTATCATTGTAGTTATCTATTTCGTGGGAACGTGTCATCCGCCATTTTGATCTTTTGACGGCAGACATCTTGATTTCCTAGTAATGAATGAAACAGTTGTGATTATTCGTTTGAGCGTAGAGTGTTGGTTAAAAGTTTGTTTTAACCTGTATGTAGAATCGTTTTTATCGAAGCTGTGGGTTGCATAGACCACTGCGTTACATTAATCGTAGGTAGGTACCTACCTAGCGACAGCCTGCTGGTCCATTGAGACGTATTCGTGAGTGTATCGCTAATAATATTCGACGCTTATTGGCTGTATTTTGATTATGAATAAAAACAAAGGAAAATTAACCAATGAGCGGAGTAACTAGTGTGCTGCACTCTGCAGTTTCTATTGTTAATACTAGCTCTAATTTGTTTTTATTAATTGTTTGTAATTTTCTTTGTTAATGAATACAAGTACCTAGTGAAGACAATGTTTGATTCTTCAACCAAACTACGCTTTTGTTGACTTTGACTGCCACCGCCAGTCGCCGTCCTACGTACGGGTGCTTGCAGAGCAGCGACGAAGACGACGAACGACGACGTGCCCCTCCATGTCGTATCGCTGAAACTTTGCAGTGAACGAGCTAATCAACCTCAATTCTTACTTTTTATGGATGTTTGTCTTTAGAAGTAGCAAGATCTTTCTCAAAGAAATCTCCATTGTTAATCTGTGATGATTGTATATCACGCACTTCTCTTGTTTTAAGTTCCGTGTCATTATTGTTTTATCGCCATTGTTAACGTTAACACGAATGTTCTTAATGACGATTATTGTTTAGATAAGAACTGTACTTTTTTGTGGGAATGGCAGTTAAAGTAGGTTTGAGTAAATATCTTAACGTACCTACTCTAGTTAGTTCCGTTAGAAGTAAATTTACATTTAAGTATCTGCTTTTAAATTAAACCTTGATTTTGTAATGCAAAGCTATTAAAGTTTGTAAATAATTTTAATGGAAGATCACCACCGATCATTGTCATTATTCAAACAAAAGCCCTAAAAAATTAGATTTTTTTTGATAAAACTAAGAACCAACTTCAAAACTCTTAATATTTACAGTTTTTTTTAATATTACGGGACAAATACTTGTCCCTCGATTTTTTGCGACTTAATTGGAATCATTCTATACAAAAGTGAAAGAATTATCTTAAAATAGGTCCTCAGTTGACAGATAAATCGGCGAACATACATAAAACTTACATAATACAGCTGTATGGAACCTGCTCCTTCTTTGAAATTGGTTAAGAAATCGATTGCTTTACAAATATTTACATTGATAGGAGCAGGAACCAATGTTATATACATATATGTATATGTCTTGATATGTATCTTCTCAAAAATGCATCAACTCCGTTTTCGACTGAATTATTGTATTGTATTTATTTAATTCAGGTAATTAAATCCATAGCTTAAATTAGAATTAAAATTAAAATAAACATTAAAATTAAATTAAAATCAAAATTAAAATACAAATGCGATTGAAATTAAAATTAAACCTAAATTACACTAGCTAAAATTAATAAATATATATTAAATAAATAAATATATATATAATATTACATTACATTAGAATAAATTAGATTATAGTAAAATAATATAAAAATTTTAATATAATCAATTGTTGTATCCACACACTGGAGCACATTGGACAAAATGTGTCCATATCAGAGACACACGCCCTACCACAGTTTGTAGGATGCTGTTGTGACTCGCCCTCGTCCTGCTCATCAGATGCTGTTTTCTTCCGAATGACGGCATGAAAGCCTACAGTTAGATGCTGAGCAAACATCTCAGAGGCACTACAGAAACGGGGGATTATGCACGATTTACACGTTTTATCTTAATTGCCACATATGCTCATCTTAGACAATTCTAAGTAACATAATTGTAATCTCACATCTTTTGTACGTGTCCTGTCCACCCACATAGAGTGGTGAACTCTAATTGTCACGTTTTTATGAATAAAACCCGTCTTTTCTACGCACTATAAAATGCGATGGTGATAGTGAGAAAAAACAACAAAAGGGCCTATTCTAACTGTATAATAATTGTTTATTTTAAAATGCAAGGTAGATCTGGCTGGGCGCTTTAGATGTATTCGTGAGTGTACCACTCACACTCTTTTGTCACTGATGGGCTTCATTTTGGTTATGAATAAATAAACAGCCAAGTGCGAGTCGACTGGCATACGAAGGGTTCCATACCGTAAAAATCAGACAACTTTTTCAAAGAATATCAAATTTTCACTTGTTTGGAGACCCCTTCAAATTTTCAACTTTATAACATTTTTGGTATGTGTTGTTATTATTACAGTTGAAATGTTACTTATTTATAGAAAGTTTCATGTATCTACCTATTGTGGTTCAAGAGATACACCCTTGACGAACTAAGAGCAAAAATTACCAAAAAATTTTTTGTATGGAAGCCCCCTATAATTTGGATATTTAATTTATTTTATTATTTGCTGTTATAGCGGCAAGAGAAATACACATTCACGGAAAATTTCTAGCTCTTACGGTTCATGAGATAGAGCCCTGTGACAGACGGACGGACAAACGGACGGACAGCACGGTTGCTTAGTAATAGGGTTCCGTTTTCACCTTTTGGGTACGGAACCTAAACAAAAGGAAATTAACCAATGAGCTGCAAAAATTGTATTAGTGATACGACTACATTTGCATAGACCAGATTTAGTCTGTGAATAAACTGTCATCATCATCAGCCCACCTTAGTGCACTGTTGGACATAGGTCAAAGTCAAAGTCAAAAACTCTTTATTTCCATAAATACATTACACTTAGAAAAGGTCAAATTCTTAATAATTAAACACTGACACGGAAATAAAGTGATATGTTTGATTTCAGTCGCTTCCTAATAAGCGCCATAGCACCTTGTTTTCACCTTGCCGCATCCAGCATCTGCCTACAGTCACTAGCAGGTCGTCATCCGACCAAACAAAATAAGAATAAAACGTCATAATCACAATCATCCACACTTCTCAAGCTTCACCTAAAAACTCAGAACATACTAATACCAATAAACGTCCAAAAAGAGATTTCTAGTCACAAAGAAGGGATCCCACTATCGCGAGTCAACACTATCGTGTGTCGCACCCTATAATATAATGTGCTTTGCATATGGCCGATACGTATTGGAAATTGATTTCGTCTTGTTTGACGTAGAATATTGCTTTTGAAACTGAGAGGGAAGAATTGGTCGGTGGCAATGCTATTGTGTTGCAAATTGGACTTTGTTATTTTTAACTTGGAGTCTTTTTACATAACTATTTAACTAGGTTTTATTCTTTGCTGCTTGATCCTGCAAAATATTTATTTGATCATATTAAAAAAAGAGCAAAAGGGATTGGTCTCTGCATAATGCTTGAGACATGTCATGTTGCGATCAAGGAACTTATAACTGTCTTAGGTCCAATTTCACCGCTTGCTGCCAAAACTGGAAGTGATCGTTCAAAGCGATAAGGCCGCCCTTTGTACTTCCTTGTTTCTCAGCATTTTCTTCTGTATTATATGTCGTGTTTGTGTGAGACAATAAAGAGTTATGTATCTATCTATCTAAGATCAACAAACCTAAACTCAGCTTGATCGAGTTCAAATTCGTTATAGCTATTGTGTGACATGTAGTTTAGTAGTTTTTTAGTTAATAGCTTTAATAGAACTTGGTTTAGCGCTTGAACCGGATCAACTTTATAACGGTAAAATGCGCTGAACTCGTTTATAGCGCTAAACTGTGTTTAACTTAGATTGAACGCGTTCAATTACAACGGTGAAATTGGAACTTAGTAATCTAACATATATCTAAATCGGTTGAAAGTGTCTGTCTGTCATATTCGAAACTTATTTTTTACGAGAACCTAGGTACTAGTTTATTTTTCCGGGATAAAAAGAGGATAAAAAGAGAGGAAAAGAGGAGAGAGAAGAGAATCGATACAATGTATGCGCAAAATTTCAGCCCCATCCGATAGGTACGTAGATTGGGCGTAGAGGCATACAAACATCCAAACTTGTGCATTTTTAATATAAGTGTGATATGCTACCAACTTATCTATCTTTTAACTCGCGTTATAATAGAGTCAATCGTCTACGGTTTCTGTGAATTATTATTTTACTATAATCACCTTATTTTTATAATGCTTTTTTTTATTCTGTTATATGCTTTCTTTTTATTTACTATCTGTTTATACCCATGTTATTCTAGACAAAATATTTTTTTATTTTGTCTTTTACGATACTTCACTTATTTATTATACTACATACCGACGCGACTGAAATCAAAAATATCACTTTATTTCCGTGTCAGTGTTTAATTATTAAGAATTTGACCTTTTCTAAGTGTACATTTATTGTATTTATGGAATTAAAGAGTTGACTTTGACTTTGACTTGACCGTGGCAAGTATTATACTAACCGATCCTGTCCTGCATCCAAAGGTTGCCGAAAATGGTCGCTTGCAGCGATAACTCCGCCGATTGTGCCACACTAGATTTAATTAGAAGTTACTGTTGGTTTAATTATTTTATAAGTTTAGATGGTACATTAAAGATATTATCTATCCAGTATGACAAAATATGTTTTCATTAAAATACGCAAAAACGTATTACAGCAATAGCAAACTATCGCGTAGATCGGGTCGACTCGTCCCACCCGAATGTTTTTTAGAATATGGAAAGCGTCTCGAACCGCTGACGGGTCGAAAGGATTGCTTAGCTTTTAGTTTAGGAAGGCGATTGAATATTCCGGATTAATCTGAGAAAGCGATTTGCGTGGAATATAAATTATTCTATCTATAAGATAGAGGTTCTTTATTTCAAAAACTTCTATTAGAAGTAACATAAAGAGATCAACGTTCTGCTTAAGTTATTTGCCAGAGGTTTTTGACTCTCATCATCTCATCTATAAAGTAGGTATGTTTTATTTAGATAGTTTTCGTACCGTTTGACGGTAGTAGACACTAGCTAGACTTATTTTAAGGTTAAGAACATTTACACAAGTTTGTTTTACCTAAATTATCGATTAATTACAAGTAAAGTACGTAAGTACTGTAGATCTACAGAAGTAGAATCAAATTAAGATGTTCAAAGGTAATTTATAAATAACGCCCATGTTAATACTTATAGGGCGTAATATCATGCATAAATTACGTAATCAAACCTCAATCCAATAAAGAGGAACCCTTCAGGGATCAAAGACAACGCAAATGCCTCAACATCGGTCTCTGATATCCTAACAATTGTAATTAATACAACTCTTAACCCGGAAACTCACTCCATCAAACTCCCATCAGATCACAAAGGCAATCAAACAAAATTACTGTACAAATTCGAACTTTCAAGTACGATTCTCGAATATTCGAGATTCTTCGAGCAAGTGCCAAGCCCCTGCCTTTTAACCCTTCTTGTCATTTGCGAACAAATTAATCATCATCATTTACATGCAGCAGCAGTAGCCAGATTTGTTTCTGCGATTATTCGACCCTCTTCGTTAGTGAAGGGGCGGTGCGGAACAGATTTTGGATGACTTGTTTTAATATTTTGATGTTAATTATATTTTATTGTCATGTTCTGTAATCTTAATGAGTAGAACTGAAATAATTTTGTCGTTTAATCTTAAGGTTCCCAATACAAGTACTGTTGGTATTTTTGCGAAAATTCCGTTTCATCCAAGTGAATATTTTAAATATTTTTGCACAAATTAACGAAGTCTGTTAGTTGAGCTACCTGTAGATTATTTACAGCAGACTGCAGTTAACTCGGTATCGTTTTCATTTTAAATACTATTTCTAATATGTTCCCATTATTTGATTGTAGTTTACTTTGTTAACAAAATCTTACCTAGTTTATTTGCTTGAACACAATGTAGGTTACACATTGTGTTCAAGCAAATATGGTTGAAATTAATAATATTTTAGTTTCAATTACGTTCAACTATGATTAACACGCAAATGTTACAGTGAGTTCAAATTGATATTGCATTCTAACTATGACGTATATTGTAATTTTCGACAAAGTCAAAAAGATTATCCAAGGTCTACCATACATAACGCACTTGAAAATGTTGATTATTTTCAAACAATAAGCTATATTACATTTGCTTGGTCTATTTCAGGCTATTGGAGAAATTTTCAGGCCGTATGAGTTCTTTATTACATGACAGGTCTGTCATGTAATAAAGAGCTCATACGGCAATATTAACGTATGTTTATGTACATGAATAAGACTAAAAGATAATTTTATGCGCAATGGTCAATATGAAAGTATTAAGGTTTTTGTTAATATAGTGAGCCTAAGCCCTCACTAGAGCGCGAAATCCCAAAGTTTTTCGACTCCTACGTCACTTGATCTCGTGGTGTAATTGGTAAGTGCATTCCCGTACTGAAGGAAGGATGCGGGTTTTAGTCCTGTCGAAGTCGAAAATCTTTTGGGATAATATTTGATTTCAATAAAAATATTACTTACGTACGCACACCGTCTTTTTGATAGTTTAAATTTATTTTTAACTAATCTCCATGCCATCCTGTTCAGTCTCCGCTTGGGCAGCGACAATTATTACGTTCATTTGTATTTGGCACACCGGACCTTTTGACCCGAAGGGTTGACATGACAGAGGGACGTACGTGACGAATGACTGTGTGCGATGCTATTAGTTAGGATAATGCGAGTGTTAATAATGGATCTGCGTTGTAGGGTTAGGTTTTGATGGTACGTTGTTAACACTTCTTTTTTAGGGTTTGTACTTTTCTTATCGTATATTGAGCAAGCAGGGCTTGAGTTTCTACTTATTTATTCGTAGATCTTTGATTCTTTGATTTTTTTATTTCACCCTTTGTCGTCTCTTTTAAGCTTTGGTTGCCTGGAAGAAATCGCTTTAAGCGATAAGGCCGCCAATTCTGTGTCCTTTTACCATACTGTTTTACATATAAGTTCTCTGTATTCAGAGAACTTATATGTAAAACAGTATGGTAATACTTTATTAAGTATTATCTATCTATCTATCTTTTGTTTTTTAAGAACGTGCAGTGCACGTTATTGTTGACTGTAGGTTTTGTCTGGTTCGATTAGAATTCGTCTATTTTATCAAATCTCTTCTTTAAGCTTTAAAGGTGTGGCACCCCACTTCATTTCAAGATGGCCTCACTGGAACACCAATTTCAACTAGCCCCTTTGAATCGGTGCTAACAACTTCGAACTCATAAAATTCTAAGGTTGAAGCGACGTTTTCTTTAATAAATAGCGGAAGTTCTCACCGGTTCATTAGTTCCTCCCCTTCAAGGGGCTTTTGAGGAGTCTACGTTTGCTTTCCTTTAATATCGATGGATTAATAACACCCTTTTAAATTAAAAAACGATGCGAAGTTTTCTTATGACATCACCGGAACGTTTGACTGCAATGTTTGTTAATCCGAAATTTATTGCCTCAAGCAAAAATTATGTGCTCCTATTGTTCAACTAAAGAAATGATTCAAACAATACCTTCATAATTTACTTTTCGATGCGTCCCTCTCCTACAGATAAAGTCGTGATAACAAATGGTAACTAAAATAATAAAATAAACCTCTGTGCCAGCAAGCGACATATTTCATTAATAAATACAAAACAAACATCATACGAACTCACTTTGCAGTGTCCATACGTTACGGAGATAAAACGAAGATTCGAATTCCTCTGAATTTATGCGATATCGAAGTAGGAGTGATGTTCGGGAGAACAATGGGCAGACGTGGCGCCCCATGCGGCGAGGCGAGGTACTAACGACGTTAGCGACAGTGCAGTGGTGACATCTATCGATGAGTAGCGTGAACTGTACATTACAGAGAGGTTAGCTAACCCTGTGAAGGTTACAAACAGTAAAATAAACACTGGCAGAAGATTATCTAAGGCTTCAAATAATTTTATCAAGAAACAAAACAGCATCCCGTAACAGATTTACGAATTGAATAGAAAGGTTGCGCCGATACGACTAGTAATTTCAAAGAATCGAATATGAAACATCCTCCGAATAGAAAAGCGGTGAATTTTGGCAAAAATATTCATAAGCTGTCATCAGAGCACTGGACGAAAGCCAGATGCGGGCAACCGACGACAAAATATTTCGCTGCAAAATACTAACTCAACCAAATCACCCCTCTTTAAAATCTCTTTTCAGAAATTGAGCGGCAATTTCTTTCGAAATGTTAATTTAGGAGTGAAGTTTTGGAGTTTTAGGATTTCTTGACTTATTTAACTTTATTTTCTACATTTTTGAGGCATACGTGGGTTGCTAAGGCGGTGAGCACTAGAGTAAGTTAGACTCTACCAAGAGCAAATTAAGTTTATATTCTGCCTAATAGGAACAGTAGGTCAATATCTCGCTATAATCATTATTATTTTAGAATCTAACATTTACCTAATCATGAAATTGTAGAGTTTTGTAAATGTAGAGTATAAACTCGTCTGGTAAACTCCTCTGGATAGAGGTAAATGTGGTAGGAGGCACAATCAAATAGCATTCTACTTCCGCATTTTTCCCTGAGCGCGCCATTATAGTCACTTACTGCGCCGCGTTATTTATGTGCCGCATTAAAAACAAAATGATATGCTTTCGCCGCTGCAAATCTAAAAAGAATAAGCAATAAAACGATAAAACCCAAATCTGATACATACTAGGGCCTCAGACCCGCCTGCACCGGTGCGAAAGGGACAGAAATACAGATCGGCGAAATGAATACGACCGACGCTACTGTTTCATCTCTCACCTCTATCGCCCCGTAATATCTGAACCGTCCTAACTCTTCCACTACAATAAAACTAAAATAGACCTTATCCTCACTGAAAAATATCCAAATTCAAACGAGGATTACAACAAATGGATTTGAGATTAATATAGTACCGAACCACCCCGTCTCATGCCACCCCATTCGGCGTTCAGCATTCAAATAGGAATCGAATGGATGACCAAAACATAATATCTTTGGGAGATCCAGTCGCCATAAATCAAATGAGGAATAATCTGTTTCGGAACGAGATAGTCGCCGATTCCGTGCGCCATAAAAACGCAAAACGTTTTGTTTGATTGAAATCGTTACTTCGGCTTTTTTCCCCGCACTATTTCTTTTTTATTTTCCTTGATGTATAATCAATGTGTTAACGGATGGCCGCGAGTCGGGGCCGAGTAGATTTGCCACACAAAAGATTCCTGATATTGAGTTTGAAAGTAGTTTCTCTTTTCGTTTTATGTTAATGGCAGTTTTGGTGGAGAGGTTTGTAATGGCTTAAGCGAATAACTGTCGCATTTTAGTCGAGAACACATGCGATGTAGGTTACTGGGCACTTTACGGCGTCTGAAATAATTTTATGAGCAAATAATTTAGCGAAAATAATTTTACAGCTACAATTTTCTGTTACACCTTGTTACTTAAGTTTGATCCTTAAATTTGAAGCACTTTTTTGAACAGACAACAACAATAATAAAATTCTTGATAAGTTATGTCTTTGTAAATATTGGCCTTTATTAACAAAGAAAATTACAATCAAATAATAGAAAAAAATTAGAACTTGTATTTTGCAATTGAAACAATTAAGCTGCAGACTGTTGCATACAATCTACAGCTAGCTCAACTGATCCATATCAATACCAGTTGGAAGTGTCCCCAAGACGCTGGCTGCATTGCAGAATTATTTATGTCCTTAACGAAAAAAATTGTAACTAAAAATATTCAAATTCTAAGTTGCAATGTAAGTAAAAAACTTCACCAAAACGATATCCATTAGACACTAACCCATTAAATTAAAAACTCCAAATTATCGATAAATTTTGTAGCTGGCAGATTGCACCATGTGGTCAACCTGTCCCATAACTGTGGCACATGCCATGCTTACCTCTCCTCAATTATTACCCACTAAACCTAAAAAAAACACCTTCCGAAATACCACGATCCCCAAAGAAGAACAGTCCTTATTGCAAATCGTTTAAGACTTAAAGTTTCGTTGATACCTTCAGTGTTGCCATCTGTTCCGGATGATAGCTATCAAAAATTAACAATTTGTTTAATATAAATGAAACAGGTCAAGTTCGATAAATTATTGGTGCATTTAGCAATTCCTTGAGACTTTTATGCTCACCGAATGTCACCTTTCCTGTGTCGAGTCTTTACTTATCGGTTTCATCAGCTCTTGCTTTTTATTTGATGATTATTTTATTATTAGCCAACAGCTGTTTTTCGGGTTTTTGTTTTTGGTATTTTTTATACATTATTGACTTTTAGTTTAACTTTAATAATTTTTACACTATTTTATTTTATGGTCTAGTCATCACATTTTAAATTAATGTAAAATACACTAGAGTATTATAACAATCTAGCCTTATAATTGGCTAATGGGTAATTTAGTTTTAACTTATTTTTATTTTTACGATACTTAATAAATCACTATATATATATAATAGGTCAAGGAATCGTAAAATTCCTTTCTTGTTCTCAAGTGAAAATCGAAATATGTGCAAACTTTTCTGAACACAAATGCGGACGTAGGAACAATCTTATATACGTACCTAACTATTTTCTTAACTTTGTTTATCGATAACCTTATTTAGTTTACATTATTGTTATTGCATCATAAATTTCAGTTTTGCTATAGCTGACTTATTGTGCTTAGCAAATCGCTGATAAATTAAAAACCATTCATCTTTTACTGTTCCGACAATTCTTATCACGCACTTTATATACATACCTTAGTACCTATTGTTCAATCTGTGTTTTCAATATCGACGGCATGCACAAATTTTATGAGTATACAAAAGGATGAATGACTGTCAGGAAGCCTTTTCGCATAAATATCTCATTATGCTCTGATTTATTACTTAAAATAGTCACGAAACTGTAAAAAAAGTTGGGAAAGAAAACGATTTTGATAATTACTTATTAACATGCGATTGTCTATTTGGGACGGGGTGGGTTAATTCGCGTTTTTTATTTGCTATAATATATCATTTTGTTAATGACACCTGAATGAAAGTGATCACGAAGACTTATTTACAAAGCGGGTTTATTTAATCAATCAGTAAGTTTTTGTTAGTATAAGTTCATTATTTAATTTTTTTTTAGTTTAGACCTACAAATGAAAAAGTATAAAAGTAACGCACTTTTATACTTTTTCATTTGTAGGATAGGGAACCTACTATTGGGTTTTATTTAAACTCTTTCTAGATCCTTGTCTTACAAATGTACATCAGTCCTTTTAGTGTTGACTTCAAGCTTCATTATAGGTTTATTTTATTATGCAACCGAACCCATTTTCCTCTTATTAGAATAGCTACCTGCTCATAAGTATCCGAAGTGCTTTTCTCCTTTATTTTATATTTTTTTCTTCTTTTCTCTGATTTAATCCCGTTCTTTGTTTAACTATCTCCCATTGCTTGGCTAGCCTTTTACTCTGACTCCGGATCAGTCAATATAGCCAATATAATTCCAAGAATTGTCACTTTACCCTTCTTTCACCGTCTATAACATACGGTAGCAAAAAAACTTGAATTTTCTAATAGATTACAACTGATGTTTATCCAGTGCATAGTAATTAGCTAGGGTGCATCGCATTAACAGACACGAGCGGCTAATTGCCGTATAATTAACGTTTAGTTTATCTATTAGATTAACATCGCTATTTGTAGAGCGTTCATTAAATGCAATTATTATTCTTGTCGGCCGTTTTCTATAGGTTGATACTTTCTTTAGTCGTTTTTAAATTATTAAAAAAGATATTGATAAAAAAGGATCAGTTTGTATAAAGATTTTATTATAGGGTTGCAGAAACCACGATGGAATTCCAATTCTGCATCATTTGTTAGCTCTATGTAGATTTCTAATGTTAGATATTGTTTGCTCAAAACCTATTCCAGCACTTAATTCACCGACCCATGGTCATTACCACTAGTTTGTGGTTTGGCAACAAACTACATAAACAAGCTGATTTCGGAAAAAAAACGAAGACTTGAAAATGTTAATCAAACAGTAGATCTTACCTCGCTTCTTATAGAGTCGACAGGTGATCGGAATGCTGGCTTATATTTCGGTCAACGAATTAGCCTTGCCATACAACGTGGCAATGCTGCCAGCATTCTGGGCACTCTGCCTTCTGGTGACGGCTTAGATTGTTAAGAAATAGATATTAAGTGTATATAGTTGTAATTGTTTTATTCTGTTATTGTAATCTATGTGCTAAATAAAAGATACCGCCATCAACCAGTTACTACATATTTATAAGTAGGTAAAGAAACCACAAAAACGTTCGAAAAAACTCGTACATGTATTTGACTGTGTTACATGAAAACAAAAGACAGAGCGAGACTACGACTGCTTTAAGCTCTGTGCTCATTAATACAATACCGCTACCACACAGCACAAAAACGTGCATTCAAGTATGGGCTTAAAGTTGTTGTCTTTAGATACATTTCACAGTGACAAAATGGCTTCTTAGCTTCAAACGAGTGGTCCGCGAGCTGTCTGTCATCTAATGCCGTCAATATAAAATTCATCTAAAAGTTACGAGTTATAGTCCATATTTGAATGCATTTTTGTACTGTGCTGCAGCGGTACTTCTCAGGTGTGCGACAAGCTACCACATTATTGCAAGTAAACTGTTATAACACACATTAAATTAAATTAAATGAACATTAATTATTTTTTCCTCACATTCTTGTATCGTTATTCAAGCCCATTGGAGCTGACTTCCTATAATTAACATAAGCACTATTTACATAAAGAGATGCTAAGATTAGATAGGACATACCTATCATTGCTGCAATTAACACTTCGTGCTATAAATTATGAGGGCAGTTGACTGTGAAGCCAGCTTTTAGGCAAGCAGCTGGTACAGTTTTGAATATTGTGACCAAATTACCCTAAGGACAATTCCTTTATTCACATACGTTAACTACATAACGAGCCTTCTTTATAGATAAAAAATACTTCACGTACACACTCATTGGATTTTGCATTCACATAAAAATAATCATTAAATTTCAATTTTGGAATCAATATCTCCAATTCTCTTGTATTAAATTGGTTGGTGTTCTACCAAGGCCAGATTATAAAGAAAGGAACTCACCCACATGCCACTTCTTCCACTGTTATAGATGGTGCATCAATGACTCTACCATTGATAGCCTATAAGAACAGCATTAAATTATTTCGTAACAAAATGCTGTTGACCGCTGATGGCCGTGACAGCGTTACCGGACTTTTGGCGGGTGAAGAGGGCGCCTCGCCGGTAAAAGTTAGGTTGGAGCAACGAACACAAAGGCCACTACTTAGGTATGAACCTCGGTGCTAGAAGAGGAAATGGAGGTTTTGCCTAGGTGCACGAATGCACCTGAGGGCAGAAACGGGGAGTTATACGACCCCGCATCCAGCGAGGTCGGTTATTGGTCGGTAGTGTGCGGAACCGAAGCGGGACTGGTTGCCGTCACCTCCAGGTTAGCGGCGGTGATTGGGTCAACGGGGTCACTGAGACGTGTCTCGGTCTACGGAGGAGAGATTGATAAAGTCCCAGAAGTGGTGTAGCTTAAACGTATGTGCTGCTGACAGGCCCATCTTATTATGCCAACATTCTGATGCTATCATCTACCATCTTAGTATTGATTAGTAATTGTTTTGACAGAAGGTATGTTAAATTCGTTCCGGGTTATTAGTGTGTCCGGTTTATTTTGACTCGATAACATCAAAGTGCTTGTAAATTTGAACACTGTGAATTAGGGAGTTAGAAGTAATTTGAAATGATAAAAAGGTTTTAAAACCGAAACCGTTGTAGCAATTGTTCAGAACTTCTTATCTTCTTCATAGCTAAAGCTGTGCGGGTCTGAACTATCTCATTTAAATCAAAATCAAGATTTTTTTTTCCGTAGATACAATAGATGTATGCACTTATTTAAGAGAACTGTGAACTTGAGAATTTTCTTAAGTTCTCAAATGCTACATGTCCTAGAAGATAGATAGATAGAATAAAAGAATAAATAAGAATAAAATATATTTATTTAATAAACTGGAACTAAACATACTAAATTGAAAATGCTCGTTGGATGTGATTGGAAACATTAGTTTCCAATCACACATTCATTACACACACACACATTTTCATACATTAGTATGAAAGTTTTCTTTTCGGAGAACAATGGGTTTGGATGTAAGGGACTGATTAAAAATAAATAAATTGTGCAAAATTCACTTCCTAGCGAAAAGTCAATCTAGATCGCGTTTAGATTAAGATTAACTTCCAATTTCACCGTTTGTTGCCAAAACAAAATTAAGTTCAGCTTGATCGAGTTCAAATTTATAATACCATACTCTTTAAACTCTGTTTAGCGCTTCAACCGGATCATCTTTATGTTGATAAAAAACGCTGAACTCGTTCAAAGCGCTTAACTGAGTTTATCTTAAATTGAACGCGTTCAATTGCAACTTTGAAATTGGACGTTAGAGAGTATGTAACGAAAACACTCGTTCACGCTAAGATAAGTTATAGATCATTTATTATCAATAGGTATCACACAAATAACAAATATGTATACAATATATTTTTAATTAGATGCACAGGCTATGACTTGTCAAGAACGTTATATACAATTTTGCTGTACAGGGGCAATAGTCGAGAAATAAACTTAAATAATATGGCTTAAATAATATTTGTTCCTAGAGTTGTTAGGTGATTTTTTAAGTCGTGTCACGAGTGTCAGGTAACTTTGTAGTGTAACTGTAAGTGTGTAAGTATATTAAAGTAGGTATATATTTGTTGTTCTAATTACATACGCCCCCAACGACACAGAAAACCTCCCGTCACGTAGAATTACAGAAATTACTGCAATAAATTCAGAAATAAAATCCTGTTACGGCTAAACTCAGGTAATTTATCGTTGCGCTCGGAATAATCACAGAGGTGTCGTATAAATTGTGGACCATTTGTAAAATGGGAATTACGAATACTTCCCGGGTATTGTCGACAGCCAATAAGATGCTGATACTGGCTACAGTTAGACTGAAAACAGTTTTTACCACATTATCTGCCTTTTCAAAGGATTCCAGGATTTCTCATGCAAAGATGATGACACAATGTGATTTGAAACGACAAAAACGACGCTCAGCGTAAGACCTGTACGCTTAGTATCAGCATAGTATAATACAGCAATATATATATATAATATAGCACAGCATAGAACATATTAGTGTGCATAGTTTGCTTACAAAAAAGTTTTCAAGAGCTCGATAGACTTAAACGTACATGAAAAAGAATCAAATCAATATATCAAATCTCTCAAAAACCATTCGGAAACTAAAATCGAGTTTGTTTGTAATAAATATTCTAGTACTCGTAGCCTACGAGCATAAAACCATTCAAAGCTGTCAAACTACGAAAATTAGTGCCTCTCTATCCGGTAGAGGCGCTGTAAGGCACCAAATGTATGGAGAGAGATGAAAACTTTTTCGGTCATTGTAAACGAATGCAGAACAGACTCTAAGAAAGACTGTTGCAGATGCTGAATGCGGCAAGGTAAAGACAGAGCGGCATGGTGTTTGTTAGGCGAGGCATAGGTGCAGGCAGTGGACTCGCATTAGCTAATGATGATGAGTCTTGGCGTAAACGGGTGAATAGCAGTCGTGATCATTTACGCACTCTTCGGGTTCTATCTAGCTTTTAAGTAGGTCCCATCGTATCTTATCTGTCGAGGATTAGGGAGGGATCTTAAAATGATATCAAGATGTTGATGTGTTGATGGTATTTTTTACATTAAGGTTATAACAGAGGAAATATTACCACTTAAATAAGACGAAGGACTAGACCTTCGTTAGTTTGACCGTATGGTTAAACTAGAGTTCATCGTCCATGTTGTCGTATCTGACAATGGCCACCTGGGTTTTTACCCCACTGTGCAAGAAGGAGGGTTACAATTTTGGGAGTATCCCAAAAATACCTACCTATGTAAGTATTTGTGGTCTATTGTGAGCACTATGTACCTTCGAATAAGACTAAATTTTCGAAGACTGGGACTGGTACTGGGACCAAGGAGGACTGGTGTAAATCTAGATAGTTTATTCAATATTATAACCACCAAAGCAAAAAGATTTCAAACACACGTCAACTCTCTCACAAATCCAGCATTCTAATATACGTGTCATGTACTCTCCCAAGACGAAAACTCCGGAATTTTTAATAGTTTCACCCCTTTCCCGCTAGCTAATGTATTTGGAATCTGTCTTGGAGTTTCATCTATTGGAAATGGTTGTTTGGAACTGTTGGCGTTAGGAAGTACTTTTAACTACGAGTAATAAATCCCATGTAAGGCCGGTTACCGTCTTTGCCTGCTTGAGGGGAAGGCGGATATAAATATAGATGTGAGGAAGGATGTATTTTTCTAAAGTCAAAGTCAAAACGTCTTTGTTTCCATTGGATGAAATACTATAACTTTAAATTTTTACGTCAAGAATATAATATAAATCCGAAAGTTTGTATGGGCGGATAAATGGATATTATGTTTGTTACTTTTTCACGCAAAACTACTGAACGGATCGCGCTGAAACTTTGCATAGATGTAGGTCTAGATTTGTATAGCACATAAATTTTTATCGCACAAATCAGTCAGGTCTAAATAACTTTATTCTCATACAAACACATGGTTCACTCATAATTAGACACTAGAATAAATTAATAATATTCAACAAACCTGGTACCTAAAATAAATTATAACTAAATATTGTTTGACTAAATCTTATCGAATAATATTATATAAATACTAAAAATTATAACAACTAGAACTTAATTAATTATGAAATGGTCTGCTTATATTTTGGTGTTACTAAATATTATACAGGTAGCATTTTTATTCGTGTATTAGATATATCTGTGTAGATGTAATTTAAGTTTATTTTTAAGGGCATTCAAATTAACACATTCCTTTATATTGTTTGGCAAATTGCTAAATAATTTACCTCTCTCGGATAATATTGTTTTTTTACCGTAGTGGGACTTAAATAACCTCTAAACGTTTCCATAGAAAAAAACGCGTACGAAGTCGTGGGCACAAGAAACTAGTTTACACATACACACTTACTCTTCACCAACAGTATTAAAAGCCCGTCTCTGCCCAATGCTGTGTGTAAGTGCGCTTCTCAAATCGGCAGCATCAGGCATATCGCATCTAGATCTTGTTAAACCGTGAATGAGTAACTGAAATTGCGGGAATTTTCCTGTGATACTACATTTTACTTACCGACCCCCATGCCTCGGAAAGCACGATAAAACGTTGGTCTTGTGCCTGACCTCTCCCCGATCGTGTCGCTCTGCCGTCTTACCGGATTATGAGAGTGAGAGAACATGGAGTACACCTAGGCTTGCGCACACACTTGTGCACTGTAATAGTGTCCCGCGCTAGTCTCCGTTGAGACCGGCCGCCATGACCGAAATTCGGCGAGGAGGGAATCATCATCATCATTTACTTGCAGTTGCATGTTGAAACCTAACACGAGTATTCAGTTTCTTTCATTTAAACTTATCAAAATTCAAGAGCAGTAAACCAACAGTATCCTAGGTAGCTGCATAATTAAAATTTAAGCGCATTGTCCATTCTAGCCCGACTTCCTCTCGGCTGTATCGCAGACTGGGGCTTTATACGAATCTCTCCTCTCCACGAAAATGCACATTAATATTAAATGGCTTGGAAATGCTGCGTTGTGGGGGAGGGTGGGGTAGGGTGGCACAATAAAAAGCTTCGATGATACTGGTTTAAGCTTTATTTGTTTTGTATTGGTGATTTTAATGAAGCGGAAAAATCATTAAAAATCATTGATTTTGTTTTGCAAATCAAACGCTGAATGTTGTCGATTTAAAATTATTTGGTGATATATTTAGAAACATACTGAAACTTATTGAAGAGGACATATACTACCTGTATATTTTTGTTAAAATCAGGTAGGTATATCTTTTAAATTAAGTCAAAAATCTTACTCTCGTTACTTAATTAAAATCACCTAACTAAGGTAGAAAACTCGTTTTTTTTTTGTTTCCATTTAAGTTTAAGATGATTACTCTTAGATTTTCTTTGTTTCACAATTTGTATCCCACATAAACAAACGACTACCAAACCTGAAACGTCAACCAAGCCATTTCCTTACAAAGCTCACCGTACGTGTTTTCCTTATATTAACTACGTAACACTATTCCCCCTACCTCCCCAGCCACCCTGTTAGTGCCAGCATCCAATAAGAGGTGGCGTTTGAACAAAACTACTGCTCTCTCTCGAACAATTTACTCCTTGCACTAATTAAAAGAGCGAGTGAGATGCCACGCCCATTGCTGAGAACAAACAGAAGGGGGGAAACCGCTGTCCAATCAGGATCCTTGATTATTTGTAATTAGAACGCCGAGCTCTTCCTCCGGTTGAGATGACCAATGGGATTTTGTATTCAGCGGTATTATTCTGTCGTAAAGGAAATTCTCAAAGAAATTTAATTAAAATTTCTTGCTTCTGCGTAGCTCATTTGCTGAGAGCAATCAGTGTGACGAAATGGGCGTACTGTTTTACTTTATGTAATACGGTGGAATTATTTTTATGGTTCGTTAGGTTCGGGATTTTAATTGTTCCAGTTTATTACTATTCTAACCACCTAGGTAGGTACTATTTACTTCCTAGTAGGTACATTTGAAAGATTTAACATCGTAGATTACAGGTTCTTTTGAAAAAGAGTTCGTAGGAAATTAGTGAAAAATGTAGGTTTGAATTCGAATATAAAACTTTTGTTTGAGCAGGTAGGTACATAGGGATTAGGGGCGGCCATAGCTAGAACATTTAAAAAAAGTTGACTTTTATGTATCAAAATACCTACTACATTGTTATAAAGTTAGTTGCAATCAAAAAGTGCAGTACAAATACCACCCGAAAAAAGAAGTTACACACTAGATTTAATATATTTAGATAGTGAAAGTAAAGTTTTAAAACTTATCAAATAAACTTACTAACGTCGTGAGCCTGAAAAACGCTTAACAATGGCAGTATCTTAGCTATAAAACCACCTCAAGAAATGATTACACGAACAATACGTTGAAACTTCAGTCTCATCGAAACAAGAAAACTAAAGCCGTATTTTCATAAGAAATCTAGAGCGGACTTTTCAGCCGAACAAAAACTTTCTCCCATTGAAACAGCACAATCATTCAAAGAGGGGAGAATAAAAATCAAGCGGCTACAATGAGCGGGCGAACTTCTAGCTGCCAGTTTGCATATAGAGATAAAAGTGGGGAATATTAATGTGAATCGCTGTCCCCTTTTGCCCCCCTCTCCTTTCTTGGCGGGGGTGGAAGGGGGTGAGGAGGGGGCACTTTCTTTCAGGGCGAGTGGACCGCGGGCCAGTCCTGATTTTAATTATATTGCGACGTGAGACGCCCGAGAGTTATGGTCCCAAGGAAAGTTTTGAATGTTGTTTGATATTATATTTCTCGGGGACTGTTATTTATTAAGTCTGGAAGTTTCTAGAGGATTTTATGATTTTCAGCTAATTTAATTTGCAACTGTATTTGGGAAACTTACGCAATCCTTCGCGTTGGAAAATCGAAGGAAGCTTCTGTCCGCGACATCATTTTTCAGGATAAAATTAGTCTACGACGATGTTGACAGGTGGTCCTATGAAAAAATCGCAAGAAAGTGTATTAGAAACGTAATGGGAGTAGCCAACGGGCTATCACTGTTACGGACCGCGGGATTATACTTCGAACAATCTATTTACATCGGGATCGGAGTCGTAAATACTCCAGATCTCTATACATCACGCGATTTGTCGCATAAACTAGCAAGTATAAACCAAAACTACCGATAAAGTTACAACAATACCGCCCCATAAACCTAACCCCTTATTCAACTGAACTTTCAACTCGCATAAATTTGATTCGACATACTAATGTCAATTTAAGAACGCCATTACTTGCGTTAAACAAATTCCTACAGAAAATCTGCTGGGTGTATGTGTGAGTGTGTGTTTGTGTGACAGGGTGATATGCATATGTGGGAGCGTATGTAAATACGTGAATGTTAAATTGTGAGGATGTGTGATGCAGACTCCAGAGCGAGAGGTCCTCATTATCGACCTCGGGTCACGGCGCATGCTCCGACTTTAGTCCTCTCTAACGAACGCCTTATAGCGACAGCGGTTCATCTAAGTAATTGAGTTACAACTTTTTACGTAGCAATTTCGTTTTTCTCTTAGAACCGTTGTACGCTAATTGGGGTGAATTTTTTTTCTTATGCCGCTTTCTTTTGTAAATATTGGATTAGGCGTAATTCGGCTGAAATAGGATAAGCTTTGAAGGCTGAGGCGTAGATGGAAGTTTTATTAGAAATTTACATTAGATTTAATAGGTATGTTTTCTTAATTCTCTTTTGGGGTAAGTAATATTTTTTTTTAGGTAAAAGTGGATTGTCATTTCAAAAATGTATAATTTATAAAGTTATAATTTATATCATTGAAGCCTTTTACGATAAATCTAATTTAAATTTTTGAAATGACAATCCACTTTTACCTAAAAAAAATATTACCTACCCCAAAAGAGAATTAAGATGATGCTGGATGCTGTGTAATTTGTCAGGCATTATTATGCCGGACAAATTACACAGCATCATCCTGCAACCCCTATGTAATCAAAGTTTGCCACGCCGCCGAGGCAAAAATTTGTACTGAGTCAAACATCGAACCCGCAACCCCCTGCGTCGCAGGTAAAGTTTCGTTCGCTGCCCCACCGCGGTTGTCAAATACATAGTTTCCTAAACCTAGCTTCTTACTTAAACTTTTTTCTTTGCTTCAGGTATGAACAAGACGAGCACAACAGTTTCGGGAAGGGGTTATTTTGATAACCATTGAAGGTGATAATGGTGATGGATTCGACTAGTGTTTACCCTGGTAAACACCTGCGGTTAGGGGTTATTATTTATTTATTCATTAGATAAATTTCTGGAGCTTAAAATATATTCCAAAAGATAAATATTTGTTTTAGACAATGACGTACTTGATCAGTCTATTATCAAATTATTGACATTAGCAGTCATTATCGTGGCGAGTTGGACGAAAAGTAAGTTGAACGAAAAACGTGTTGGACGAAACGCGTTTAAAATTTCAATTGGACGAATCACGCTTTGGACAAACAGCTAACAAGTCAATGATGAAAAGAGGGCATGACCGATAATTTTGGCGATATAGATAGATAGATATCGTTTATTGTCAAAGAGATTGCATGTTTTTGGTTAGTAGTGTCTTAAATCCTATGTTCGGTTTACTTTACCTAGACACTAGGGTTCTCTAAAAATAGCAATAAGCATGTATATATAAATTTGTAAACACGGTAGGCAGTTACTCACACAACCAACACAGCGGTGTCACCGTCCGTCCTGTCCGAGTGTAGCTGTAAGGCGCGGTGTGAAGTTGTACACAAGTGATCGACCAATCACGCGCATCAGGCCAGCGAACAGTGAGTGACAACGCTGCGCTTGAGCTTGGATACAGGTTGGGCCTTTCCATTTTTGTATGGGGAAATGTATGTTTCATACAAGATTTTGTCGCTTCCCAAGCAGTCGGGAATATTTAGAATCGGATCTATCGATATTATTCCTAAGGTTTTTATTATTATAGTGCGTAAGCCTCACTAGGTTAATTTATAAGAAATCAAATAACATCCAAAAAAAAATTCGACTTCGACGGGACTTGAACCCGCGTTTTTCCCTCAGTACGGGAACGTGCTAACCAACTACACAATGAGGTCAACTACACAAGTGACGTAGGAGTCGAAAAACTGGGACTTCCATCGGACTATAGCGCCGTTAGCTCCACCTACAGGGGACACATTGAAGTTTTATCCAATCCTGTTCAAAGGCTAAACTTACGTTTAGATTTACGATATTATTCCTCTATTACGATATTATTCTTCTATTATTATTACGATATTATTCCTCTCCGAAAGGGGGTTATCGGTCAGCGGGGAAAGTTGAGCAAATTAATCTCCTCGCTACCCCCCATCACGTCTTGTTACCCGAGACACTTTGTTACTGTTCGCTATGGAAATGAGATGACCAGGACATGTCATTGAAGTTTTGGATTTTGCTGCTACTCTGGTCGAATTTCTGACGTCTTTCTCATTTGGTAATCAGTGGTAGATAGATGGTAGTTATAGTTTTTTAGTATTTTCAGTATTTCTGTATTTTATTTATTGCATTCATACAATCAGGTCTTAGTAAGTTACCTATGATCATAGTATGAACCCATTTAGGGTGTTGCAAGCGAAGACTGAGTGCTGTGTGAATGCGATCCCCAACCCGCATGCCCAGCGTGGGGGTTATGGGCATCACCCCCATGAGATAAAAGCCAATAAGGCACTATCATGGGGAGGCCTGCGTCCAGGAGTGGACCGATATAGGCTGTGGAGGAGGAGGTGGAAGCGAAGACTGGCAGGTACCGTTTCTACTTATGATAAGTTACTTATTATTTGGTATCTATTTATTTACAACTTTTACGACGATTCTGTGTTAGAGTATGGGGACTTAGGGATTGTAGTGGAGTCTATTGGTGGTTGTGGTTGTTGAAAATTATCCCTTTGATCAGCGCCAAAATCAGTAGGCATTCGCAAAGGAAATTACAATTTTTTTTAATGTTTGTATTTGAATTCGAGGACCACGGGCTTATCTTGAGAATATGAATACATACCCAATATACCCATGATGCAGGTGGACTACTTCTGCAGCGAGTAGAGTGCGTGAGGTGAGTGCGAGGCTGGACAGCGAATGCGTTACGTCATCATCATCATCATCAACCTATATTTAAATATAAATTGTAACGCTGCGGTTTACCTCAATAAAAATAAATGAATAAATATTACTCATACTCATTTATTTGCCGTAAGAGCACTAGGCACACGTCAAATTATAGGTTACAGTAAATGTTGCTTAAATTAGTAAATCAAGTATTGGTATCAGTCCACTGCTGGGCATTACCCCTCCTAATGAGCGCTATAGCGCCCTGTCTTTAGCTTGCCGCATCCCGCATCTTCCTATAGTATTTCGCAGGTCGTCATCCCACTTGGCTGGAGGGCATCCTACACTACGTTTGCCAAATCACGGTCTCCACTTAAGAACACGTTTACTCCAGTGGTTCTCGGTTCTTCGCGAGATATACCCAGCCCACTGCCACATCAGCTTGCTAACTCTTTGAGCTATGTCGATAACTTTGTTGGTGAATGCGTTACGTCCCTAGCTTTATTATTCACTGATGACAGCTTGGTTATGATGCTGTTATTAATACTTATGTAGTATTATTATTTATCATTATTTATTTATTTATTATTGTTATGTTTTTTGTCATCGTTCAACAAACTCATGTATCGAGTAGGGGTATCTGAAAACAAACTGCTCTACTACACATAAACCGACCCACTGTCAAAACTTAAGGCTCAAGTACCATTTATTTGAGCAATATCCACGGTAATGTATGGAGATTAGGAAGCAGACAGACGCGCTCGCACGTTGATCCGACATGATACATCAACGTCGGCTGGACAGTGGACACTCCCCTTTACAGTGGTGTAGAGTAGGAAAGCGCGGAGAAGGCAGTGTATAAGCATGGTTTTGTTTTGTTTCCAATGTTATTTCATTTAATTTAATTTATTTCCACCGTAGGTATTATATATACTCTTAACTTGTCATTGTTTACTAAATGTATTTAGGACAATTACATTTAGAACACACGCTAATATTACAAATGGAAAGATGAAGCACCATATGGGATTGTACGCAGAAAGAATAGTGAAAGTAAAGCGGATTAAATATCCCGAGTTCAAAGCTAAAATGTTATATTTGTCAGGATAGCATTACATAAATAAATAATAAATAATAAATCAGCATTTATTTCAGACCAGAGATCCATAGGTATTCAAATCAAATACACAATTACTTATTTAAATCAAATTAATGAATTAAATAAAGCCTTTTTTATGTTTTTTTCGTTGGGAAAATGCTGTTTACGCATTACCTCTAGCCTGAGGAGGGCTAGAGGGGTATGTTGAGCTCTCCACTAAGCTACTAACAGTGTTAGTAGTTAGTGATATACCAACTAAAAACCCATCGATACTTCCTCTCTCACCTTAGTGCCAGAGCGTCGTCAAACCACTAGTCACCAGACGATTCGTTTGACGGCACACTGGCACTTGACACGGTTGCGGGTTCCCGGTTGGATTCGACCGCTACCCTGTCGGTGATCGTCCGTCTTGGACGGATCCTTCTTGTTGGCCCTTGAAAGGGCGAGGCATGTCCTGGAGTATTTAGGGCGTCCCCCTCCGTTAGAGGCCTGTGCAATGCTGGGGTGGTTGTCCTCGTACCATCACCCAGCTGGTCTCCATCGAGCGGAAGAAGGCGATGGAATTGCCGTCGCCTCCTTCCGGTCCTCCGCCGGCGGAGCGGCTCAGCTTGAGGGTTTTCCTCCCTGATTCGCTCCGCTGCTTCCTTCTGAGAAACGACATCTTCGCAGAAGGAAACCATGGCTTCCCAGGCTCTTTCGCTGTCAAGCATGGCATTCACTAAGCTTGGCAGCGAGAGGTCCTGACCAACTACTCTTTCCAGCGCCTGACGCTGCAACGACCAAGCACTACACTCCTTAAGGGTATGTTGTGCTGTATCCTCGAGGGCGCTGCAATGATGACAGGTAGGAGTTGCCTCTCTTTTAGCCACGCAGTGTAGGTACTGCCCAAAACAACCATGTCCAGTCAGTACTTGCACCAGTCGGAACGTAAGAGCACCATATTTCCGGTGCACCCACTCTCCCAAGACAGGACGTAAGGCGTCAATAGTCCACCGGCCATAGCGAGCGGACTCCATTTCTTCGACCCACTCTTGGATAGCGATCTCCCTCGCTTGTTCCCGCTCATACTGGATCTCCTGAGGAGCCAGTCGGTGCCCTTGCGCCTGTTCCTCCTTTTTGTGCTCCTGCAACTTTGCAAGCACCCTTCCTTCTAGATTCCATGGTAGAAATCCCGCGAGTGTACAGGCAGCCCCATACGACACGGTGCGGTAGCCGCGTATTGCTCTAATCGCCATTAATCTCTGAGGTTTTCGCAGAAGAGCCCTGTTTTTCGCTGTTAGAGCGTCCGCCCACACTGGTGCTCCATACAAGGCCATGGAGCGGATAACCCCTGTAAATAGACGGCGGCAGGATACTCTAGGTCCACCTAGATTAGGTAAGAGACGAGCGAGAGATCCCGCTGCACTTTGTATCTTGGGGGTCAGCAGCTGGAAGTGCTCAGTAAATTTCCAAGCTCTATCCAGCGTAAGCCCCAGGTATCTCATGCGGGTCGTTAGCATGATCCGCACGCCATCCACCACAATATAGGCACCAGTTGGTGGCTTACCACCTCTACCATAGAAGAGGAGAGCCTCTGTTTTGTGTAAAGCCACCTTTAGCCCCAAGAGTTGAATGCGGCCAACCAGGAGAGTTGAGCCCACTGAGGCTAGGTGCGCAACTTCCTCATAACTGCGTCCCCGGGCGATGAACAGGGTATCATCAGCATAGCAGATAACATGTGTCCGGGGAAGCAAGGAACCGCGAAGGACCCAATCGTAACCGATGTTCCAGAGTAAGGGTCCCATTACTGAACCCTGTGGAACACCGGTAGTCATGCGCCTGGCACAGACTCTACCGTCTTTATTAATGTAAAGAACGTCCCGCTCCCTTAGGTAGTGCTCTACAAACCGTCGGAGGTAGAGTGGCACTGTGTGAAAACGCAGTGCCTCATCAATGCACGCGTAGGGGAGACTGTTAAAGGCGTTGGCGATATCTAACGATACCGCCAAGGCACGTTCCCCTTGTGCAACGGCTTCCTGCGTGATGTGCTTGAGTCGCAGTAGAGCATCGATGGTCGAGCGCCCGACCCTAAAGCCGTATTGCTCCTCTAATAAATTAGGGCCCTCTAGCGCTAAATGCTCAACTATACGGGCAGCCACTATGCGCTCGAGAAGTTTACCCATCTCGTCAAGCAAAATAATTGGTCTGTAACCGGAGGGTGAGTCTGGAGGACGTCCCTCCTTCCGAAGCAGGCAAAGGCGGCCGTCCTTCCACACTTTGGGGAAACGACCCGCTTCAAGGCAGGAGTTGTACAGCTCCTTAATTAGAATTAAATAAAGCCTTAATCTAGCAACGTGGCCGGCCTAGACAGATCATTGAGCCACCAGCGATGATATCGGTTTCAGCATCTTCATCCAGTGGCCCATGATACTGTAGCGGAGGTCCTGTGTCACGACGGGCTGAAGGCCAGCTGGAGCTGCGGCGCATGCGCCCCACCAGGTACGCGACCCGCTTGCGCATGCCTGCGTGGAAGCCATCCACATGCGCATTGCGCATCCGCAAACATCCCTGCGCTACAGTACCGCGGCAGCCCCAACAACATTCTGAAGCCGCTATTCTACTGGACGCGTAAGGCGTTGTAGGCTTTTTGTGTATATCTGGCCCATAGAATGCACGCGTAGAAAGTGTTAATTTAACTGGCGTTTTACAACGAGCTAATTTGCGAGCCACCATATTACATCTCGCCGACACTGCCCTACGCTCCCTTTCTACATCCACATTGTCTGACATATCCTTTGGGACCCAGGTATTTAAATGGTTTGACCCAACTAAGAGGAGAATTAAGCTCTTGTATGATCACTATCTACCCAATTGTGTCTATGTAGGTAAAAATGATCTACGTACCTATTTCAATTCAGCCGCGTACAAAACCAGAGTTTCGAATTGATTTCGTACGCGGCTATTTGTCCTTGTTTGGAAATGTTTCTGATCAAGGAAAATTTTTGTAGTTGCACGTAACTGGTTCTCAACAAGAAGGTACCGGGTGGACCAATAACCTCTTAACATTTAAAATGGCTATAAAAATTAAATACGCTGTGCTGTTTAGACCAAACGAACGAATGCTTATTCGATCACCACTCAATCTCTTTTTGTCAATTTCTTTTTGTGTAAACAGAGACCGATCAATCTTTCGTTGTACTCACTCTGTTTGCATATAGGTAAGAAGAAATAGAAGATAAAAATGACGTTCTTGTTCTTGGCTCGTTTGTTCTAAGATGCCAGCTCCATATTTTCGTCTCTCTATGGCACAAACTAATAACACTAGATGTTTGGACATCAGCTTTGCATACGGCACCGTTTGTTTAGCGAAAAATTATCGTAATTTTCTAGAAGTAGGTATTTTATACTCATGAAACAAAGCAGAAGTTAGGTAATAAGTAAAATGGTACATTCAAATAAATTGATTGTTTTGAAAAAACTTATAAACCGACTTCGAATCCCTTCATTTCACACTGTTTTTAAGATGAGCGGAACAAATACTAATGCTTCGGCAATAAAATTTTAATGAGACCACTTCGGGAGTATTTTTTTATACAATATCGAAAGAGTTTTCAAAATCGTCCATAATTGAAATCGACGAACATACATACATACAGCCGAACATAGAACCTCCTCCTTTTTCGAAGTAGGTTAAATATACACATTAATACACACAAATACACAGTAACTGTAAAAACCCACCTCCCCGTAAAGTGTAAATCAATGGGTTCATCCAAGGAACGTGATAGTGGTTAGAGTGGCGTTATTACTCACCGCTTTCTTGGAAGTCAATCATATTATACCTAAAAAACAATCAGGCTTTAGGAAGGGTCATAGCACAACTACTGCACTGTTGGACGTTGTAGATGATGTGCTTACTGCTCAGGACGGTGGTGAGGGAACAGTTTTATCGCTTCTCGATTTTTCTCGAGCATTTGATACAATAAATATTACGCGTCTTCTTTCTAAACTAACATACTACGGATTCGATCCCAAAGTCACTAGATGGTTTGCCACCTACCTTTCTGAGCGCTCGCAATTTGTCGAACTTAAAAACATTGACGGTTCAAGTACTTTCTCTAGGTCTTTGACAGTCACACGTGGAGTTCCACAGGGTTCCATTTTGGGACCAATTCTTTTTGTGCTCTACTGTGCTGATTTAACCTCTCAAATATTACATTGTAAATACCATATTTATGCTGATGACCTTCAACTGTATGTATCGTCTATGCCTGATGCGGTACATAAGGCAGTCTGTAATTTAGATGAAGATTTGAACCGAATAGTAAGATGGAGTAGAGCTAACGGCTTAGTTTTGAACCCTACCAAATCGAAATATCTTATACTTGGATCTAAACACCAAATAACAAAGATCATTGAGAAGGACCCGATTGTTAACATAGATAACACCCCTATAGATCGCGTTTCCGAGGCCCGTAACCTCGGTCTTCTCATGGATGGTACACTCCACTTTGAGAACTACGTAAAATCAGTTGTTGGTACATGTTTCTATAGGTTATCTGTCTTGTATAGAATGCGAGAGTTCCTCAGTACCGATCGCCGTATCCAGTTGTGTGATTCTCTCATTTTGTCCAAACTTAGCTATGTCGATAGTGTGTTTGGAGGGTGTTTGCTTAGTCGATCACAAAAGCTTATGCAACGTCTGCAAAATGCGTGTGTTCGCTTTTGTTTTCCAATACCTCGCCGAGCCCACATCTCACCTTACATTAACGCTAATGGTCTGCTGAATATGTCATCACGCCGCTATATTCATTTTACAGCATTGCTTTTTGGCATTGTCAAATTCCAACAACCATCATACCTGTTCGAGAAGCTTAACTTCTCGAGCCGAAACATTCGTTTTGCAACCCGCTTAACTTGCCCACGCCACAGAACGTCTGCCTTTCGTGGGAGCTTCCGGTATGCTGCCACGAAATGCTGGAACAATTTACCTCCTCCTATAAGAAATTCTAAGTCAATTTATTCATTTAAAAAATCGTTAAAAAAACTACTTTTACAATCACAAGAGGTTCCATCAATGGGCAGTCGTTCTGAGCGTCAATTTTGTCTATGATAGCGTCATATTAATTTAAAGTACCATAAAAATTTACGTGTTAGTTTTGATATTCTTTTGTATAAAATGTTATATATTACACACATACTTTTTGTACCTATTTGATATTACTATTTCAACAACTAAGTATATACTTAGCGTAGCTTACTTGTCATTTTCTTTATTTTCGTTTTGCCGTGTAATATTTAAACTTTTGTGTACCTTTTTTGTCCTTGTTTTACGCGCATGTCACAGCTGCGGCTGCTGCGCCCTCTAGGTGTCGCATAAAACCAGCGCACAGTAGCGTCATCGCTACTGTGCATAATGCTGAGCGATGACCTTTTTTGATGTCATGTTGTAACTATATTTGTTTGTACCAACTTTGTTTATAATTTTGTGACACAAAATAAATACTTTTTACTTTACTTTACTTTACTATTATTTATTATTTTATTTAAAAAAAAAAAGTAAATGATAATGCTGAATAGGTCTAAATAAACCGCCAAGTGCGAGACGACTCGCACACGAAGGGTTCCGTACCGTAAAAATCAGGCAACATTTTCAAAGAACATCAAATTAGCACTTGTTTGGAAACCCCTTCAAATTTTACTTTTATTACATTTCTATTTTTGTTATTAAAATTGAAATGTTATTTATTTATTGAAAGTTTAATTTACCTACCTATTGTACCTATTGTGTATGAGCAAAAATAGAAAAAAAAACAGGTTTTGTATGGAAGCCCCCTTTGGTTTAGATATTTATTTAATTTTAATTATTAGTTGTTATAGCGGCATGCGGCAGGAGACATACACATTTTCTAAAAATTTAAACTGTGGATCGTATGTGTGAAATTAAAACTTTCAGACATACGATTCATGAGATAGACCTCTGTGACAGACAGACGGACGGACGGACGGACAGCGGAGGCTTAGTAATAGGGTTCCGTTTTCACCCTTCGTTTACGGAACCCTAAAAACGACATGCCACTCATTTCAAATCGATTATAAAATATAATAACATTGCCATCATACTGTTTGAAAGTATAGAACTTGTAAATATCGTTGTGTAAGACGACGCTACGCCCACAGAGTCTGCCTGCTCAAATATTGCAATAACAAAATATCTGCAGCCATTTTCCTATGAACGTTGCCTTTCAGCGAAGGAGCTTAAAAGTTTTGATATGGGCGTTCGGTATAAACACTTTATTAATAAAAATACACATCATGTCTGTAGAAGGAAGGTTTAAAATTTCTAGAAGTGACTTCAGCGCGGATAATTTGTATGTGAAAACCTTCGGTAAAAACAAAAGAAGATCACGCCAGCTTTTAACTTTGGCTATAATTAGAACTTAAGCTAACTATCTATGACATACTTGCAATAAATAAATGAATCTATGAATCTATCTAAAAATTTACCTTTACTGATAGACTACTATTTTCTAAACATATCGATAGTACATTATTATTTCTCAGTGTTTCAGTAAAAACATTTTTTTTATAATTTTTTTTTTTTAGTTTTCACAACCTTCTTAGTTCTTATTTCATAATCTGGGAATTCATTTTGAAATAAGAATTAAGAAATTTCTACCTCTTTGTATAAATTTCTTTTAATTTAGCCATGAAGTTCACTTAGGTCTATTGGTCTTCTTATTTCCAATTTTAAACTAAAGCCGGGTTTCCACCGCGAGCGGAGCGGACCCCGTTTAACTCGCAAGAGTAAACTGCATACTTGTATATCCACCAACGAATAGTCGAGCGGGAACGAGTGAGCAAACAGAAAGCGTTGAAATTAACTCCGCCCATTCATCTCTAATTTCCCGCTCATTACCCTTTCGCGGTGAAAACCTGGCTTGATGAGCGGGAAATGAGAGATGAGTGGGCGTAAAATGGGTCCGCTCCGCTCGCGGTGGCAACCCGGCATAAAATCTGCGTTTCTAGTAGTTCCAGATGACTCTAGCTCCTTGTCTAAGACCCACGGCCCACGACAATGTTTTCGTTCGATCAGCGGGTCGTGCCTGTGAAATGAAGTTGGGTATTAGAAACGCAGCTATCTTTCAGTCCTAGACTATTTTCAATTTGTTTGTTAATATTTTCTGTAGTAAGCGTTCTTGTACGACGGTAGGTAAGTTAGAACTTTACAATATCTCTATTAAGGTTGATCGTTTCGAGTTGGCGACCGATTCAAATTTATATGTGGTTTTTAATTTTTACTGCGTTTTAAAAATTTGCCGCAAATCGTTAACCATTTTCTATGAACCCAGGATAAAACCAACTTTCATTCAATTATTTAGGAATGTCAAAATAATTTTTTCCAAATGTTCCAATAATACCAGTGAATTACAATACAATAATCCTTGCAGAAAGCAGAACAAATTCAAAACCACAACAAAAAAAAAACTCGCGTCAACACAAAACGATCCACCTTAAGAGGGCGCAATACGCGTCATTTTGTTGAAAGTATAGGCAAAGGATTTCGCGTTCAAGGAGCAGGACAGAGAATATGTACGTCTATGGAATGGCGCAAGAGCAAAAAAAAAAAGTAAATTTTTAATTTCAAGAAAACTACACAACTTACGAAGAAGCTGGTTCAAGGAACCAAATAATTAGTAATAAAATAACCTACAAATCAAAACATAAGTCATTTCAATAGACTCAGTAGCTCGTTCGTATCATTGGTACTGGTTAGAGTCAATAGTTATATAATACCTGAGATTTCGACCAAATTATGTGCGTAACAGTGCAATGATTTTAATCGTATTTTTTTTCTCAATCGTGTTTTCACATTCAAGGACCCAAAGAAGAAATGTTGAATTTTATGTAATTTGAGTTTTTTACCACGAGAATCCCGTAAGTAACATCTAGGCCTAGTTTGACAAACCAATTCCGTCAGGTTTGCCCTTAGGTACCTACCACATCGCTTGGCTCGAAATATTTATCTAAGCGTGTTTGCTAGCCTTTTTTTTTATAAAACCTGCCAATTAATAAAACTTTTAACAACCTACCTTTCTTCTACACAACACATAATAGAAAATGTTAACCCTACACTTCTACCAATAACAAAGATTCAACAAAAAATATCACATTTTCGGACAATAATAAAATTGTTTTCTTAGAACTAAATCAAACGGTGCGAGATACGGTCACAAATAATCGAAATTAGAATTTATTAGTACCTACAAGAGTGGGGGTTCAATTTTGTGCCGTGTGTAGCAATAATGCGTAAAAAACTCATCTCCGACCCCACGACCCCTTGGACCCCCTGAGCACAGAGTCCGCTTCAGGATGAGTTACAGGGCCAAAATAGTATAGGATTCTACCGTGAGAAGAATCCTGTAGCCAGATGTAGTTTAGCTATAATAGTGAAACACGAATCATAAAAAATATCCCGTTACAAATGAGATTCAAATTTTGACCCAATTGACAACTGGCGGGCAACTGAATAGGTCAGAACGTAATGACTACTTTTTTACTAAACAAAAACCAAAACCACACCAAACCAGGGGAGTAAGTCATGACGTGCCTCTTGCGCTATGCTTTGTTTTATAGGTTCCCAGCATTAGTTCAAATTTATTGAAGCTGAATAACAGATGCATAGCGTGGGGATTATGGCCCCCGTGAGATAAAAGCTAACAAGGCGTTTATCAGGGGAGGCCTGGGTCAAGGAGCGTACCAATATAGGCTGTAGTGGTGGAGGAGGTATAACTGATTTAAAAAAGATGTACCCCACAAAGTTTTTATCAATTGTTAAGCCCATATTGCCCCCGCTCTATCCCTAAATACAACCCCGTACCACCCCACCCCTAGCCTCCGGTGAAATATGATGTTTTCCAATCCCAAGCGGACGCGATTAGAAAATTCGTCGCGAGATACTCGTATGTGTGGCCTACAGCGCGATGATAGTTTCCATGTTGGAATTGGATGAAAATTTCGAGGATTCCTTCGTATGAAATATTGCTTCAGTGGTTGGGAAATATTTGCATACATAAACATGAACGACTGCTCTGTTTTATACGGGAAGTTTGTTTATTAGTAAGAACATGTTTTAAGGTTGGAAAAGGTAGATAAACAATGGGCTTTGATTCAGACCATGTCACATAAATGTGATCGTACATTACAGAGCCTGAACTGAAAATGGTAGGTATATTTTCACTTTAGGCTCAGGTTCACGTACTCAAAAAGGTCTAGGCTCTAGTAACGACGACCGATGTGACGATAGATGTGGCGCGGCGGGTGAAGTTCCGCCTGCGACGCAGGAGGTTGCGGGTTCGATTCCCGCCTTGGGACAAATGTTTGCACGATTTGCAATCTGTTCCGGGTGTTCTGGGTATTTTATGTATAATTAAAAGTATACATTATATAAGTAAATATACAGTCATCATAAGTGCACTGTAACGCCCATAACACAAGCTCTGCTTAGCTTGGGGCTAGATGATGCTGTGTGGATTTCCCAGCATTATTTATTTATTTTAATAAGGTACCTCCCTAGTATACAAGAGATTTAGTGACACTATTCTATTATTTGGACAAAATCTTGATTGTATCGAAGTGGTAGTGAAACTTTATTTCCACAGGCGCCTCTTAACATTCCGATACATAAATCATGGACCATCCTGCCCACACCAACGCGTAGGATCAAAGCCTATATATCAAGCTAATGCTGTATGTTGAATAAATATCCAGCCAGGATATTGGGTTTGAACGTAAAATAAATGGAAAAAAAGTAAACCGTTTGGAATGATTTGTTCAGGACGATGCCTAAACACTTCGCTAAAATGGTTACCTACAAATTATAAAAAAAAGAGTCATACATGGCCTGATCATTTAATTTAGGTAACATTATTTCTTACATTTTTTATTTGCATGATGTATGAAGTGATTGATGTGTGACAATAAAAGATATGAATCTGAATTCAGGGTCAGACAGAAATAATTTAAAATAATGTCGCAATTGTTTTATTTTTTACCATTTAGTACCAGACAGATTAGACTGACTGCCAAACAAGGCGGTTATAGCGAAATCCTCTTGTTTGGGAATGTATGTTCAGCAGTGTTCTTATGTGTGCAGATGAAGATGACCATTTACATTTTTGAAACTGTGTGTGATTTTTTCTATTGAGATATGGGTTTTTTGCCTGAAATAAACGATTATTATTATCATTATTTTGATGATCTCAAAGGTAAAACCTTATTCAAAGAAACCTACAATCTAAGCCTCTAAAGCTATCTTGCTGTTTTGATGACACTAGAGGTACAAATTCCAAGCCGCAACTCTCAAGAGCGTTCATTAAAGTAACATCTTGCTGCTTCAAACTTCTGCTGCACTAAGGACTTTGGTAAGTACCTACGGATTGCTTCAGAACTTGGGTATTTCAATGGTTTAAGGCGAGACTTAGACTTGCTGGAGCTATTTGTGCAGGTTTTATGTACAGTAGAGATAGTCTTCCCCTCTTACGAAACATAACTAATAAAGCAATAAGTAGAAGTCGTTGGTTTTTTCTTCTGTTTGATATGTTTAAATGAGTCAGAAAAAGAAAAAAACACTGTTATGACAAGTTTTAGCTCAGGTCTTGGATGTTAAAGAACATGGTTTGCGTGGCCAGTATCTTAACACTGGAGTGTAACTAAAATTTTCACATATCTGTTCGATTATTTCGATGAGATAAATATTATTTTCTTAGGTCACCACGGTGTCAACGTTTGATGATTTTGGTGGACCATAGATAATTATTTTCTCCCGTGCTCCACACAGGTTAAACATGCTTGTGGACCAGGTGGCGTGCAACGAACGACCTCCATATTTATTTTTAATTTTATAGACATTTCTAGACAATTCTAGATAAAGAAGATTCTAGAGAACGCCACATAGGTAGAACCATCGATATATTATGTACCTACCTACATATAAGTCAGTGGGTAGAACTGTCTAAAGAGTCAAAGACTAAAGAGTCCTTTTTCAATAAGCACATGTCAGAACCTATCCTAGCAACACTCTATAGTAAACTCAATAGTATTACAACCTAAGAGGATATCTACATGCGGGAATACGAACTTCAATTTACTCACGATATAGTACCTGTGACGTATCACTTTACCTTTCCTATTTTATTCGATCCCAAGTAGAGTAGATGCTAATGATATTATGGAGAAATTGGCTCAGGTAGGTTTTGAGGGGGTGTCTACGCAATTGAAAGATAATTCTGATGGAAAACTTTGGCAAAATTCTGAAAATAAAGTCAACCATTTGAACGAATACCAATTTATTTTTCCAGCGCAGTCTAGATGTCATTTGAGTACTTTTCATCCGTCTTTATTAGACCGCCATCCGCCACCATCATCACCAGTCAGCCCTTTCTTACAGAACTCATATTCAACCTTATGGATATTTGAAAACTATGTTTGAAAATGCATGCTCATTGCTCACAAACACTGCCACTTCGTATTTTGTCACACCGACTGACTATCGACAAAATTACACACGCCTCTAGGGGTAGGTGACGTCACAGGCGTGAATAAATGTGATGGAAATGGGAGGATTTGTTTACCCATTTCTTCTCACACTTTTAACGTTAAAAGGTGAAGCGGCGCGGTTAGTGGGTGTTGGTTTTGTTAGTTTCTGTAATGGGAATGGAAAATACTCACCTATGTACCTCAGTCCATTGTTAAAGATTTGGGGGTTTTCTTATTCTTGACGATGGACAAGCAGGCGGGAAAGCAACTAGGGAAGATACCTTACCTTCATTGTTGAGGTATCGGAAATCAATGGCCAATTTAGAAACGACCTCGCCATTTCACCTCAAAAAACCTATTCCAGAATATACCCACGTACCACCTCTCATAAGCCTATTGAAACTTAACACTACCCGACCCATCCTAAATTGAATTTATTTAGCGATTTTCAGAACAAAATATTAGGAGCGCTATTTATCAGTTTTCAACTTATGGCGGTACAACACCAACACAGGCAAGACATTTACTTTCAAACAGGGCTGGACTTCAAATGGACCTAGTATGTAAACCTATGCGTCTTTATTTTAAATCTGCTGAAAAATAAAAACGATTAACTCTTCTTGCAGACTGACCTTGATTACTGGTGTATAATGAAATGTTCTCCTGGACGAATTTCAGCTACGGCGGCCGGTCAGAAAGGCAATTCTCGCCAGTATACCACTCGATAAATATGGCAAGAACTGTAAAATTTTGCCATATTTATCAAGTGGTACATTGGCGAGAATTGCTTTCCAGCTCGGCAGAAATTTATAACCGACTTCGAAAAAAGGAGGAGGTTCTATGTTCGGCTGTATGTATGTTTTTTTATGTATGTTCATCGTTTTATTTAGCTTCAGAGTACCGCCGGGGCACCGGAAAACAAATTAATGGAATATTGTGGACCTCACAAAAGTTCATGACTAAAGTTTTTCATTTTATTAAAGTTTTGCCGTTTTAATCCCTGATTCGGCACTACTACGAACTAGAGGAACTGGAGTGCGATTACATGATATATTCCAGTGTCGTGTGGTAATACCATTTTTCTATTCGCATCCGAAAGGCGTGTGGTAAATGTGGTGAGCCTAATTCAACGGATATGTGGAATAGCTGAATTATGTAGGTTTGTAGGTGATCGAATTTGTTTGCGAATGTTCTCTGGTCTTGAGATGAAATAAGGAGAAATGTTTCTTTGAAATTCCCAACTATACAATAGCCAAACACGATGTGGAATGCTTGTAAACAAACCGCCCATACTTAACCTGAAATGTACTCTGTTGCCGCGTCTTTTTATAGTACGCAATTTACATTGCTTGTCGATTTGAGATCCAATAAATATTGCTTACAATAATTATTAACTGAAACTCGACGCCTAACAAGTAAGTTTTAGTTTTTTGTGTCGTGGTTTGTTTACAAACATACCACATTAAGTGGCTAGTGTACTTATAGGATATGTAATAACATTTTTATCTACATTACTATTTTGGTCGCCTTACACCGAGCCTATGTCATCTAGTAAAATTTCTCAGTATCATAATCCGGAAATATGTCTATCAAAACAAATCTTAATCGTCACTTTCCACATAAGTATTTAATGACTTCCTAGCGGCCTTTGTAATAATATCACATAAATTCTAGAAAGGACCTAATATGAGGGCCGGGCAGCTGTCTAAGATTATTTGGGAGAGCGTAAAATTTATGTTAATGATCCTCACAAAGGAAAATAGCATAGCGTTAAACCAAAGGAGAAAGCATCCCCCTATAACGTGTCCCCGTTAAATGAGCGAAGACGTGGCCTATTCTTGGACTGCCTGAGATTTTAGGGACCTTTCGATAACTATAACGAAATTCTAAGGTTCTGAAACATCAGCTGCTTGATTGATAATAATTGATAAATCATGAACAATATATGTCCAGCCAAAGGTTGCTTGGATGAGATCGGTTTCATCGATATGACAGCCGATTGTTCCACACATTAAAAATAAATTTAATTATTAACTACTGTTTGTTTAATTAATTTATAAGTTTTGTTAGTGTAACAAAGACATAATCTATCTTATATCTATTAAGCTATTTACAAATCTGCGTTACATAATGTTAGCTAAAAAGCTTCTCTAGAATTTTCGATATTGTCTTTCTCTGAACTACCTACCTTAGCATCACTATTGAAGATCCTTGGTTGATCTTTACTTATGGAGTGCGGTGCGAGACAGGGCGGCATTACTTCTCCAAAGCTGTTTAATCTGTACCTAAATGGCCTGATAGAGGGCCTCAGCAGCTTACCAGTCGGCTGCACAATCGACGGCATCACGGTCAACAACTTATGCTACGCAGCCGACATGGTGCTGCTGGTGCCATCTATCAGGGCACTTAGAGACTTATTGTCCTTCTGTGAGGTTTATGCTGCTAGACATGGCTTGCAGTATAATACCAAAAAAAGTGAATTTATGGTTTTTGGTCCTGCGGGTAGGGCCCCGGTATCAGTGCCTCCCCTTGTGTTAAGTGGGAAGGAGCTTATTAGAGTTTTTATGTTTAGATATCTGGGTCACCTGGTTATAGATAACCTGAGAGATGAAGAGGACATGGAAAGGGAGCGAAGGGCGTTGACGGTGAGAGCGAATATGTTAGTCCGCAGGTTTGCTTGTTGTTCCGCAGAAGTAAACATAACTCTGTTTAAATCCTTCACCAATCGTTTTACACGAGCAGCCTGTGGTTCACTTATACGAAGAAATCCGTCAATACTCTTCACGTCCAGTATAACAACGCTTTCAGATTGCTGTTGGGGCTCCCGCGATTCTGTAGCGCCTCCGGCATGTTTGCGGAGGCCCGCGTAGATGGTTTCGCCGCCTGTATAAGGAAGATGGTAGCCTCACTGCTTAGTAGAATACGCGGGAGTACCAACACCATCCTGTCAGCAATAGCTGAAAAATTAGATGGAGTGATGTACAGACACTCCATCTCCATATACATTAAATAATTAAAACTAACATAGGCTAAGAATTTACTAACTTATGGATCTATCTGAAATTAAACAAACGTCATCATCATTATGTACCTATCTCGAATTATAGTTTATACTTTCTAGGGACGATGACTAGCAACAGTTCTGAAGTAAAAAAACAGTGGTCTTCTTTCAGGACCTTTATCGTGAATCTTGCAGGGTCGATATTTAATGTGGGTTATCAATCTCAAATTAGTGTGTACCCTAGATTGTATGCATGTTGGCGTAAACTGTGCGCTTCTATTCAGTTTTAATAAATAAATGTCTAAATGTCGTTATGTAGCCTACAAGCCTACTAAAGTAGAATGCCTTGAGAATACTCTCCCAAGAACTACAACAGCACGCAAAAAACGTGGCTGGAAGCAAGCAATTCATTCGTCCCCATATCCGGTTATCGCCGGTTTATCATACGCCCGGGGCCTACTGTTACTCCACCGAGATTATTTTAAGCTTCAACCCTAAACGTTTGATTAAACTGCCATTGCTGGCGTAGGCCTACAAACGCGCTTTTTGACGGTTCTGATGATATCTTGACATTGGATGATCTTTGTTCATGAGAATTTGCGTCTTGTTTTTGCTTGCAATCTTCTACTACCGACTTATTGTCATCACTAGACAAACCTTCTCTGGTATAGTGTCTTGTAAATAAACAAGATCCGTTAAGTGCGAGTGTGACTACCGCGCCGAAATCAAAACACTGACCGCTTTTGTGGCCCTTTGCAAAAAATGTTCATTTTGTTTTAGTGAGGCCAGTTTTTTTTCTCGCGCCGCTCGCATACCGCAGAAAGAGTCCAGCTCGCCCGCGACAACAAAGGCCTACATTTTTAACGAATTTCATGGGGAACATACAAGGAAAAAAAATAGAAGAGAAGCAGTGTAAGTTTTTGAATAATAAAGAAATACAATACAATATATACTAAGTAGGGACCTATGTTTTAGCATACTAAGGCCTTGCTCTTGTCTATCTAAAAACTGATTTACTGTACCTTACATAAGTAAGTACCTAATACTGGAAAAAAAATATTCTTGGATCCCATCAAGACCTAGAATATACTTAATCATGATTGGGATTGTCGTGATTTGTCTAAATAAACAAACTTAAAAAAAAAACAATTATTTTGATTTGTGTAAAACAAAATGTGATAGGACTGATAGGTAAGTATAAACCTCTGTCGTTTTCATATTTTCTTAAGACCAAAGAACCAGTCACAGTGGGATATTATAAGCAAGGAAGGGGCGAGAACAAAGCCGTGGTCGCATGATTGCACTCTTTGGTGAAGGAATTTGAAATTGCAAACCGGCCGTAACCTCTTCAGCGTCATTTTGTTTAGGAGGCGTCAAGAAAATTATCTTAAAGCTAGTTTTGAAATTCTGTTTAGTTTTGTAATGAATGAGGGAAACTTATTTGAAAGCATGTTTGGCTTCTTCATTTCCTAAGACTGCGTATGAAGAAGTTAGTAGATGGCCTTCTGAAGGTATTTCTTTTGTTGTATTCTATCAACAATAAATCCATTCATTGCCCCAACTCATTCAACTATTACAAATAAAACGAATTCATACAAAGGGAAAACCTAAGGCGTTGTAATAAAAAAATAACTCTAGGTAATAATTCAAAATGGCGTCTGGCCACTTAATAACTGGCTGACACCATTGGGAAACATGATTTAATTTTTCTATATTGCCATCTTGTTCGGTCTCCTTGGAAAATTGGGTTTGCATCCTTGTCTTGCAATTTCCCGGTTGAGACTCCTACTCACGGTGAGTTAAGGCTAAACTCGAAGCTAGCTCACTTTGTTAAAAAAATATAATAACTGTAGACTCCAAGTTTTGCTGCCGCGGGTTCGTACGCTCTTTTCCGAGATAGTAGCCTATGTCCGTCACCAGGATACCATCTATCTCCATGCCAATTTTCATTAAGATCCGTTCAGCCGTTTAGGCGTGAAGAGGACAGACAGACAGACAGAGTTACTTTCGAATTTATAATATTAGTATGGATTCGAAAGTAACTCTATCAGTCTTCATTCAGGACAAATAATTTGATATGTATTGATAACTTTCTACCCCTTTTTAACCCCGCTAGGGGATGAATTTCAATAAAATATGAAACATGTCTGCCGTCAATTCTGTTAAAAAAGGTTTATGCAAAATTGAAGTAGATTAGACCAAGGAATCACGTTGTCCTATACAAACTTTGCCCCTCCTTTTTCACCCTCTTAGGGGTAGAATTTCAGAAAATCCTTTCTTATTGGATGCCTACACGTCATACACACCCTCCAAGTTTCAGGTCTCTAAGATCAGCGGTTTAAGCTGTGCGTTGATCCGTCAGTCAGTCATTCAGGACAAAGAATTTTATATGTATATATTATAGTTACCCCGACGTTTGCCACGTAGGAGAAGCCTGTGTGATAATCTTCTATTTAGCACCAGGATGGAGAATGAAAGGCTTTATAAAGCGCAATGATGATGATTGATTAATTTAATCTGAAAAGTTTTGTTTAACACCCTAGAACCAGTACATCTTCTGCGTATACACGCACGGGTACCCAACTACCCACGCTACGGGCCATGAGCCTAGTGTCGGCCGTATACCCACTTGTAATAGTTAGATCTTTAGTACTTTTTTATTTTAATGTATGCCTAATTGTTATTGTTTGTTGCTAATAAATAATTTTGTATATGTATGTTTTTGGACTTTCAAGTTTAATTTAAATAAGCAGGTATTGCAGCTGTTTGTATCAAGTGAACTAGCTTTTCATTTGTAAAATTTTTGTGGGCACCGTGTCGCCCAATGTTCTGGACAAGAAATATTTGCGATATTGTGTATTATATGATTTGTGTATTCGCATTTTTGTGTGAATTTATCGGGCTATTACATTCCGGTACTTTTCGAAGTAGAACCTAGTCCTGGAATTTTGGTGCTTATAGTTTTTCTGAAGGTCTTCTTTTAAATCTTTTTTTATTATAATGGAGTTTTGTCACACAGTCACTATGCCACTCCCGTAAGAGATCAATTCTTTATAATATAAACATGGTAAAACACACAAACTCAACAAAATAGGTCTTTTTATTCGATCAAATATTTGATCGAAGGTCTTTTTGATGATGCTCACACATCAAAAAAGCCTAAGCAACACAAGTCTTCGCTGTTATAATATTTTTTTTTTTTCATTTTAGTATAACTTTCATGGAATATCAAACCTTCTTTGAATAATCAACCTTTTTAATAACAATTTAATACAGGCAGTTTTTTTTGTTTTCCGCATATAATGTTTTTAAACTACATATGTAAACATTACTTTGTGCATTTTAACGCCATTTCATAAACAAGATTTTATATCGATATCGTTATTGTCGATATTGCCAAATTTGCCAAATACAAAAAAATCAAGTCATAAATCGACAAAAAAAATGAGTATCTAGCTGCACTATTCGTTCGTTATGTGGCGCGAACAATATCGCGAGGATTACTGTAGCAATAGAGCGTCGTCATCTTACCAAAGAAGAAATGCAGAGCCTATGTTGCCCGGCATTTCGGCGTAATTTGCTGACTCTGGAGGCGTTATTGTGACACAGGTGATCCGTCTGAACAGCAGCCAGGCCGAGAGCGTAGTACCACTCGTCGTCAAGACCGATACATCCAGGTAACGTGTAGACGTGAACCAAAGTTGACTGCCCAAGAGATCGCATCAAGGCTACAGAATGCTGATGGTCCCGCTGTTTGACCCTAAACTGTGCGAAACAGACTGCTAGAGTATGGTCTACGTGCACGTCGTCCAATCAGATACTTACAGATCCGTCACGGAAATCGAGCTCATCGTATTCAATGGTGCAGACCACGCGTGCAGTAAGGCGGACTCAAAAATGGCTACAGGGGGAAAATACGCATTTTACCGTGGCCAGCTCAGTCGCCTGATTTGAGTCCCATTGAGCATGTGTAGGATATGCTCCAAAGAAGGGTCCTGAAAGATCTTGATGGGATTTCTACGGAACAACAGCTAAAAGACCGACTCAAGTTCCACTGGGACCGCCTCAGGAGGAAATCAATAACCTTATTGACTCCATGCAGAATCGATGCCGACAAGTTTTGAACACTCGAGGAGGAAACACACTGTATTAGATTTAATCAAAATGCCCTGAAGAAGGCTATAATTTAACACCAAAGTATATTTTTGTAACTTTACTAAACAAATTTGTACCGAGATGCACAGCAAACTTTTCCTTGTAATTTATTTTTTTAAATAATTTTTTCGTGTTTGATACACTAAAACAAATAAAGAATAATCATTAATTAAAAAAGAAATAAATTAACTATTTAAAATAAATTAATAAAATTAGAAATATTCAAAATTTGTAGGTTTTGCTTAGACTTTTTTGATGCTAGATTTTTTATCTCTACACTTTTCTTATTTCAATGTTAGTAATATGTTCTATGTAACCAATTTTCTAAGTGTACGTTTATTGTATTTAAGGAAATAAACAAGTTTTGATCCTTGACTCTCAGAGATGTTCCGGTTTTTGGTCACTCCCTTGCTAAAACCATAATTTGGTTCATGGTAACCCGCTCCTGACCAGACTGCATCTGACGACCATTGTCGTCGTCTTATATGACAAAACCACCAGTAGGTATAGTTTTAAACTAAGGTACCCACCAAAAATTCAATTTTGATCTAATCGGATCTGATCTACGGCCAGGATGACACATCAATTGCCCACACGGGCCGTACCTACGGATTGAGGTTATTAAACAAAATAGGGACGTAGGTAAATATGTATAAAACCCATCTAAAAGTGATAAGGATTAATGGTTCTTTTCCCTAGCCATCTCCAAATCAACATACAAAGTAACCTGATACATAAAACTAGGCAAAACTGTATTTACCGACCCGTTGGGACAGGTGTGTTAGGGTAATATTCTAATGTAAGCGGCCCACCATCCATAATAATTTATACCACCCTCTACGTATTTTCATGACAAGAGGTCTTATTTCCTCTGTTTTCAGGTCAATTCTAGGAAGGTATACTGAGTAAGTTTTTTTATTGAAGATACGCATTCTCAAAACAAGTTATCAAGCTTTCTTTATTTTAGTACTTCGGTTGATACTATTAACAAAGAAAATTACAATGAATTAAACAAATTCTAATTAGAAACAAATAAGGACTAGTATTTACAGTTGAATCAACTGATCCTTAATATCAGTACTTACCAACCAACTCATCTTCATTTCCTGGAAAAACTACTAAATAAATATTGTTTTTATAAAAGCGCCATCTTGTAGTTTTCGACTGAATTTGGAGGTGGTTACAATACAAGTTGTAAGTTTGTTCAAACGAGGGATATATTTTGATTCCAAATCCAACCCACCCAAACCTCGGTACGGCGTCGAGTGTCGAGTCACGTTAACTGTCTAAAAAGTTGGAAACGAGAATTATAGATGGCGCTTCCTACAACTTCAACCGTGGGTGTTTTGTTGCAAGCACAGAAAACGTTGCTACACAAGATAGAAGCTTTACTATGCCCGAAAGTCAGACCACTCACCTGTACATTTCTTATTGGTATCGGAAATGCAATCGGCCAGCAGACGCACACGGCGAGTTGCCTAATCAACTGCCACCATAACTATTAAGGACCTAGTACGACTTTAAATATGAGTGAAAGGTGCCACCTATGCAAATTTGTAAAATTTGCCTATCTAACAGAAATGGCTTCGACCAATTCGCCCTGGTCGTACCTTAGGGGGCATCATAGCACATTTCTGAAGGGACCGCAACTATAAGATATCTGACGGTTTTTATTTATAGGCAGGTACTATGCCAATGTCTAAGAATCTGTTAGGTACCTACATCAATTTGGATATTCTTGTCTGAAGCACCATCTGAAAAAAAACTTCCACTAAGGTACCTACATAATATGCAAACAATGATAATCAAACTGTTGTACTTAGCTCATTTACGAGTATTTACTGAAGATTGAATTGAAATCCATTTTTATCTGCTCTAAGTAGTTATCTTCAGTGTTTACATCACTGATACCGTGCACCATTATTCGCAACTTGACATCTGCGTTGAACGCTCTACTAAAATGAGAAATATTACAATGACTGTGTCTCCAATATACTTCAATATTGCTGAATATTGTTTGTTCGGTATAGTGCTGTGTGTAATTATAGGGATTATTCTTTATTATAATGTTGTGAACTGGAGGCATAATAATACAGTGGCGGATTTTTTGTTTGCCGGTAAAAATATGTCGGTTATATCAATAACACTTTCATTGATTGCGAGGTAAGTAATTAACTCCTAACTCTCTGGCCGTGGCAGTCGTTCCGTAAGAATCAACCTCCCAACTCATCCCGTGTACTTACGTCGTAAGACCCAACTAAGGAACCCTATATACTAGCAAAAGAAAAAAGCAAGGAAGCAGCAAGAAACAGCAGGAAGAAGTAGCAAGGAAGGGCAGCAGCTTTCTTCTGTATTAGAACGGGTTATACACCCCCATTGCGATCGTCAAACCGCTTTGTCAAACAGTTTTGCCATAATCGCCAATTATGGCAAAGCCCTCCTTGTGTGAGGAGTTCATCAGTGGATGTACCAGGTCACTCAGAAAGTATTGCGAAAAATGTTTTTATGCATGAGAGACTGGCCAGATCATAATCTATTTTAACAATATGAGTATATATAAGTAAAAAAAGATACGTTCCAATTTCAATATTTCCCTCCACATTTTTTACGAGCTAATTTATATAATATTAACGTGACTCATTGAAAAATGGATCTGCGCCGGAAACATTTTCGCGCTATGATTTTTTACGATTTCAAGTATCGCCTGAAACCGGACGAAACGTACGATACAGGTACTTCAAATGGCATCCATGGATAAAGGCCCTTCCAGGCAACCGTGTATCGTTGGTATAATTAATTCAAACGCCTAACTTTTGGGGATGAAGAAAGAAGTGGTCGCCCTTTGACGGCTGTCGCGGAAGAAAACGTGCTAGCAGTGCAAAATGTAATCCATGACAATAGACGAGTTACGTATATTCAGCACTTACTGCAGATTGTATCTAGAAGCTTTCACGAGATTCTACACGTGCATGTTCGCGTGAGGAGGATAGTTTCACGCTGGGTGCCGCACAACCTCACCGATGCTCAGAAGCAGGCCCGGGTGGAATGGTGCCGTGATTATGATAAACAAATTTGAAGTAGGCTGGTCTCGGCGTGTTTACGACATCATTACAGGTGATGAGTCCTGGATTTATCAAAACGATCCAGAAACGAAGCGCCAGTCGACGGTTTGGGTGTTTCTAAACGAATCAACGTGGCCTACCAAAGTGAAGCGATCTAGAAGCGTAGGGAATATTTTGATTGCGAGCTTTTTCAATTGCACTGGCTATTTTGTATCAATTCCTTTACGGAGCCAAAGAAGCATCAACGCCGAATGGTATACCTACAACCAAATGCTTGTCAGAAGTTTTCTCTGTTGTGAGCAACAAGCGACCAAACACAGGGTTCCGCAGGCTACTGTTCCACCACGACAACGCGCCCGCTCACACCACGCTCAAAACGAGGAACTTCCTGGACAGCACGTCGCTCAAACTCCTGGGTCACCCTCCTTACAGCCCTGACCTAGCACCGTGTGACTTCTTTATATTCCCGAAAATAAAAAATCTGTTCAAAGGTATACAATTTTCGTCGCCGGAAGATGCGCTGTCAGCGTTCGAGCAGGCTGTAAACGAGGTGTCTGCGGCAGACTTGAAAAACTGTTTCGAAAACTGGTTCTGTCGCATGAAACTTTGTATAAAGACTGGTGGAATGTGCCTTGAAAAGATTTAATAAAAAAATATTTACATAAAGAACACTTTATTTTATTTTCGCAAAACTTTCAGAGTGCGTTTTGTTTTTCTGACTGAACCAACTCATAAAATGATTGAATTGATAGTGTTATTTATTATTACCCTAGATACGTTTACTTTTATTCAAAGTATTAATTATACCTCTTTTTATTTGTTCTAAAAATTGCAAACTTACTCCTAATATTATCAATGTAACGTTTGGTTTATTCATTTATTTTTATTTTCCAGCCATTTGACAAGCATTACCCTCCTAGGAGTTCCTGTAGAAATATACCTCAGGGGAACACAATATTGGGCTTCAGCTCTCTCGCTTATCATTGTCACATTTCTAACGGCAGTCATTTATTTGCCCGGTAAATATTTTCGTTGATAACGTTTTATGGTATACAGGTAGGTCATTGTATTGATAAGTAAATAAAACAATATTCAGTTTATTGTCTGAGGAAATAACTGCATAACTATGACGCAAATGAGACAGACTTTGTCTAAGGTAATATCAATCCTACTAATTTTACAAAGGTGAAAAAGTTTGTGCCGTTGTGCTGTTGTGAAGCTGTTTGGCCGAAGACAACGCCAAAACTACTGGATACAGACCTGGAACAACTTATAGGCTACCTTATAATTCAAACAACGCGTGTGAAGTCGCGGGCAGAACCTAATAATGAATATTTCAATAATATTTAAGATTTGAAGATATTCACAATAATTTCATCAACGCACTTTACTTAGGATTTACCTACCTTATGTATATTTCTAATCTGTATTATTTTCTTATTTCAGTGTTTCACAAGCTGCAGCTTTCATCATGTTTCGAATATTTAGAAATAAGATTCTCCACTCACACGCGGACTTTATCAGCAGTTTTATTCATCGTCAGTAAGATGATGATCCTTCCTATTGTGCCTTACGTGCCGTTGATGGCCTTTCGATTGGGTAAGCCAATTTCATCAATAGCAACTGATCCTGCCTATTGTGCCTTACGTGCCGTTGATGGCATTTCGATTGGGTAAGCCAATTTCATCAATAACAACTATCTGGCGGTCTTCTGAAAACGCACCCAACACCAAGACAGTTCAAGCAAGGTTGATTCAGCGCAGAATCAAAATATAAGAAGACCCTCTTTCTCTCGTATGGGTACTTACTAGTCAACTACATTTTTCCGCCAATTCCGTTATCTTCTGTACCATACTGTTTTACTTAAAAGTTCTGTGAATAAAGTATTATCTATCTATCTGTCTATCTGTATATGTATATCCGATTAAACGATCTGAACCTGAAGAAATTAATTCAACCACATCTTCTTAATCTTAACTATTTATCTAATTAAATGCCCTGAAAATGTGAGTGAAAATTGAAGGTCTACAAAATTAGTAACTGTACAAAGAACTTTGTTTTTGTAAACCTACATAAGCCACAGATTAGGTAATGTTACTTTCCTAAGCCTTACTAACTTCGTTCGCGTACCTATGTCGTACGGACGCGCAGACTTGTTGGCGTGTTGCGGAATCGATGAGTCATCGTGGCCGACATGCGACAGTCCTATAATTTATAAATATAATTCTTATATGCGTATATTTTTTTCAGTAACAAACCCACTGGCTGGTCGAATAGCATCAGTGATCTGCGTTGCATGTGCAACATTCAGCGCGGTTGGCGGGCTGCGAGCTATAGTAGCTATAAGCATTGGAACAACGTTTCTGGCTATAGCTGGTACTGCTTTACCAAGCGGTTTGGCATTGCTGCCAATGGGGTTCAGGAGAATGTGGGAGATTGCTAGTGATGGTGGAAGGCTAGTGTTATATGAGTGAGTACTACAGATGATTTAACGACAAAAGAGCCCGTGGCTGAATTTCGAAATAGAGGTATAAGCATTGGAACAACGCTTCTGGCTATAGCTGGTACTGCTCTACCAAGCGGTTTGGCATTGCTGCCAATGGGGTTCAGGAGAATGTGGGAGATTGCTAGTGATGGTAGAAGGCTGGTTTTGTATGAGTGAGTAAATATTAGGTACAGACCTACTACAGATGACTATACGACAAAAGAGCCCGTGACTGAATTTCGAAATATTGAAGAGTCAAGTGGTGGATTAATAATTATGTCCAAAATGTTTTAAAAACATTATGTAAAAATCTGTATTCAACCGTTCCCAACATTAAAATTTAAGTTTCCAATCTTATATAAACATTCGTTTGTTAACATTGCAGCCCAGACCCAGAAATGGCTCATCACACCTCATTATTCGCCGTCACTCTAGCCCTAAGCACAAACTGGCTCTGGAAGATAGCTCTCAGTCCATCCTCACTGCAGAAGCTTCTAGCAGTACCCAGCATAAAGACAGCCAGGCTATGTTTGATGCTATCATGTGTTGGCGTTATACTTATGAAGCTCCTGTCATGTTTCTTAGGACTTGCAGTGTATTCGTGGTTCGCTGGATGCGATCCGTTGTCTTCTGGGAAGATACAAAAACCTGAACAAGTATGTATCTAGGACAATAAATCAGCTGGTATTTAATTCTCTTATCCAAGACGCCCCGTACCTACCTTGTTGTGGATCAACAAAGCAGTATTGTTTATGTACGTATCTACGTGTTTTGTTAATTAAAAATACAATTTTATTTCAGTTGGTCCCTCATTTTCTGAACAGTTTGTCAGCCCTGTTTCCTGGTATTTGTGGCATTTTCATAATGTCTACATTCAGTGCTACTTGTGGGTGAGTTTCTGAATAATTTATTTTTTGTACTAGGTAACGTATTTTCTTCTTTTATCCTACATTAATAAACTTGTTATAAATTTTAGGTGTATGGCCTCTCTGATTAACTCAATATCTGGTGTCTTGTTCGAAGAGTTTATAAGGCCTTGGATGCCTCTAAGCACAAATGAACTAGCATGCTGCAGAATAATGAAGGTATGACGACTAATTTTGTACATATTCCACGTAAAAGAATGAGAATCATCTTTTCATGATTTGGTTAAAATACCTATGACTAGAGATTATCTTATCCGGATAATAAAGTTTCCATCATTCACATATCCGGATAATTCGGATAATTAGAATAACAGTAAAATTAAAAAAAAAAAAATGTTGACTAGCGCTTGCCTGCGGTTATCACGCAATTTCGCGAGATTAAACGTAGGGTTTTTGTTATCCCAGGTCTAGAACTACATTTATGCTAAATTTCGGCCTACGTTGATTAGTGTTTTGGCGTGATAAGGTAACGAACATCCATTTATTACCCATTTGTGCAAACTTTCTTATCAGACTAATACCATAAATGTCGAAGTTTGGACGTCCCCGCTTCACACCAAAACTACAGAATAGATCGGGTGGAAATTTTGCATAGATGATTAGTATTTTCTCTCTCTCTCGGCTCTTCTATGTCGATGATGTAGTCCGGAAAAACGCAGCCGAGCCGCGAGCTAGTTTCTAAGAGAGCTAGCCAGTTTAAAATAGAAATATAATGTTGTTTCAATTATTTTTATTATCTTGCTTATGTATATCTGCTTATCTTTTCCATTGTTCGTTATGACCTGACTAAATGAAATAAAATATGAATGAAATAGCATAATTTTTAATAAATTATCATTTATTCAGCTTCAAAAAGCGGAGTATGTCTCTAGGTTTTAAATAAGAAAATTTAATAAACAACAAATCGACAAATTTCAACGAGTTATTCAATTACATTTAATAATATAAATTTCCTAAAAATGTAAGCCATCACCAGAAGGCACGGGGGAGTGCCCAGAATGCTGGCAGCATTGTCACGTTGAATGGCAATGCTAATTCGTTGACCGAAAAAGAGCCAGCATTTCGATCACCTGTTGACTCTGAGAAGTTTTGTAAGATCTTTATAAATTGCGTGTGCCCTTGGACCCCAAGGACCAAGGGTGTCCACGGTTCAAACAGGTACCCTCGGTCAAGATTAGCGCATTTTCGACGTTTGAGGGACTCGGCTGATGTTAGCCAGCCCTTACTGACGTCCCTGCAAAATGTGAAGGCGCTAGGGTATCACACTGGTGGCATCACAAATTAAAGGCCGACACACCTTCCAGGAAATCAGGGTCATATTTTACATATAATTATTTTACCATAATCTCGGATAAGGCCACGTGGTTCGAGGGTAGCTGCCACACTGACGCTGGTAAAAAAACGACGGGGCACACGTCCTGAATAAGAGACACGTGCTAGTGCATGGTGACCAAACTAATTAACGGTTTCACCACACTGGCAGCGATGTGCAACTAGGCCAGGTAAACCCAAATGCAAAGAGGTGGCCACCCGAAAAGTGTTTTTGTCTAAAAGGGTACCTACATTTTTGGAAGGCAGAACATTAACCAAAGTCCTGATACCCACTCGAAAACGGCGAGTAGACGAGCACTTTCTGATGAGCTGGTAGACGTATTAATAAAATTTTTGTCTGAGAAAGGACTTTGGGCAGATTCGTGTCAGGACATGCTATTTTCTAGTGTACACAAAGCGTTCCAAAATATTGTAAACATTTAGTAAAAAATAGGGTATGTTATATAATCTAAGAGGCCCTCCAATACTGTACATAATCTACTACACAGGCAAAATAACGAATTCATTACAACCAAGTTTACTTACCTACCTCGTATGGTAGCGCACATCGGCCACTCAATGCACTGGCACGGACAATGGACATCACAACACAACCACTATCAAAAAAATTCACTCTCCTATTCAGGTACTAGGTACCTGAATAGGAGAGTGAGCGGGAGGTGCGGCGTGTGGTGTGGCACGAGTGTAGGCATGTACGACGTATGTACCTAGCCGTGCAGGTGCAGGACTAGAGTAACCGGAACTACACGAAAAAATAAACCCAAGGTAAACGGTACCTAAAAAATTATAAACGTTTCAGATAAAAGCTCATTTACGATCGCGAGATAAATAATATTTGCCTAAAAATATTATCAATTACTACAAATAATTATTCGAATTATCTGGATTGCAATGCTTATAACCTGCTTAATTATCCGGACAAATCGGATAATTCGGATTTCAGATAATCCGGATTGCAATCTCTACCTATGACGTATCTACCTACTATCCTACTACGAAAGTACCAACAACTACATAAAAAACATAAGTCTCACGTTTTTCAGTTTCTCTGCATTTTGGTTGGGTTCTACAGTGGAAGCGTGGTTTGGTTCTCGAAGGACTTGGACAAGCTGCAGCACGTAGCATCTGGAGTCACTGGGGTCACAGCCGGAACTCTGCTCGGTGTCTTTACTTTGGGAATCGTCTTTTCCAGGTCCAACTGCTCTGTAAGTATAATAAATCATAAATTTGCTACGTTCATACAATTCACTATCGAAACAAAATTATTTTCCTACCAAAAATAAGTTATGGAAAACGCCATCTTACGAAATATTGTAGAACTAACTACTACTCTAACTAACACTTATGGCTTGAGGGGAGAAGCTTCGTTCGCAGTGGCTGGTTATGTTCACTTCACTACCTACCAGATAACATTGAAATAATATAGTATGGTAGTTTTTATGAAACAGTCAACAGATGGCGATGTTGACTTGTTAATTTATACACGGTCGGTCAAAAAGTCCTAAGTCCTGACCTAACTAATGCAATACAAGTTTAATAAACTATCCTTTTTTTCAAGGGTGCACTGAGCGGGTGTCTTTTGAGTTTGCTATTCTGCGGATGGCTACTTATTGGCGCGGAAAATGCTGTGGCTTCGGGGGCATTGACCTTTCAGGGAAAGCCTTTGGTTACATCTGGATGCGGCAAAGGGAACCTCACACATCCATTTGCAAATATAACTGCGGTTCACAATATTGTGTGAGTATGACATAAATTAAATGGTTTTGCTTTTGTAGCACAGTGGGGTAGCACTGGTAACCAAACGTAGGTATTATTTTTGTGAATTTAAATAAAAGATACTCAGTGGTAAAGTAAAATCCTCTAAAGAATGGCAACCACAGACATTCATGCATGTTTTTTGTGATCAATAAACGTTATTATTATTAAATTGGAGGGAAGATAGATAGCGATTATAGAATGCCTAGGTGGCAAAACCACACACGGTAAGAGTACGTAGGTACTTATGTAATTAATTTTGTACCCAATGGGCTAGTTAAGGCAATATTTAGTTGGTAGGTAGTGTAAGACTGAATAAGTTGGTTGACCTTTACTTTACCTACAAGTTACGGAACTCCAATCTAATTACGCCAACAAACATGTCCCAGAAAAACCAAGAAAAGTCATAAAACTGCGAGAGTCGAGTAATAGTGATATGGGAAAAGTTTTAATAAGGGAGAAATAAAAGACCTGAAGTCGATATCACCAAAGTTGCGAACGAAGATTAAAACTTAGACGGGGCTTCTCTAACTGAGTGTGAACCCATTGCGGTTAATAAAAACGTTCCGTCGCTCGTAAAGTCAGAGATATGGATGTCGCCAAGATGTAGCGAGCGAATGATTGGGAGGGAAGATGTTCGGCTAAGATAGGGCGTTATGAGGGTAATATGAACTGGAGGCGCGAAAGAAGGCATGAGCTCAAATATGACATGAACGCGATGATAAAATTTACGACGCGAATGACTGGAATTTTGTTCGGATTTCTCTGGAGAAAATTTCTTTAAAAGTATTTGATAAAATAAGATAGAATATAATCACATTGATACTTTAAGGACGAAAGAAGCTATGTTTGTAGTTTGGATCATGCTGCAATTTGGACCATGTCTACTAATGGATTGATATGAGACTGTTGATATGGAGTAGTTCTAGAACTGGTATAACAGAATGGGTAGGTTTTTAATCATGTAAGCTGCAAGAAGCTGGTATTCTAAAATTTAAGTTTCTTCTATTATGTACATTTGCTTTGACGTTCTCCGGTACCTTAGTTGATTGGTAAAATATACGTTACTTTCGTATTATTTTTATCTTTGCCGTGTGAGTCATAACAATTCGTTATTACCTTTGTTTTCAGGAGCCAAATCCAAACCAAGCCGCTAAAGTCTCTCTTCAAGATCGCCTTCACCTATTGCCCCTTCGCTGGAGCCATTTCCGTCCTCCTCATCGGCGTACCCATGAGTTACCTCACCGGAAAGTCCAAGTCCGAGTCCATGAACCCAGATGTCTTCTGTCCGTTAACGCAGAGCATACTCCATAAGTCTGTGTTGAGAAGCGAAACAGCTTCTTTTGAGGAAAGACCGCTGAATACTCAGGAGGTGTATGTAGCTTTGGACGAAGCTCTGAAACATTTGAAAGAGGTTATTGATCGATAATGAATAAAATGGTGGATAATTTCTTGGTTGGTTAATTTATAGGCAAGTACCTACCCTGTGTCTAATGACAAAATTCTGAGTAGTTTTATCAGAAAGCGTTTCGTAGAATTCCAATCTAATTAGTTTGATATTACAAGCCATTCTAATTAATTAATTTGTCGTGAATGAGCTTGCTAGCTAGATACAATCAGTAATAGGCATTTAGCTGATGCCATCGCAAACTGAGCTGTTCTAGCAGTTTAATTAGAATACAATCGGTACCAATTTAATACATTATTGACATGTTAACCATTTTTTTAACATTAGGGTAGTATGTATAAAGAAAAACAATTTTAACTGGCAAGACAAAAAATCTAAGAAGCCTAAAAGAAAATCACGCTGCTGTCACAGCAGAGTCATAGTGTCAATCAACAATTTTCATAGCTTTGAAGCCAAAAACCAGATTTTAGTAGTTAGCCTAAGTTCCATACCCAAAAATGAATCTATACTGAGTTTTCAAGAATATAACATCAGTGCTTTCACGCACACAAACGCACGTAGGTACTTACATACGTATTTAGGAAAATGAGACTTATTTGTCGCACTTTTTTAGCTTCACCTCTTTTTTGTCTACCTCTAAAATTCTTCTTCTGAGTCAAAGATATACTTTAGCCCACGTTGCATTTCAAAGTTTAAAAGTATTCCAAAACAAATGCAAATGGATTTATAACTCGAATGAAAACTGCCATGTAAATGAAAAGTTTTGCAAAACCCTCGGCGTAGAACGTGCCTACGAAACAAAAGAAAACATCAGCTTGAAGAGGTGCGTGCTGGGTTTTAGACACGCTACATTATTTCCTAGACCGCAGCAAGAGCCTACACGTCTCTAACCATTATTGAAAACACAAAGGTCGTAAGTACAACTACAACTACAAGCTAGAATGAACTCTATTTTAGTGATGTTGGAGTTTTAAAAGAGGGAGTTTTGATGTGGCATTTTCGGATTAATTGTCTGCTTTTAGGACTTGAAAATTGAGAGCGGATTTAAGCTAGTGAAGGGAAATTGTAATTAGTCGGTGTGCTCATCATTTTGAATTAGGCATCTAGTAGGTATTTACCTATTGCTAGTATTTCAACTTTGTTTGATAAAAAAACCTAAATTAAACAAACTGCGAGAATGTGTAGATCATGTTCTGTGAAGATCTTTAAACTTAATTTAGGTATTTACACACTACGCACGAGCTTCGTACTGAGCCTTCCAGATGCTGATGATTATGCTATTTACCAATTAATTATACTATATATTGCTTGTATATTCCAAGTTAGTGGCTACTTTGAAATTCAGCTTAACCAAATCACCCTATCACTTTACAAGTATAAAACTTGTTAGGGTGACTACAGTATTGCATACACACGAAAGATCGAACTGGCTAGACACATACGTCATGATCGTGTGTCCATGAATTAATGTGCATTCCTGTTCAAATATGGTCCATAAAAGGCTGTCACAGCACTAATCGGACCATTAACATCGGTGAAATATTATGGACACCCCATTTCATGGGTTATTATCGGGGTTTAAATGGGTTGCATTTCATGTCTGCTTTAGTATGTGACTGTACTGTTAAAATAAGGTGTTGGAAAGTTGTTATAATTTATTTATAGTCGAGGTAACTGATTCTATGTAGGTAGTTTGTATCGTGTAAGCGCTCACATCGACAGTGTTATGTGATGTGCTCTACATGCCGTAGGTTCAAGGCTAAACACACTACATCATCATCATTTACCACAGTAGTTTTTTACCCAATGCTGGGTATGTGGTACCTTCTGAAGTTAAAGCCATCCAACATGAAAAATATATCATGCCGCATGTTCCTGCACTAAAAAAGTAAAACTTTTTATCATAAAAGATAGGAAATTTGTAAACAGAACAATTATGAACTTCAAAGCAAAGTCAACTGAAAAACTTGTTTGAGAAAAATTATGCAAAAAACATTACAAAGAATTTCCGCGATTCAACGTTTCGCACGAAATTTGCCAAGTGATGAACACTTCAGACGACGCCCACAGAATAGACAATAGTAACATGTTGGTAATGTTACATAGCTTTCCACTCCCAAAATATTTGTTAATACCTACAATATTGGTACCTAGTGGGTAGGAGTTTAGAGGGGGAGGCTATAACCAGCAGTGGTGGGTAGATGTTATCCTGGAGAAATAAAAAAAATAATAGCAATATATTTTTTCTGCTACCTACTTAATTTGATGTCAGCTTATGTATTCAGTCGTATCCCCATTCCATTACAACTTTTCCCAATCGGAGGGTTCAGAGCATGCTTGTAGCATAGTCAGCTTAGAAAGAAAATCATCATCACAAATTTGGACCTTTTGCTTTCCCACAATAAAAACCAGTTTCAATTCACGCTCATATACCTACAGTGGAAAATTATTGGAACAAGGAAGGAATGGAGCACAAAGGCAACTCAACGAAATTAGTCTCAACTCACTTCTAAACACTTTGAATTCTCACGCCTCTGTTTTTTCGAATAAAAGCCATTTGCAGAACAGCGTTAAAAGCAACCATTTTCAGCTGTAAAAAGAGAATTATTTGGCGTATCACTGCAAAGTCTGCAAAGCTACAGTAATAAAAACTAAAGGTCCAAAAACCTGCAGTGTTTCAGCCTTCTAAAAACAATCTGGTCGTGTATTTTACTTAATGCTAAATTACAAATTTTTACAATCGCCAAATGCTAGTAGGTAATACCTGGTTATGTCACCTACCAATCGTCCTAGATTATATTATAATCTACCTACTTGAGACATTTAGTGAAACAGCAGATTGCGTATAGAAGCTGTCTAATTTAGTCAGATGTACCTATGAGCCCACACTTATAATTACTATGGGTTCAATTTATTTTGGTTTATTCGTAGGTAATCGTAGTGCAGCCCATGAGCAGTGAAAATACAGGGTGTCTCAAAAGAAAGGACTATATGGATATTATTAAGGATATTATTTATAAAAAATCGACTTAAAAAAGCAGTTAAACAAAAAACAAAATCCGTTATTAAAACGCACTCTTTGGTAATTTATTTCTTAAAAATAATACCGTTCAAATGTTTACACTTGCGTTCGCGACACTCATTCAATCTAACACAAAAAATTGTGATGACGGCTTGGCAAGTACGCTCCGTGATGGCTCCCATTCATTGGACGTTTGTGAAGTTGCTCCGTCCTGCTGGGACCATGTTCTTTGGTTATAGCCTGAAAAATTCTGCAGTTCAGACAACAAAAACTCATCTAATATCCTCAGATAACGCTCTGAATTCACTGTACGTACACGTCCCCTTTCATCTTTCGAAAAGTAAGGGCCCGTAATTCTTCGCGATGACATTGCAGCCCATACGGTCACTTTTGGAACCGAAAACCTCGAACATTGCAGAAATTTCTTCGCGCTATAGTCGCAGAATTACCATTTCTGTAAAATTCGCGTATGCTCAACGCACGAGCCGATCCCGAGAAACGCTCCATAGCGGTTAAATTCCCAAGCGACAGGCTAACGATTGACATATTTCCCCCCACCTCACTGAAGCGTTGCGTTCACGAAGTAAGCTAAACAAATATGACCTTTCTTTTGAGACACCCAGTAGAGCCAGTAGAGTGATAAATGCATTATCGTCACAAATAACTTTATATTATGAGAAACTATACAAAAGCTAAATGTGAAAGACAGATACCAAGGGACCTAGCGTGCTTAAAAATTTCTCCACTTAGAAATTACCTACGAGTACCTACTAAAATTCCAGCTTAAAATATCGACGGGTGTCTGTTAGCGTACTTGAAATTGAATTCTGTCCGTGTCCGGACTGTCGATTGCTCTCAAGTGAATCAGCTGTATTGGCCAATTCTGACGCTATCTTACCCGCTGTCACTGTTTTAGTAAGTGTCAAACTGTCCAGAGGTTAAGCGGTAGAATGGATACCCTACCGCAGCCGCTGAATGTTGATGAGTAGTGTGATTTGTGGTGGTATCAGGTTGGAATTTTACCTATAGGTACCATGCCTAAATCTATGTTTGTTTATAATGTACCCTATACTCAGATACCTATCTAAACTACTCAACGTAGCCATTTTTCAGGACAAAATACTTTAAAATCTTCAGTTCCACATCCCTCAATTCTTTAATTGAAGAAAAGAAACTTGACCTACCTTCCTGCAACTTCCTGCAGTGAATTCGCATAACGTCTAAATTTTTATTGCACTAGACCTACAACAAAGGATTATTTTTAATTTAAAATTATGCAAAAATAAATTGCCAAATAACTTGAATGGTTTAAAAAACAGTTTCTTCGGTTCTCCATCCTGTACCTATTTACTAACTACACACTACACACATATTACGTTTAGCAAAGATGTAGTAAGTGGTCTATTATGCAGTCCCAAATCAACATAACGAAAAGACTATACTCTCACTCATCATAGCGTTGAAAACAGCGTATTTTGATGTTGATAAAACGCCGGCGGCCGCCGCCGCCGCCGCCCCTCCGCGCCGCCGCCAGCGCGCCGCGCCGCCCGCGCCGCGCCGGCCGGCCGGCCGGACGGACGACGGACGGATGATAGTGAAGTGAAGCCACTGACACCGACGCAAGCGCACGTTTGTGATTCTGATTAGGTACTTTGGGTTGGTTTTGGTTATTTAGTTTCGTGTTGTCTCTAGTTCCTGACCTTCGGAGTCATTACTGATATGGAATGGGGAGTATCAGAATATGGTGAGTAGTATCTTTTTATTTGTTAAAAAAAAACTATTTCTGCAACAACCAATGTTGTATTGTTGCCTAACATTCCTCCCAGAAACACTACCTAATAACGTTTTCGTGCAATTTTAACTTACTTATTGGTTGAATTCAAAAACCAGTAATGTCTACAAAAAGAATGAAAATTCATTAATACTGACACGTTTCTGCCCGTGGTTTTTCTCACGCTTAGTTTTTGTGGAACGTTTAAAGGTTATTTCTATCCCATGGGAACTATATACTTATGGGATAAAAACCCCTGGCCTGTGTTTCAGGTCTAGACCAACATCTATGCAGAATGTTAGTCTGATCCGATCAGGAAGTTATGCTCTGCTTAGCTTGGAGCTACATGATTCTGTATAAATTGCATTATCCAGCATTATTTATGTTCGTTTTCGAGTGAAGAAGTAACAGTCATCCATACATACAAATCTGCGCATTTATATGATTGGTAATAATTTCCAGGGAAGTACAGTATCCAGTCGCTGTCAGCTGCTACTGTTCCAGGGGCATTGAAGGTAAGGTTTTAAACTGAATTATTACAGATATGTTTTGTACCGGTGGCCACTCCACTTCCACTTTTATTTAAATGGCCGTGGGCGAATAGACTCCTCCAACTCAGCCCGTGGATGCAATATCGTAAGAGCCGACTCAGGTAATCTACCAGAGCCTTTCCTCAGGTAGGCCGCTCTCTTCTGTGTATTTTTAACATAACCACTGCGAACACCAATCCGCCTGCCAGGCAGGCGTAGTAATTATGGCCAAACCTTGAGCCAAACAATGAGGTTGGGGGAGACATGTTCAGTTGTGGAGGTATGTGTCCAAATAAGTACGTTCTAAAAACACATGAACAATTCTATGTTACGCGCGACGAGGCTACATAGCCAAATGGCTGTAGCTCGAGACGGGGTGGCGACAGAGGTGCGGCGGCGGCGGTGGCGTGCGACGGGCGTCGAGTCCAACCATAAGCTTGACCTCATCCGTGGAAAGGAGGCTGACCAGAGAGACAGTTTGACAAGCATTTGAATTAGAGAACGTTTTGAAAGGGAATAAACGGAATAAACTGTCACTCGCTGATTTTTCCGAAAAATATAAATATGCATTTGCAAAATGTTCATGAATTGTCTTTATTATTTTACATAATAATGTTAATCTTAATGTTTTTTTTAAAATCAGTGCATATTTAATTTCAGGTGATTGAAGAAGCATTCTTCCCCGATGAAACTGTGTGCATCGGCACCGAAGTCAACAATAACCCGGCAGCTGGCGAAGAGTTGCTGGAGCTCTGTGCTGATGCAGCGCTGGATGGTGTATCACTGATCGCTGTCGAGATCAGCACAGGAGTGGTGGTTTCCGCTTGTTTTAATAAACTTCAGGTAAGAAAATTATACCAAAGAAAAATTGGTGGACGTTTCACACACAAAAGAATTGACAAGCTGAATGGGCCGGTCATATTCTGTTAGAAACAATAATTATTAAAACAAAATTAAAAAAACTTGCAAATAAGCTTTTATTTGCAAAAATTCAATCCTAACTCAATGAGGTTACGTCGTATCCTGTGACTCCATCATCAGGACCCTGGTCATCATCTAGAATCAAAGTGCTTGGGAAGATAAATCCAACAAACCCAAACTAGACGGCGGCGTTACGTCGTTTCGTTTAGAGAGTTCCAAAGGCTTCTGTCTCCATCATCAGACCAGGTCGGTGTCATAACAATATTGCAATGTCACCTTTTCACTCGCTTAACGCCAATTGCTCAACTTAGAAAATGCTGGTTATGATTATGAAAAAAGCGTTTATCAAAATCCTCATTAATATTCATTTTCGGGAAGAATAAATAGTTAAATCGCCTTTTAACTCATATTGTCCTATTTTCAACATTGTTCCAGGTGGCTAGTAAAAACTCTGATGAGAAAACTTTCTTTGACGAATTCATTGAAGAGCGCTGCAAGCAACATTCTTCAAAAGCCTTGATTAATTTCATGTCTGACTTCGATGGACGATGTAATTTCTTTGAAAGGTAATTCATTTTTGTTTTTAGGGCTCCGTAGTAAACAAGGAACCCCAAACAAGGAAAAGTTTCGCCATGTCCGACTGTTGTCCCTCCGAAGCTTATCTCAGAAAGTATGAGTACTAGAATGCTGTAATTTTAAGTAGGTATTTCAATTAGGGTAAATCCAGGATACATGCCCCAGTGGGGTAGATAGATACCTCGGTTTCAAAAAACACACCTTCCCGAAATCGCAACAAAGTATTAATAGGTTAATTATGGAGCGTACGCGCCACACTCAGCCCCCGCTGGTGGTTCTGCAGAATAGACGAATTTCGCTTTTGCGTGCAAATATCTCCGCGGCGAATGCAGAATAACGCGTCAAGATTTCAAACGTGAGTATTCACTGTTGCATAACTTTATAAGTAGTCATAAATTCCATGTAATTTTTGTTACGTTATTACACTGGTTCATTGAGTACACACCTAGGTGTCAATGATCTCTCTATTGTATTTAGTTTAGTTCTAGTTAGAAAGGCATCTATCCGGATTACTATTTTCAACTTAAGCATTTAATAAAAATTATGCAGGTGCACATAAGATAATACTAACACAATAAAATATTTCCGACGTAAAATATATTTTTCAAAACACACTATGTATATACCTAGCTCTAGGGATAGATGCCCCCTAGGCACCTATACCCCGAAAAATTGGGGCATCTATCCTAGGTTTAATCCTAATACGCCAACAAAGTCGTAGAATAAAATCCTGAAAAAATACGTGTATAAGGTACCTCCCCTATACCTAAAGTGGGGATGAACTTCTCGTCTATCCCATGGTGTGGAGTATCGTTGAATAGCTCGTTTAAAATACTGTGGGCGTAATACATCAATTTTGGATTCAGGGTTTCGTTTGCGAGATATGAAGTGCAAATTTTTGTCGGAGTCATATCTGCCAGATTAACGGTTATTATTAGACATGTGAAAAAAAAATACAGCAGTTAATTTCGTAATATGAACGAATCTAGTACTTTGATAGGTAAAAAGAAAATTTAATACAAATTCTATTGGAAATTACTTATAGTCTGTTCACGGAGACAAGCTAATATAGCGCGCGCTCTCTTGCACAATTGTACGAAAGTGAAAAGGACGGGACTACTAACGCGAGAGACTAAGATAGGTCAGTGGGAGTGACCATTATTTTAAAATGTAAAGCTACGTTTAGATTGCTCACTTCAAACTATTACTTACATTATTCACTAGATTTTGGCCCGGGGTTTTGTGGATGAGTGGGTTATTGATAATTGACCTACTTATTATGATACTGAGAACCAAAAAATATATATTTTCTTTAATTTGGGTAGTGTACAAAAATAAAACATCAGAAATTTCTTACAAATTTATTCACTTTCTGATTCACTTGAATCTGAATCATACTCCAAGCTTATAATAAAAAGTTCTGCCATATTTTCTACGTTCCTATCCATAACATCCATACCAGGCTCTACTACATCAACTACATGCTTTATACATTTTTGCCATTTGTTGCTATCTATTTTTGTAATTCCTTCGTTTAATAATGTTTTTATTTAATTTAATTTAAAAGTTTTGTTGTTCTGAGCCACATATCCTTTAACTTGAGCCCATATTAACTCTTTTGGGTTAAGTTCGCAGTGATAGGGAGGTAAAATCCAATACTGAGAATACATGTAACGAGCACCAAACGACACGTCCGCACCGCACAAGAGACAGATAAGACTAACTTTTGGCCACACAGCGTGCACAGTGTGCACGTGCCCTATGTTCGTTATCTGCGACCAACAACGTGCAGTTTATGATTTCCCTATTAGCTTGTTTCGGCGAACAGAGTATAGGTAGTGTTAGTTGTGTAAAACAGGCAAAATTAAATAATTTGAAATAAAATAATGAAACGTGCAACTACGAAACCCTACACTCCGCATGGCCTGACACGCACTTGGCCGGTTTTACTCTACCTTCCCCACGGCTTACCTTGGTAATATTTTTATGGATCACGTTATCGACGTTACATAACAACGTAATCCATACTCATTGTAATCATCGGAGTCATCAGATTGAACTAGAAGTTTATTTTTAGTTTGCCTTACGAACTTCTCTTGTTTCCTTTTCAGATACAATGTCGATTGCAGTCTAGAACTAATGTTCCTCGCTACGCTTCGAGAACACCGACAGAAGAAACTTGGCTACCTACTATGCAAGTATTCGTTGGACCTCGGAACAAAACTGAAAGCTGGACCTGTATCCCACATCACTTTGCAAGATCTAGGACCAAAATATGCATATATGAAGCCTAGAGCAGTTACCACTATAGTTCCTAAAATATGTCAGGCTATAGGAACTTCTGTTGCAACACAGAAAATAGGCGCAGCATTAGGTTTCACAGTGCATTTGAGGATACCTTTTACAGAGTATGTTTATGAAGGGAAGAGCTTTTCTGAAAGAAATGGCTCTGATCCGTACTGCGAAGGTATAGCGCTAATACTCGACTAAGACGATATTTTTTATGTTTCATCTGTTATGATAATAGGCTTTGTTTGAAACGGCTCCCTTGGCGGCTTTGCTTGTAACCAAGCCGCCCCGTGCCGGCCTATGTGGATGCTCCATCCAATACATACCTATCACAAAGGAAAAAATATTTCTTACTACTAACCACTAGACCTAAACTGTATATTGGTGCTTTGGTTTTTAGTTGTTGGTAATAATTATTACCTATGTGTTTCTATCGCTAACAATGTTAGGTAGATACTAAGACTTAGTATGTTTAAGATAATAATTGTTTACCTATGATTTCATGCCGAATGTGGCAACACGCTGTAACGGTCGACACTAGAGAAACCTTCAAACCTTATGGTTTGAAGTGTCATAATAATAAGTATAGAATAAGATTTGATTAAAAAAGAAAATACGAAATACGAATACGAGGTAGACTACCTTATATTATTCTAGAAGTACACAAAATAATAATATGACTAAATAAAAATAAAATAATTAAAATATAAATTTCATGCACAAAAACAAGAATCTTTATTTTTAGCCAAGGTCTTGGAGAAACTATACAAACAAAATAAAGAACGACAAACAAGTTTAGAGGTAGATATGCAAATATCCCGAGCCACTAGCGTCACCACCTGTTTTTTTATCTTATTATTACGTTAAAGGCGAAGAGATGCAAAGTTGCCCTTGGTGGCCACCAAACTCTGTTTTCGCATCGCTGCTGTCTAAACTTATCAAAATAAAACTATTACAGAGGCCTAAAAAAATGTGTAATAGGTACCACAAACTGTCCAATGGAGTTTTGAAATTCCTTTGTTTAACATAATAATAATAGAAAATAGGTGGCGGCGCTAGTGTGGGGGCCTTAAACAGTTAACCATTGAAATGCAAATAAGAGCTCAGCAAAATATTGTAGGTACTTTCGTTCTATTAGTCACAAAAACTAATTAACTCAAGCCGTTTCACATGTTTGTCTTAGTTTATTTCTGTATTTCTTTTCTAATTTACCTATTGTTTTGTATTGTTTTAATGGGACGTTACGATCACGACTGATACTATCGTCAACTGAACTCAGGGCTTTGTTGGTAAGTGACGATGAATAACGTAGGTAGACACCTATTTACTCTTGTCTTGAAGAGACCCAGATTGTAGTCAGTTGATAAATTGTTTGGTTCTCGATAGCTTTAATTGTTAATGTTTTCAAGGGATATACAAATCTGCATACCGTATCAAACCTCTATCGTGGGGCCCGTTTTAGATTTATCTTAGACCGAGGACAGTCAAGCTTTCCCATCAAATTGACATTATTAACCAACTATACTTGTACTAGAGTCTTACATAATTTTTTGTAAACAAGGGTATGTATAACAAAATAAGAAATTATAAAAAATATTGGTAGAAAATATTTTAAAACACTTTTATCATGAGTGACGTGTGCAATTATGCTTTGTTGAAGTTTTTGTTCTTGTTTTTAGTGTAGTGACTACCTTACAGTTACCTAGGTGTTTTATTTTATTGTTATCAGGCTTTGTGATGTTTTCATTCATAACTGTCTTTGTTGGCATAAAATATCATGGATTCTAGAACTGAGTTTAGAGACGGCTTAAGTCGAGGACAATCAACCTTCTCTGTCAAATTGATAGAATTAGCCCTATCAACTATTACTATCATTACTATCCCCTGTATCCCGAGTACAAACGGCCGCCGTCTCCGTCAACTCTGACCTACATAGCTTATCAGCAACATTACTACATCTTGTTGGTAAATCATTACAGATTGCATATATTGATAGGCTATTCAACGTTAGTAAGGAGAGGAGACGAGAGGAGAGAAGACGGTGGCGGTGGCGGCGGGGGACGCCCGGGAGCTCGCGAGAGTTGCGGGAGTGCGCGGGTCGGGGGAGCAAGCAAGGTACAAGGTAAGAAATGTTACATGGAAATGCTACAAAAACTCAACATTTGGCTGTATTGTACCATTCGTAAGAACGTTACATTACGCTGTAATGCTCTAGCAAATGCTTTAGTCTATACTCACCTTTACCTTTACCTATGTATAACATTTTTTTTTAATATTGTAGTTGTACTATAATTCTATGTTTTGTATTATCTGTGTACCTACCGTGTAATTTCCGACACAATGTAAATTGTTTGAGAATAAATGAAATTAATGAATGAAATTTACGATTTCTTTATTTATTTTCTAATTTACCTAGGTAAAGGTTTGTAATTTTTTTTAACGCTAATAGTACCTTCGTTTGACCTCAACTGGCTGTAAGTGAGGATGTGGCAGACGTTTTATCACGAAGGTCAGTCACTATTGTCTTATAGAGGTAGAGACCCAGGTTGTAGTTTGTTGGTAAATTGTTTGGTTCTCAAGAGCTTTAATTGAAAATGTTGCCAAGGGGTATACAAATCTGCATACCGAATCAAACCTCTATGTCCCACGTGTTAGCTTATATAGAGACGGTTATTACTGAGGACGATCAACCTTCCCCATCAAATTGATATTATAATCCCTATCAACTATACTCGTTTCTAAAATGCAAGATATTTTTTGTAAACAATAGGATTACAAAATCGGAAATAATAAGATTTATTGATAGAAAATCCTAATATTATAAATGCGAAAGTTTGTGAAGATGTTTGGCCAACATCAAAACTACTGAATGGATTGGGCTGAAATTTTGCACAAATAAATATCTGGACCTAGAATGAATTATAGACTGTTTTTATTTCAAAAAGCGCGTGCGAAGCCGCAGTCAGAAGCTAGTATTTTATAATAATGGTATCATCGGAGAAAATACCAGAATTTCGAAAAAAAATTGTTTTGAAAGCTTAATGTTTTCATCATTTCATTTGTCTGTCATCTGTTTTGGAACTCCAACTTGAACCTTTTTCGCTGCTTCTGTGCAATTATATGCGCTGTTGAAGTTTGTGTTTTCGTTTTTATTGATTCATTATTGTTATTATTATATTCATTATCTTATATTAGTCTACTGCTGGACATAGGCCTCCACTAATAAGCGCCATAGCGCCCTGTCTTCAGCTTACCGCATCAATCATCTGCCTGCAGTCTTTAGTAGGTCGTCATTCCACCTAGCTGGAGGACGTCCTACGTTTGCAGAGGCGCGGTCTCCACTCAAGAACATATTTACCCCAGCGGATGTAGTTTCTTCGCGAGATATGGCCGGCCCACTACTACTTCAGCTAGCTATTTCTTTTAGGTATGTCGATAGCTTTAGTTCTCTGTCGGATCTTCGTTACGAATCCTATCCTTCAGAGAAACTCCGAGCATAACTCTTTCCATAGCTCGCTGAGCGACCTGTTATTGATTACCTTGCTAGTAAGATAAGAATAGGTACCTTGTTGTATGGTTATTAGTTTTTCTGAAGTTGGCATTCATAAATGCCTTTGTGGACATAAAATAGCTTGGATTCTAGAACATTTAACTATTACTATAATTATTGTTCCCTGTTTCCCGAGTACAAACGGCCGTCTCCGTCAACTCTGACCCACGTAGCTTATCAGCAACATTACTACATCTTGTTGGTAAATCATTACAGATTGCTGCCATTAAATGTCTATGTAGACATGTAATAGGTACCATTACATAAACATGTAATAAGCTATTCAACGTTAGTAAGGAGAGTCATCAATTGGTATTGGAGTATGAAATTACACTAATTATTCAAATAAGCAATTTCTACATAAGAAAGCGACACTGAACTGCTGCTGCTAGCAGCAGTTCGGTGTGGAACGTTCCGGCAAAGCCGTTTTCTAAGCCTTTTAATAATCACTTTATGGGTTATTTTATTATTTGATAATAGCAAAACCATTAATATTATCAAATCCATACTTCCATACTAATTATTATAAATTCAAAGGTAACACTGTCTGTGTTTTGGGCAATGTATACGCTTCTACAACAAAACTCCTAGTGAGTTGCAAAAATTATCAGTAAATAAATTCAAACAAATTGTCAAAACCTTGCTGTGTAAAAAGGCCTACTATAAAATATCAGATTATCTAGAGGATAAAAAAGCGTGGGACGGAATTTGCTCCAACTCGAAAAATAACAACTAACTAACAGGCTAAAGATTTCTTCGTCGCTTCTTTACTTTAGTCTACATACCGAAGCGACTGAAATCAAAAATATCACTTTATTTCCGTGTCAGTATTTATTTATTAAGAATTTGACCTTTTCTAAGTATACATTTATTGTATTTATGGAAATAAATAGTTTTTGACTTGACTTGACGGATCTCAATGAAATTTGACAGGGAGTTAAATGGTATCTCGTGGACGGACAAAGTAAGCTAATTATAAAGCGCGTGCGAAGCTGCGGGCAGCAGCTACTAACCCATTAAGTGATTCTTTAAAACTCTGTCAGAAAAAACTTACTTTACTAAAGTCAAAAGTACGCAAAGTATTTGTAATTACGAGTAAGTAGAAAAGTAGGTACTGTTCTTATCATCCTTATCATATCAGCCGATTGACATCCACTGCTGGACAATTGGACAAGGCCTCTCCTAAAAATCTCCACAATTCTTATGATGATGCCAAAGCCGATGATGCGTTTTGCCAGGACTTCACCAGCCCTCGGGTAATAGAGTTGATAATACATCCTCAGCACATGTGTGATACATATGTGCCTCAATTACTGAAAGTGCCGTGCCTCTCCAAACAAGGGAGGGTTTTGCCATAATCACCACGCTTGGCAGGGTATAGGCGATCGCAGTTGAGGTGTTTAAAATACACGAAATTAATGTGCTGCCCTTCCTCTGGATCCCTTAGTCGACTCCTACGGCATACACGGGTTTAGCTGCAGGGGTCGATCCTTACGCCACGGTCGCCTAGGCTAAGTTTTAATAACAGAATTGATAATCCAGGCACTAAAATACACTAGGTAGGTATAGACTACAAAATTTCCTTCAGCCAGTTATTACCGCCTTGTCCCGACTGGCTCTCTAATTGCATCGTCCAACTTCGCCCGAATTGCTTCTCGTTAATTGATTCGGATTCCAGTGACGTCGTGCTTATTCTATCAGCGTTGATTGTTCCTGAGTTGTGCTGATTTGTGGGCTATCTTGTTTTATTTGTAGGGTTATTTTTTGATTTGATAAATCGGCTGCGCGTCAATGCTATGTAAAAATTTTTAAGAAAGATGGTATTTGCGATCCTCAACCCATGCCCAGCCCATGCATGCTCATGCCCAGCGATAAATAAATTAATAAATTTAAAAAATAGATAAATTCAATAAATGAATTCTTATAAAATAAATTTATTTCAGACAACATAAAAATAAAGTTTAAGTAAATGGTAGGTAGGTAATAGTATGTTAATACTATGGACCTAAATTGGACTAGTTTATCAAAAACAAGTTAATAAACCTATTTGTTTACTTGAAATCTAGCACCTCGTTAGTTTATTAGATCCTCTTACTGTACTACTACTCGTACTACTACTACTGAGTTGCTAGGCTACATTAATTTGCTAACGTTTAGGTAAAGTGAAACATTTATATTCCTAACGAAATACCTATTCAGTATGTAACAAAATGAAGGACCAAACTGTCGGTAATGGTTCAGATTCGATCAAAGGACACAAGTAAAGTTAATGGAATGCAAGTAATGCAACCTAGCCTGGCCTAACCCTGCTCCTAACCACAAGAACTGAAACACGGAGACCAACGTAGAAGAGCCTGGAAGGGACTCCTACAAGATGACATTTAGGCATGAGCATGTTTCTTATTTCAAATGTTGAATCGCGCAGTTCCCGGCAGCCAGCACCAACGCCTAATAGAGGTGTTGTATCTTCAAAGGAGTCTATATTAGTAAATAATAAAAATTAGTGTAAAGTTTTTCCTATCTAATTTCTCTCCCATGGTTTTGGCATAAACACTTCCATCTCAAATAGAAGTGAAACACTGTCAGTTACAATCTTCTATAGAATTAACCAGTAAAACTAATACCATTGTAATGGCTCAAAGGATTCAAAAGCATCGAAATTAAATTATATTATCTAATTACATGAATTACAATTCAGTAAAATAACAATGCTTTGCTAAGGATAGACAATGTAGAGTACATGTTGTTTCAGTTATTTAGGTACCTACCTTCTATATCTTAGTCAAATTCCAAGGTCCTTATTTCCATACACAGCGTATTTTGGGAATGCCGTGGGCGAAATAAGAATCGAAATAGGAATCATCCAGAGGTAGTGAGCTTCCTTCTGTATTATTGTAATGCTTGGAGGCTTGTTCAGCAGTGGACGTGTGTGTCCTGGGGTACAGAAAGCTACCTACAACAAATTACAAAGTCAATTTCGTACCTCTCCGCCGCGATGACTCACCAATAGCATACAATGATACACCGGCTCCTTAGCTTGAGACTAGATGATGCTGTGTGAATTGTACAGCATTATTTATTTATTTTTATAGCGAGCCCGCACGCGAGTGAAGATAACCAATTATTCGATTTTCCAGCTGGAAAAACCACAGATTAGGTAATGTTACTGTAAAAGCATGAACTGACTTGGTAACAAGTATAGGAGCAGGCATGTATTTGGTAGGTAAACAATAATATTTAATAGATTTTTTTTTCTAGAATCAAAGTCAATCCTATAATATCTATTTATGTAATTTATCGTAGTCGCTCTGATTAGCTTGGGGCTAGATGATGCTCTGTGGATTGTCCAGCATTATTTATTTTCTCAGTTTGCTATAAGTAGTAGTGCTTCAACGTATAATGATCAATTACGAGCTGCATTGAGATTCTTATGTGCGCATGTTTTCTCAAGTTAGTTTCTTTTATTTAGTAAGGGGTTCAACATAAATCACAGAAATCTAAATATTTAGAGCGTGAGCACAGAAATCTAAGTATTTAGATTTATGTGCTCACGCTAGACCGTGTTGGGTCCGAGCCGAGTGTTGGCCGTAGCACGGTCAACGATCCGGTTCCGTGCCTGTAATTACAAAGACGGGCCTCGACCTCCCTACACAAACAACGACTGCTCGGGCGCAGCTCGGCGGCGGCGGCACTGTATCAATGGGCCGATAGCCGAGCCGAGCCGACATCGAGTTGTTTCCGACCGTTGTTGTCCGTTACTCGGCCGCCACTCGGTTGCCACTCGGTATAGCGTGAGTGAGTCCATACAAAATATAATTAGTATGTAATATTAGCTGATCGTGCTACGGCGGCGCGGCCGACAGACACTAGGCTTGGACCCGACACGGTCTAGCGTGAGTTATCCTTAAATCTGAGTTGCGTTTGAACATTCGAGAGTAATTGAGTCAAAATATTTTATTGAGTGGGAGTATTACTAACACAGTTGCCATGACAACCAAGGCACTCAAGCAAGGGCCTCCCCCTTGATCTAATATGTAATGCACCATTCGAATTTCAAGAGTTATGCAAAGCGAGTCCGATCCAAACCCATTGAGATTGCTTTAATGCTCTCAGAAACATGGACGTTATTGTCTAAATAAGTTTCTACAGAATCCTGCATCTTGAGTGTCGAATAGGACAAAGCAATGTTGGAAAGTTCTTACCTACCGTTTGAATACAAGCGCTTTTGAAATATAAAGTTCCACGTTGAAAACTTGTACTTCGTTTTCAATAAAGACTTAAATGGAATTCTTCATACCTAGCATTGTTTGATACTTTGAAACTTAACAAATAAATAGAACACGAGGCAATATAACACAGTCAATATTACCGATATTAAAAATAAAGTACCAAAAAGTAAAAAATATTTTTAGTCACATGCATACTAATATTATAAATACGAAAGTAACTCTGTCTGTCTGTCTGTTACCTTTTCACGCCTAAACGGCTGAACGGATCTTAATTTAATTTTGCAGGGAGGTAAATAGTACCCCGGAGACGGACATATAATGTAGGTTACTTGGAAATTGCGTGCGAAGCCGCGGGTGAAGCTAGTAGCTATAATGGTGTTTAAGACAATAAAAAGTTCATAGACTCCTGAACTATTTCCAAACTGTCTTTCAGGAGCGAGTGGCTTCTCTAGCTTGTCATAAATAATAAATTATTTGTTTACTACCAACTAAAAAGTCAGACAAACAAAGAATGATTTATGTTGAACCCTTACTAAATAAAATAAACTAACTTGAGAAAACGTGCGCACATAAGAATCTCAATGCAAATTCTGCTCGTTATTGATCATTATACGTTGAAGCACTACTTATAGCAAACTGAGAAAATAAATAATGCTGGACCATCCACAGAGCATCATCTAGCCCCAAGCTTGAGTTAATAGTACTAGAAGACTACATACATTACATAGATAGATAATAAAGGATTGACTTTGATTCTAGAGAAATTTCTATTAAATATTATTATGTTTACCTATTAAGTACATGCTTGCGCCAATACTTGTTACCAAGTCAGTTCATGCTTTTACAGTAACATTACCTAACCTGTGGTTTTTCCAGTTGGAAAACCGAATAATTGGTTATCTTCACTCGCGTGCGGGCTTGCTATAAAAATAACTAAATAATGCTGGAAAATTCACACAGCATCATCTAGTCCCAAGCTAAGCAGAGCCAGTGTATCGATTGTATGCTATTGATGAGTCATCGCGGCGGAGAGGTACATGATTAACTTTGTAGTTTGTAGTAGACAGCTTTCTGTACCCCAGCACACAAACGTCCACTGCTGAACAAGCCTTCCCAAACAAGAGGGGTCTTAATCATCAATCATCACGCTTGGCAGGTGGATTGGTGATCTGATCACAGTGGAGGTAAGCATTACAATAACACAGAAGGAAGCTCACTTAATTACAGGCACGGGACCGGCTCGTTGACCGTGCTACGGCCGACACTCGGCTCGCACCCGACACGGTCTAGCGTGAGCACTGAAATCTAAATAATATTATTCAGATTTCTGTGAGCGTGAGTCATCCATATTGCATGCATTGTCTACAGTTTTCATTGAAAATCTATCTAAAATTCGTCACTGAGACGAGCTTAAATCTGAATTGCGTTTGAGTATTCGGGGGGTAAGATACCTACATTCTGCAGCGCTTTTAAGTTTTTCAATTCGTTTAAGGCTGATTCCTAGTTAGGAACTTAAAAGAGACTGGAATTAATCGATTGATTGCAAATATTAAGATAAGTGTCGCGAAGGCGAAGAAATATTCTCAGTACCTACCTATGTAAGTAGTAGGTAGGTTGATAAAGATTTTAGCTGACTGGCGAAATAACCGGTCGTAACGAGGAGGCGGGCGCGCGCGCAGCGCTCTGCTTTATCTTTCTGCTTTTCAGTTAGGAAATAGCCCACAGTACTATTCGCAAAACTGTTGTTTGGGTAGTCACAACTCCAAAGAGAAAGACGCAAACCCAGCAGAATTTAATTTATATACTTCGACCATAAGTAATGCCATTGTTTCGGGCAAGGTAAGGCCATAGATACCCAACCTCAGCATCCATGTCCCAGAATTTTAAATGTAAACAACGATCATAAGGAGTGCCTTTGTTTAGGCCATGCGTGGCTAATTATTATGAATATTTCTGGAATAGTCTGTATTAGGTACACAGAAAAATAGATAAATTATGATTTACACTTGACTAACCTTCAGGTTCCGATTTGTTAGAAGAAGTACTAGAACGACGCCGCCGCCGTTCTAATTTTTTCTTGTACTTTTTAATTTTTCTTCTTATGTATTCATTATCGTCTTGTATCTTACGTTTAGGCATGATCACGACGATTATTCACTCACTATTTATCGTTATTTAAACACTGGAATAAGAGTTAGCCGTGCGAACATGGCAAGCACTAAAAAACGAATGAGTTGCGTAGGGCCGGATGAAACAGTGTTGATTAATTTTTTGCTTTGATCTCAAATTTAGTGCGACTGGCTTACACTAGAGGCGTAACTACATTGTATTTCTATTATCCCTTCGGACGAAGTTTTCATATAATTATGATAGAACTTCACGTACAGGTAAGTTCGTTTAATCATTAATTATTGTTGTGTGTATACCAATGCGTTGGTCTGTCTGCGGACAGGTAGAACAGAGAATAAAGCGAGGCTCGGGATGGCTATAGGGGAGGTTGGAGGCCATAAGGGGATGCGTCCCCGTAATAGTAAGAATCAGTAACCAGAGCACAGGTGGAATAACCATCATAGCTCGAAGAACCAAAGCACAGGTGGAACAACCATCATAGCTCGATGAACCAGAGCACAGGTGGAACAACCATCATAGCTCGATGAACCAGAGCACAGGTGGAACAGCCATTATAGCTCGATGAACCGACGAACCAGAGCACAGGTGGAACAGCCATCATAGCTCCATGAACCAGAGCACAGGTGGAACAGCCATCATAGCTCGATGAACCACAGTCCGATGGAACAACCATCAAAGCTCGATGAATTAGTCATCACATCCAGATGGAACAACTAAGTCTCATGTCAGATGAATTAGCCATCGAACCTGGTGGAACAACATTGCAACATGACCTTATTTCAGCATTTTTTTCTTACTTTTTAATGTTTATCACATACATATAATATTCGTCATAATCCATAATAGTAATTGAGGCATTTGGCGACAATAAGAGTATGTTATTGATATGCTCAAATCAAGAGCAACTACGCATGTAGTTTCTGGACAGTATCGAGACGAAGATATCTCGATACTTTCCAATCAAACCAAACTCTGGGGTCTGGTGAAGGTGACCGAGAAGACTATAGGAGCCTAGCAACATCCGAAAATAATTTATTCTCGGACTCACCTACTTACTTTTACTTTGTAAATGAACGGGACAGAACCGAACCAAATAAACAAAAGATCACTTACCCACATTCAAGTTTCAAATAAGCCTCAATTTGGGGTCACAGTAGTCCAAACCGCGACCCGAAACGTCGCTGTTTAATAAATAAAACCTCAGAGGGGTAGCGACTACCTACAGATAAGGTCAAGCCAACATTTCTGGCTTTAGAAATCACTCATGCAGGTAACTGTATCTGGCGCAGCCCATCAGCATTGCCATACACTAGCGGAGCAACGCAGTTCTGTGAAACTTGTTCAATTGTAAATATTAGTTCTAATTTGTTTCTAATCTTTAGTTGCAATTTTCTTTGTTAAAAAAGACTATCAGTACTCAATTCCACCGGGTTCTTATTTAGATGGGTGTGATCGGGGTGATTATTTGATGCACAAAAAGAGAAGAAACATAAAATTCAAACTATGATCCTGAATCATCGTATGGGTGGACTTCGTTCCGTCCTACGATCGAATTATGCTTTTTGCCATCTACGTATTTGTTAAGACGGTATACTTAGATAGAGTAAATAAATATTTGTCGTTCATACACACTTTAGACTTGATATTTTGAACTTTATTTTCACTCTGAGAGCAAAACACATCCTCTCCCTCGTTGGCTAAATAAAAGAAAGAAACTTTTTTCCAATAGGATGTAAATAACCAGCCCATCAGACAACCTCAAGGGTTTGAAAGCAATCTAGGGGCCCTGCTATTGGTTTATTCCTTACCCGACCCAAAATTTGTCGCAAAGGTAACATTAGAGTTGTAGTTGGTATCTTGTTAATTTCTAGCATGACCTGTATTGATATTTAGTTACTAACTTATTTAGATAACAAGATTAAATACCAACCTGTAATTTGTAAACTACAGTATGGAAATATCTTTAAATAAAATAGGTGAGAACGTTGTGCATAGGCCTAACATAGGCTTTAGTATGTAACGTGTTTGTTTTGTATAAAATATCTATGTATTTATTCTGAAGGAATAGAGAGGAACGATTATCACAGTTAACAAAGATTTGTATTTTTAAAAACATCGTTTCATAATGAAACTACTTCATTCAGAACACATTGCAGTGAATGAAATAATATTTGAATATAGAGTCAGCAGGTATGGGCGAATATTTGGTTTCGTAACACATTATGATGTTATTGAACCCATTTGGTAGCCCCAAATGGGTTACGGAGATTTACTTAAACAATTTTTCGTAACCGTAGTATCAAGTATGTTTTATCTTGGGTGAGCTCAGGAAGAGACTGCTACTTTCCTATTGAATGCAACATAAGCAATTGTGCCGGTTATTGCCATCGCGAAAAATAGGTGTTGCCTTCTACATTTTCCGCTATATTGAGTCGCCATTTCTTTTCACCTTCGGCGTGAAATGCTTTTAAAGGTTTTTCAATTCTTCCAGGCTTCAAATCTTTGGGGAAAACTGTTAAAGATAATTGAAAGTTCTTAAATAGATTTGAGTGAAATGAGACATAAACAAATTGTTATTTGTATGTTGTAACATACACATTGTAATAGGTTTTGACATTTTGATTGGTCAGGAAATCTATACACTGGATTTTATTTGATCCTACTATCACTACCCTAGAATCCCTTAAACCTGCAATTTAAAAGATCCTTCTTTTCAAAACCGAGAGCCCCATATTCACGTTTCCCAATGTCCTTACTAACCGCCCATCGAAAGGATAAGCCCTGAATTCAGACACGCTCATGATTCTACTCAACAATTCCATGCCATAAAAAGACGTAAATGTTCACATTTGCGCATTAACACAACATTTTCACGCATAATATAATACTAAATCTGCTCTCTCGCCAGAAAATAAAAATAAACCGCTCTCGATACGCTGAGCGCTTTAGCCCCCCATCAGCTAATGCATTACCGTCCATTTTTCTAGGCAAGCCAGTCGATGTGGCTCAAACATTCTTAAATCTCTTTATATTACCTACCTGCCTGTATGGGTATTTTTATCGGGTGTGGTGGGAGAACCTGCCTGTGTTGGTATTTTGGTCAGGTAAAGTGGGAGTGCAGCAATTTTGGCCTATGTGCACTGACCGCAACGGCCTATCTTCTGGTATTTTCCTTGACTTTTTAGATTAATATCTGAGATAGGATTTTTTAACCTTACTTTTAAAGTCAATCATTACAGGCTTTCAAATTCTTTACAGATTATAATCTGTACGGGCTACAAGCTAGTTGATAAACTTCTGAATAGGTACATTATTATGTACTGCACTATAAACTTAGACAGAATATAGATATATTTAGTTGAAAACCCATATTAAAAAATAATCTAGAACAGTTAGAATTTTTTTAATGATTTTCTTGTTTAATTTTATAATTCTTTTATTTAGGGCCACTACAAAACAAAATATTTACTTAAAACTAGTCCGTGTTAGCCACAACAAAGCAACTCAACTAAACAGCTTATAGGTACTTACCTTAATTTCTGATATCTGTGGTACCTACATATACAAGGTCACCTATCACTTTATCCCAATAAGTTGTGTATAATATTATAATAAAATGTACATGAAGACATTGTAAAAATGAGTTTTTACCTAAGTTCACTACCCATGTAAATCACTTACTCACAATAAACGATTTGAAACTTGAAACTTGAACTTATAATCCTGCTTTTTGTCTGACTGCACATGTTACCTACTCTAGAAAAGATTGCTATTTATTGGGCAAAGGGTGATTCGGAGGTCAGACTAAGGGGGTGGTTCAGACAAGAAGGAAATATTGCTATTCCTAAAGATAAAGATAATTTATTTGCAATAACATGTGTTAACAAAGATGGTAAGTAATTTAGACACAACATGTTTGACCAATTTATATCGGTATGCAAAAAATATGTCAAGATTATGGCATGTAGATCTAAATACCTATAACAACTAATGATTTAGGTAAAAATTCATGCAGATTTTATACATAAGCATATCCCCTATTACGATTATTTCACTGATAGATCAATAAATATATAATTTATTGATAAAAAATTAGTTAGTTAGCAGTGCCTTAAAGTCTATGTTATATTTATCTAAGCACTGGGTTCTCATCTACATATATTAATAACAGTACTGTTAATGAGATTTTTCTAACCAAAAAATGCACAGTACCAGCCTGGGGTCCGGAAGCGGGCAGTGTTACACCCCCATGCCTCTGAAAGCTTGAAAAGGCATGCAACCGTGTTAATCCAAAGCACTGTAAGTTTAAAAACTGCGATTTGAGTAAACGCGCAAATAAACTTTATTTGGTTTTGAGTCGATTGTTCTTTCATTTCACTACTAATGAATATCGTGTTTGGAATCATATTCAAGGAATTACAATTATCTACCGGACTTTTGATGCAATATTTAAAAAAATAAACGAAATATCGTCAAAAAAGTGTTTTGTCATGATACAGTCCTTTATTAATGGTGATATTGTTATGGCAAAACACTGTACGTGTCATTACAGTATTTTGCCTTTTCAAATTAGAGATATCTATTTAAAACCTAATCTTCCGAGGACATCCGTGAGGGCTGGTGCGGCGGCAGATTTCCCTGAGGATCTCAAGAGACGCAAATATCTCTCAGAAACCTCAGAGGTCTCGACAGAGCCTACACATTTGCTCCCTTTGAGGTCGAACCCTAGGTCCGTAGGCTACCGAGGCTCTCCGGGTTTTTAAAAAGTTATCTGAGCGTCTGGTAGCAGCGACGTGTGACCCGAGTGCTGGTGGGTATCTGGCGCAGCGCATCAGCATTGCCCTACAGCGGGGCAATGCAGTCAGCGTCTTGGGGACGCTTCCGACTAGTATTGATATGGATTAGTTGAGCTACCTATAGGTTGTTTGCAACAGTCTGCAGATAGCTTAATTGTTTCAATTCTAAATACTACTTCTAATATGTTTTTATTATTTGATTTTAATTTTCTTTGTCAATAAAGTTTATTTAAACGTGAGAGGCTGAAAGTACGAATTCTAAAAATTCTTTTGTTGCCCTCATACACAATGACTTCTAAATGTAGGCTTTATTCTCCAATGATTTTCCCAGAAGCTTTTCCGTAAAATCAAAGAAAAACGGTATTAAATATTAATAAAAAGAAAAAGCTGCTTAAGACACGCGTCTGTCTTATCTTGACAAGGGTAGGTACTTTTACCTTATTTATATTCAAATGGAAACTTTTTTAGGTCAGCCCGTGACCTGGGTGCCTACATAAGAATATCTGATCTAGCCGCTCTAAAGTTGAAGTTGGGAATAAAATTATATTACAGAAACAATTTGGGCGAAAATTGGGATACATATTTCCATAATAATTTACCCATTTTGTTACAAGCAGATAAAATACATGTTAGTTTAATGGTTGAAATAATGTATTTCTACTGTGTTGCCACAACTTTTTGTGACGAATTTTAATCTTACTGTACTACCTGGTAAGCAGAATTTAATTTTATGTTTTATGGACCCGTACGGATATACGGATCCATAAAACATAAAATTAAATTGCGGCTTGGGCCTCATAAGATCACTAGTGTATATCTGTCTGTCTGGCGGTCTGTCACAGCCTTTTTAATTAGTAATAGTAATTATAAGTCACCGTCAGGATGATGAGTCACCTATCGTATTTATCGTTGAAATGCTATTCAAAAATTGCTTCCCAATTGCTTCTATTTGCTTCCTTCAATTATTGATTAATAATAATAATAATGCTGGACAATCCACACAGCATCATCTATCTATAATTGTCTTCGAATCTTCTGGACCGACTTAGTTTAAATAAATAATAATAATTTAACACGTGAAATGATTTGTTATTTACGTTTTAAAGATGTATTAAGTTTACTAAAAGTTTACACATCTAATATTATGAACCGTCCATCATTATATTTCCTTAATAGGATACTCAAGTGAGGACCTCGTTACATTTTGCTCATTTTAATTGCTCCGCAACAATTAACGTTAATCTGCTTAACAGCTCCAAAATATTTTTGAAAATGTATTCGGACACTGTTACCAAGTAATATCGGCAAAACGTGTAATGATTTCTGTAAGTTTATAATTTATCAATACATTTTTAATAAATTCTTTATTGACAAAGAAAATTACAATTTAATAATAAAAACAAATTACAACTTATAGTTACAATTGAAACAATTTAGCTAACTGCAGACTGTTGCAAACAATCTACAGGTAGCTCATCTTATCCATATCAATATCAGTCGGAAGCGTTCCCAAGACGCTGGCTGCATTGCCCCGCTGTATGGCAATGCTGATGCGCTGCGCCAGATACCCACCAGCTCTCGGGTCACGTTTACATTTTTAATAATTTTTAATGATATTAATTATTTCTTCATTTGACATTTCGTAGCGCATAGACTGGGTCGGTGTACGACAATTTTATTGCGACAAATTTTTGGTCCGAGCTGGGATTCGAACCCATGACGTCATTGTTATTGGGATTTTTCTAGCAAGACCAATTCCGGTTGCTTAACCACTCACCGGTCAGATCGGTCTGGTATCCCAACGGATTATAAGAGTGAGGGAGTAGAAAGTGCACCTGTGTTAGCGCAACACACACTACACTAAAATTTGTCCTACGCACATGGCTAGTTTCCGTTGAGACTGGCCGTCGCGGCCGATAATTCGACTTGAAGGACATTCATATCTACAAATAATTACTACAATTATAGATAGAAAATACTTCATTATACCAAACAAAAAAACAAAAGACAACAAAACAAACTGACATGCTTAGAATATAATACACCTAATCACTATGAGCGATAACAATGTCGTTCTGAAATATAAAACCATCCATTCCAATTAACACAACATTTTTCCACAAATTACATACAAACTTTTCTGGCATTCTAATTTCTATCCCCCATCAATTTCATGAAAGACGATCGCTTCCAAATTGCCGTCACATTAAGCTCTCAGGAGCTATTCAAGTGTAGTTACAATATCTCCAATCAAGATACTCCGCATAGCGGGTTTCAATGGTGTATCATATCGTGGGTGAGCCTAATCGGACCAATTTTGCTATTTCAATCAACTGGTAGCGTAGACGTAGATGTATTGTGTGAATCAGGGCTCAGATCTAGAGATCTGAGCTCCGAATTCGGTTCGACGATACTATCCAGACATGTCTAATTTTTCTATGGAGTTTGTTACAGCGCCTCTATCGCGCGGACATAAAAATACTCAAACCCATACAAAAATGAGACGTCACGATAACGTCTCGATACTATCGTCAAACTGAACACTGTTTATTGTTACATTAAAAAGAATTAAGCTATTTTAATTATAATAATTTCTTTTAATTTATTCTGCCTCTGGTTTTGGGGAGTTATGTTCAGCTAACGCCCAATTTTAAACTTATGTGTTCTGATGAGGAATTAAGGAATATTATAGAAACACACACAATGATTGTTTGAATCTCTATACAGGGCGTCCCACGGCCATGCCACATGGAGGGAAAGTATCTTAAATATGTAGATGGAACATTTTACTGAAAGAAGACATTATTTGAATTTAAAAAACAATATAAACTGCATTCATAGATATTTAAATAATTACATGGTTGAACCGGGAATCGAACCCGTTATACGAGAAAAATAATTATCCTGTAGCTTTATCATACCGATCGAAAGGGTTCAACCATGTAATTATTTAAATATCTATGAATGCAGTTTAAATTGTTTTTTAAATTCAAATAATGTCTTCCTTCCGTAAAATGTTCCATCTACAATATTTAAGATACTTTCCCTCCATGTGGCATGGCCGTGGGACGCCCTGTATGTATAGTGTACAATTTTCTTGCATTTCCTCGTATTTAAAAATGTTGATATCCGTATACCCAATTAACAAGGTTTATTTCTGTATTGTGTGACTTATATGGTTTCTACGGGTCTTACCTTTTCTCATGCGGTTCTAAAATCAATCTCCCATAAATTTTTATGGGCGCATTTATGGGAAAGCCCATAAATGTTGCATTCTCAAGCCCTATTTATCTCAAGTAACCCCAAAGCCGGAGTAACTTCCTCCACTGCGTGGGGATCATCAACCCTTCTGAGAGGCGGACGTAAATTATTTATGACTTTATTTAAAATTGGCCTTTATAACTGTGTGCGTAACTCTTATTTTACCACTTTGTGTGTTTATTTTGCTCTATTTTGAGATTTGGGAAGGTAACTACTTAACACCAGTACATCGTTCTTAGGCTGTTGATTATCGAATTAAGATTTTCATTGTTTTGCTATCTTGTTCGTTAGTTTAAACTATTCGATGTGGTTGTTCACAAAACCTATTTAGAATTTTAGAGCTTTCAACGCTTTCTATCAACAACGATAGAAATCTATAAGAGAATTGGTGCGGTCATATAGTTTTTTTTTTGTCTAGTCTAGGGTAAATGACACCGCATCGTCCTACATACCTGTTATTAAAGTTGACGGAATAAGTTTCAAGTATTTAACGCATTCGATGACGATGCGACCTAATATTTGTCTATGATAACCTAGACCACAATCGCTGCCAGGCCTAATGGAGATAAATTCAATCATGTTTGAATGGATTTTCAGGGGAGAAACTGAAATAAGCCGAATCTAGGCAGGCAACTAGGTACTGCTTAACTCAAATCGTCAGAACGCACTCGATCTCAAGACCGTTATCTAATTCGTAAAAGAAAATGAAAATTGGTTCAAAGTTAGGGGATTAAAAGATTGTATTCATGCTTTTGCAGTACGATCCTTTTATTTCGGAATTCATTTCGAATCACATACGTATAAAAGGACGGAATTTTAATCTCGAACCTTTTTGGTTTTATCAATGTTGTGTTGTGTTGTTGTCCTTTTTGATTGTAAGTTGCAGTTGGTGATGCTTTTGGATTTACAAAAGTGAATTTCGAAATGCCGCTCTAAAACTTTACAATATATGTTTTAGAGGCTTTACCGTACTATCTAAACGTTTGATAATAGAAGCAAACCTTCTTTTAATGATCGCAGGGTAAGGTAGTGGTTTATTAAAGTTCTTCTTACTTTTATTAATTTTCTACAAACTAAATTAATTCAATTTGGATAAAGCCTAATTTTTAAGCTATTTGTATAACCTATTTAATACTCGATTGAGTGAAAACGGTTGAATTTGTGAGAACCACGAAGGTTTTTGAAGTTTAAACACGTAGGTATCCCACCTGGGGCGTCTATCCGGACTTTACCCTAAAGAGCATCCGGTTTTTTACCGTCTATTGATACTAAGGTTGAATACACGGAAATACCAAATACTACTAGAAGTGCTACTACTTCCAGCCAGACTGACGCCACTAAAATCATCTTTCGTAGATGTAAATTAGGCCAATGATGATGATGATTGATACCTAGGCAACTAGGCACCTGTCTTTGATAACTAGTAGGTACTTAGTTGCCTCTATTTATCGCTTGGCAGCACAATCTGTCTTTAAAGCAATAATATAAAATTACACTCAATCATCGTTTGGTAGCAAAAATCTCCGAAAATATCCGATGCCCCTGTCCCTGACTAAACGCGTCACCTATTTGCATCTCACTTATCTATTCGGGACTATGTTAGACATTCGTATTCACTAATAGAATTACTACTGTTGCCGCAGACACCTTCCTATAATTGCTTCGGAGCAGAGCCGTGGTCGAGGACCCCGCTAACCTCATTACGGCAGCCCTATGTTTTACGTCAATTTTCGCAACAACGCCCTAGGGCTCGACCCTTTGGCCGCAATTAAGAATGTTTACGTGTCGTCAAAATATTTCATAACTTTCAAAAAACTGTTTAAGAACTATTGAAAATTATTAACTACACGCATATTTTTATTAACCCGCGAGGCGCGGGTTTTTTCGAGTGTTTCTTTGGGTGGCGGACACTCTTTATCATCTCGAAGCATGAAGTCTTTGATTTTTTTTGAGTTGAGTTTGATGAACGAGTTATTAAAACACTAAATTTTGAGAGTATTCTCAGCCACATTTTAAATCCTTTATTATTCAAAAGAATGTAAAAACCGGGGACCAGATTCGGGTTTTTATAAAGTTTTCAATTAACACGTCGTAGATTTACCTTTATTTTGCAGCAGTTATCAGTTCCTGAGCAGCAATCACCAGCAATTCCTGCTTTCTATCTAAATGTAGCCTCCTATTTACATAGCAACATGATGTTGATCAAGGTGGAAGCTCATATTTTGAGTTTGAAAGTATTTTTGTCTGATGGAGTTTGAATTAGATTTGCAACCGTGATGCCAACAATAAAGCAACCAAGTGCGTTTCGCATACCTAATAAGTTAGTAACCAAAATTACTGTAAGATGAATTTTAGATGAAACGTGCAGAGGGTCCAGTAGTAAAAGGGACGAGGTAGAAATAAAAATGTAGCAGATATTTCGGACCACAACTTCTGATGTTCGTAAGTTACGAAAACCCTTTGGGATGAGAAATATTTTTCTACCACGGTACATGGATGGAATATTCAATTACGAATGTTATTGCTTTGATGGATGATAAAAGTAACGTCCAAAATTAAATATGGACTAGACTATCCTAGAAAAATAATCTAGTTATGAAACAATATTTCCACCGAACCGATGACGACCGATGTGGCGCAATATTTCCATTTGCGCCACATCGGTCGTCAAATATGTCCCATAACACAAGCTCTGCTTAGCTTGGGGGTAGATGATGCTGTGTGGATTGTCCAGCATTATTTATTAAATATTATCTAGAAAAAAATTTAAAAAATATCTTCATGGTACATGATATCTATGACAGTTTCAAAATATGTAATTACCCAGCCGAATTTTTTAATAGTATAAATAGTTTTGTCCTTACCATCACTTGTGATGTAGATACATGATAGTGACTACCATAATATTTCGTGGCTATTGTAGAAGTGGATTTTATGGAGTTTATGGACTTTATGGACTCTACACTACACACCGACTCCGCCGACACGTCCCGGTAGGTTGGTGCAACATTTCAATATAATATTGTCGGCAACGGCCAGTGTTTAATCAACTTGTCGGCGGGCCGGGGCAGCGCGGTGACTTTTGTGTGTAGATTAATTAGGTGGACAATCCTGATAGAAAAGGTATTATAAAATTAAAGTCCAAATTAAAATAAGTAAACATAATATACATCGCCGCAAGATCGTAGAATCAGCCCGTTTGTAGAATGAGGCCGCGTACAAAACGGCGTTGTTTCAATTAAATGTGGATGCCGACTTTTGAACGATAAACGTTCCAACAATCTGGCTTAACTTCTATCTCATTGAATAAAATTTATTAGGTTTTCCCAACAAATCATCGTTCGTTTTGTCAGCGGCGGGCGTAGTCATTTTAGAAAAGGGCTGCTTCTACGATCCGGCAGCGACATGGATACATGCACTCAAATAAACTTTGAAAGGTAGAAATAAACAATTTGAGTTTTGAGTTTCAAAAGCTACTTTCCATATGGCTAGTTTCATACTACCGCTGATGGCATATAAGCGTAAAACAATAATATTTAACGACTTCAGAAATTCTCACCAAACAATATTCGTGTTTGGGGTTCCATAAACACGCAGTAGGTTGTTTGCTTAAAGGGTTAACTGAATTTATAGTTCCCTTCAGCGTTGCAAATATTATACAGGAGTTAGTAGGTAAATATTACACAAAGGTTTGCCGGTAGGAGACACAGGCGGACTTTGAATTTAGTTTTAGTATACCTAATAGAGAAATTACAATCAAATAATATAAACAATTTAGAACTAGTATTTCAAATTGAAACAATTGAGCTAACTGCAAACTGTTGCAAACAATCTACGGGTAGCTCAACAGATCCATATCATGAGCAGTCGGAAGCGTCCCTAAGACGCTGGCTGCATTGCCCCGCTGTATGGCAATGCTGATGCGTTACGCCAGATACCCGCCAGCTCTCTGGTCACGCGTCGATTCGACTAGACGCGTCTAGTCAAATCGACGCTTAGATTTTTATGTTATAATAATAATATAATATAATGTATATTTGAGTGCTTTTGAGTGTTATAAATATTTAAAGTGCGATTGTTGCAATAAGCAAATTTTGTAGCTAATGAGTCTGTTTCACTTTGTTAAGTATCCAGTGCGAGTGACAAGTGTGTAGTCAGTGGTTAGTAAAATTCGTCCGTTTACACGCTGATTTTACTAATTCCTTAACACTAAGACCCATATTATAATTAAGAATAAGCTACAAAATGGCGTCCCACGCAGCATATGTTGTAATAGCCGTAGGCTACCACAACGCTGGTCTTCCGTCGGAACCATGTTGCGAACGTCACGTACGAGACGAGACACAACATTAAAAAACATGAAATATCTACATTAACAAATATAAAATAACTAATAAAACATACGATATATAGTTTAAATAATTGAACAAACAACAACAACAACAATGAAAGCTTGCTCAGTCATAGATAAATGCTTGAGTGACGTTTGTGCCATAGAAAAGCGTTACTCAGGCATGGATCGATGACTGAGCAAGCTTTCATGATACGGGCCTTACAGTTTGTTTCTTAACAAAGTGTCAGACATAAGGTTATTATTGTTATAGTGCACACTTAGGAAAAATTCAAAGTTTTTCGGCTATTCAGGTACTAGACCTTATGTATTCCGTACTGAGTCCATGTCGAATTATTTGGGATATGTAAATTCTTAAGCAAGTTAAGTTTTAATTGCACAAAAGATTTAAACTTTCATAAATCGGCATTGACTTGCTGTAAGCTTGTAAATACTTTCAACAAACGAAGTTTTGTGATGACTTGGCCACCGTGTGGATGGATCATGAAATTTCTAAACTTTCTAATATCAAAGACCCTACTTGAAACACAAAGAACCAATTCATTCACAAACCTTTTGCATGTGAAGAACATCACCCTTTTGTGACAAAATGAAGACACTTTCTACACAAGAAACTGTCTCACAATAGCTTTAAAGTGCGCACTTTTCAGACAATTAGTAGCATCTACACAAATAAAAAAACAAAAGCAAAGAAAACGTGCTAATGAGAGAGATCCTCGAGTTGTTTAAGTCAACGAAATCACTGTTTTAATTTACTACCTTCGCCGAACTGGCTGTATTCCGGCAGAAGAGCTCTCTCAACCGTATCGTATACAAGTCTATACAAACGATCCAATCATGGAACCGATCTAGAGTTACAGGAAAATCCGTAGAGTTATGAGGTCTTCAAGAGAGTGCAGTAGCTTTTACTACAAAAACTATCTCAGTACGTAGATTGATATATATGTAATGTATTACAGATAATAACAGAATAAAACAATTACAACTAGTATATACACTTAATATCTATTTCTTAAAAATCTAAGCCGAATTAGCATTGCCATTCAACGTGGTAATGCTGCCAGCATTCTGGGCACTCTGCCTTCTGGTGACGGCTTAGATTTTTAAGAAATAGATATTAAGTAGATTGATTGATTATATTTTATTATTCTGATGATTCTGATTTTATTTTGATTACAACCACCCGAACGGTGAATCATTTTGAACTACACATTATAGAAATGAAGAAAATGTACGTAATTATACGTGTTGGAATAAATAAATATATTGATATGGAACAGTTGAGCTACCTGTAGATTGTTTGCAACAGTCTGCATTTAGCTTAATTGTTTCAATTGTAAATACTAGTTCTAATTTGTTTTTATTATTGAATTGTAATTTTCTTTGTCAATAAAGTTTTATTCCACCGTAGGTGCACATGTTACACTTGATGTCGTAACACTCTTTAAATAATTTATATTATAACAATCACATACAAATTTTTAGCATAGGAAACACCTTAGGAAAGGAAATAAAAATCAAAAATAAAAGTATAAATCCTATACGTATATTTTCTTCATTTCTATAATGTAGTTCAAAATTATTTAAGAGAAAAGAAACAAACTACAATTTATTTCTTTGCGCCGTTTGTTATAATTTCTTTAGTTAAAGCACAATGTACAAATCTTTAGTACTTACATAAGTAATATTGTATATACGGGTGGACCAAACAGTGACGTCATAAAATAAATGAATGCCTCATCCCCGGGGTACCCGAGAATATTCCATGTCTGTTCCCCGATTTTTCGTAGTTGTCGAGTTTTCATTTTTAAAGTTTGGTTTGAGAATTTTTGGACGGAACGGTTAAAGCTGTCTTAATTTTTCTTTTTGCATAAAACAATCATCTTTCTAAAAGTAATGCCAGTTACAAGATTTTTGATCGAAAGTGAAGAATTTACGTTTGAGCGAGACAAAGATGAATTTTTAACATCAATAAAAAAATTAAAAAAATAGTTTATTCTTTTCAAAAACCCTAAAATTCCACAAAAAAAATTATAAAACAGTTTTAACCGTTTCGTTCGAAATTTGTCAAACAAACCTTTAAAAAAATTATACTTAACTCGAAAACTACGTAAAAACCGGGGAACATATATGGGATATTTTTGACCCATGAATGTTGTGGGGGTGATGAATTTTTTTTTATGACGTCACTGTTTGGTCGTCCCTGTTTATATATTATAATGTACCTATACAATAATCTACATCCACAAGCTATAAAAACAAAAACTATTTATACGTACAACTCTCAATAACTAATAAGTAACAAACAATGGCGACCTTCGCAATAATAAGACTGTCTACGAAAGTTTTGCCAAGATCGGACAGTCCGTAGTCTCCAGCTGAAACGTCTGAGTTTCTACAAGAATCCAAATGAACTCATTTCCGGTTAACTATTTCCGTTCAATTTTCAAGTCTCCCTTCGCTTCCGCACTAAACGCGAGAATGCTCAAAAATATTTATGACGACGATAGAGGTTTTTTTTTACGACGTTGTGGTGCCAAGTTTGTGAAATGTTACAAGCCCTTGGTTTTTATGGGTTCTATATCCCATAAGTAGGATTTCGAAATAGCGACACGTCAGTGATACAAATATTTACGTGTCACATAAAAAGATCTTTACATTTATCCAAAAAATGAGAATAAAGACTTATATAATCCGACAGCATTTTTAATAATTTATTGAAATGCATGAAAGGATTGAATAAAACCATTTCAATAATTAATACAAATTCTATACCCAGTACCCACCTCCCTCATTACTTAGACGCTGGACTACATGCAGTTTGTTATCCTGTCCGACTTTTTCCGATGAAATAATGGCAGGCTTCTGCGCTATTAGTCGCGAAACCATAATTGGAGCATAATATTTTGAGAAGAGCTTAGACATTTTTATCACTGGATTATGGATTATTTCTGTTACCTTTTATTGTTTTATAATTGTTTTATATACATTCTCTGAATAAAGCGTTATATATCTATCTATCTATGAAGCCGGTGGTTTGTATCAAAACGCAGCAGCGATTTTGATAAATGAGGTGTCAGTTAGCTATTTCTTGTAGGCTTATTTTTAATTACCCCTTATTTTGCGAAAAATTTTAAATAGCGTGGACCGAGTTGTTTTTTTTTTTTATAGTATTCAATTAATTCATTGTTAAAATAATAATTTTATCATGACAACGAAAATTCTGCACGAAAAACAACTACATTTGTATTTAACATGTAACTGTGTTTGATAAGAAATTTGACCATTAGTTAGTTAAGTTAATCAGCTTATGAAAAACCTGATGTAACCCATATTCAATTACTTACGGGCAAGTTATTTAGCGTAAGTACCCCGAATATACTACAAATAACTTTACCTCTAGCTTTTGGGGTGTCATGCACTAGTGTGACTTGTAAATTCAAGAGCGCAGCGGCTCAAAATATTCAAAAAATAATTCGAAATAATCCGACTGCATGTAGTCCATTAAAAGGGAAGTGAGATCAGATAACTGAAGCCCTTCTCAGTTTTGTTGCAAATATTGTTAATACTTAATAAGCACATAATTGCCTTCTTCTAACCCCTTGATGATTAAAAGGGGACAGTTAATCCTTGATATAAGCCTCTCTAATTGAGATTGCGTACGTAATGCTCCATTCAGACTCATTTATGAGATAGACAGAGACCTGGAGTTGACTACGAAGATTGATTAAGACCAGTGATTTAAATATAGATGAAAAACCATGATTAAACCTATGTTTATGATTAACGAAGTATACGTAATACTTCGTTTATCATAAAGATACGATTAACGGGTTGAGCGATGTTGAGCATATATTTTCTACACAAACGTTAATTAAAGAAAAATTAGAAGAATATGTGTTTAGGATATTAAGCTGCCTACTTACATTTTACTTAAATTAAATGGATTTATTGAATTATTTAATAAACAACTCCACAGAGATGCAGATAGCATCATGCGAAATCTAATTATAAGTACTCACCCAAGAGAATATAATACCTACGTACTCACTATACTTATAGTGACTGCACACTATACTTATAGTCACTGATGCTGTAAATTACTTAATTTACAGCATCAGTGAATTTATGAGTACTAATTTATTGCAATCCCTTTCTTTACTTAATATGAAAACATGACATTAAACTTTATGATCTGGAATTAAATGACATGTGTATTTTATCTAGATTTTTAAAATGATTTATTTAAGTATTTTGTCTTTTCAAATTGTACAATTTGTGACTTGCCTTGTATAACGACCTATGTTATAAATGGTAAATAAATAAATAAATAAAATAAAAAATCAAGAAAACATACCTACTTGTCTATGTAGTATGTTTTCCAACTTTTAATCGGACCTTTTGGCTTATTCTTTTTTTACGACGCTAAATGTAAAAAAAAATTGCTTTTAACGTGTTCACAACCAAATTTGGTTCAGAAGGGTATGGTAGGCATGGGTGCATAAAGTCGCAGCCCCGGAAGTGGATGTATTTAAAATGGAAACATCCAACATGTCGCGCGTGTGCCGTGATATCTAATGCAAGGTGCATTAACGTCGGTACCGGCAAGGGGAATTCTTAAGGAGATTTATTTGGATAAGGGCTCTTTCACACAAAAGCCCAAGCCAGATCGAAAATTACGTTATTTATTACTAAATCAGGACAAGCACAATTAAAATGCTTTAACAAGATGCCAATGTCAGTGCGTAGTGGGGACGTGTGTTCGTCGTGGACAACAAATAATTTTCTCAAATACGTGAAAGCTTAGAATATGAAGGCTTTGAAGACACAAACGAGGTGAAGCAAAAAAAAAAAACGACAAATATGTCTCATTTTCCTTTTTGTATGCGTGCGCTTACGCATGTTTGTGTACATGAAAGCACTGAAGTTAAATGCTAGACAACTCGCAAATAGATTCATTATTTTCTTCAAAATCAAGAAATTGTTGATTGACATTATCTCCCTGCTGTGACAGCAGCGCGTTTTTTCTCTATGCCTAAAAGTTTTTTAGTCTTATGAAGTTTGTTACAGAGCCATGGACGGTTAACAGACATCGGTTGTTAAGATCTAGTTCTAAAGGTTACTTCTCAACGTTGCCACCTATCTTGCCTGAAGTTCGTAGGTATGTAGGGAATTTCGATATTGACTGTGTGGAATGGGCACTAGAGATCCACTTTTGGCAACGTCTCGTCGGTTCGATTACTGCATAATCAAGTTAGATTACGTACCGAGCTCAGATGGAATTTCCTTATTCCCACATACCTAGATGTGGATCTTTGATCAGTGTGGAACGTTTCTATTTAGTAACGAGTGCGACTGGCATGCTCAAATCAGGCCTTAAGAAGCCAGTACCAGTTTTGCATAGTTTTATGAACGCTATACAATTTATAAAAGTTTTCGTATCCTTTCATGCTTTACCGCCTATTCAGCCCCCTACCGGATAAAGAGGAACTACTTTTAATGATATGACAACGATCCAGTAGTTTCATACGAACTTGATTTATAGTGTTCCAATGATTACGAACTTGATTTATAGTGTTCCAATGATTTCGAAAGTTATTCCATTTTAACCTTCAGTACAACTTTGACAACATTGAAAGTGCGGTAGTAAACGAAAACTTTTTCCGTTTTGGTAACGTGCAAACCCAAGCCACTGAGCTATTTGGTAAGACCGTTTGAATGAAATAATCTACATATATACCTCTATATGTATATAAAAGAAAGTCGTGTTAGTTACACTATTTATAACTCAAGAACGGCTGAACGGATCTCGGTGAAATTTGGCAACGAGGTAGATGGTATCCCGGGGCCAGACTTAGGCTAATTTAATCCCGGAAAAGCGCGTGCGAAGCCGCGGGCGGAAGCTAGTTTTAAATAAAACTTTTTACTACATGACAGACTCGACTGACAGACGAACGTACTAGTTTCAAGTTATACCCGTTTTTACAATTATAGTCTGGAAACTTTGGAAAAAAAACGAAAATCTCCCACAGAACTGCCGCGAAAACACAAACTAAATTCAACTATGAATAACGTGTCTTTCATTTCATAATCTGGTTTTACATAAATTCCAGGAAAGTATTTCTAAAATACGAGTGTCGGCCAAATGCGACAGCTGTTCGCAGTTCGAAACAATAACTAAATGAAATCATTCTGCGTTTTTCCTCCGTTTATTTCGAAATCGTCGTTCTCACGCTTCTAGGGTTTTTAATTAAACTTGTCGGCGCGATACGACCGGAACCCGTTAAAAAATTCATTAAAACCCCTTTGCCGAATTTTTGCAAACAACTAATTTATTTTACTTTGGTGTTCTTGCGTAAGCTTGTTTGCGGAAATTGTGATCTTTGGCGCAGATTAGTTATTATAACTTTCATTTAATTTTCTTTTATTCAGCTCCACTTCAGTTTTATTTCATGGAATCGGAAATGCATAACGATATGAAGGGTTTGTTCTGTTGCTTTATTTTGTATGTACCTACCTATCAACAGTGACCAACTATGCCTAAAATCGTTGCTCAAGTAGATTTGTATGAATGGTTTTTAACATGAATCTATTATGGTTTATAACAAGTGAACGAGACGATAACGCGTTTTATAAAAACTTAGGTCCATTTTAACCGTTTGTAAAACTAAGTTCAGTTTGAACTGGATCAACGTGAGCTTTGCGCTGAACTAGTTCAAAGCGCTAAACAGGACAACAGAACACCTCAAGATCATCTTCCTTAACAGAAAGGTTTATTTTGAAGGGTTGTTTTGGAAAAACTAAAGATGACATTATATTTTGTGGGATAAATACTAATCCCTCGGGAATAAAATGGGACCACCTCAGGATCATCTTCTATGCAACTGCAAAATTAATCATCCGTCTATAAATGAAGCAAAAATCGACGAACATTCATTTAAAAAAAAATTACATTCAGCCGAACATAGAACCTACCTACTCCTTTTTCAAAGTCGGTTAATAAATGCCTATCCATCCACACAACTAAACTATTGTGGTTGAGCTTTGACCATTTAAAGTAGTCGAGGTATAAAAATAAAATATACCAACGTTAAAAAAATTCAATATAAAATACTATGAAAAAGAATTCCGAGTGCATAGAATCATTCCGTACCATATATAGTACATTGATTGCTATGTTCGCAGGCAGTCGTGGTATTTTTAACTATGCAAAACCAACTGCCGAGGGCGTAAAAAAGAGGAAAATATGAATGAATCTGCGGCAAAGGAATATTAGGTAGCTAGATAACTATATTTATTGTACCATCAAAACTTACCATCTACCTTATAACTACTATCTACTGTACTATATTTAGTGTGGCACAATCGCTGAAAGCAATCTCTTCCAGGTAACCTTTGGATGGACAGGATCGGTTATTACGAGTATACAACTTGACGGTCGCGTAACGCAATGACACAATAAAAATCAATATTCTGGCTGGAATAACATGTGTATAAACAAAAAACTATAATATAACTATAATAAATAAAAAGGAAGCATTCACACAATAAAAAGAAAAAAAGATTATTAAAATAAACTGAGGGGTATTTGACGTTAGTTTCCGCCTCTATTGTGCGGACAGGGAACTACGCAAATCCTATACAAAAAGGAGACGTCACGATCACGCCTCGTTTCTAACGTCAAATAGACTCACCTCTCTGAATATGTTAGGAGGATGTATTAAGAATGCTGATGAACCAAACTTTCGAAGATAGAATCGTTAGGTAGCTATGATTGTGGTATAACAAAATATTCGTTAGGTAGATATTAATATTACCTCTAAATAGACTTAAAGTGGTTGGATGTGGCTAGCATAAAACCGTAGACGACCTAGATTATAGTTTGCGAATGACTTTCGACAAGACAGCGGTAGTAAACTATTAAGTTTTCGAAAACTATTTCCATTTTTGTATTTTGGAATCTAATACTAGATAATCTGTTTAAGCCTGCGAATGTTTGAAGATGTCAGGTAATTATTCCGAGTTGAGTAGGTAAATTGAATCAAATTTAGTATTCACAACCGCACTGCCCTGCCCAGCCTACAATAATAATTAGCGAGTGCTGTGTAGAATAATAGATCAACTAATGATCAATACCATATGGACTGAATAATCGCCGGCTTTGCATAGGAAATTATGGGTATCAACTAAATGAAATAGGTACTTGCCGATTTAGTTCGGAATGCGAGGAAACACAAAGAGGATTATCCATCAAAAGTGTATTCTGATGCAGAGTTCAGAGTTCAGAGAGTGAGTTTTTGTGTCACGTGTGTTTGTTACGGGCTCTACACACCAAACTGAGCGAGACATTTGCGCGAGTGGCCATTAGCGCATAAATCACAAAACTCTGAGAGATAGTATCTCTCGAAATAGACGTTGCAGATTTTACCATTTTTTAGAAGATTTTGCTCTCTTTCCTGTATTATATCTCACCATCCCCTAACCCTCTCCCTTCCATCCCCAAAACGATAAACATTTTAACGTAGATATTCGTAGAACGTGCTACGTGCTACGATGCTACGGACCGGCGCGGCGTAGCATACAGAAGACTTCAACGCGCGCCCACATTTCTACTACAAACTAAATTCCTCTTCGCTCCTAAACTAGAAGGCCTAACGAGATGCCGTTTTCAGTACGATGAACTTTCGTTCATAAAAACGAAAGCTTTACTTAATGAGCTTTCGCTTTACTTCCTACGTAATGAATAGGTAACTACTTATTCTAGTTCTAGATCTACATTGTAACAACAATCTACATACTACGCAAAATAGACAGCCCGGCCACTTCAATAGTTTTGATGTAAAGGGATGACGAATATCCATCCCGACTTTCGCATTTATTAGTATGATGAAGTATTATAAAGGCAGTTCAGACTATGACGACTGATGGTGCGGCGGGCGAATGTCCTCCTGCGACGTAGAAGATTGCGGATTCGATTCCCCTCCACCTCCAACTCCATAGCCTATATTCGTCCACTGCTGGACCCAGGCCTGCACTGCTAGACTCATGAGGGGTAATGCCCGTAATCCCCACGCTGGGCATGTGGGTTGGGGATCGCACTTGGGTGGTAGAATTGTTCTGCAGGGAGCGCTGCTGCCCACCCCCGGTGGATATCCCTTAGTCGCCTCTTACGACACCCGCGGGAAGAGTTAGGATTGTATTCCCGCCTTTGGACAAATGTTTGTACGATCTGCAGATATTGCATTTGTTCTGGAAGTTCTGGATGTTTGATGATGGATGAAAGATGGATATTTTTAATTATACATTACTTCATAATGTATAATTAAAAATATACATCTATGGCGACAATGGCCTTTATTATCAAAGAAAATGTCAATCAAAAAATAAAAACAAATTAGAAGTAGTAGTTACAATTGAAACAATTATGCTAACTGCAGACTGTTGCAAACAACCTATAGGTAGTTCATCTGATCCATTATCAATACTAATCGGAAGCGTCCCCAAGACGCTGGCTGCATTGCTCCGCTGTATTGCAATGCTGATGCGCTGCGCCAGATCCCCACCAGCTCTCGGGTCAAGCGTCGCTTCTACCAGACGCTCAATAACTTTTAAAAAACCCGGAGAGCCTCGGTACCCCACGGACCTAGGTTCTTGACCCCAAAGGGAGCAAATGTGTAGGCTCTGTCGAGACCTGCATATTTGCGCCCCTCGAGATTCTCGGCTTAATCTGCCGCCGCACCAGCCCTCACGGATGTCCTCGGAAGATGGGATGGCGCAAATGTGTAGACGCATGTAGCGTCGCACACAATAGGCCTCCCCAACTCCCATAGGACACTAGTCCTATGGGTCATGTCGTCAGGCCTCATACCATCGTCACGCAACAGACTATTCGGTTCGAAAATAGCTGGTATGTTAGCAGTGACAAAAGCCCGCCGGATAATGTCGTTAAGGCTGGCATGACGAGATATCCGACTGGCGACCCTAGTGCACGATAATCCGTGATGACCAAGATGTTTGACAGCAGTACCGCACTGGCATTGATGAGGCGCGCTATACATTGCACCCAACCGAAGACATGACGTTGCGATACGGAAAGTTACGGCATCCAGTAAAGTGCCAGTGTTAAATGAAGGCAATACTTGCAACCAATGCCCTGACTCCCATTTAGAAACGACCACGGTCCGCAGAGCTGGAGCACGTTTGTAACAAACAATTTCGTGTCAACTCTCATATAAGTATACATTGGCGGATCCAGGGGGGGGGGGGGCATGGGGCCATGGCCCCCCAAAAGACCGAGGAATTCCATACTTTCGACTCAATTTTACGATTCACTTCATGTGCACTTTTACAGTTAAGTAGATATATCAGGAAATAGAAATATATTCTTTAAGTACAACCTAAGTTTACATCAGGTGAATTTATACTTCTCAGTACTTCTCTACTTGGGACTTTGAAATGAACATAAATTCTTAAAAATGCAAATTTTTACATTCTTGGGTTGAATTTCTAAAAACGCTGAAGTCGTTATATTCCATCAAGCAATAGGCTATATACATACCTACCTACCAATTTTCATGGTATAAGGGGTAAACGCCCAAATGCCCTGCCTATATGATCTCAGTGCTCACTAAATCCACGTGGAACACGTGAAACTCGAATTACATAAAATTCCGAAGTATATACCCACTCCAACGCCGTCGGAGATCAATGTCCAGAAACCTATTATAGATTGTCCGTCAATATCCTTTTGTTGGATGAAGTTCTAAATGACCTAAGAAATCTTCTCTCTGAAGAAGTACTTAACACCTTCGACCTTCGCCTGCTTATGCCCGTAGTCATACTGAAAACGGTCGAAGATACAAATAATATAACAGAAGTGAAATGTGACCTCATAAGAAGGATTACAATGCTCGGTCAGGTCTACTCAAATGCTTTGGGTAAATCCATGGTTATGGAGTCAGTCTGGAGCCAAAATATATTGTATGGATGGAGAAGTGGCAGCGAACAAATATACAGGATAAGCATATACCAAGCACTGCTCTGGAGGTCTTCAAGGCAACATGGCACATGGGCACATGTTTCCCGCAATTAAAACGCTGATGCTTATTTTAGCCACTTTGCCAGTAAGTGTTGCCACAGCCGAAAGGTCATTTTCCACACATTTTCCGAAAGGTCGCTTATAAACTTGGCTGCGTACGCGAACAGGGGGAGCGGCTTTGCGGGCTTTGCACTCCTATACATCCACAGGGATGTCTCGATTAATATAGATAATATTAGGTCCTTACATATGAAATTGGCGTTTTGTATGGGAGGAACAAAAAGTCGAATATTTTTTAATATAATATATTTAATTAATCAAAGTATGAACCATTATTTTCTATGCACTTTTGCCATCTTATAGGTAGTTCATTGATCCCTTTACTAAAAAAACCAGCCGGACGGGAATCAATAAAATCTTTGAAGGCGATTTGGACTGCCCCATCGGAGTTGAATTTTTTCCCTTGCAAGAAGTTATCCAAATTTCGAAAAAAATGGTAATCTGTTGGAGCAAGGTGCGGGGAGTACGGAGGATGTCTTAGACTTTCCAATTGAAGCTCTTCTAATTTAGTAGCCGTCTGTTGCGCAGTGTGTGGTCTAGCGTTGTCGTGAAGCAGCAGTGGCGTGGAGCGATTGACCAGCCTAGGTTGTTTAGCCGCTAGCTTTTCCATCATGGTTTGCAATTGCTGACAATAGACATCAGCCGTAATAGTCTGGCCAGATTTGAGAAAACTGTAATGAACAATACCGGCACTAGTCCACCAAACGCTTACAAGTAACTTTTTTGGGGTTAATTTTCGCTTGGGGCAGGATTTGGCTGGCTGGCCAGGATCCAACCATTGCGCTGAGTGCTTCCGATTATCGTAAAGAACCCATTTTTCATCACAGGTAATGATTCGGTTTAAAATACCTTCATTATTGTGCCGGTTTAGTAATGTAACGCAGCAGTCGACGCGCGTTTGCCGGTTTGCTTCAGTCAATTCGTGAGGTACCCACCTTTCAAGCTTTTTAATCTTCCCAATTTGCTTCAAGTGAATTAAAACAGTTTTATCACTAACATCGCAGCCTGCAGCTAACTCGGACGTGGTTTGCGATGGATCCGCTTCCACAATAGCCTTCAACTCTTCATTATCAACTTGAGTCTCAGGCCGTCCACGGGGCTTGTTCTGCAGGTCAAAATTTCCAGAACGAAAACGTTGGAACCAAAAACGAACTGTGTTTTCTTTTGCAACACGACCGCCATACACATCATTCACCCTTCGAGTTGTTTCCGCAGCACTAGTGCCACGGCGGAACTCGTACTCGTAAATAATGCGATATTTTAAGTTTTCCATTTTGTAAAATGAGTGACGCAAACAGAAAAAAACAGAAGAAAAAAAACAAATGAATGACGATCATCGAAGCACAAATACATGAGTCTATAGCTGTACAAATTTGAATTTGGAATTCCTTACCAAAGAGGAGAAATTTGTGATTAAAGTGGCCAGTACGAAAAACGCCAATTTCATATGTAAGGACCTAATATTATACCTCTAGAATAAAGTTGACGCGCTTTGTGCCAAAAGCGGCACAAAGCGCGTCAAGTTTATTTTGTAAAAATGCTAATAAAAACTTTATTTTTTGTTTACTTCTGATTTTAACCCTATCTCCAAACTTTGTCAAAATGCCCCCCGCCCCCCAAAATGAAATCCTGGATCCACCCCTGTATTTATTGTGTATTGTATTAAGTACATCAGTTATCTAGTGTATGTAAAACAGGCTCTACTTAGCTTGGGACTAGATAACGCTGTTGCTGTTAATTGTCCAGCATTATTTATTATTACCTACGCAGTAGTCAGTGGTAGCGGTTAATACGCTTAGATTTCGCGCTCGGTTTCGCACGGCCTGCAGTATTCCGTCGAGTATTTTAGTGTACATACAGTAGGATTACCGCATAGGTACTTGGATTTCGTTACTACTTTGGGTAGCGAAAACCGCGTGTAATCTTTAATCGATTAAATGAGAATAAAAGCCTGTTCACGATATAACTTAAGTCTGTCTGTGTAGAGAGTAAGTCAGTACAAAGCCACGGGCATAAATTGCTCAAAATTCTACATTATTACAGCAGTTCATAAAATTTGTTGAAGTCGTGCACAGAGTTCTGGTCGAGATAAGGCCAGTTATTTATTTTATGGATTGGAACGGTTTTAAAATGTACGTGACCAACACGTTTTCGTAAATTCAATATTGAAACGGATTGGGATGACTGTTTGGACTAGCTACCGACCTGCTGTGGTCGGTAAAAGAGCTCTATATGGTTTTATTGTGACACTAGCTTTTGCTCGCGGCTTCCCACGCCTTTTTTTTTTAGTTATTCTAAGTCTAGAACTAGGTACAACTTTGCAAAACTTCAGCCTGGTCTGTTGAATAGTTTTGCCATAAAGGAGTAACTAACATTCACATTAAATTTCACTTTATTAAAAATAATGTAACATTACACCGTACTAGATATCTAACTAGAGTGTACTTGTCGTTTGAGACACGCAGACTATTTTCATTTCCAGATATTTTGCTACAAGGTAATTTTCGCATATTAGTCAATTGTACTAAATGGCCTTTATCCTACTTAGGTGTTCTGGTAAGTACCTACTTACCCAAATACACAGCCAACCGTTTGCATTTAAAAATTTATAATAAGTTTAGCATTATTTACAGCAGAATTATAAGCAGTTAAACAGAATATTTGGGATAGTAAATTGGTTTTTGGTTCTAGCTACTTAAACAAACACCTAAACTTCTATATTTTTCTCGAAAATGTTGAAAATATAATAAACAAAATAAAAAAAATGTAATAATGATGAAACGAAGTCATTTGCAAAATCCTTACGTAAAAGAACGTTACTTTTCATCGATTTTTTCTTAATTATACTTTCTTAGGCTATGGATGACTATTAGCCAAGGTTTATAGTCCTTAGTAGACCCAAATTGTTATCTTTATGCCAATCGATGGGAATGGACTGAATAGAGGTTACACTTCGACAGAGTAATGTTAATAAGATGAGTATGTTTGAGTATGAACAACGAAGTAACTGATCCACAAATGAAGTCACAAATATTACCACTATAGAGTTCACGTTGGTATTCATCATCACTCGTATTCTACACTATTAAAACTCAGCTCAAAAATACATTTAGTACCTACACATTATGCAGCATAACATAAATTCCACACTTAAGAGCGTTTACGCCTTTCATGCGCAGATTGGCTCAAAAACAGTACTTTTCAAACCCGTTAATATCATGAACCACTTATCTTACACTGTATGTTAATTAATAATAATTTTAGGAAATTTCGTTGTCCAAATAGTTAGTTAAGAAAATATTTCGATTAATATGGTATGTACGCGTTCTATCAAGGTAACTTGTTAAAGGTTTTCTTAATTCCCCTTTCAGCATCAGTTTCGAAGCTCAAAATATTTTGAAAATACTGATATATCTAATTAACAAAAAATAATAACCAATCAATATGATCCTTGGAAAAATAGTTAGTTTAAAAGATGTTTGGTTTTGGTATCTGACTATGAGAAATTAACATTCAAAAACTGTGAATTATTACGAATTTTAAACGATTTTTTTCATATGTACCTTATTTAATTTAATATAACAATAGCTTACCAATAAAGTAGATCATCTTCTTTAAAATCATACATTTAAAATTTTTGTTATTGTGTTGTTATTATTTTTCTGTAAATATATTAAAACTACTTTAAAACGCCGCGCGCAAATCATTTCAAGTCAGTCCCACACACATCGCACGCTAGGCGTAAACGCTCTTAACCCATCCATTAGATCCCAACATATTACGCACAGGACATGTAACATGTAGAAGACCACTAAAGTCCATAGAACATACAATAGACACTACGATTAAAACGATAACCCACAAAGAGTTTCAAACCTATTTACACGTAGAGATCTCTAGGATACGATCTTCGAACAAAAACGTAATTCATAAACGTCTTTTGAAGTAGTTTTTGGTTATATTGCAGGGCGGCGTTCCCTTTGAGTATTTTTAACAGTGCAATCACTAATTCTAGCGTGGTAATTATGTAACAACCCGCCCTCCCGTTTGTTTGAGGGACGCACGTTCAGCCGTAGACGTATGATACTTGTAGGCAGAGCGTCAAAGGAGATAACTCGACATATATATGTTATAAGCATTTGTTCATACCTACCTTTCATGCCTGTTCATTCCGCCTTGTAAAATACAGTTCTAAGGCTTTCAAGGTAATGAATAGGCTCAAGAGGGTTCAGGAATGTCCAAAGCGCTAGGGATAACCGTTACTGGTTGTTATTTATTTAGCTTATACATTAAAGGTACAGTTTCACAGGCCAAAAATGTCCATTTGCCGTTTTTGATTTATTTTTAATTATAATGTATTGATTTACTTCACTAACTTCACACAGAAAGGAGACTATCCATCAACGGATACAATTATATCTTGGGACGTCGTCATTGCGATACCCACATTTCTTTGTTTCATATAACCGTTTTGTAGGATTTCAAATTTCTCCTGTTCCGTGTTAATGTACGTAATAAATACTTTACCGTAATAGGGCTCCAAGATTTTTGACAACTTCCAACTAGAAGCGCAGAATCTTCATACGCTTCACGCAGTGCCCTCGGGTGGTTGACAATTTCTTGTTATGTACTTATGTATCTATGTACTCCATGGCATCCCAGGACCAATACGTAGTCTCTCCTTATTGGGGTAGAGCGAAAATATAGATTGATGGAGTCTTCATACAAAAGTCGGCGACACAGTCCAGCGGGTTGGTTGCAACATTTTATAGTTTATGAATATTGTACGCAGGCGACAGTGTTTTGTCCATTTGTTGTCGGCCCGCCGATTTTAGTGTGTACTACCAAATACTTACAATATAAATCTGAGGGCTATTTGACGTAAGCATAGATTTTATAATACTATACTAGTACGTTAGTAACGAGACGTGATCGTGACGTCTCCTTTTGTATGGGGATTTGCATAGTTATCTGTCCGCACGATAGAGGCGCTGTACCAAATTGTATGGAAAAAAGGAGACGTCACAATCACGTCTCCTTCGACCACACTAACGTCAAATAGACTCAGCCCTCTGGTCTTACCTGATTTATACATAACTAGCTGCTGCCCGCGGCTTCGCACGCTTTTTTTCCGGAATAAAAGGTAGCCTATGTCCGGCCCCGGGATACCATCTACCTCGCTGCCAAATTTCACCGAGATCCGTTTAGCCGTTCTTGAGTTATAAATAGTGTAACTAACACGACTTGCTTTATTGTTCTACCTACTGACCAGAAATGTTATTATAATCAACGCATGTAGGTAAATTGATTCTAATTCAATATTGTTGCGTAGTAATAATTATTGCAATTACTCCTATAATCATGTTGTATTAATTGAATTCGGGATGTTTAGCTAGATAATGTGTACTCGAAGGTGCATTATTACTCTCCAACTGAAGGGAATTATTAGACAGGAACACTTTAATGTCAAATCAATAATGGTGAATCGAATCTACATCATCCAAATCAATTCGTGACCTTTACTGTTCGTGAAGTTTTTGAATTAATACCATAGAATATAATAGAGTCGTGAAAATGATCATCGTCATCAGCCCTTGTCGAACGACTTCTGGGCAGGCTTCTCTATGCCCATGCCAATTGCCTTGGTCCTGCGTTCATTAAAATATAGTCATCATGATTAAAAAGTTCATGGTCGTGCGTCGAACCGAAGGCGAGGTCTTCGGATCCGAAATACTTAAACTATTTTAAGTAGGTAGGCAAGTTCCTAAACAAATCGATTTACGACCTATAAAAATACCCAAGAAACCACGAATGATCTTGTTTCGTGTTTTCTTGATATTTTATAGTATTACGGAGTCGTAATACTTTTTATTTGTTCCCGCATGAAACTAACGAAATTGAGTTATGAAACTGCAGAAAGATTTATGGTGACGCCTTCTGGCGCGAGATATTGTATCTATCTCTAAAAAGTAAAGTTGCTTTTCCCGCAGAAAATATTACGGATCTGCGAAATTGGAAGATTGCCCTGTGGCACAATTTACAGCGAATAAAATTATTTTTCTACTGTTATATAGCTCTGGTTTTTATTTAAGGGTGGATCAAACAGAGTGATGTGGTAGGGGACTTCTTTTTGCATCAAATGGATGCCCATGTTCGCCCTGGGATTTAATTTGGCTAAGAAGTTAGAGTAGTTTTGCTTATGAATTGAACTTTATCTTTTTAGTAATTCCCACATAAACTCTTCTCATTCCAGAACGAAGAATGAAAGAACCAAAGATAGAAATGGGAAGATTAGATACGTACTACATAAACGAGTCATAGATCAAAAATCCTGAACAGAGTTAGCAATTCAAGCATTTCAAGACTTTTAAGTAGGTACGCATTTCTGAAAATTATATATACTTGGCATTTATGTTGCTGACTACAGTCAACAACATAATTGTACACATAGGCGTTGTAGGTAGTTTTGAAATAGTCCAAACCCACGACAACGCCGACGCGTCGCTATTAACGCCGTGACGACCGTACCGACTGCGTACTGATAATAGACAGCGCGACCAGCCTTAATACCTCTACAAACGCCCTCACTGACGTAGCATCTTAACCCTACTCTTAACCTCTGTAACACACAGCCCAATAAAGTCTTGCACTAAATTTTATTACACACATAAACTATACTAAACCTCGAATAGTAGATATCTTGTAAGCTGCAAAATTATGCTGCCAAGGCCGTGATCCGAACATTAGGAGAGGTATAACTTTAGCGAATGTGGCCATACAGTCCGTAAAACAGTATGTTGCAGCTGTTTGAAAGATTTACATAGGAAGATGTTTAGAAGAACCCACATTATGGGCATCGACTGAATGGTTTCCTATTAGGTAGAGAATGGGTTCTTTTAGGGGCATTATTTTTATGTAAATAAGCCCTGTTCAGACCTACGCAGTATTTGCTACCCAGCGCCATTTGGTTTACCATTCGGTAACAGTAAAGTTTTGCTTGGATTTCGCGCTCCGTTTCACGCGGTTCTTGGTATTCGCTCAAGCGTTTTAGCAACCGTATGATTATCGCATAGCGTACTCGGATTTTGCTACTGCTCTGAGCAGCGAATGCCTACAGCGCAGGTCTGAACCTTAAGATTTTTTTGTTGGTAACCTTACTACTTGAATAAGTCATGCTCAGCCCCAACTCTATTATATTTAGCACATAGATTCTAAGCACAAGCGGGGCTTCTTGTCCGTGGTCCCGTTCAGGTGGTCCAATCAACGGGACTAGCTGAATGGGACCACTGCTAAGAAGCGAGTTAAGAGCCACCATCACTCAGTCCAGTGTGAATACTTAAAAATCCGATCTCATGTAAGAAATTTATCTATTACCAATAGAATACGTAGAAATGATTAAATCATACTTAGCTAGAAGAGCCTTTAGAATAAGGCAAGAGGATTCTTACTCTGAAATAAAGGAAATCAAAGCTGGAGTGCCACAAGGAAGTGTATTGGGTCCGGTCTTATACCTATTATATACCTACTCATGACATTCTCAAACATGAAAGCAACACCATCGCAACTTTTGCCGATGACACTGCTATAATAGCCACTGGAAAAACGCATGCAGAGGCAGCCGAAAAGGTTCAAGTTGCGGTTAATAAAATACACAACTGGACCAAAATCCGGCGAAAAAAATTAAAAGAATCGAAGTCGAGTCACGTCAACTTCACAAATAAGAGAGATAAATATCATCCAGTTTTCATCAACGGGGCTATAATTCCATGCGAAAATACAGCGAAGTATTTGGGCATGACATTAGACGCAAAGATACGCTGGAAAGCTCACGTCAAAAAGAAAAAAGAGGAGCTAGAAATCCGCTACAAAAAGATGTATTGGCTGATTGGAAGAAATTCTACTTTAGCAGTACACAATAAACTTCTATTATATAAACAAGTCCTCATGCTGGACCTATGGAATACAGCTCTGAGGCTGTACAAAAAGGACAAATGTAGCAATCATACATAGATTCCAGATCAAAGTACTTAGGTCAATTGTTAAAGCTCCTTGTTACGTAAGAAATGACGATATTCATCGGGACCTAAATATTGAATTTGTCGACACAGTCATACAAAAATACGCAGAGGCTCACAAACAGAGGCTTCATCATCATGTGAACGTCGAGGCAATCCAGCTCACGGACATAGTGAGAAGGCTCAAAAGAACAAAACATTTTGAGTACGTGTAGTGATAATTATAGTGTAAGTGCATATTAAAGAACACATGAGCAAAGTGTCTTCACTTTAAGTATAGAGGCAATAAGAAAAGTGCCAATGGACACGTTCTTAGTAATATGTTGTTATAAAAATAAGTTAAAACTCAATTACCCATTAGCCAATTCTATGGCTAGATTGTAATTACTCTAGTGTATTTAACATTAATTCCAATGTGATTACTAGACCATAATAAAAAAAATGTAAGAAATAAAGGAAAACTCTCCTTGACAATTTGTCACGCGTTTGTTTTATAGAACTTCGGACCAACCATCCATCTCGCAATATGTTACGTCTTACTAATTTGATCCCGCTGCTGAAATATATCTTGGACAATAAGATGGATGGTTACAACAAAACTTGTTGGTGTTATGAATGTATAAAATACATAGATGTTACCCAAAAATACATAATTAATTATAAGTAACTCTGTTTTTGTGATCTACAAACATGCTTTTAATTTTTGTTTGTCGTTTATTTTGTCCGTCGGTTTGTCATCTAAATTTATCGCGAACGACCCGCACCGGCTTTTTATTTTACCTATGCAATTAGAGAGTCACTGCAGCGGTGATGTCAAAATGTTAACGTCCGTATCCCGGTGCAGTGGCCAGTATAGAAATAAATAGAAAAATATTTATTGCCCCGATCATCTAGCATAAGGAAACAATTAAACAAGAAAAAACAAGCTGTAAAAAAGTAAAAAGAGAGCCTTAATGCAGTAAAAATAAACTCTACTAAGCTATTTTGAATTGATGGGTTCGTTGAGTATAATGTACCTAAAGAAAGTGAGGTGCGTGTGTGTGCATGAGTGAAATTATCAGAATTGGTGAGTTAAACGCTATTATAACGCTATTTTACAAACAGTAAATAAATTATAAAGTTGATAATTTCCCATTTCCCACCGTCAAAACTACCCACGTGTTACAGAAACTCACGTAATTAAATGTTAAATGTTTTCAGAACAGTTCAAAATTGGAAATTACATTCATTACGTGTATGTTGTGGGTAGCTATTTAAAGTTTTGCTTTCTGCTTTCTACTTTAATATTAAAATTGTGTTATGGAAAGACTATTAAACTTGGTTTAGCATGAATTACATCAACTCGACTTACAATATACAAACAACGATTGTCAAGTCATTGTTTAGAAAGATCGTGACGGACAGACATACTGGCATACAAAGTTACATGCATTACTGTGTTCTATTTTCTTCCAAAACTTTACAAAATTGCTGACTTCACACAATATCTAGTTAATAAAATAAAATGTGGGTTATATTTGGATATCATTTATTATTTATCAACTAACTTACTTGGTTAATGTACAAAATAATTTGTTAATTAATTATTAGAGAACGTTAAATGCTATTTTTAACAAGTAATAATAATATTATTGCTAGAAATTTAACAGCATCGTCTAGCTCCGAAGTAAAAATATAATAATAAAGGTACCATACGTAAAATCTTTCACAATTCTTATTTGTACAAAAATATTGGCACACACTTATAATTATTATGCTTATTAAATTTTCGAGTTAAATATATTTTAATCTTCGGCCAGCCAAATGTCTGAAGAGCAATCGCCACCCGGATATCTGTAAAAAAACATTTATTCAGTCTATGGAAAATTCAGCCTGTCGTCACGTTTTTAGGGCATATTGAAAGGCTCAATTCACACCGAGATGCCAGCAGCAGGCAGAGGCGCAGCGACGTTCAGTGTCAAATAATTTTAAACATTATCTACATACATAAAATACCAGCATTGTTTAAAAAGCCCGAAAAGTTCGCGTGGCCGCATACGACCTGCAGTGCAGCAGCCACCTCGCCACGTGCGTCTTGTCGTCCAGCCCGCGGCGGCAACGCGGTCGTGTCTCTGCCGGTTGCTGCCATCCCGGTGTGAATTGAGCCATAGTCAGATGACACTAATTGGTAGGAAAGACTAGGCAGTGGATTTCAAAACTCTTGAATTAAGGTTTTTATTAAAGTGCGTAAGCCCTCACACTCGGGGTAATTTATAAGAAATTAAATAACACACTTCACCTCGTGGTGTAGTTGGTTAGCACATTCCCGGGCTGAGGGAAGGATGCTGGTTTAAGTCCCGTCAAAGTCGGAAAATTTATGGGATATTATTTGACTTTTGAATTAGTTCCATTATAACTTCAAATAATTCCGATTTGTTGCACTCTTGAATATCTTGGCTTTATGAGAGGAATTTTATGAGGTAATCATTAGATTTTTTTGCGTTGCGATATTTACTATCTAGTTTGGCTCTTACGGAATCATGCCTCCCACTTTTAGAATGTTTCTACATCAAATACCTTATTTCGTGCGGCACTGTGGGCCCGTCCGGTTCGTTTCCGAAGTGAACCAGGAAATGCGGGTCCAACTTCATGCCTCCGCGTTCTGTGTCCACGTCCAACTTTACTATCCACCCACCCTGTGGAGTTTTTAGAGGTTAAGCGGAGTTGGCAATTTTTCAACTGGTTTGTGGAATTTTCTGATCGGAATTTTCAAGCTTGAACGAGTTTTAGTGTTGAAAATTTGTTTCAATGATAGACGCACAAAGGCGAGTAGGGCTTTGTGACACGTGTGATAAATGAAAAGTCTACGGCACACCCTATTTCAATACCGATTGTTAGAGAAGTTTCCATAATAATATTCTAACATAGAGGAATTCATAAAATGCTAGCGTAGGTACAGGTACCTAAAACTGTAAAGTAACGCTTCAATTTGTTTTCCTAATTGTAATGTTCCTTTTTACTCAAGAACAAGTATTCTTTTCTCAGACAGTCTAGCTCTTTAAAATTCTAAAAGAATCTCCTCGTAAACTTAAACTACCTTCTTACAAAAACAATTTAAAATTACTGCGTCTCATACCTATTTGTTAGACAAAATAACCGTAGTATCTTTATAAATTATTCATAAAAAGCAGGTGACACGGGTCTCAGAAAAATTGCTTTATAAAGGTAACCGCATAAATAAGACAAAAGGTTTTGATATAAGGCAAGATCTGTTTATTACAGGGTATAAGGGCTAAGGGACCGAGGAGGGTGTATCTAATAAATAGTTTGTTCACGATTCACATTCTAGGAATAGTGTAGCTGGTTAGGCAATGATCTTTTTATTAGGACTAGTAAATTTTTGGACGAGTATAAAATGAATTTTGTAGTATCTTGTAAGGTAAGTTTATGTTCCAAATTATATATACTTTCAAAAACTCCGGGTTTTAAAAAAAACTTCTGAGCGTCGAAGCGTGAGAGCTGGTGAGTATCTGGTGCAGCGCATCAGCGTTGCCATGTAGCGGGGCAATGCAGCCAGCGTTTTGGAAACGCTTTCGACTGGTCTTGATATGGATCAGTTGAGCTACCTTTAGATTTATTGCAACACCCTGAAGTTAGCTCAATTGTTTTAATTGTAAATATTATTCTAATTTGTTTCTATTATTTGATTGTAATTTTCTTTGTTAATAAAGATATACCTTTCATAATAATTTCAACATTACACTATGTAGATATTTGATTTTATTTTGCTTCTCCCAGCCTTCGAACCTATATATTCCTTAGATGAAATGTTGGTTTAAATTATAAAAAAAACAGCATTAATTAAAATAATTATATTAACTTTACCTCTTTAATCATTTTCGGATAGATCTGCTTATCCCAAGGTGAGAAGAGTGAGGATGAGACGTACAGCCTCTTTCCGTCCAGAGAGAGTTGAAGCATCTGAGGTGCTCCAAACAGTCTTTTGCCATTCAGGGTTACTGGTTTAGCTGGCTCCTAGGTATAAAAAAAAAATAGTGATTAAAATTATAATTTTCAATTAATTTCCAAGCTTATTATAATAAGCTTGGAATTTAAAACTCTGGGAGCTTCGTTATAGTCGCATTAATTGACCTTGAACAAGAAAAAACACAACATAAACAAAATAAGGCTCTAATTTCAATCCATGTCACAGCACTTTTCGAGAATTATATCCTAAAGGAAGTGACTTTTTGAGTTTCAGTCGTACAGGGATCAAGATAATTTGAGTTTCAGACCAAAAAGCAAGCACAATATTAAATACAGTAAACATAAAGGAGTCTACACACCAAAGTCTCACTTTGGACACGTTTTCGTCCGAATTTAATTTGTGCGAAAACATACGAATACGCACGAATGATCCCAACCTTCCAAGTACTATGGGAGTGCGCAGACTACTTGCGATTAGTAGTACGTATGTATATGTGCGTTTAGTTACGACGACGACGTCCAAAAAGAATCCGATCTAGTTTGGATTTTACCACGCATCCTTACGTTGAACATAAACAATGCAAAAAACTTAATTTACTTGGTTACGGATATAAAATGCTTGAGCGATCGAAGTAACTCTAAAAATGAAATCTGAAATCTTCCATATAATGATGAAAAAACTCGAATTGATCACGTTTTAAAAATATTTTGCGCACCCATTCGATTCTACGATAACGATGACAACGACACCGTCTCAATCTCCGGTGTAGAAGATGTTTATCTTAAAGATACAGATTAATCATCACAACAAAAATTACTTCTCGAACGCGATATCACCAGGACACGCCTATTTGACGGAGAAAAACATATTCAGTGTACGCACTCAATTCGTACCTACGAACAGTACTCATACGTTTACGTGTGAACAAATTCGCATACAAAGTGAGTGCGGCCTAATACATCAATGGTGGCGGTCATGTCGCTTTATTTGCTGCGGACCGTAGACCGAGAATCTAAGCTTACCTCTCTCAGTCTAGATTGCGGACGGACCTGACGGGAAGTCTAAACTTAGAATAGAACCAACCAACGAAATTCGTCAAAGCTATACTAAATCGGTAGCATAACAACGGTTACTATCCAACAATCAATTATCCTGTAGCTACAGAACAAGAAACAATCGAACATACAACAAAAGGTAAAACCATTCTAGAACCAGTAAAAAACTGAAATAAAAAGAATGACAGCGCGGAAAGGAATTCTGCAACTCACGGGCCTTTCATTTAGCCCATTACAATCAGGATCGGCTGGAACGTCTGCATGTGAATTGAAATTGCGAGGATTGCAAAGAGGTCGTGTCATGATGTGACTGGCTTTATTGGGAGTTAATTGTCTAACTTTGGCTATGTTGAATAATTTTTTTAAAGTTTACGTTTTTAATACGCGCACATACGTATATTCATCATTATACAAAGCCAGATAACAGTTAGCCACCTTATGTAGATACATTTTTCATTGTAACTTTTTTACTTCGATGCTTAAAATGGTAACAGGTGACAATCACAAAAAATCTTTAAGCAAAAGCTTAATAACTATTCGCGTATTAGGGTCAATTCTGTTTATGTCGTCTAAAATGTATTGGCCTTACATTAAAATATGTATGTACCTACTCAGTACTCAGTATACTCACATGTCCACTGCTGAACTTGCCTCCCCCAAACAAGGGTGGTCTTGCTATAATCACCACGCTGGGCAGGCGAACTGGTAATCGCAGTAGTAATAAAAATACACGAAAAGAAGTTGCTGCCCTTCCTTTGGCCTCTAACGACATCCAAAGGGTCAATTCTTATGCCGTGACCGCTATGGCTAATACATAAAAACGAGGGTGTTGTTCAAATTAGCGCACAATACTGAAGGACGTTATTCACATGCTATCACAGATTACAATCGATTCAGTGAACAAACCAAGCCGCAAACAATTTTTGTTCCCAGAATTTTTATGTTATTACAAACATTGCCTTATTATGGCGGCGCGGTCATTGATTGCGGTTGTGCCTTGTGTCAGCATCAGGTGACGCGAGAAAGGGAGGTGCGCATCAAAGAGGTCGCCAAGTTTGGGGCGGCTTAAAACACAATGCATTGTTGTAAGTTAAAAAAATCCGCAAAAAGAATATTAAATACAGAAGTAGGTAGCAGGTGAATGACCTCCTTTAGTATCGTGCACTAATTTGAAGAACACCCTAAGTAAAAAGTCTCACCTTCAACTCCTTATCTTCAATAACTTCAAGGTCTTCATTATTTATTCGCCCTCCGAGTATCACTTGACTGACTAGTTTCGGGCGGGCTGGGTCCGTTATGTCGTATTGCCTCACGTCTCCGTGAAGCCAACATGATAGGTACAGGTAATTGTCATCCAGCGATATGATAATGTCGGATATAAGACCTGAAAACAGGATGATGAGGCTATGAGGTCCCTTCCAGCGGTAAGAATACCAAGTACATGAAAGTCAAATAAATAAATAAAATAAATAATGCTGGACAATCCACACAGCATCATCTAGCCCCAAAGTAAGCAGAGCTTGTATTATGGGTACTAGATGACTGATAAACTTAATACAATACATAACATACATAGAAATTTTCTATTATCAAAAAAGTCAAAAAATTAAGTAAAAAAAGTTAAAGTCAGTTGAATAAACGATCAAAAGTATTTCGATTGTTACGATTACTGTCAAAGACAAACAGCACTCTTACAAAATAAAGTAAATAACAAGTTCCAAAAACTACAATCAATTTAGCTGCTTACGTGAGTTAGGACTTTAGGAGTTACATTTTATTGATCCTAAGAAAAAGTATTAGACGAAAAGTTGACAAAAAGTTCATTAAATTTAAAACAAAAAGTCCCATTTACACAGAAACGAGACTGGAAAATAAAGACCATAGCCACTGAGCTGGACAAATAAGTCGGAGGTCACATTATCGATGATAGGTTGAGACTATTTGATTTTCGCCATTTTGGTGCTGAGCGTTTGAGTGAGTGACCGTCCATGGAACTAATATTATGGTTGTCATTTTGTTTTAGTAAGCCTCAACAATTTTTTTACACCAGGGAAGGTCGACAGGGGCGGTTTGAATCGGCACAATATATAACTGTCATTGCGTCTAAAATATCCAGCCTCCAGCGTACTACGTGTAGTATAATTGAGCTCAGTGACCAAAGCCGATCAAAAATTGTCGTTCAACTTTTCCTTCTTGTAACTACTTATTGGTAGAGTTGGTAAATTAAACTAAGTAAAGTACCTTATTTAATCTGTTTTTAATAGATATATGTAAGTCAGTTAATAAGTCAAGAAGTTCAGAGAGAACAACCATAATTTGCGAATCGAAAACGGCTGCCTGAAGAACGGTCCTTCGGTCTTAATGTGGCCAAGTAAAAGAAAAACAAAATAAACTTACCGTTCAGCTCGGATACAACGCCATCTTTGGCTACTTTTTTCGCAGGAACGTCGATGACTTTATCGGTTTTCCACGTTCCGTCCGTAGTTTTGTAGAACCTAAACAAATAAAAAACTATGTGGGAACCGAGTTTTCCAATTCGGTAATAACCTAGAAACCTCTCTTCTCTCTGGTGAAGTTTATTTTCGAAATGATAGCATTTTGGAGAGAGTCTAGAATGCTTGTTTGTTTAGATAGATAGATAGATAATAGTTTATTGCACACTTAATTTAGAAGTAATTTACAAAAGAATAATTAAGAATAAGCGACAATTGGCGCTCTTATCGCTCAAGAGCGATCTCTCCCAGACAACCTTGTTTAATCCACTAGATAGAAATAAGTCATGTAGGTTGGTTGGTGGGCAAATTTATATTTTAGAAACACGATAATATTTATTACATCCAGTTAAGTTGCCCTATAATAAAATTTTGTGTAAAGTTCAGCTTATCTACAACAATATCCTATTCCTTACTCCACAAACAAGCATGATTTCTCACAATAAACGAAATCCCTACAAATCTCATACCTGTAAACGTTGGCCTCGACTGCGCACCCGACAAATCCTTGTGCGGATTTCGGATCATGGAGGAATCTGATCTCCAGGGGCGCGCAACCTTCCTGACCCAAATCGATGACTTGCTGGAGCTCTTGTGTTGACCACTTGTACACGTTTAGCATGGTGCCGTAGCGATCCTTGTTAGTGATATCACCAGGGTGAAATCCACTAGGTATAAAAAAAACCAGAGTCACGTAAAGTTATTTTCTACATCGTTGTCGAAAAAGCTGAGGATTTTAAATTATAATAAATTTGCCGGAGAAACTTTAAAATTAACGAAAAATATTTTGTGAACCAGAGATAAAATCCTCAAATTTGTTATTTCAAGTAGGAAAATCACGAACATTATTAAATTCCAAGACCCTCGAATCAAAACAACTTTACGGCCGATCAAGCAGAATCAATTGAAACAAAAATGGATGACAATTAATCGGAAATAACTCACGATTTGAAGTGCTTGGGCGTTCCCCATTCCGACGCGATCATTACATCATGGTAGGGCTGGTACCAGAAATCGTAACCAAATTTTGCCAATTTGATCCCCTTCGTCCAAGTTCCTGCAAACAAAATTGTCTTACAAAAAATTTAGGATCAAATAACAGCCTAGACGCATTTCTATTGACACATTCATTGGATTCGACCTATCACAGGCACCAGCCTCTTACAAAACAGAGGGGTGAGTCTTTTTGATGTTAGTAACGAGACGTGATCGTGACGTCTCCTTTTTATATAGGGATTTTTGTAGTTCCCTGTCCGCACGATAGAGGCGCGCTGTACCAAATTGTATGAAATAATTTGGCGTGTTTTAAAAAAATATTAACCGACTTCAAATACCGGTTTATAGATAATATTCATCTATGTCACGGACGAACGAAATCACCCCTCCCTTACATTCCCTGACCGAAGGTTCACGTGTAAAATGTTTTGTTAGACACTGGCGACATCTAGTCATTTCAAGTCTAATTTAGTTTGATGACACATGGATGAAACTGTTGACGTCTGTTGCCATGGAAATCACTAATTAGGTGATAATTAAATTATCATATTCTGAAGAATTTTAATAAACCTACGTTTTATGGCGCACATAGCAATTCCTCGAGAATCAAACTTATAGGGGACCACCTCAAAATCAATTGATAAACAACAACGAAACAATCATCAAAATCTATTAATAATTAGCGCATATATCACCAAAACTGTTGTAGCTAGTCGTGATTCTCCAAAAATATTATGTTGCTAATTAAGTTTAACGGGATAAATACTAATCCTTCGGGAATAAAATTTTTATGGGACCACCTCGGGATCATTCTCTATACAAAAGTGAAAGAATCAGTAAAATTGATTACCCATAGGCGGAGATATCAAGTAACATACATACATACATAAAAAAAAACATAAAGCCGAACATAGAACCTCCTCCTGTTTGAAGTCGGTTAAAAAGGAGACGTCACGATCACGTCTCATTTCTAATGTCAAATAGAATTACCCCCTGGTAGAAATTACCAGGGGGTGAGATGTATTTTAGTTATACATAATGATATCATCAAAAGTTGATGATATCATAATGTATAACAGGTAGACTTTCTTTTCAACTAGACTCGAAGCTCACTTCAATTCAATTCAATTTACTTATTTAATTAGAACGGTCATACTAATTACACTAACTAATCAAAATTAAATAATACAATCAACATACAAATTACAAATAACTTCTGGATTAAATAAATCAATAAAAACAACATACCTATTTTAAATAAAAATTAACAATAAAATTACTTATCATTTATTTATTATTACAATAAAGATACTCATACTTCCTTAAGTGTTCCTTTTAGTTATAAGCACCTATTGTGAGAGTCAGATAAATGTATTAATAAATAATAAAAATTGATATTCTCGATCGTACAGATATTCAAACATAATCTCTCTAGGAATATTGACTCCCCAAATCTCAGACTATTAATTACATAAGGCTGTTATTAGATTTCTCATTACTTTTCTATTCGCATGCAGAACAACCTGTCACTTTCAAAGTCTTCGCATCGTTGAACAGGAAATTCCCCACGAATAGGAATTCCAGATTTATCTGCGCAGGTTCTATTGCTTACGCACCTAAGAAATAGATATCGATTACTTGTCCACAATTTAGGAGAACTCTTAAGCCTGGTTCTAATTTTAGGCCGTATGGTCTAAATACACAGTTAATGCCTACACTCTAGGTACACTATAGAATACCCGCGACACGCGTTATAGAATACCCGCGACACGCGTTATAGAATACCCGCGACACGCGTTATAGAATACCCGCGACACGCGTTATAGAATACCCGCGACACGCGTTATAGAATACCCGCGACACGCGTTATAGAATACCCGCGACACGCGTTATAGAATACCCGCGACACGCGTTATAGAATACCCGCGACACGCGTTATAGAATACCCGCGACACGCGTTATAGAATACCCGCGACACGCGTTATAGAATACCCGCGACACAGTCTTGCCCTAGTGCGGGATCCACTGCTAAGTGCTAATGTATACTTTGCATGACATAAGTAGATTTTTTTTTGTAAATTTTGTATTTTGTTTGTTGTACATATACGTTACTTTCTATATATCTAAGCATTGAAGAATAACTTTAGGAAGACAATAAAACTTGTTCAATAATAGATTTTGTCTGAACACCAAATAATATGTATACTGTGTACATAAATAATGATTTTATTTATCGGGTAGTTATATATATAATCATTAACTATGGTAACAAATCGCAAAAGATTAAAAGGTTTTTTTCTTTTTACTATTGACCAACAATCTTATGAATGATCATTGTAATTCTAATACAAAAACTTTTATTTCTACTAATAGACCGTAGCAAGGTAAAAATTTCTACTAATAGACCATAGTAAGGTAAGAATTTCTACTAATAGACCATAGTAAGGTAAGAATTTCTACTAATAGACCATAGTAAGGTAAGAATTTCTACTAATAGACCATAGTAAGGTAAGAATTTCTACTAATAGACCATAGTAAGGTAAGAATTTCTACTAATATACCATAGTAAGGTAAGAATTTCTACTAATATACCATAGTAAGGTAAGAATTTCTACTAATAGACCGTAGTAAGGTAAGAATTCTTAAAAAATATGTTTCTGATACTGTTTTCTCTACCAAAAGAAAAATCTAAGCAATAAAACAGTCAACTGTAATTTAGGCAGGCTTGGATCGTTTGAGGAGGATACACTATGTACCATCTACAAATTATTTCATTTCTAATCAACAAACTCCAAAATAAGGTAATTTTTAGAAAACTAGCAGCGTCATAATATTGAAAAAATAATAAAGATAATACTCGTAAATTATCATATATCTTCATTTTAAATCAAGCATTATCTTTTTTTTTCTCTGTTTTAATATGAATAATGCAACATTTCACAAAATATTTTTTTGCTATTTACCACAGAGAAAAAAAATTTTTAACTCAATTCTTGCTACTAAAAATAAGATAAGCATTTTTAGAGATATTTGTTATTGTAAGTTTAAACAGTATTATTAAATTTTAATTATAAATTATGTACATTTTTACGTTAGTAACGTAAGCATCATTAGGACTTGCAACTCGTTACGTTAGTAACGTAAAGCAATCGAAAGCGTAGTTCAATGTCCGCACGATAGAGGCGCTGCACCAAATTGTATGGAAAAAGGAGACGTCACGAACACGTCTCGTTACTAACTAACGTCAGATGGGACTGTGGGTATCTAAAATATGTAGTGGTATCTATAATATGTAAAGGAAAGGACAACCTACTTTTATCAAATCATAAACATTCCTTACCTTTCATTTTCAACGTCTTCGCATCGATGAGCACGAAGTCCCCCTTCCCATTTTCTTCCTTATCACCCATCGTAGAAATCATGATTTCCCCGGTAGCGAGACAGTGGGTAGTGTGGGGGTAGGTGCAGTTGAATGACCTCATCTCCGAGCCCTCGATCACCTGTCGTTTAAGAGATATGCTGATAAGATTCAAGTAAATTGACTGCTATACTGTTTGGGGGAAATGCTGACGAAAACTCCCTAATACACTGGCCTGCAAACTAAGTATCACACTTTTGAAATTTCTATTTTTTCTGAACTGAAGTTAGAGATATAAAACAAAATAAAACTTTTTACTTATAGCAAATTTTATCAGCTATCTTTGAAACTAATACATTAGTAACTATACATAAGTAACAAATAGATTAGTAGATTGATGATGTTGATTGATGTTGTTTTATATTTTTTTAAGTTAAAAATGTTGATGTTGATTGAGTTTTTGGACACTAAGCTAATTAGTGTCCAAAAACTCAATCAACATTTTATACGTATGTTTTACATTTTACATGTTATTTAATTTTTAATAACTGGCATTGCCTCATCGGCCTCTGATTCCAGCTTCGAGCTGGTTTGGCATACTGAACACGAGGTTTCGGAGCCGATTTCGGGGAATATCCTCCCATTCTTCTATCAGGGCCTGTTTTAGTGCCCTGAGGGTAGTAGGTGGTGGTCTGCGGCTTCTGACTAGCCTTCCTATCTCATCCCAGGCATGCTCAATTGGGTTCAGATCAGTACTTCTTCATGGCCAAGCCATCACGCTGAAACCAACCTCCTGGATATACTCTTGCACGACCTGTGCCGTGTGTAGCCGGGAATTATCATGCATCAGCATCAATCCAACACCCATATTTGCCAAATACGGCCTTGCATACTCATTGAGAATCTCTTGTGCATATCTTACCCCAGTCAGAGTGCCATTTTCTATGAACACTAACTCTGTGCGAACTTCTGAAGATATGCTAGCCCATACATGTACACTGCCTCCACCGTACTGGACTCTTTCTTAGAAGCAGGCTTGAAGGTATTGCTCACCAGGTCTGTAGACACTTCACCTTCCATCAGACAGAAGTGTAAAGTGAAAATCGAGACTCATCAGTGAACAAAATTCTTGACCATTCTTCTTCACTGTATGTGTTTACGGGCGTATCGCAGTCTCGCTACTTGATACTCTCTCTCGAGTTTAGGGCCACTCGCTGGTCTTCGGGGTTTCAGATTAGCTTCAGCAAGTCTTCTTCTCACTGTACTGTCACTTATGTAATCCGTTCGAGTCTGAAGAAGCTGTTGATCTATTGCATTTAGGTGGCGATTTCTCACACAGCGGTAACAATAAAACATAATATATAATTGTAAATCGAAAAGGATTATTTTTGTTTTAAAAGATTTTTTCAGCCATTTCTTAAAAGAAATTTACCGACTATGAACTTTTTATATACAAAATTAAAGTCTTTTTAGAGTCCTTTTTATTTCGAAAATATATCTTGTTGTGTACATAAATACTTATTGCAATTTTTATAAAAATCATCATTGTAAGGTGACTTTTAATTGGGAGGAGCATAATAAAATTCATTTTTGAGTAAATAACTCAGCAAAGGTGACAGGTCCCTCTAATATTTATAAACATGTAGGTAATAATATGTTATATGTAGAAAATACGTACTTATTCCAAAGAAATTAAAAACTATATAAGTACCTAAGTCCTGTTTCTCATTAGAAATGAGACAAGTTTTATAGAAACAAATAACAAATTGGCAAACTCTATCCAGTATGCAACAGTATGCTAAAAGCTCGCAGTTCTCCAAGAAGTTTGCCACCATTCGGTTCAAGTTTGCGTCCAAGTGTTGTGATAATTTTTGCTACAAATTTAAGCAACTTTTAGAAACTACCCAGTTGTAGATCTTGGTATATTTTATTAAGTTATGAATACTTTGTAAAACTTGAGGACTTCTACTTTTATAAAGCTCTATGAATCTTCGTAAATTCATAAGCTTTTTAGCAAACTGCTTAGCTTTTGTATTTTTGTACGTCACCAACTATCACTCAAAGTATGGGCGAACGGTGAAAGGATCGCGGTCGAAAAACGTGTTATCCTTTATTAACAAAGAAAATTACAATCAAATAATAGAAAACAAATAGAACAAGTATTTACAATTGAAACAATTGAGCTAATTGTTTCAATGTACTTGTTGTGTCTGCAGTTAGCTAACTGCAGACGGTTGCAAACAATCTACAGGCAGCTCAACTGATCCATATCAATACCAGTTGGAAGCGTCCCCAAGATGCTGGCTGCAGCTATTATCCTTAACAATATAGACCAATATCAAATCAAAACCAATTAGGTAGGTACTTTTTTTTCTTTAGGCCTTCAAAATAAGCTCATTGACAAGTAAAATTTTAAACTAAATTATCATAGGTAAAATTCAAATTGCATTTTAATCATGAAATTGTTTTAATTAAAATACCACTGGTATAAATAAATAAATAAAAAAAATAGTATCATCAACTGTTATCAGCTCATGGTTGTGTTTATAAAATTATAAATAATATTTCTGCTATCTAAAAGCTACAAAGCTAAAAGCTACTAAACACAGAAATGTTTCAAGAATTTCTATAAAATGTACCTATAATCTAACAAGTTTAAATCTCAAGACGGGTAAAAGGATAGCAGATTGGGAGATAAAACAAGAACTCATTAAAACAATAGGATAAATTGGGACGATAAATATCAGTAAATTTAATAGAATATTAGGTAGCTGTTTGGAGTTTTACTAAAGAGAAAATCAGAACAGGAACGTTCAATTCGGAATTATCTTTTAAACTTGAGCTTTAGTTCACTTCTACGTATTGATAATAAAGGTAAAACTAAATTTTTAAGAAGAATTTTACTACAGCGCATGGGTAAATCAAGGCAGTAAAACACTGAAAATTAAAAAAGTTCTATTTTGTGACTGGCATAAAATGCAGTTTTAGTTAGTAGTTAGTTTTAGTGCTATTTACTCTGAAATGGCATGTGGCACAAACAAATTTACGAAGCTTTTGGATTTCAGGTTTATAAAACTTGTATTGAAAACAATTTGCAAATTAAATACCTTTATAAATTGCAGTGAATTTGTCTGTTGGTCTTAAGTCTACAACATCAACCTAACCGGACCTGATCAAACTAGTGAGATCCGGGGGTCAAGTCACTCTTTCACACTAAACACACCTTATGAATCTCAGGTTTCCTCGGATCCGTGCCAACATCAACAGCGAAGATATTGCCAGACTGCAGTGCTGGAAGGATGAGGAGGTTCCTCTTCAAGGAATTGTCACCGTGGCAGCTGGAGCAGACGTTCCAGCCGCTGTGGTGAAGCTCATCCTTTGTGCTGCCCGTGTAGGTTCGGTGAATGACCTGCGAACGGGCTGAGTGAGAACTAACCTTTTTTAATTTACGCGATTGAACATATTTAACGGGTATTGTTTTTTTTTTGCTGAAATATCCGGAAAAATAGGTAAATAAATAGTTATGTTAGAATGTGTTAGAACTATTACCGGGATGTATATTTAGCACGTTAAGATGTTAAGATGACAGTTCACAATTTCAAAAAAACCAACCCATGTTTTGCACGAGACAGCCAGCTCAGAAACAAAAAGTCTTTTAGGTCTTGTATCTCAGGCCAAGATTAATTTTAGAATAATTTTTCAACTGAGTGTGTTTGAAGTAAAACTTTATCTTCACTTATTGGCCTCCCTGCAAAACTAGACTCGACCAATCTAATACTGGGCTAGCAGCGGTAATTTACTTCTAAAATACCATAAAATAGGTCCAACCGACCCCTAGGTACAGACAGTGAGTACGGTTGAGTATAAACCATATGGCTCAATTGTCCTACTCAGTCTTTCACCTGTATAAAATGTTGGAGGTGATATCGGTCATTTATCCCAGCTTCTAATTCGCTTTCCCAAAGAGATCCATCGTCTTAAGTCCCCGTAGCAAATCCCCGAGATATATTGCATTCCTCCTGTTAATATAGATTGGTGCTCTTGCTTATTCTGTGCCTGGACTGCAATGTACAATTTCTTAGGCAACATTTACAATGAAAACTGTTTTGATATCTGAGGGGTGAGTCTATTTGACGTTAAATAACAAGACGTGATCGTGACGTCTCCTTTTTGTATGGGCTTTGCGTAGTTTTCTGTCTACACGATAGAAGCGCTGTACCTAATTGTATGGAAAAAAGAGACGTCACGATCATGTCACGTTACTAACTTCAAATAGATTCACCCCTCTGATAAAGACTAGTAGAACGTAAAATGTTGCTAGCAACATGACGGGTTACAACATTATTGGTTAACATTATTCACAGCTTTGTATATTTTTACACTACTTAGTTGAATATTTTTCGTTGGGATTGCATTGCAACTCAGTCACAACACAAGTCACAAATAAATAGACTTTTGGTGACGATTTAATCGGAAGACGACCGAGGCACAGAGAGGAACCTAGTTGAGGTACATTGTTGCGTCTTGTCACCACATAAATCCTGGGTTTTAATGAACTAACAAAAGCCGGTAGCGTGTTACCAGTTGAAAGGACCGGTTTTGTGTGCAAACTCACCTTAGACCTCGGATTACCGGGAATTGCCATCGTACAGGACTAAATGGCCAGCAGTATAACATTTATTCACTTATTAGTGCGTAATTGTGAACATTCTACCGATATTACTTTTTGGGGTTCTACTATTTCCAAAAGAAACTTGCCTTAGTACCAACCTATTAGAGGAGGATAATAGTAACTGAGGCTTTTATTATTTTGTTAGTTGCCGGGAAAAACTATGTATATTTGGCCTTATTACAAGTTAGAAAGAAGGTAGGTATTGCTAGAAGGTCATAATGTGATCTTATGTCAGGTCACCTTAATATACGGGCCTTTGTCTGCCACCAATTAATTATAAACTGATTTTATGACAATTTTTATTTTAAAGTCATTTACCGTGATTAAAGTATTGAGCTTTCCAATATTTCGGCACAGTTTCATGCGTCATGATCACGGAATAACTGAAGGCACTGCGAATGAGTTTTTATTAGCAGACATACCGATCTACCGTGTTCTTCTCACTTTTTGTCTTTTGCTACGAACGTTACCCCTACCACCCGTTTCATTGTAGAACTTATCAGAACACGGCACAATTTGAACATCACTTCTTCGGTTTTTGCACATTCTCACCACCGGGTTCCAGGTTCCGGATAATTGGAAACCTTCTTCTCGGTTGAAGTTCCTCTCACTCTCGAAATACTCCATCCAAATATTGGCTACTACGGGGGCGACTGGACTTCCCATTGCTACTCCGTCAATTTGAAGATAGTATTGCCATCTGTATATGAAGAAGTTTGTGGAAAGAATATGAGGTAAAAGCTTGGCGTACTCTGCAGTGATACCGTATTCTTGTATTCTGGGTGCGACAACCTTCATAAAGTCTTCTAGAGCGAACGTCCCTCTAGAAGACTAAAGAGTGATTCTACGTCAAAGCTGACCATAACTTCGGTGTCATCTACCTCTATCTGCTCTAATACCTGTATGAAATGTCGTGAGGCTTTTACAAAGGATGTTTTTCGCCCTGCCGTTGGTTGCAACACTGCTACATGCTTCGCCAACTCATAAGTGGGAGAGTCTATTTGACTCACAATAAGTCGTAACGGAGCATCCTGCTTGTGCACCTTGGGGAGACCGTACAATTTGGGTGGCTGGATGATCTTCGGACGTGAAACTTGGTTACCTCTTCTCCAAGGGCGTGTTGACAATCCTTGCTCAACTTCTGGGTACTGCGATGTGTTCGTGCATTTGGGTTGTAGTTGACGGGCTTGTAGGTATTGGCGTCATTATGCAAACTACGGATTTTATCCTCGTAATCGGTGACGTCCATCACGACCGTGGCGTTCCCTTTGTCTGCTTTTTTTTTCTTCGTCCTGGCGTAATTCCTTAAGCGCGACCATTTCTTCTTTAGTGATGTTCGGTTCTGGAGGTTTCCCATGACGGAGCACAATAGCGATCTTGTCTCAGACACTTCGTGTCGCTATTCAGTATCCTATAGCGATTGACTGAGACAAGACATCGAGAGTGAGTTTTTATTGGTATGTCTGCCAATGAAAACTCACTCGCAGTGCCTTCAGTTATTCCGAGATCATGGCGCATGAAACTGTGCTGAAATATTGGAAAGCTCAATACTCAAATCATGGTAAATATCCCGTTGTAAATGACATTAGTGTTAATAACCATGATGGAATTAAAACATTTAATTTTTTTTTTAATTTTTTTAATTTATCTATTTATTGCATCAATTAAGGTACATAGATTTGTCAGGATTTTTATATAGGTAATCACGTCCAAGGAACAATAGCGTTTCGGCACAGGGATACACAACTCTCACATACCTACTAACGCTTTACCTACCTACAAACACAGGAATAAGTAATCTCAATTAAAATATTAATTCTATGTTCATAACAAGAAGGTCGAAAATGCTCTGACCGCATACTTGCGAGTTGGCAGCTAATGAACTATTATTTGAGACAGCGCAATCAAGCCTCGTTTTCGTTTAATTTCCTCATTTTCCTTCTTTGGCCGTTTTCTTAGCTAAGGAACAGAGATAAGTTATGCACTATTTACGTTCTACCTACATACAGTAACTCAATTATATCTAACCCGAGGAATGTAACATTCTGAATAAATCCTGAAGGGTTTAAAGAATTTTAAAATGTAAAACAAGAATAGGTAAGTTTTTAAAAATTAAATAAAATACAAAATACAATTTCGAAGTTTAATCAGTCATCAGCGCGTTTTCAAATGAGATGGAACATTGTCATAGTAAAATGGGCATGCACCTGCACAGCCCAGACGAGCTAAGAGACATCACCCCGAAGAAAATCCTACAGTTCCTAATAGTGCAAAGGTTTGTGGTAAATTATGAACGCCGCAGCTTCAAGACTGAACACACAAAGTGTCGATCACAAATAGGCCTATCATGGCCGCAGTGACACGAAAGCTATCTAAAGTATATAAAAATAAAACAATAAGTTAAATGTGCGACCGTACGAGGTTCAGTCCGAAATGGTTCTATCGTTTTCTGATCGCGCTGGGATTTTAAGTAGAATTTTATATGAGGGATCCTACCGAGGTACGAATAATAAATAACGATGAAACTAAAATCGTTATTGCATTTCACTGTGTCCATCAGAGTTTAAAATAAACAGTCAACATTAGATAGCGTACAATAAATGTCATGTCATTGGATAGCTGATAAAAAGTGATTGCACTTTTCATATCAAAGAAGTCAAGTCAAGTCTAACAATGAAAGTGATTTCATTTATTATTTAACACAATATGCAGACGACGACCAAAGTCACTATACCACTAGACCAAAGTCTACTTTTAAAAAGCGATACCTACCAATTATTAGCTGTAGATTTTATTTGTAGTATACAGGGTTACTGGTTAAGTCGTTCTTGACGAGGTTGTAGTTTCCATCATTACTGACTAATTTGACATTAACATTAAACAACTTAACCGATTCCGAGATATTAAAATATAAAAAAAAAACCTTTCCCCCTCTCTACGGACTGCATATAACCCCAGAACATGCCATTTCATGTTCTTAAACTCCACTTCCAACTGCGCTAGATGATGGTCAAGCCTCAGAGTGCGTCCGTTAAACGTTGCCAGGGTGAGATCTTTATGAGAAGTGTGGTAGCCTAAGGTAGGCCGGTGATTCCTAGCACCCCCTGCTCCGCCGTTACCGTGGCCGCTACCATGGCCAGGAATAGCGAGGCGACCGGGAACTTAGGGCCATTTCCTGTGTCGACTTATCCCTGGGGGGGTAATGGCCATAATCTCCATGCTGGGCATGCGAGTTGAGGATCGCAGTTCGTTGGTGGAGTTGTTTTGCAGGTGGCGCTGCTACCCGTCCCCCGGTGTATGTCCCTTAGTCGCCTCTTACGACACCCATGGTGAGAGGTGGGATGGCGCAATTCTAAGCTGGCAGCATACGGCATCAAAAATGCAAGTAAAAATTGCAGGTAAATAAACAAAATGGCTCGTAGTAGACGAATGATAGTTAAAAAAATTAAATAATGATGGAAACTACAACCCCCTCAAGGATATAGGTCGACTTAACCAGTAACCCTATATACTACATAAAATTCTACAGCTAATTTGTATCGCTTTTTAAAAGTTTACCCTATGTAGCGACTTCTGTCGTCTGTTTTCTGTCATTGGCTGCATTTTTATTACGAATACAAACAGTCAGCGAAAATAGTATGATAAACTCACGAATACATCTGAAAAGACCAGCTGCCCCCTGCCTGCTGCTGCTGGAGGCCAGAGGGCATACCTACACTGCATTTTCCGAGCCGTTCCACCCAAGAACACGTTTACCCCAACGGTTGTCAGTAGTTCGGGTATTTCTGCTACTTCAGCTTGCTTACTATTTGAGCTCTGTCGCCAGTGTTGAAACAAAGCCCGCGTACTTAGAGAAAGGGATTGGTTTTTTTTTTCTACCTAGTTGGCAAACAAGCATGCGGTCCGCCTGATGGAAAGAATAATAAAGAATAACGTCATCTCTCATGTTGTACCTACCGCTCAGATCGGATTCGAACTGAGCAGGACAGCATGAGAGACGGCATCATTCTCAATCCTTAGAAGTGAGTGATGTCCTAATATACCTTCATATTGTAGAGCTAAATTTCGGCAACAGCGGCGGCTAGTCTCAACGGAAATCACAATAAGTGGTTAGTCCTGCTCCTGACCTCTTCCCGGTCATGTCGATCTACCGTCCCATCGGATTCTAAAAGTACACAGTTATTATACCAATTATTTTACCTGACAGTAGGTTGGTGACTCTGGGTTAACATCGACAGTGGACAAGTAGTCCTGCTTCGTCTGATCTGGCTGAACCGTCACCACGTACAGGAGTTCTTCTCTCGGGCCGTTATTAAATGCGTCCAACGGAGACGCATAGCCGGGGCCTTTGCCTGTTAATATAAAGCTAATTAGTATTGTGAACTTATTTTAGGTTAACTTGGTCAGCTCGCTTAACATTAATCTTAATAACATTACTTAACATTAATGTGGTTACCTTAAAATTAACTTGCTAACTTACTTAACAATGATAGTATTCTGACGTTGCAAATTAACCGATTCAGATGATTCTTTCGATTATTTATAGAGATATATAGAGAATGATCCCGAATTGGTCCCATAAGAGTTTTATTACCACGGGATTATTAGTCCAGTAAAATTTGAGAAATTAGGAATATAGTAATACAATTTATTCATAAAGCCGATTTCCAAAATACATTTCTGCGAATATATCTTGTTGTAAGTATATAAGTTTGAAGTCAGGTTTTAGTATCTGCGAAAAAGATCAAATTATAGTTTAGTGTTCAGCGAAATATGAACTTATATTTTTTAATAAGTAATGCTTTAATTTTCTAGAGTGGTCGTGGGCACTCGTTCGCATTTATCGAAGAATGAGAAGGAAGAACATTACTCGTCGCTTACTTAGTATGGCCAGATCTACTGATGTAATAGTAGATCTATATGTTTTTCGAATTTTTTGCACACTACTAATTTTTTCCTAAAAATTCAGAAAACCTCTCTGCTTTCTTTGAGGATGACCTCTTATCAATAAAACACAATTATAATTCAACTATATGTTATATTTGAAAGCCTCTAACTGTTATTGTGATAATAACTTAATCACAATAAACACATTATTTTTAGGGTTCCGTAGCCAACAAAGAACCCTTATAGTTAAGATGATTACAGAAAAGGCATCTATTTTCATAATCTCAAAGGTGTAAATTAAGAATAATAAATAAGTCTAAAATGGTGGTATTTTTAAATGCTATTTTTTTCAAGAGTGGTGATTATGTTTTCGACTAACTCGAGGGTGCAGATTACAAATAAGCGGTGTTTTTTCTAAAATGAAATGAACGATAGTTTTTGTATCCTTTAATTGTACTAATGGATATTGTTTTCGACTAACTGTCTATATGCACCACCTCGACGACGTGACGTGCACGACGACGTGACGGGCTGTAGATGGGCGCCATCGCTGCCGTGTGATCCAAAATGGCACGTCTGAATGTTTTTTTATCCTCGCCTACCACATGGTGTGGGTTAGTGTGGGTGTGTCAATTTAAAATAGTGTGGACAATTTTTCGATTCAGGGGAAGTTTGCGAATATAGAACTTTAAGTGATTTTTTTTTAATCGAGGGAGGGGGTGGTGCTTCCCTTGCCAACTACACAATTGGTTTGGAAAATGTGCCCCCTGCGGGTCGCACCGCTGAGACTGGGCAGTGCAATGCTTTAGAAACCGGTAATAAAGAATACAAAACTATTGAACACGTGTTTCAGGATTATTCTAAATTTTCCTGAAAATGGAGTAAATCGGGTTATTAATGTTTGTGATTCGTTTTTACAAAACTACCCCTAGGGGGTGAGCAACCAATTTCCACGCGAAAGAAGCCACAGGGCGCAGCTAGTTTGAGTATAGTTTTTCAATAATTAATATTTGTATTAAATAATCACAGTCTTCTATTGAAGATAATCTTGGATGTGAATTGCTTTTCTCAATTTTCAAGAACTACGCAACAGCAACATTGAAAACAAATTATCTATGATAGAAATATCGAAGAGTGCACGAGAATGCGGTTTTGGCGGGGCTCATTAAATGTATATCACCTGATATTTTACCCCGTGATACTGCGTATCACTTGGTTAAATATCAAAATATCACGTGATACTGAGAATGGCGAGAATTTTCCCCCAGTTGAAGTTTTCAGGGTAACAGCATCGATAATATTTCAAACATTGTCTACAAGTGAATTTCCCTATCGCCCCTCGACCGGCTAATTATCCAGTGCTAAATTTTAACAAGGCTCTCTTAGGATGCCAGTGCAGGTAGTAAATAAACGAAAAACATGCTCACGTTCTAAGATAAACAAGTCAACCAACGAGCCAAGCCTAAGCTTGGTTCTAGAATCCAAGATATTTATGTCAACAAAGAACAATAATGAATTAAATCTTCACAAAAACTGATAACGATAACAGATACAAGGTAACAATAATGTATTCGCTGTATTATGTATTGATTTGTTGATGTTTGTGCAACAATCGCAGCAAAAAAGATTCATTATCGAGTTTTAAAACGGATGAACAAGGAATAAAATGATGAATGAAAGCTTTCAAAACCAAAAATTGTTTCAAATAAAAATATACCAGAAAAAGATACCAGTGTATTAAATATTTTCCAGCAACATTTATTTTATTTTGTATTAGTAACTTAAATTTTGGTTACACAAAATACTTAGGAGGATAGAACCGAGTATAGACCGAAGGGGGAAGAGGGAAAGGGAAGCTTTTGTGACTAGACAAAGTCCTCTTATGAGACTCAGTTGATTAAAGATTATGATGAGGCTTAGAATAATCCAAACTTCAACGAAAATCAGTACGGGTTTTCCATAATAATGAATTAATCCACCCTAATGAAACCATTTAGCATGCTCAACGGAGTACGAAAAGTTGGTAAATAGACAAACAATAGCCTTTTGATAGGATTACCCAAACAAAGGGGGTAATTTATATGCAAGCGTTACCTGACGAGATTACTAAAGGACAGGGGTTCTTACCCCACGACGTACCCTCATTCTGTGCAACGGAAAATAATGTTTTGATTCCTATCGACGATTTATTGAAGGTGACAGGTCCTTTACGAGCGGGCCTTTGGGAAAAATTGGGATTTAAAATGAAAATATGGGTGCAAGTTTATGAAAAAAATAATTAGTTTTTAGCGTAGGTGTTTATCCGGTTGTCATGTGTAATAGGCCTTCTTATTCTCTATTAAATTAAGTGTAATTTATATAATAATAATAATAATGAATCTTTATTTCAGACACGAGATCCATTTTACATACTCGTAGGTACAATTCAACATAGTAATTACATGAAAAATAAATTAGGAGGGACCTACGTCAAAAAAATTACCTATTAAAAAATATTCTAGGTGGCAATAGCCACCCACCGTTTGTATATTTCTGACAGGATCAGACGATCTGCCGTACTCCTAATAATTGAGTTTTTACACATATCACCTCTGGACATTAAGGAGGCTATTCTCTCTCTGGATGGCATGGAAAGAGTCAACACGGGCTTCAGTGTAGGTACATTTCTGAAGAGCTGCAATAGCGCCTCAGTCCCATGAGATGCCTGAAGACGTTGCTGTACGTCATTCTTATATTTAGGTTAGTATTGGTGTCAATTCAGATGTCGCTAAAACTATACTAAACTAATTTGACAGCACTAAAATTGTCACCTATCACAACGATCGAAATAAAAGGGATGACATTTTTACTCTGTCTTTGTTTAGTATTGTTTTGGCGACATCGGCGACATCTGAATATATTACCTACATACTAAGTAGGCATGTATCTATTAAGCGGCATTTGTTTATGAAGTTAAATATAGGACATACCTATATCGGCGCGGCGGTGGCAACAGCAGCTTGTCTAGTTTTTAACCCGATAAAAAAGCCTGACCTTGATACGATCTCTAGAAAATGTAGGTATACACTGCGGTTAATATTTCTCAAAAGTTCAAACAGATTCAAAAGGCTATATCTAAACAGCGAGATTAAAATCAGTAGGGATTGAGAAACCTCATTTGAGTTTCTTTGAAGTTCCGCCAGAGGGCGGGAATGATAAATTGCAAGGCGCTTGATGTGTCTTACACTTTTTTCTACATTCTGACCCTTTCCGGTTTCTTTATTTCGTTTATCACGTGACATGGACATGGACGAATAAGTTTTTTACTGGCTGTGGGGCTTAAAAAACAAAGGAATGTTGCTTTTCAGTAAAACTTCCTATCTTCAATATTTCTGGTACTTGCCCTCCATGTTAAACGACCTTGGGAACATTGTATATCTTCCTTACCTAAAAAAAATATATACTAACCAACGCTACGTTTATTCAGTAACCTCACTGAATAAACGTAGCGTTTGTGATGTATAACAATAGATCACAAAGGTCTAGAGAAGGACCTTCGGAATTCATCAACCATTGTTGGCTAAATTATTAATGAGCCACACAAAGGAATTACTTAATTAGAAAACAAAAACTTGTAAACAAACAATTCACAAATGAGAAAGCAAAAAGAAACTTTCCACAACTGTATGTATTATGTATCTACTATGTGTTATGTACCCATAACACAAGCACTGCTTAGCTTGGAGCTAGATGATGCTGTGAGAATTGACCAGCATTATTTATTATAATGGAGTTGATAACTCCAAACCTATAAAGCGTACGAATGGAATTATTTCTATAAACTAGATAACTTTGATTTCTAATAATGTCTCTTTGTGAGTTCAAGTTGTTTTAAAGCAACAAATATATTTAATTTGGTAGGTAACTACTTGTACTTAATAAACGTTTCTCTGTCATATTATAAGTATACCTACCACTAATAACGCTTTATATAATTAAAACGCTAGTTGGTTATTTTACTTAGTGTTTTTAATAAACTGAATTGATATTCAAATGCTGATTAAATGAAGAAAATACAAAAATACTCACAGCAAGACATCACAAGCGAACAAAACGACCGCACTCAAGAACCGGCTTCTAGCCAATGATGAAGTAAATAAACATCAGTCATCCATCACTCGATCGAACAATACACCTACATAAACATACATGATAATGATAACTATATATTTATCTCTGCACTTTGCGATAATGTACAATCAAGACTGAATTCAATCGAGAAAAATTTACGCGTGGAATTTTATATAAACACTGCTGTTCGTGGCTTCGCACGCGCTTTTCAAGTAGGTTGCCTATGTGGACGGACATAATACCCGGGATACTATTTACCTCCCTGCCAAATTTCATTGAGATCCGTTCAGCCATTTAGTCGTGGAAAGGTAATAGACAGACATACAGAACTTTCGAATTTATAATATTAGTATGGATCAAAATAATGATGCCAAACCAACTAATTGTCTAATTACGGGTATATCATTGTGATTTTGTGTTACGAGTAGCGGGTTAGTCCCAGCAATGGGAAATCTATTGTTCTCTGAATATTTAACTTCATACATTGAGTCCCAAGCAATGTGACGACATTTTAAATCGACCAATATAAAGTTATTTCCTTCCCAGTGAATGCCAGGAGTTTTCGGCAAGTACAGGTAACGCAAAAAGCCTAAGACATAAAAATTCGTTTACTTACCCATGTATGTATGTAACCTAGTTTGAATAGCAGGGATGTTAATAGAAGACAGACTAGATTTTTATGTATTTATTTTATTTGTGGGTGTTTTACTATAATAATATTATAGATGCATGTTACATAATGTCACAGAAAACAATTAAGTACTTCTAGGGTACTTAAGGCCGAAATCTCTAAACCAACTAGGATTTTTGGTTTAGTGATTAACAGTTTAGTATCTACCTAAAAGTAGTCTGCGTAAAGTTTAAACTAGTAAGATTTGTCTGGTTGTTGCGAGATAAAAACAATATTTTACTGGCATTGTTATCGTTATAAACCAAGACGTAAATCATAGCAATAAAAGTATCTAAGATACTAAAGTCAAACGTATGGTACTTACGTGCTTGCAATACGAACTCCTTGCAACACAAAACACTTAAATACATTATTGTCAGTTCAATAGAATCACGTTCACAAAAGTACTTTAAAACAAACTAGTCTATCGTGAAAGGAAAACTTTTCTTCTCCGATTATGAACGTGGGGATGGGTATCCTGCATGATTCTCCTTAGACTCGCATGCTGGTGGAACTCATGCCTGATGGATATATGCCTGCTTATGTTCTTGAAAAGGATATGCCACAACGCTTTGTCCTTATTCTTCCACAATATATCTGCAGTCTTCTCCTTAATCCTTCGCATATTTTCCTCGAGCCTCCTCGCTTTTATTTCCATTTGTATGAGCGAGCGGGTTGTATTTGTCAAAAGTCTGTAAATGTATTCTTTTCTCGTTTTGCGCGGTTCCGCCGTGCTTCCATTTGTCAAAGGCTCGTACTCGCTGTCGTCGAACTGTGTTTCATCTGTTTCGAGTTTTTCGTTTCGGTATCGCAATAAAACGCCTGTAAGTAATATCGCGAGCGCAAAACTAAGCAGCATGAATAGCTTCGCGTGATTGTAAAGGGGTTTTACTATAAAATTCATGTCAGGAGCTTTTGTGGAACATAGTTCGGTCAGGTTGTATCGGGGTGCATGGTTTGTTTACCGTTCAAGCAACAAGTCACGTGGTATAGCGGCGGAGCGCGAGTGGCGCCCTCTCGCGACGTTCGCGCAAACGGCACTGGCTGGAATGAAAACACGCCGGTGCGTCGCACCCTACGAATTTCCCCAATGACTTTTCCACTTGGATGTGCGAAGTAAAAATGGACGAGGTATCAACGAATCTTAGTAATTGAGTCTTTTAATTAAAATATGAAACTGACTTGTAATAATGACAAGGTTTTGTAGAGGGTCTACGAAACCTTTTTTTTTTTCCTTTTTGGCTGCATGTATTTATTTACGGTCACTAACTTCTACTGGTATTTTTTACGTGGCAGCTCCGTGCTTTAAACTTTGCCTAACTTACTCACAGGGCTAACTATTTACCTTTGAACAGCGTGAACTTGACATAACTTGACTTAAAATTCTACCCTATCCGATCGTTTCATTCTTCTTGACCCATAGGCGCGTGAGGGGTAGGTCCAAGTCTGTTACCTTGCGTAACGTCGCGCGTCGGTTACGTTGTTAGCTCAACGTCTTTGGTTCACTATATTTTTCGTCTGACATTCACTAAAACAAGAAAATAACTTAGTCAAGCCGTAAAAGATTCAATATACAAGTATGTAACAAGCCAAATCAAGTCAGTAATGGACAAATGCACGATTCAGAATCAGATTGATCCACTACTGCTCTAAAAAAGTTAGAGCAGTAGTAGCCTCACTACATTTCTGATTTAGCTATGTGTTCAAGTAATATAGGTTTGAGGAGGTTGCGGGTTCGATTCCTGCCTTGGGACAAATGTTTGTACGATCTGCAAATATGGGTATTTTCTATGTATAGTAAAATATATTTATCTATGTAATGTATTTATTATAAAGTTGTATTAAGTGTATCAGTCATCTATTACCCATAACACAAGCTCTGCTTAGCTTGGGGTCAGATGATGTTGTGTGCATGGATTGTCCAGAATTATTTATTTATTATTTATTTAATATGCAAGCTGGATTCAACTTTATTTTTGTCCTACTGTTGGGCAAAACATTATCCTGAGCCAGTTGGACCCACGCTCTACCAAAAACGCCCAAAAGTAAAATCCGAACTGAATTATCTTTTTTGTTTTAAAAGCGTTTTATTAAAAGCAATAGATCCGCGCAGTCGGTCCATCGCTCCTGTTGGTTCAGCACAGCTGCCAACAAAAGATAAGGGACCCTTTCTTTTAACTCGCCTAAAATTGATTCCTGGACAGTAATCCCCTAAAATATTTAACAGCTTCGCAATAAAAGTATACAGAAGGTAACTGAGAAGGGTATCGATTAGTCTTTTGCAGTCCGTTGACACCTCAGTTGATAGTTACTTTGCAGTCCGTTGACACCTCAGTTGATAGTTACTTTGCGTTTATTTTCAGTTAGCCTTCAATATCTAAACAAAAACGTCTTTGTGTACCACCGCTGACCTGACAAAGTTGTTAAAGTTGTACTGAATCACTCAAAAACATTGGAAAACTACAATAAAATTGGAAATTAGTCGCAAAAGCCACGAAACAAAGAAGAGTTCGTATAAAATAGTTCTGGTATATCCTATCCGTCAGGCGCAGGTTTAGCCGAAGACAACAAAAAAACTACTAAATGAATCGAGCTGAAATTTGCCACACATGATATCAAAATCTGGATCTGGATTAACATTCCAGATTAAGATTTCTAAAGGCTACTTTTAATTCCTAAAAACCGCGTGCAAAGACGCTCTGGTAGAAGCTAACATAACAATAAAACAAAATAGTGGTTCTCCGAGTAACTAAGGATTTTCACAGAGAAAAAAGCTTGATTAATACAGTGTTTGCCGAAATAAAATAACCATTTTCCATGCAACTATTTTTCTTCTTTTAGAAGGTTTCTGTCGTTTCATTATACTTTTCCTATAGCCAGAGTTTGCAAAGCTTACGCCCGAATACTCAAACTCAACTCAGATTCAAGCACGTCTTAAGTGACGAATTTTTGACACATTTTCATTGAAAACTGTCAAAAAATCACTAGTTGAGACGCGCTTAAATATGAGTTGCGTTCGAGTATACGGGTGCTAGCAGAGGAAATTCCAGCTGCTTATTTATTTCTAAGAAATGGAAGCCAATGCACGATAGTATGAAGCAAGTGTTTCATTATTATTTTCGTTGTTATTTTACAATTTCATTGACTGAAGTTATTAAGAAAAGTGCTCCTCTCACATAGTGTCTTGCAAATTTATTTATTTATTCTTCAAATGTACATGTACCTACTCTATTTTAACAGGTGTAGGAGGTATTCAATGCAATAGAGTAGGTACCTAGTCTTCATATTATTTAACTTATTTATAATTATTATTGTTCTTCTAAAAGAGATTTGAGATAGATATCAAGACAAAATTACTGAAACTACCTTCTAGAAACAACAGCTATTTTTATTTGTCGTATCGTATCAATACCAGTCGGAAGCGTCCCCATGACGCTGGCTGCATTGCCCCGCTGTATAGCAATGCTGATGCGCTGCGCCAGATACCCGCCAGCTCTCGGGTCACGCGTTTATTATATAATGATTATGATTGTAAATGTCAAGCTGTCCTGAATTATCTCAACAAAGAAGGTAGGTACTACCATTAACGACTCCTATGTGGCATGGGACTATGTGTGTAGATACTAAACAGTACCCTCTACAAACAAGAATTCATTCTCGCTCGAGGGGCAGTAATCGAGTGTGTTTTGTCAATTAGGCCTCCTCCACGGGGCTCTAAATTCCCATTTGGTAGAGTTGTCTCTCTGATTATCCATTTCGAAGGGGCGCGGTCGGAATTTATAGTTCTCTGGATTTAAAGCTGTGGAAGTTTCATACAAAGTTTGTTCTGGTTTTGTCGTTATAGCTGTAGATTTGGTACTTAACTGAATTTTAGTAATGAGTGGGTTAAGTAAATTCTGAGCCCTACTGATATTATAATAGCAAACGTTTGTGAAGATATAAATAACGTTACCAAAGATTACCGACAATTAATACTACCCGATTTATTTTTCAGAAATGTTTATGGTAAGTTAGACCCATGTTAGAACTATCACAACGACCTCTGTGGCGGAGTGGGCGAAGGTCCGCTTGCGACGCAGGAAGTTGCTGGTTCGATTCCTGCTTCGGGACAAATATTTGTACGCTCTGCGGATATTTGTGCCGGGTGATCTGGGTGCTATAAGTATACCTATTTAAAAATATTTATCTTTGAAATGTATTAAGTATATCAGTTATCTAGTACCCATAACACAAGCTCTGCTTATCTTGGGGCTAGATGATGCTCTGTGGATTGTCCATCATTATTTATCAGTAGTAGATTAAGAATATGTTTGATTCAAAAATTAAATTATTGACTTCTACCGGGATAAATGCTGCCATAATCAAAACTTAGAGAACAACCGTTCATGCACTAAGGTTTAGAGTACCAATAATAAAAACTTTTGGACAGGTTAGTCCCCCGATCATAATTCTTGCTATGACTTCGAAATTAATAGTTTTTTTTTGCCAAGCGTTCATATAAGTTCCAAACCTTAGCTCGCTTCTAAAATTCTGTATTAAAATAGCTCCAACTCTCAGTCCATTAGGACAGCGAGTAGTCTAGTCTCAGCATTATGAGGATCTATTGTTGATTGTACAAAACCCACCCCGTGTTTTATACAGTGATTGTTCAGAGTTGAAAAATAGTCCTATTTATTTTGTTGGAACACTACTCGTTGCAGCTGTTTACAAAAATAACCCCTTAAAAGATGTAAGCACTGTTTCTATGTGTTTTGTTCCTTACTGGAAAGTATAGCCATCTATTTACCTACTTATACTCCAGCCAAACTCGATGTGAATTGTTTGTAAACAAACAAAAGAAAAATAAATTAAAACCAGTGCTTCGCATTTCCCTGAGTTTGAAACAGTTGTTAATATTATTAATTATTGAAGAATTGATCTTAAATTGACAAGGAATATAAATTGCTTATAAAATACACGGCAACAAATCAGATGTATAAGTGAATTTTAGGTAAAGTATGGGTGGTTTGTTTACAAACATTTCACATCGAACTTGGCTGGACTATGTACTTCATGATTTCGTTGAAAACAATAGTGATAACAATGATTTTGTTATCCCATTTTGCAGTTTCGCGCTGCGTCATTTATGCATTGATATTCTTGGGCCTACTCGTTTGTTTCCTCAGCAAACAAGCTGTTAATTTTATCGAGTTATGCCGGATTCGTCCCACTGGCTTCGGGCCAAAGTAGTCCGAATGCGGAAAATCAAATTCAATGCTAATTTCATTCCTGATTCGTCCCACTTTTTAAAGGCAGACTTTAGTACTGGCAACCACATGTCTCGTGTAAGAAGCGGCCCCACGCAATGTTTTTTTTTTTTTGAAAAATCTGTTTCAAAACATTCAAAAATAGGTCTCTTTTTTATCTCAAACCTGGATCATTAAATGAGATTATAAAGTGGTAGATCTTTTTAACCCGCAAGATATTTTTGTCTGTATCGTTGCTTTGTGGTCCAAATGACTGATTTTCTGTACTATTTAACCCTCGATAAAAAAGAGAGTGTGTGTCTTGTGTGTGTATCTGTTCATGGTGTCGTACTTCCAAAACTATTATAATCAATTACCCATTAGATTTCTTTTTATTTGAAATTTGTCTTGCGTGTTTTTATATCATCATCATCATCAACCTATATTAGTCCACTGATGGTCATAGGCCTCCCCTAATAAGACAGGGCGTCTTCAGGTTGCCGCATCTAGCATCTACCTGCAGTCTTTTGAAGATCGTCATGCCACCTAGGCACACCTACACGACGTTTGCCGAGTCGCGGTCTCCAATCAAAAACACGTTTACCCCAGCAGTCTTCAGTTCTTCGCGAATTATTCTTATCATTATTTTTCAGAAAATGGATGCAATGCTACTATGACACTACCACAGAGGTACATTATATGCTTAGTTTCTGATATCTGTGGACACAACTATGCTAATTCAAAGTAAAATTTTCGTCGGCGGATTTAAAATTTTCAAGATCAAAAGGTCTATCATGGCCGCAGTAACACGAAAGCTATCTAAATATGGCTTTCGTGTTACTTCGGCCATGATAAAAAACGTATTAAATTTAGTAAATATAAATAAAAAAATCTTTATTGACAAAGAAAATTACAATTCAATAATAAAAACAAATTAGAACTAGTATTTACAATTGAAACAATTAAGCTAACTGCAGACTGTTGCAAACAATCTACAGGTAGCTCCACAAATTATCACCATATGAATACCAGTCGGAAACGTCCCCAAGACGCTGGCTGCATTGCCCCGCGCTGTATGGCAATGCTGATGCGCTGCGCCAGATACCCACCAGCTCTCGGGTCTCGCGTCGCGTCTACCAGACGCTCAGATAACTTTTTAAATAAATAAATAAAAAATGTATGATGGTGATGTCATAACCCCACGCTGGGCATGCGGGCTGGAGATTGCAGTGTGGTGATAGAACTGTTCAACTGTTCTGCAGGGGGCGCTCAATACCCAAAACAACACCTATTTGCAAATTAGAATACCTATACACTTATTGATCAAACAGAATGTAATTAGCGAGTGAAAGGGAATTATTACATCCATTGAACAGCTGAAGGGATTACCTTAATCCGTTGAAAAGTTACCTTGTACAGCATCGACATGGCCCAGCAATTTTGAATCTTACCTACATGAGCTAAGGTAGTGTTTTGTTTGAAATAATAACTACAGGGTCGATAAGCTTGTCGAGTAATAGGAGTCAATGAACGAAGTTGAGAAATATTGATGTTCGCTAACTTGTCTATGTTTTAGAAATCGCAAGCTTTAAACTAAAAGCACTATACAGGCGTGATCGGCAATAATTTACAGTGAACTGAGTCAGTATGTTTTCCTCTAAAATCGACCCATTTTCGAAAAATCTACGAGCTAGTTCCTTACAAATTTTACTTCCCACAAACAAACCAAATAGGTAGTACTTACCTAAGTTCAAAAAGTCCCACTTGAAGCGCGAATTGGAATAAATCAAACCCACGTCTGCTATGGTCAGTTAGACCTTTAAGGCTTTCGTTTCAACAAATACATTGTACATCATCACGGCCGTAACATTCTGGATCTGCCGCCCTAGAATAAAAAAAAAAAAAATGTTCAAAGAACGTAAATCGACAATACATTAGTGCACTAAACGAATATGTATAGCTAAGTATAACAATTTAGCCTGAACTAGGTAATCCTGTGTTTCAGGCGACAGTAGTGCTTATCTATACTTATAATTATTAAATAAAATAATGACTTAATATTACGATAAAGGCATTTAGTTTAACAATGTTGTTTATGTTCCAACAATTTGTGCATAATACACAAATTGTATACATAGTATGCATGTACTTAAATTGAGTAAAAACTAGATTAATCACTATTCTAACTAGGTTAACATTACGTATAAAAATATAATTCACTTGATAATTTCTAATAGCTTCTCTGTATCATCGTAGGATAGACTTTGAAGTGTACATTTAATCGTTTTTTTACAATTATTATAGTTAAGCGCGTAAAAATTAGACATTGAATTTAGTCTGTTGTATAGGAACGGACCAAGAAATAGATAAAATTTGTTCGCAAAGGAAAATTTTAGGTTTGTTGGTTGAGGGCAAACTTTAGCATTCCGTCTCTTGTTATTAGTAAATTCAGTGCTGTAGGGAAGGGCTGCGTGCTGTCTTAGTACTGTGTTCATTATAAATAGCTGCCGGACTGTTAACACATCACAGGACTCATATAAAAGATTAGTGGGAAAGATGAAAGGACGAAAAGTTGCCACTTTAAGTATTGCTCTTTGTGCTCTTTCTGCTGTTAGTAACAATGTTTTCCCCGCTCCACCCCATGTGGTAATGCAATAAGTTAAAATTGATTGGCACAGGGCAAAGTAAACTTGTCGAATTATAGAATGATCTGCAATATGGCGTAGCTTTTTAAAGATAAATATTAACTTTCGCACTCTACCACATAGGGTTTTTATGTGGGGCTTAAACGAAAGATTATCATCTAGTACGATACCTAAGTATTTTATTTGATTTATACTTTTAATGACGGGACATAAGCATTGTGTGTTGTTTGAGCTATAGCAGTGATGTGTGTATATTTTAGAATTAGAGATAGTTGTCTGTTTGCGCATCGAAAACTTAGTATAATTGGTCTTCTCAGCATTTAATGTTAGTAGGTTGTACTGTAGCCATTTGTTAACAACATTAAATCCATTTTGCGCAAACTCGAAGACTTCCTTATCAGAATCAGCTGAAAAAAGGAGGGCAGTGTCATCAGCGTATGATATAATTATGCCGTGGTCTAGTTTTAAGTTACACAAATCGTTAATGTAGATTAAAAATAGGGTTGGGCCCAATATACTTCCCTGGGGAACCCCGAAGGACGAATTTTCCTGTTCATCGCTCAGGACACTCGCAATTCTCACGGATTGAGTGCGGTGTTCCAGGTAGCTTGTAAAGAGCTTTAACTGAGTGTCTCTGATTCCTAGATGTTCTAGCTTGCGCAAAAGAATAGGTATAGAAACTGTGTCAAAAGCTTTAGCAAGGTCGAGGAAAATTCCTACTGTGTGTTTTCCTTTATCGAGTTCTTGAACGAGATAATTGGTCAAGTGATGAACAGCATCGGCAGTGGAAATTTTGGGTCTAAAACCAAATTAAGTCTTAGATAAAATCAATTTATCCTCCAAGTAATTCACCAACCTTGTATTGATAATTTTATCTAATATTTTAGATATAGAAGATAGTAAAGAAATCGGTCTATAATTTGTGACTTGGTCCTTACTGCCAGATTTGAATACCGGAACAACTATGGCTTTTTTCAAACATGCAGGGAAAACACCCGAAGTCAAGCATTTGTTGAGGGATTAAAATGTGTCTTAATTGTTTTAGTATTTTAGTTGTGATATTGTCCCATCCGGCTGCACAGTCGTCTTTTAAACTCATAATTATCCTATCAACCTCAGCTTCATCAGTCTCTACCTCTAGTAATACAAAGGATGTTAGAACTTTGTGGCCCGAGAATGCTGTGCATATTTGTGTTTGTAAGTGGCCTTGAGCTCGTTCTGCCAGACACTTACCTACATTTACGAAGAAAGAATTTGCAGAGTTAGCGGATTGCAAATGTGATGCGTTTTGTTTGCAATAAACCCGAAGATGACTCATGCGATTTTGAAGAATATGTTACATTTTTAATATGTGTCCAGATTTTTTTACTATTTATTCCTGCTTTTTTAAGTATGTTTTTGTCATAGTTAATTTTGACTTTTCGTAAAAGATCATTACAGAAGTTACGATAACGTTTATACGACAGCTGCAAAATCAAGTTACTTGGGTTAGACTTTGCATTTAAGTGCAATTTGTCCCGGTGTCTCATACATCTAATAAGACCTGGTGTGATCCAGGGCTTAACGTTATGGTATTTATTACTCAAACAAACATTGTACGAATTCTTTAAAATTGCGCGTTGCACATTATCTATTACAAAAGACATGCACAACTGTGGATCATCGGAATTGTAAACGTAAGCAAAATCTACTTTGCATAAATCGTCTTCGAGTTTATTTATGTTTATCTTTGACCTAATGCGATTTCTGCTTCGTTCAGGTAATTTGAAATTTAAAGAAAGTAGGATAGCCTTATGATCGGTAACAGATGAGTTAATGACAAGTGCAAGTGAAGAAAGATCCGATTTAAGCATTATATGATCTAAGCAGGAACCACCTTGATGCGTTGGGAGCGTGTGCGCAGGAAGCAAACCATGAAAGGAACATAGATTTAAGTAGTTCTGGTTAGTTTCGTCGCTATATTCAGGTATAATATTGATATTAATATCTCCAGCTACAACAATATTCTTAAAAGACGATAAGCGCTGCAGCGTATTGTTTAAGGAATCAGTAAAATTGCTGGGGTTTCTAAAAGAAGGTGGTCTATACAAGGCAAGTATCGCAGTTTCAGCTCCAATTTTAACTAACAATCTGTTGCAGTCTTGCATGTTAGGTTCCTCGACAGACACATTAAGATGATTCTTTGCATAAACTATGACCCCATCATTTTGATTATAATTTATGTTAGTATGGTACATAGAATATCCAGGCATTAGTGGCACATTGTACTGTTTAGTCAGCCAGCATTCTGTTAAAACAATAATGTCGCAATCAATATTCAGTATTTGTTGAAATATGGTAAAATTGTCATAATTTTTATAGATACTGCGAATGTTTTGTGTTAGCACAGTTAATGTATTGCTATAAGAGGAAAGATAATGTTTGCAGTTTTCAACTTCACAGGGGTACGAATCTGATACAGAAAAATTATCCAAATCATTAATTACATTACTAATCATTTTTATAAATAAAACGGAGTGGACAAGGACAAGAAAAAGTAATTATAAGTGGCGCTCTTAGGCGCCTCCATAATCTATAGAGTTAATGTACCTTTTTTCCGCTAATGCCTTGGCTGGACAGTCAGCAGAACCCGTAATATGCTTACTCGGCTTTTTGAAGTGAAGGCAAGTAGCTCACTTTGGTTCTTCCGCCTTTTTTGTGCTTTCCTTTACTGTGTGACCTTGCAGTCCTCAAAGGCTGCAGATGCAGGTCGTCTCACGGCAGGTCTTGGCAGCGTGTCCGTACTGCTGGCACTTAAAGAATCTAGTGACCAATGTAAAGTCCCTCACAGGACACGAGGACCAGTTAACAAAAACCCTCTCCTTGGATATTAGAGCCTTACGAATAACTGCAGGTACTTCTATCACATAGTTGCAGGTCTCAGCGTCCTTCTTGCCGGACTTATGGCTTAGTTTGGTCAGCGACAGGTATTTTTCTAGTGTTAGTTCCGGCAGTGATTCTGCTAAATTTTGTTTGTACAAACAAGTAAAAACGTCCTTTTCCGGCATAGATGAGGGCACTCCAATTACTACGACTCTGGGCTTTCGTTTTTGCGGCTCATCGACCAGTAAGCCAGAATACGTGAGCTGCGCCGACTGCATCAGTTTCTCTATATCACCCCTCGTTTCAGTGCTTATTATCACTCCTCCGTTTCTTGTTTTCCTTAGGCCTCTAACCTGTAACTTCATATCCTCAGGGCAAATTATTTTTTGGACTAAAGTTTTGGTTTCCTCGCTCGTCTTGAGGTTATCTTGCGGATAGATGGCCACAGAGCTTATGTTAATAGGCTTTATAAAGTTATTACCTCTTTTCACCATGTCTGCAAAAGTGGAGTTTCCAGAGAGAGGTTTGGATGTCTCGTCTATTTTATCCTCCAAATTTTGAAGCCGCTTTGATAGGTCCATTTTGTCGTTCATGGCTTTATTTTCAATGTTCAAGGTCATAGCTTTTGCTTTTACAGATTGGTAAAGGGTTACCATCTGCGAAGTACCGCGAGCCACTCTTCGGCATAGAGTGCTAACTTTTAACTTTTGTTCGGAGTTTAGTTTTCCTGTTTCGGTAATTGTGCAGATCTCATTTAAGCACTGATCGATGCCCTTCATCCAGTTTTGTAGTTCTGACGTAGCAATCAGGTCTCCATACACTACTGCAGGACGAGACGAGGGCTGCGGGGCGTCCAGGGGCTGCCGCGGCGCAACCGAGGTCTGCGGGGTGGCCGAGGGCAAAACGGGTGTCCGAGGCGGGCTGCGTTCTATCCTGCTGCTCCAGCTGAAGGGACTGTCCGAATCCATTTCGAATTTTTGATAAAAACAGTAAACTTAGTATAAGACCATTTTCACCAAACACTATGTATGATACAGCTTGTTTTGTTAACGGCAAAGGAGGTCACTAGTCAGCAATTGCAATTATACCTTAATACCAATAGACACGGAATAGACACGGATAGCCGAGATAAGCTTTTGTCGAGGCTAGATAAGAGAAAATTTAATTTATGGCGTAAATTAATTAAGTGAAAGGAATTTATTTCAATAATTTCACGCATTTGATGACCAATCGATGTTTTTTTGCCTATTCTACATTAATCATGGCCATTTCCAGCATAGGCTGGAAATGGCAAGCTTTCTGGGCCAACATCTGAAATTGACGATGACGGTCACCGTTTCATCAGAATCCGTAGTTAATATACCCTCGCCAGTAAGTTCGGGGGCACGCATGAATAATTCTGGTGTTATTCTTCTCGTACCCTTTTTGGAGATTTCTGAGAAAAGTCAGTTGGTCGGAAAACGTTTCAGTGGATTAGCAAGTTGCTATGCTTTTGAATAAGAAACCCTTTTGTAGTGACTGAAATCCGAGCACGGCCCTACTTATTCTGCATGAAAGCTAAATATTACCAAAGAAAATTACAATTAAAGAATAAAATCAGAAACAGGAGTTAACTGCAGACTGTTGTAAACAATCTGGAGGTTGCTCAACTGATCCTTAATCAATATGTACCAATCGGAAGCGTCTCCAAGACGCTGGCTGCATTGCCCCGATGTAAGTATAGGTACTTAGGGAATGCCCAGACGACGACGCTCTGATAAATTTTTGAATACCCGGGAAAATAATCCCAGAAAAACATAAAAATATAATAAAAAGGAAAAATAATTATTTCACCCTTATCTTATCTTAACTTACCTATTTTTATTCACGAATTTTATATCTTACGGAATAAACTCAACAAAAACTTTATCTGACCGTTGCCAAAAGCTGTTTCGAAAGTTACGAGCATTCAGGCTCAAGTTTTCCGTAAATTATTTTATATTTTTGGAGAAGAAACAAAGGACAGTAGTGGTAAATTGCCGCAAAGTGGACTGTGACAAGAAAAACACCAAACTTTGGTCATTACTAGTGTTGAGTGCAAAGTTTACTCCATCTGGATCGGGCGTATAAATTGTGCCGTCCGACTGGGATGTGTTTACAATTCTTATTGTTTCGCTTTTGTTGTGAAAAGTATTTTTGGGGTATGCAACAGTGATTGATGTATAAAATGATGGTATACGGCAAAACGTAGACGTTCGACAAAAGAAAAATGTAGTATGTAAATTCAGTGAACCGTTTCAGGTTGTAATAGGGGTTAAAGTATGAAATTGCCGTTTTATTGTAATAGGTACTTCGAATTGACAATTTAACATAGAACCTTCATGGTTTGAGATTTTTGAGCGAAACTTTTTACACATCGACGAACGATGTATCGGGAACACAAAGGGCGTAACTCCAAATCACCTACTTGTGGCGATGAGCAAAAAACAACATAATAAATATTTGTTTTTACATATCTTTTTTGTTTTTATACTTATAAAGGTGGTTATAGCATGAAAGTTCTTATATTTGACCCACCTAATCCTTCCTTTTCCTTTGTTTCATTTAATTACAGTTATATACGAGCGTTTGTTTAAAAGTTAGCATGGACTTACACCCCTGAATATCTAAAAAAGAGGTATTTACGACCCATTAATTAATGGCCTGGTCACAAACGTCTGAAGTAACAGCCATTTAAGTACATACAAGGGTAATTCTTCAGGTTTTATAAACCATAATTTTTGCAAAATGTGGAAATACGCCCTATTATTTATACTAATTTAATTACTCTATGAGCTTTAAATTTTAAATAATTAAGTAATAAGGAAGGATTCAGGTATATCTATTATTATAATCGGTAATAAGTTTGGTAAAAATTAAAAAAAAAAACAATTATATACATTTTAATGTGAAATATCACATTACAGGTCGAGAATATGTTTATATATAACTCGATTATTAAATATTTTCTACGTAAAATTAACTTTGTTTTTTGCAAAACATGTTTTTTCCTATGTCCTTCCCACAAATCGACATTTTAAAGTCGTTTTTTTTTATTTTTTGGCCAGTGTTAAGAATACTCAAACGCAACTCAGATTTGAGCACGTCTCCAGTCGCAATTTTCTGACAGTTTTCAATGAAAATCTGTCAAAAATTCGTCACTTGAGACGCGCCTACATCTTAGTTGCGTTTGAGAATTCAGGCGTAAGAGCCTTGAAAATTGTTTATTAAAAAGTTTCCGGCGTTAAAACTATTTAAAATAGAAGTAGAAATTTAGAGAGATACAGTATAATGTGTGGACTTAAAATTAACCTAAATTTGAAAATCCTATTGAGTTAAGAACTATTTCTTGATTTTCTACCAAAACTACAACTAAATGATATTTGTTTATTGGACTGGCAACACTAAGCAGACGAAACACGTCAGCCATTTTGATTTTGTGCTTCCTGGTCTGCCGTGGCAGAAGGTGGCCCTCCGTGTGACTTTTTTGTATTCGACTTATTGACGCAGTTTTTGGTGGCAAGTAGCTTGTTTTATGTAGCAATTCGAAATTATTTAGTTTCCTATTATTCAGTTAAACTAAAATGAATAAAAACAACAGGAAAGTAATCGATAGTCGATTACTTTCCTGTTGTTTTTATTCATTCCTATTTTATTTTTCATTTTGTTTTATATCATCAGAACCGTTTCGTTCAGAAATTTCGCACCTCAACGAAACAAATTGTAACTCAATGTAATGCTAAAGCCGTGTTTAATTGTATTTTTAAACCACCGACAAAAAAGAGGGATGTTAAAAGTTTGACGTGTCTGTGTAATTAATTATGTATCGGTGTCTGTCTGTGGCATCGTAGCTTCTAAACGGATGGACTGGTTTTGATGCGGATGTTTTGTTTGAACGACGATTGCTGACGTGATCGAGATGGTTCTTTGCTATATTTTGTGAAGATCTGTTCAGACGTTTGAATTACAGCTCATTACCTACTTGAAAAATAGTCTGACATCGGGGGTTTTTCAATTTTTTTCAATTTAATACTTATATTGTGGTTACCCTAGAAACCTACATATGTATAGTTAGTTAGATAATAGTTATTATAGTAGGTTTATCCCTAAGCAGTGGTAAAAATAGAATAAAATAGAATTTCAACCAAGAAAATAACATGATACACGACAAAAATAACGTAAATTACTTATCAAATTCCATTAATTCATTTTGATATTCTGTCAGTTTCGTGTTAAAGAATTCAAAGGTGAACTTAGCCTTACTTTTTTTGTTACGTTCCACTGAGAAATTGTCCCTCAGTTTTGTTTCAGTATTATTTAGAAATAAAGTTTATTTTATTTCAGAGTGTGTGTTTTTGTGTTGTTATTTTGATACAAAATATGTTTTTTAATTGCAGAAAGTTCCTTATACCACCTTTTTTTAAACATACTATGTATGTATAGGTATGTTTAAAAATGGTGCAATCTTAAAATATTTATATAACAATATTATTGTTTAATAAATATGTTAAGATTGTGGTTAAATCGGTAAAGTAAACTCAAAGGAATAACTATTGTGAATATTACACCAAAATACTTATTTTTATATTAGTTTTTGTGATAATGTGTCTTACTTCTTTATTAAACAATATTATAAAGTTCATTAAAACGCGTTTCATTTAAATATTTACATGCAACACCTGTTGCTTCCCAATGGAACACATTTTTCAGAATCTTGCAAGTAATAGCTAAATATTTATGGATTTACTGTATAACTAAGTATTCTATCAACTTCTATATTGTTTAGGTGAGTTAGACATTAATCTTCCCACTTGCATTGTTCTATAAAAACGAACACATTTTTTTTATTAGACACTAAAAAGCATTGAGACAACAAAAAGAAAAATATGCCCCATATTTTATTCCCAAGATAGTGTAAAAAAAATTGCTTGATATTATATACCTAGATATTCATCTATTTACAACCTTCTTCATTTAAATACTTTCAACCAAGTTGCATATCTACCGCAACACCAAAGCTTTTCGAGGAGAGCGAGCGGTATTAAATTAGCAGAATGTCAGAGTCGACATAAGGCCGGTTTACTCGTATCAATTTATCAAATATCTAACTAACTTTTAAATTGATTGCGATGCGTGTAAACAGTCAATTTATTGGTAAGTTGCAAGCAAAATTTAGTACAGACTTGACGAGCATGATATAAATTTTTCTATATTTCGAGTAAGTCGGGGGCGTGGATTGTTAGTTGATGCTTTTGGACAGTTACACAATTTACAGTTGTACAATTTAGGTAATGTTGTCGGAGTGGTTGGTTTTGTTTACCGGTTTGTTTGTTATTGTTGAAAATATCAAATATTATTCTCAACAAAGCCTTGTTATATTATATGTAGATCCTATCGAAGATGTCGAAGTGGAATAAAGACCATGAAATTTATCGAAGAATATTCCTCGATATAAAAAGATAATCCAATTTCTAACCCAAGGTCTTATAGGTACCTATAGATAATCTTAATATTAGGTCCTTACATATGAAATTGGCGTTTTGTATGGGAGGAACAAAAAGTCGAATATTTTGTAATATAATATATTTAATTAATCAAAGTATGAACCATTATTTTCTATGCACTTTTGCCATCTTATAGGTAGTTCATTGATCCCTTTACTAAAAAAACCAGTCGGACGGGAATCAATAAAATCTTTGAAGGCGATTTGGACTGCCCCATCGGAGTTGAATTTTTTCCCTTGCAAGAAGTTATCCAAATTTCGAAAAAAATGGTAATCTGTTGGAGCAAGGTCCGGGGAGTACGGAGGATGTCTTAGACTTTCCAATTGAAGCTCTTCTAATTTAGTAGCCGTCTGTTGCGCAGTGTGTGGTCTAGCGTTGTCGTGAAGCAGCAGTGGCGTGGAGCGATTGACCAGCCTAGGTTGTTTAGCCGCTAGCTTTTCCATCATGGTTTGCAATTGCTGACAATAGACATCAGCCGTAATAGTCTGGCCAGATTTGAGAAAACTGTAATGAACAATACCGGCACTAGTCCACCAAACGCTTACAAGTAACTTTTTTGGGGTTAATTTTCGCTTGGGGCAGGATTTGGCTGGCTGGCCAGGATCCAACCATTGCGCTGAGCGCTTCCGATTATCGTAAAGAACCCATTTTTCATCACAGGTAATGATTCGGTTTAAAATACCTTCATTATTGTGCCGGTTTAGTAATGTAACGCAGCAGTCGACGCGCGTTTGCCGGTTTGCTTCAGTCAATTCGTGAGGTACCCACCTTTCAAGCTTTTTAATCTTCCCAATTTGCTTCAAGTGAATTAATACAGTTTTATCACTAACATCGCAGCCTGCAGCTAACTCGAACGTGGTTTGCGATGGATCCGCTTCCACAATAGCCTTCAACTCTTCATTATCAACTTGAGTCTCAGGCCGTCCACGGGGCTTGTTCTGCAGGTCAAAATTTCCAGAACGAAAACGTTGGAACCAAAAACGAACTGTGTTTTCTTTTGCAACACGACCGCCATACACATCATTCACCCTTCGAGTTGTTTCCGCAGCACTAGTGCCACGGCGGAACTCGTACTCGTAAATAATGCGATATTTTAAGTTTTCCATTTTGTAAAATGAGTGACGCAAACAGAAAAAAACAGAAGAAAAAAAAACAAATGAATGACGATCATCGAAGCACAAATACATGAGTCTATAGCTGTACAAATTTGAATTTGGAATTCCTTACCAAAGAGGAGAAATTTGTGATTAAAGTGGCCAGTACGAAAAACGCCAATTTCATATGTAAGGACCTAATATATAAAAGAACAAGCGATTTTCTGGTAACAACGCATCGCAAAATTTCAGCTAGAAAGCTGAAATTTAAAAAGCAGGTACCTACACAACCTTCCGCTAAGAAGGGATTTTTGGATTTTGTACCCCTAAGAGGGTGAAAAGGGAGGTTGAAGTTTTTTTGGTGTTTTTTATAACTTTTTAACCAGTAGTCTAATTAGCTTCAAACTTACAGAGAATACTAAGAATACAAAACAATTGAACACGTAGTATATCAAGATTTAAAAACGATACACGTATTTTTATTTTTTTAAAACTACCCCGAGGGGTGTGCAGTCAATTTCCACGCGGGCGAAGCCGCGGGGCGCAGCTAGTTCTTGTATAATTTCATCATTAACTTCATCGACAATCTCTCTCAGAAGTAATCTAACTACTTGCGCACGATGTCGATCGTCCATTTTGAGTCAAGTAAAGAGCTTATCTACATAATACATTTGGATGCGCACTAAAAATTAGGTCGCATAAAATTAAGTTAGGTACTATGTACTTGACTACTTAATAGATGTAAACCAGCCTTTACCCAACACATCCATTTATTTTAGAAAGTTAGCTTACATCAATGTGGAGTGCTGATACCGAGGAACTGTATTAGAAAGTTCATAATACTGTTATTAGCAAGGAATTGAGAGAAGTTGTGCGTTCTAGGGGGACCTCTGCGGTCTGACTCGAAGGGGCTCGCACTGTCTTGACTTCTCGAGATATGAAAGAGTTCGTTTAAAAAACAGTATAATATCAGGAACATTTTTAGCGATCTATTAAAATTGTATGACACTTACTGACTAAGAAGAAATAGTGTGCTGGTGGAAAATTTACAAAATCTTAGTTTCAAAACTAATAAAAGTGACAAATTCTTTAACATTCCATTTATTAAAATCGTATGATACTTACCTACTCAATAAGAAGAGACAGGTAAAGATCGGAATGTAAAACATCTTAGTTTCAAAACTAACTACCTATATCTATTGATTAACGAAGGCTTACATATTTGCATCTAAATTACAGCCAATAGGTATATGTACATATATTCCACGTATCTACGTAAAACCTTTTTAAAAGCATCTGACCCTTTTAATTTATTTTCCGTATCTACGTACGTGAATCACGTGTTCCATTACCGGTATAATTAAGGGGCGACCTGATCGCGAGTTAATTAGTTTGTCCAGTGGCGTAGTAGTTTGGTACTGATTGAATGCTGATGGACTATGCAAGCGCTTTGGTTGATAGCTTCACCTGGACGTAATACTTGTTTCTCAGAATTCTTAGAATAGGTACCTAACTTTATGATGTGAAGCCTACCACTTTAAAATGAACAATCATCATCATCAACCTATCTTATTCCACTGCTGGACATAGGCCTCTCCTAATGAGCGCCATAGCGCCCTGTTTTCAGCTTGCTGCATCCAGCATCTGCCTGCAGTCTATCGCAGATCGTCATCCCACCTGGTCGGAGGGCGCCCTACACTACGTTTGCCGAGTCGCGGTTGTCCGGCCTACTGCCACTTCAGCTATCTAATTCTCTGAGCTATGTCAATATCTTTGGTTCTCTGTCGGATGTATTCGTTACGAAACCTATCCTACAGATAAACTCCGAGCATAGCTCTTTACATAGCTCGCTGAGCAACTTTGAACTGGTGGAGTGTCCACGTCTCAGCTCCGTAGGTCTTAACAGGTAGGACGCACTGGTTAAAAACTTTCGTTTTCAAGCATTGCGGTATGGATGACGACAAGACTCGACGTAGTTTCCCAAACGCTGCCCAACCTAGCTGAATCCTCCTCTTGGCCTCCTTACACGAAATTGTTTTTACCTAACTGCAGAATCTGCCCGAGGTAAGTGTACTCGGAAACAATTTCGAGAAGATGGCCATGTAAGACGACCGGTCCGGCATCAATGTTACCAATGATCATAACTTTGGTTTTATGCAAATTCATGCCAAGACCGACGCATCAAAAGGCTGTGGCTAGGCCATCCAGCATCCGGTTCAGCTCCTCTAGCAACTCCGCCATTAAGACTATGTCATCAGGGAATCGCAGGTGTACCCTGTAGGTAGGTGATTATAGATACGAGGTGCCATACAAAATATACTCTTATTAGTGTCGACTTATTTGGAGGGCAATGCATTTTCTGGTCAAGACGTACATTTTAGTTTATCAAAGAAATTCAGATTACTTTTTACGAACACTGCAGTCTCAAAGATGTATATGGATGGCAAAGTTAGGATTTTCAACTGAGTAAAGAGCGGTTTACAACTCTCCGTTTATTTGATGCCGCAGAGTGATCGAACGCATTTCTTTTGTGCCTTAAATACTGACTCTTTGCCAGCTGAATTACCCCAGAACAGAACCCCGTACTTTAGGATGGATGCAGCATATCCGTGATAGGCCGTAATAACGGTAGGAATATAGCAACTTTGGGGAGCATGTAGATCGCATACGATTGTTGACTTAGTTCTTATACCATAAGTATTTAAAACCGAAAACAATATGCAATGATACTTACGCTAAAATTGTAAAACTGTGTCGCGTTCCGTATCGCCCCTCCTCTGGACAAGATGAAAAAAATAAAAACTATTTACTAAAAATATTTAGCCTACATTATCCTAAATGAATTTATAGTAAGTTAATATTCATACTCAAATTGAAAACTACATAAAACTAATATTATGCTGTGACTGTAGAAAATAAATAAATATAAATGTGAGTATTTATGTTGGTAGGTTAGGTACATAGGAGACCTGTCTCATCTCTGTCTGTCCGTCTGTCTGTCTGTCTGTCTGGGCAACGATTAGGGAAAGTGTACAATATTTATACATATAATTATGATAGAATAACTTGATAAAATAATTAATAAATAATTCAGTATCTATAAAATACACAAAAATTTCACAATAAAAAAAATATACATATATGTTATAATATGTAGTTCTGTATCCTCATAAGAAAGGGTTGAAAGCCAGACAGATAAATACATTTTACAATTTCGCAGAGATAAGGTATATATATTATGTTTTTTATTACTGTATTATAAAGCATCGAGCTGATATAGGGATACTGTCGACTAGATGTAGCAGTCAGACATCATCGTTCTCGACTCTCGAGTTCCATAGAATACGTTAGTTCTCAACAGAAATACTGTTAAAATGATAAATGCGATTCGGCGCGTACGATGCGGACAAGTGTGCGAGGCCATTAAGAAATTCGATGATGCGGTGAGAGCGGCTCCTGCGGCGCAGACAGTTGCGCGTTCGCTTATAAACTATCATGAAATTTAGAGCAGCTGTACCGAGTTTCATCAAACTTAAGAACACTTACTCTCAATCGAGATGTACAAAAATAATCAAAATCAGTTCATCCGATTGAGAGTTGCTATGGGGCAGACTCACAAATACCTACACAGAAGGTTACGTCAATTTTATTACAAGGGACCCCTCTTTTTGCGTCGGGAGTTAAAAATCAAGGCATTCGGAATTATTATAATGATGTTTTGTTAAAATAATCAACAAAATTAGCACCGACGCGGAGGCGTAAGTAACAACTGGTACTTCAGCATAACATCGTAGACTGAAAGTTCAGTTACCTAGCATACACGATTAGAATACCTCTAAACTAGATTACATTCTGTACGAACAGCAACCTTCATACAAAACTTTCTGTATCTTAAAGCAATTTGTGCTGAACTCAACGAAGTGTAAAACTCACTTACCATCAGTGAAATGCTAGTGGAAAATTTCAGTGTGGGTGCGGACAATGACCGGGCTAGAAATCAATGGAACGTTTTTCTTACATGACTTTATTGAAACAATTCTAGTGAGAACTTATGGCGCCGATATTGCAACAATGTTATTGGTCAGCACTTATGGTGCTGTGCTCTGACTAGTGCTGGGTTCTGGGGAGCCTACCCCTCCCCAGAACCCAACACTACTTATACTTAAGACAGCCCATAATAACGGGTCTATTGAGATTCTATAAATTACCAAAAAAACAGGATCTATTCTTCTAAAAAGAATCGGTATGAAACTTCAAAACGCTAAAATTTTAATGATTTAGTAGTCTTTGATTTTTTATTCTTTTATTTATTTCTTTTAGGTATTTCTTATTCTACCTTTACCTAAATAAAGAATTTCTGATACTTTTCTATCTCGTAACCCACTGTCAACGTTATAAAAGCTCACAATATGTGGTTACTCGAACAAAAGATAAGAAAACAAGATTTCCCCAAGTGCACTGCGCGGAATTTCCCCAAAACAAACAAACACATTTCAATTTTCACTCCACTACGAAACGAGCTAATTTCCAGATGCTGCCTTGCAATCTCTGCATTTCATGTAAACAATACCCGCAGACTTCAATCTACGCTCGTCATGAGCAGTCAATAGACTATAATGAAATTCCCAGGCACATCAGGTATCGTCAGATTGCGCCAATACGCCCTGTAGGGATGTTCGAGGCACACATGGAAAGCACAACTGATCCAGCAAGTTCAGACCTCTCATTTTCCTTCAACCACCACTTATTTGTACGAAATGAAACTGGTAGAGAGGCTCTATTCTACTGGCTGCTTTATAGGACGTATTTCATGCAATTTCTTGCGCCTGGAGGCAGCGAAATGACATGCGGGATGGCTCGTGTTATATCGATACCAATAATGTTAGCCCCTAAGCGAGCTCGTAGAATAAATACAAAGAAGAAAAGGTTGTATATTGCATGTATATTTTTTTGCTGGTGATATTGCCAAGAGACAATTAAAAAGGTATTTATTTTCTAGCCAGAACAGGCACAAAATAACATCAAATTTTTTAGACGGCTGAGCAAATAAATCGTAAATATTTAAAAGGTTTATATTTTTGTTAGAACAAAGACAAGATAATCCAATAAATCCATTAAAAACTGTAGACGGTTGGTCTGCGCGCTGAAATTTCAATGTGCCCTTCGGGTCACTTAAGGGCTATGAGGTATGCGATCGATACATAAAATAGCAATACAGTTACATACATTGAAATACCTACTTGTGAGTAGGTAGGTACCTACTGTAATGTATCTTCACTGTAAAATATGCAGGTACTTACACTAGTTCTTCTTCGTAGTAATTATTATGAAGGCAATATTGCCTTCATATCCATATTGGAATCTTGAGCCGAAGAATGAAGAATGAAGATTTTATAATGATGAATAAAATAAAAGAAAACAGAAATGTTTGGGTGAAGACTGGAATAATATACCTCTACAGGGTTGATTTTACATAAAGTTTTGTTGAGTAAAAAAATAAAACTACTCTTGTAACCTACTCACTATAAAATGTTTGGGAAAAGTGATTTGCGATTTCTGACTTTTATAGTTGATACTCCAATCTCAGTTGGTTCAATAGAAGTTTTTGATCAGTATATGAAACAGGATCGAGCGAAACAAGTTTAAGTGTAAAACGCAAATAATTTTTGCTAACAATTTTTTTTTATTGGTTTACATTCGGTTACAGTCGGAAGCATCCCCAACAGTAAATTAGTAATAAAATTTTCTGATGGGGATGCTTCCGATTGGTATCCGATTGATAAGGATCAGTTTAGCTACCTCTAGATTATTTGCAACAGAGTGCAGTTAACTCAACTATTTCAATAATTATATATAGGTACTATAAAAGTTCTAATATGTTTATATTCTTTAATAGTACTTTGCTTTGATTATAATCTCAACTCAGGAAAAACAAAATGTAAACCGGACAACAAAACGGAGAAATTAATACCGCTGAATTAGCTCTGCTAATTACCTTTATAGCAGAGTATCCCTCGTTTGATGGTTCATACGTCGGAGGCAGATAATAATCTTCCAGCGTGAATTGAACGAATTATTTCTCAGCATACGGAGTTCCAAGTTATTTATGAATCGGCTGTGCGAGTGGAAATTAACTTGTCTGACCGTTTGAAATTAATGAATGATAGGGACTGATTGACTATGGAAATACAATACTTAGATTTGGATAAAAGTTTAAATCACCAAAGCTTACTTCACCACTAAACTAAGATATACTTAACACTTTCATTGCCGCCGACACATCTGTGCTTCTAGCAGACGTACTCGCTGCGGCCCGGGGCGAGTCGCGCAACTGAGGCATAAACTATTAAGGTCAAAGTCAAAGTCATTAACTCTTTAATTCCATATATACAATAAATGTACACTTATAAAAAGTCAATTTCTTAATAATTACCTAAACACTGACACGGAAATAAAGTGATATTTTTGATTTCAGTCGCTTCGGTATTCAGAAATCGTTATCTCTATCTCTAATCAATAGCTTAAACTATTTTAGAATTAAAGACCCTTCGTTCTTAAAGTAATGAAAAAGGTAATGAAGAAGAGGAATAATGAACTTTCGCTCATTTCCTTCTTCCTCCTACTCTCCTCTATACTATTGATTAACGAGGTAAGTACAAATGCGAAACCAGAATTAGAACCTTCGTCCTTTGAATCAAATTTATAGCTGCGGCTCTTCCTAGGCTGACGTGGCTTTTATTATGTCTTTAATATTCATGCTACTTCCATAAAAATTACCAGATTTTCAATTTCGCCCGCATTTTTTATTTTTCATTCATAATTCCAATCTTGTGTTATATCAAGGACCTGGAATTTCTGAAAGAGCTTCGCATTCATCTTCTGCCAAGAAGAAGCTTTATTCTCGCTTCTTGAATATATGTATTGTTTAGCTTGGAGTAGGTACTTGAAGAGGAATACTTTCCGCAACACAACTTGATTGAAATTCTTGACAAGATTGCTGTTGCAATTTAATTAGGGGTTTATAAACCCCTACATAATTTGCAATAGCAATCATCGGGAGATGAAAGTATGTGTTAATAAAAAGTTTTCAAAAAACTTACCTAAGGTGGAGCGTTTTACATTGCCCGCGAGATTTTTTTTGTTGATTTCAATATTTATTTCGTTCTACTAGGAATAAAACAAGCAGGAAAATAGTTTGCCGCAAATCATAAACCATATATTATAATAGTAAAACCCATGATAAAACTAACTTTGATTTAACAGTAAGTTTGGTGCATTTGGGAATATTAAAGATGTACTTTCGGAGGCTTTGGGAACATTACAAGTTTGTAATATAACATGGTTTCATATAAAATGGTAACGATTTGCGCCAATTTACTTTTCTGCTAGTTCTTTTCCTTGTAGAAGGCAAAAAAAAATGAAGTCAGCAAATAATATTAATCTCCCGCGCAATGTAAATCGAACGCCTTAATGCTACGACTTACTGGAATATTCCAGTCTCACATTTGTGCCTATTTTTATAAGATTTTCGATCCTGCTGATAATTTAGGGGTACTTAACTACGAATGGCTCGACACAACCGCGCTGCGCGCCGATGAGCGGAAACGTTTTATAATTTCGGTATTTACCGTGTTGTTAAGATATACATTATATCAACAAACTGTGAACTGATAAGTGCCTTGTGTTGAGTGTTGTGTGTGACTCCTAAACAGACAATGTCCAGCTGGATCCAGAATATACCTAGGTATATCCTGATACCTGATGTCCCAATTTGTCGGTCGTACAATAGCCAGTACTTACCTACCAACAGGTAAGTGATAACTTCAAGTCAAGATTTTTTAATTAATATGGCCACGTCATAATTGTCGTTTATTATGTACCTAGGTACCTATAAGTAGGTACCTACCATCGGTTACTGTAATAGCCCGGCCACACGCTCCGTCTTGCCTGCGCAATCGGCAATCCAACTGCGCAGTTCAATCTTCAGCATGTCATCATCATCAACGATTGTACAAACAGCGCTTCCGCCGCCGGCGCCGCCCCGTCTACACGCATGTTCTTAGCTGCGCAAACTGGTTTGTGCAAGCATGCTCGCAGGTAAGGCGAAGCGTGTAGCCGGGCTTTATGATAGAGACTTCGCACAATAAAAGCTGGGTGTATAATATTCCCACATAAAAGGTATTGGCATTGCTGTGGTTATCACGCATATGTGATTCCCGTGTCTCTAGCAATATGCCCAAGGAATATTGGATATCCAATAGTTTCAGTCATAAAATGAAATCGCATCCTTAATGCATGTGAATTTGATTCAGAACCGATTTGCGTTTCGAAATGAAACATTTTGAAAAGGTTGGTAGCTGTATTTACCATAGACTTGGGATTTTTTCACTACCAAGCCTATGGTAGACTACCAACATTATAACCAGACTAGAAATTATTTAGGAATGTTTTTTCGAAAACGTTTCATTGACTTAAAAACAGTTACACCAATCAGTTACGACCCCCCTGAATGAAGTCATAGGTAGTATAACTTTTTTTTATCGTAAATAGATTATATATGATAGATAGAGTTGTTTGACCGTAGGTTTGACCACATTCTCATCTGATTTTAAGTGACGTTGTGGCAGACCATGTATCACGTGTGTATGTCTTTAAGACACCTATTCACTCTTTTCAAGAACTGTACGTATGAAACTAGCAATCACCGCCATCATCATCATTAACATTCCAGTTTATAACCACTTATAGATTGGTAAACGGCCTCCTGTGCTTCTCACATCCAAGTTGCAAACATTTCGATGGACCTTTTCGATGGATAATGAAAAAGGAAACATAACAAATATAGGTAGGTACAGTAAACATGCCCAGGTACATCGATCTAAGTAAAAAAGGAGAGACGAGGGTGTACTAGCTTCTCGAAAGCGGCAGGCTTAAATTAGGTGCAATTAGGTCCACCCTTAGTCATAGTCGGACTGGCGTTCGTGTTACGCGTGCTTGCTACAATGTACTTTAATATGATTTATTGACTAAAAGACTACAATGCCCTCATGTTTGTTCATTATAATTATTGCACAAGATTGGAAATATAACTGTGATCAAGTGTTTGCGTGTAGTTGGAACACATGCCAGTTGTTGAGTAAGCGCTGGGAGAACGTACCATATCTACAGATTTTACTCAGATATAAGCCCAGATACAAGTATATTATCAACGCCCTTATTTCTGCTAGATTCAAGGAAAATCTTATTCTATATTGAATCCCACGTCTGTTATCTCAGTTGTTTACCACAATAACTTCACTTACTTAGGTATGTTATAATAGCAAAATCACCGGGGGGAAACTCCTAATCAATCAGTTCAGAGATCAAATGTCTACACGAGGCAATGCAACAATGATTTTCATTACATTAGTCCTTTTTAACCGACTTCGAAAAGAGAGGGTCCTATGTTCGGCTGTATGTATGTTTTTTTATGTAATGTCCGTCGATTTCTTCGTCATTTAAGGACCGACGACCGATTTGGATAATTTATTTGCAGTTGTATAGAGAATGATTCCTAAATGGTACCATAATTTTTTTATTCCCGACATATTCGTATATACCCCGCAAAGCTCAAAAAACAGTCTATAAACTAAGGGCTACGAAGTCGGTGTTAATGTTTTTCAAAACAATTAATGTATATCTTTGATAAATAGATTAAATTAAATTAGAAATTTAATTTTTCGATGGGTACATCTCCGAGCCAACAATTTGTAGAAGGTTTAATGCTAAGCCCTGTATAGTTGATAACCTATGTCACTCACTGTCTAGGTCACACATAGTCAGTCTAATCGGTGTTTTACTTGATTTGCGTGCAGAAAGGCCGACTGATAAAGCGCTTAGCAGACTCAAATAGGATTTATTGTATGGATAACTCCAACAAAAAGGGTTCATATAAATCTTCACCCCAAGTTAATAAAGTCGCGTTGACTGTTTTATCTCTGTTATGATGACCGCAGCCAGACTTTTTTTGTATTAAAGGTTGTATTTTTTGGAATACATTTGGACTGGGTGAATCTCCGAAAGACTAAAAATACGAGTCTCGTTCTAGAACAAATGTAATCGTTATGTACAATTTTCCCCAGTAATAACACGGAAAGTTATCATTTGAAATTATAAATTAACTCTCTCCTATTGATTGAGAGCACGATTGCCTTTTGTTTTTTCATACAATTATTAAAAATACAACCAACAGAAGTTCATAAACAAGTTACGATGACGTTTGGGTTAGATCTGATCGTCTGATGCGATTTAAGGCTAGCCTTGACAGGCCGGCATCGGACGCTCCGCGCTAATCGCATCAGACGGACTTCCTGAGCGTAATGCCGGGTGGTGCGACTACTATAAATGCAGCAACCGGATTGTCCACACGACCGCTATTTGCAAACAAATTTTCAATATTGGCATTTGGATTTTCGTAGGAAGCGGACGAATTTTGTACGAATGATGCCTCCACTGATCGGCAATACGAATGAAGTCATCCGTACTAAACGTATCGAGAGTTGTCTCGCCGACATTGCCGATATTCCGATACGTCGTCGGCTCCGTGCGTTGCGGATAAGTGGACGCACTTCTGTGGCAAATAATACAAAGAATACTAAAATCCGTTTGATGCGGTCAATGCGGAGCCTCCGATACCTGCCTGTCGACGCTAGCCTCAAATTGTCTCTGTTCTAGAAAGCGACCGCAAATCAATCAAAATCAAAAAGCAATTATTATCAGCTCTCCTGAACAGGTATCTACTTACCCATAATTCGCGCGCGATCAGTATTGCATAGAGCCATTTCAAAGTGAAACAAAACAGGTCGGTCATTTATTTTGAGAAGGTTCCATCCCTTTCCAAGTGGGGATTGTATGAGAAATGTGACGTTAAATATTAATTTGACAAGGTTCTGTCTCATTATGATCACGCGTGGGTTATACCTGTACCTACCCGTTATTTATTTATATTTTGTATTTTATTTACAGTGGTGGACACATAATTAGAGACACCCCCTAATTGATCACAATAAATATGATTTTGGCACAACCATTAGCCAAAGTAGGTATTAAATTGAATGTAATTGTTACTAAATCATACATGACGTTGTATTCTTAAAAATGGAAGACAAAAAAGTTGTGTTGCTTGGTATTTTAGACACTGCTCACTATCCGAATCTAATACAAACTTTTTTAACGTACCTGTAGCTGGCCAGCTAATTAAAGACAGTGAACGCTATGTTCTGAATATAAAAAAAGAAACAGAACTACATTCGGTTTTTCATTTTTTTGCCGCGTATTTGCATGAAACATCGACATTAATTATAACATTTTATTTTTTGTATTCAAATTAATTCGTTTTATACCAATCGATATGGGAAAAAACAAGAGTTGCGATTCGTCCACTAGAAAGATAATCTTGAACTTTCATAGCAAAGGTTGGTCATACAGAAATATCGCAAACCATTTGAGCCGTTCTAAGGACATGGTTATGAATGCTATAACGCATTTCAAGAAGTTCGATACGACCGAAAACGTACCCAGAAAACCGTGACCTAGAAAAACTACTCCGCGGGAAGACTCTAGGATGGTATTGTTGGCAAAAAAGGAACCGTTTAAAGGACTAGAACTGATACGCTCGGAAATATATGGGGCAGGAGGGTCGACGGGTGTGTCTGCAAGGACAATTAGACGGAGACTATGTGAGGCAAACTTGTACGGAAGAGTGTCTCGGAAGGTGCCACTTTTGAAAAAGCAAAATGTTAAGGCAAGGTCAGCGTTTGCTAAAAAATATGAACACTGGACTGAACGATAGTGGAAAAATGTGCTTTTTTCGGATGAAACAAAAATTAATATGATTAATTCTGACGGAAAACAATATGTTAGACGCCCCCCGAACAAAGAAATGGATCCGAAGTACACCAAGAAAGTAGTGAAACATGGAGGGGGCAATATCATAGTGTGGGGCTGTTTTTCAGGACTTGGTGTCGGACCTGTCAGGAATATAGAATAAATACCAGTACAAAAATATTTTACAAGAAACCATGCTGCCCTATGCTGAGCAAAATTTACCGGTAATTTGGACTTTTCAACAGGATAATGATCCGAAACACACCGCAAAAGTAGTTAAAGATTTCTTAAGGAACCAGTTTGTGACAGTTTTGGATTGGCCTCCGTACAGTCCGGATTTAAATCCAATCGAAAACTTGTTGTACCAGGTGAAGAAGACAGTGGCGGCAAGAGTACATCAAACGTCGATCAACTTTACACAGCTTTTACAGAAGCGTGGGAACAAATTCCGGTACAAGTTTGTACAGAATTGATTGCTTCCATGGCTAAGAGATGTCGTGCTGTTATTGCTGCAAAAGGACATGCGACCAAGTATTGATACGCATCGGAATGCTCTATAAAAATGTGTTAGAAATCTTACGTACTAAAATAATTTCAAAGATAACTAATTTTTTGTTTAATTTCTTGTTACGAAATGAAGTGTCTTTAATTATATGGCCAGATCTTACTAATCTTATCTTTTATTTACACTGCTTACATTTAAGTTTTACCGAATAAAAGGCAAGTTTTGTTGTAAATGTTTCGTTTTAACAATACACAATAACAACACAAATAAAAATTATTTGTGCAGCAAGTTACAATGGCAGTCTGATAAAGTATATACAGGAGGAATAGCTTAGTTATTTCAATATGCTTCCAGTGTCTTTAATTATGTGACCACCACTGTATTTAAGGAAAAACCAAAGGCTTAAAATTAACAGACTTACAAATTGATAAATACCAGAAAGCTTATTGAAGGTTTTCACGGATAGGTACAACAACACACAATAAAAAAACAACAACAAAAAATACAATAAAAAAAACAACAGTACAACAAAAAAATTTTACAATACAATACAATACAAAAATACTTGTACACCAATAAAAATGCAATACATAAGACACAAGTACAATGGGCTTCCTTATCGCTTAGAAGCGATCTCTTCCAGGCAACCTTTGGATGGAAAGAATTATGTGAATTTAAGAAAGGCAGGGGGTAAAAAGTTTTTTGTGGGCTAAAGGGATTTGTGGGTTTTTGTATGGAGGGTGGCCCTAATATCGGCCACCACTTTGTTTTATTTATTTATTTATTGCATAATATTATGGTACATTATATTTGTCAGGACTTATTGACTATCAAGGAATACACACAATTTGTACCCATTTAGGGTGTTGCAATGGGAGACGGCCAGATACGTTATATAATACTGATTTAGTAAAATGGTATGAAAGGTATATCAAATAAAATTTATTTATTTATAAAATTATGTAAGATTTCAATTACAAGTCAATTACATTTGTTTTATATTTCTTAGTTTCAGTAGAAAAAGATTTTTATTGACATTTTTAACATTGTAAGTAACGTATCCAATACTTTTACGAGAGTGTACTTTTTCGATCACTTCTTGTCCATCCTAAGGCTGCCTGGAAGAGATCGTTCTTAGCGTTAAGGCCACCCATTGTACATTATCTGTATTTGTTTTTGTGTTCTGAGATACCTATTCACAGATGAAAATAACTATTATTGCACTAATGTTTTTTTATCCATCTGTGAATATCTCAGAAGCCTGATGCTTTAGGACATTATGTTATGTGCCATTATTTATTTGTTTATGTGTCCTCTATCCAAATACAAACTGGTTATAAGATTTTTGTATGGCCTCCATACAAAAATCTTATAACCAGTCACAATATGTCACATTATATTATAGATCTATTTTTGTTTTAGTGTTTTTTATCCAAGTAACTTTCAGAGTGCGCGGCAATTTTGGAAAAAAAAAAAAAAAGTTGTTAGGGCCACCCTATATTTTTCTGAGGTTTCTGAGATATTCACATAAACGAAGAAAAATATACTTAGTTACTTTTTTTTGTCAATATCTTAGAAACCTGACGCTTTAGGACACTATTTTGTAATACATTTTTTATTTGGTTTGGTGTATTCTATAATCTGAGCCGCGATAAAAAAAAAAATAAAGAGGCAGCCGCTGTTAGGGCCAAAATCTTCAAACCATGGTGAAGACGTCAATAATTCAGCAGTGCTCTATTTATCATTCGTCTTATTTTTACCCATTTTTTTAATTTCAGTGCACCTACATAATATTTATTTTAACAGTGAATTTCATAATTTTTTTTACTTACTACAAACTTTAAAAACTTGTTCCTACTCTCATTGAAATTATTGACATGTATATTTTCTTGTACCAAATAATTTGTGGTTTAAAAAACAATAAGCCAACTTCATATTCCGGTAAATAGCTAATATTCATATACATATGTACATATGTCTCGGACGAACGAAATCACCCCTCCCTTACTTTCCTTGACCGAAGGTCTATGATCACATGCAAAAAAATGAGTTTACCCTGGCGACATCTCGTTATAATTCAAGTCTAATTTAGTTTGATGACACATGGATGAAACTGTAGACGCCCGTTTCCATAGAAACCTTTAATTATATTATCATATTCTGAAGAATTTTTACAAACCTACGTTTTATGGCGCACATAGCAATTCCTCGAGAATCAAACATATAGGGGACCATCTAAAAATAAATTTTTATACAACGACAAAACAATCATCAAAATCTATTAACAATTGGCGCAGATATCACCAAAACTGTTGTTGCTAGTCGTGATTCTCCAAAAATATTATGTTGCTTTTTAAGTTTAACGGGATAAATACTAATCCCTCGGGAATAAAATTTTTATGGGACCACCTCGGGATCATTCTCTATACAGTAGTGAAAGAATCAGTAAAATCGGTTGCCCATAATATAAAAAAATATAAAAAATAACATACAGACGAACTGAGAACCTCCTCCTGTTTGAAGTCCGTTAAAAATTAATCTGCATCTGAACCAGCCCACCTTCGTCTGCTCCTGACATATCATTGTACAAGAACATGCGCCCACAGCGACCTCTGGACCGGGAACCTATTGACCTATCAATAACAACCTAATATTATCGAAATCAGTCAAAAACAATGTGCTAGACACTTATCTACACATGTTATGACATTCGTATAAGCATTTTCTAATCAAAATAATGTTGGTGAAAGACTCCCGGAACTTCGATTTAAACTAAGTAGTACCTACGTTGTTTTTCTTTTACGTAATACTTGAGGAAATTATTTTGACTTGCCATTGCAACTTAAGGCCCAATACTGCTAATCAATCGCTGCACTATTACAAGGGTATCATCGCAATCGCCATGACTTTGACTTTGAGTCAAAGTCAAAGTTAAAAACTCTTTATTTCTATAAATACAATAAATGTTTGCTTCGAAAAGGTCAAATTCTTAATAATTAAACACTGACACGGAAATAATGTGATATTTTTTATTTCAGTCGCTTCGGTATGTAGACTAAAAGAAGCGACGAAGAAATCTTTAGCCTGTTAGTTAGTTGTTATTTTTCGAGTTGGAGCAAATCCCGTCGCAAGCTTTTTTATCCTCTAGATAATCTGATATTTTATACTAGGCCTTTTTACACAAGAAGATTTTGACAATTTGTTATGTAATATCCATAAATAAAAAAAACTCCAGATAGTGCGTGCGGTGTTATTTGCATGGAGAAATTTAATTAATAGTTTCAACCTGTACACTTTTGACATGCATCCCTCACTTTCTTTTATATTCTATGGTAGAATAACAAATGTGTCTGTTTAAGGTGGTGATTCCGGAACGATAATTACCATCGTCTCAATAAAGTGATTATTTTCGTAGAATACTGGGATGGGACCCTGGACAATGGAAATTGTGCTATTGCTAACTTCATTGTAATCATTTATTCAGTAGTTTTATGTGTACAACGAGTTCTTAAAATAAACTTCAATTAAAACGTCGCGTTTTGTGATCTATCTCGTCTTGAGAACATTATTTTGAGTTGCTCTTGGAACATGGGCACGAGCAAATTGTTGAGAGTAGAGTAAACGAGAGTATAGAGATGTATCCTTTAAGCTGACTTTAGAGGGAGCATTGCACGCCATTTTGTGAAAACGGTAGGCATCGGATTTCGCGTTCGTAGGAGCGGGACAGAGCATACATTTTTGGTCGGGGCGCGGCGCCGCAAGCGCAAAAATCTATTTATTGTTTATTTACAAGACAACTTATGAACTTATGCAACTTATGAAGAAACTGGTTCAAGGAACCAAATAATTAGTAATAACCTAAGAATTAAAACATAAGTAATTATTTTACCACTGGGATCCCGTGAGTAGGTAATGAGATTTAGGCTGAGTTAGATAACCAAACCAGTTAGGTTCTCAATTAAAACGTCGTGTTTTTTTCGTATTTAGTCTTGAGAAAATCATTTTAACTTGCCCTTAAAACATGGACACGAGCAATTGAGACTAGAATAAACGAGATTATGGACAGGTATATTTAATACCTAAGCTGACAAAACAAAAGCCACGTCTTTAGAAGGCGTGGAGTTGACCCTTACATATTTCCTTAGTCCGTGATCTAGAGAATCCATATTATATCACAACAAGTTAATTATTTAAGCATTATAAATACGGTCTACCTAAATATTGCTATAATTACCTGAGTAAGCAATAATTATGCTGTATTTGTAGTTTTATCTAGCTACTTGTACCTTATTGATAAAAGCCACGTGGAGTGGAAACTTTCTGCTTTCTCGACTTTCTTACAAAGTTTCAAAGATATCGTGTTGCAGGATAGATAAACATTAGTTTAGTCTCGAATACCTGATAACCTGATTGATTAGACACTAAACTTTTTGTGACCAGGACGTGAATCTGGTAAGGCGCGATCTAGACGTCGTCGCGTCGCCGTCTCGACTGTTGGTAGCATGTCAAAATCTGTACTTTTCCTCCGGATTTTTGGTAACTTATTGCGATCGAGGGTGTAGTTCCATGTCCGCACGATAGAGGCGCTGTACCAAATCGTATGGTAAAAGGAGACGTCACGCTCACGTCTAAATACTACCGTCAAATAGACTCGGGCTCTGGCTCCGTAGACCAGAACCACCGAATGTACGTACTTACTTGTAAGTGATTACATACCTTTACCAGTTCATTGCTGAGTGTAGTCCTCCCCTGACAAGCATCCCTAATGCCATAATCCCCACGCTGGGCATGCATGTTGGGGATTGCAATTCTTGGTGGATCTGTTCTAAAGGTAAACTTAGTGTAGGATGGTCTATGGCTTGGTGGTATGACGATCTGCGAAAGACTCCTGGCAGATGCTTGATGCGGCAAGCTGAAGATAGGTGGCTCTGGTGCTCCATAAGGTGGCCTATATCCACCAGTGGACTAGCGTTAGGCTGATAATGAGGAATACTTAACATGCCTAAGTACTTCTTTGTTTCGTCCCAGTAACCACAAATGGCGTATTATTCGAAATGGCACCTTCAAAATACCTTGCCCTACAAGCAAAAACGAGCTTAACCTACAATGAGCTTTATTTACAGGCAGGTTAATAAAAATAGCGATTATTATTAAATAATTTATTATATTGTTTTTGTTTACATTCTGCTTCAATAAATAGGCATAATTAAATTAACTTGTTATTTTTACAACAGATAGGCAGACATTATCACATCACGTGCTGCTGTGATATCCAGTCACAATATTTTGTTAGATGACCTACATTAAATTATTATTGTACAATGGTTTGGTAAAAACAAGATTTCCACGCCCGAACACTTTGAAAGTAGATCATTAAAATATTCAACTGACGAACACGAGAAATTATCTAACATAATATACACATAGATTATGTGAAAACAATTTTTTGCAAATGCTCCAGTTAAAAATCAGTTTACAGGTATATTCTGAACTTAATTTACATCAGAATAATTAAACAAACATACAGAAAACACCAAAAGGATTCAGATTACCATATAGACAAAATAGGTTTCAATAAAATTATTAATTCAAGCATTGCCTACAATATGTAAAGAGGTATGTATAAATATAAATCCAGCCATGCTGGCCAACTCAATGTAGAATGGAAGACGCTTGCAGTAATTAACCTACTCTACTACTATCAAATTACGAAAACTATTGATAGTTTCTATCAAATCAAAACAGTAAAACAATATTATCATTTGAATAATTTAATCAAATAACCAAAACTAACCAAACAAACTTTCAATAACTAAATACAAAGCAGTTACGAATTCAATCTCACAACTATGTTCGTAAACTAGCACATTCAATCAATATTTTATAGAGGTCTCTGGACGGATTCATAAATTCAGTCTAGCCTCAACGACTTCAACATCAACCGTGAAAATTCATGCAAATTGATTACTTTAACAGCTATTGGAACAATCTAAGACATGGCATTTTATCTTGTCAAAATTTCAAGTAATTGAGGTAGACAAGAATAACAACATCGAACAAGCCACGTGGAAAAAAAACAGAGACGAACTTTTCATAGAGTAGAGCTCGTAGAATAAACACAATACATCATAAGAGAGCCGGTTAACAACTGGCAGTCGGCATCCAAGTTTTATAATCATTCCTTCAGAACGAAAGCCCTTCAAAAAAGAACGATCATAAAGCTAAACTATCACTTCAATATTTACAGTGCATAAGCGCGGAGTAACCATAGCATCACTTTCACTCGCCAGCATAACCATGATTTTTATCACTGAACTCCTTGCGGCAAAGCTTGGGGTGTACTTCAGTCAATACCACTTTCGTATACATGGAAAGCGTATGTACAGCCCGTGACTGTTCACCATGTGTCAGGGCAGTATTGGATAAGATCCGCCACAGAACATGGATGTAGACAGCACTCGTCAGCCACTTGCCTTCTTATCCTCTCTCTTGAGAAAATCGCCGCTCTTTTTCCACGCAACTTCGTAATTTTTTCCACTGGTAAATCACTGATCGGTACGTTTCCCGTGCAGATTTGGAAGATCAGCGTCGAGAGAGATCTGCTGCACATGTCTTGAATCATGGAGCTCAGCATTAGATCCTCCCCGTGAACTGAGTCAAACAGAAACAGAGCGTATAATACCCAGAAGATTTTTGCACTCGTTCGTGACATTTTGTGGGTGTTTCTGATGACCGACGGGGAGTAACTGAAGCTTCCGTCTACGGAGCTGTGCTGTAGGTGCCACAATAAATAGAGACGATAACCTGTGTCAACGGTGACAACAGAACAACATAAGTTCAAAACAACAAGGCAGGGCCCCGAGTCAAGACGAGACTGTAACGATTTGATATTTATAGAATTTTGATAAGGAGACGGTTTTAGAGATTCGTTGGTGGTGTGCTAGATCCCTTGTGTGCGGTGATGTAGTGGTCATTTCTATTTATTGGGAACTGATTATCAGAGGGTATTTATGTAGAGCTTGTTCTGTAGGGATGTAGATTTTAATTAATTACTGCTTATTAATTAATAATATTATAATTTGAGTTTTAATCACCTTTAATAGCTTTATTAAAGGTGATTAAAACTCAAAGACAGCATTTAATTGATTAGTTTGAATACCAATTATTAATCTGCAAATGATAAATTTGTTTTATGAGGGTAAAACTCACAGGAGACTTCTATAGAAACAGTTTATGGATCTAAAGTAATGCGGAACTACTTTTTTTTCCGAGTTCCAATTATAATAATAGCGTGCATTATGCCAGAAGTTATTTATAGGCACCACAAAAATAATATCGACGGGTATAAGGCAAATTGACTCAAATGCCACTCTGGGCAATATTTAGTTAAGTATGTACAAATTCGGAATCAGCGAATTTTTCTGCGTCGTTTGAGCTGGGTTTCGCATTAATCGGAGCATATTTTTGCCGCTTGAGTCAATGCGAAAAAATGGGGTGTCATTTTGCGGTGCTAGGAATCAAGGGACATCATTTTGATTTTTTTTAGAGTTAAACGTCTTGAGCGTTTAACTCTAAAAAACTTTAAAAACTACTTTTACTCAATGTGCCTCTCACAATAAGCCTTTTTGCCCTGAACACTTTATCGTAAGCTAGCCTTTTAAACCATTTTAACAAGATCCAAATTAACTAGCATTGTTCTTTGAAGCTTTTTTCTTTGATTTAGTTTCCATAGACGTGGTCGCTTAAATCGTTGTACCTTGAACTGAAATAGCTACTGCTGTCATTTAAACTATTTTGCTTTGAACTTTTTCAGTAAAATATTACTATGCAGATTGAGCATTTTATCCTTGATTAACAGTATTATTACAACATGTCGTTTCAAGCAGTTATCTTTACATAAGAAAAAGCATGTCACGTATTTCATTCCTTTTAATTTGATTATTTCTATGTTTTTATTCGTTTGATCCCATCAAATTACTAAAAGTTGCATTACTGGTCCTTAATGCTTTTTTTACCAAATAAATAACAGGAACTATAATAGCTTTAAGTTCGTAAAGCGCAAAAAAAGTTAAATTCCATAAATTTCACCTTTTTTGCGCTTTACGAACTATATTAATTGTTTTTTTAGTAACTTGGTCATTTAAATCAATTCCCCTTTTTTTAAAGTACAGTACAATACAAAAATGATTTATTGTACACCATAAAAATAACATAACAACGAGACATTACATAAGACAAATACAATGGGCGGCCTTATCGCTTAGAAGCGATCTCTTCTAGGCAACCTTTGGAAATAATTATTAACGTATGTCTCTTTTGCCTTTCAATAATTTTTCCATTATTTAACGTATGTTTCTTTTGCTTTTGAAGCATTCTTCCTAAATCAGTTTATCTTAATTCATGAATCTTACCTTTCTACGCAGTTCTCTAAAGGAATTCGCTTGCCATTTAAGTAATTTTGCCCTGATCTTTGTTTTAGAATTGTGGTCTATAAATATTTTTACCTTGATCTATTTCTGACTTTTCAGGTTTTAAAATTAATTAGCCTTGATCAGAACATAGTGCACTTGACTTAAACGTCATCAAATTTAGTAAGAGCAAAGTGCACAGAATTGTAGCAGGCTTCATATAGTTTAAATGATTGCCAGTTTTAATTCTTTTCAGCTAGTACTTTAGGTGTTATGAATTTTTTTATTTTTTTTATTAAATTTGAATGGTGTGTCCTGTAAAGTTACTAAAATGGCGGTTAAATCAAATGGCCTTTTACCCGTCGATATATATTTTAATAAAAGAACCCGTAAAGCATTTAACATTTAGATTTACTTAAAAACTGTGTGTGAATTATTTATCTCAGTTGTTTTTATGCAAACGTGGCCCAAAAATCTTAATGTGGTATTTACAACTACTGATAAAAACAAAATATTATTTAATTATCTTCATTCATTCTGATAACCTTTTAGGAAGTTCAAACTCAAAAAGAACTTTGTAAACAAAGTTCTTAGGTAAAGTAGTTCTTAGGTAGGGTTGTTAGGTAGGTCTGGAGTAAATAACAAGATTATGTAAACATAATCTTGTTATTTACTCCAGACCTACCTACAGGTTGAAGAATTTTGTCAGGTTTATTATGATGTCTCCAAAAGCATGGTGTAAAAGTGTAATTGAAAAAAAAGGACAGAACCGAAAAATGCTAATTCTAATTGACTTCTATGAAATTACACTAATATTATAAATGCGGATGTTCGGATGGATGGAGGGATGTTATTTCATAAGGGCAATATTACTGTACGGAATGGTCTGAAATTTTGCATAGACGTACATAGGTTCTACCTGTTGTGCGATTACGGTAAAATACCCCATTCAATGGATCGCCATCCGGGGAGACTGGGTATAAACGATTTCGGTTTCCATCACATGGTAAAAAGAAAAACATATCCGTACAATTTTCTCCATCCAGACAAAAAATGTACTCGTATGTACATACATTTTCTGGCTGGATGGAGCCGACCGATGATGACGAAGCTGTCAACATCAAAATATCACAAATCTCAAACTTAATTTTAATGGTTTATTTATATTTATCTTATGTTACATAACGTTAAACTTCATACCTAAGTTACTCACACTTTATTTTGTTTTGCTCGACTACGTTTCATTACTGCAATGTATTTACTGTTTGTAACTTTGAATCAGAATTGCTGTAATCGAGCAAAAAAAGTCAAGTTTAAGTAAACTGACAATTAACTTTGACTTAGGTTATATCTTGACGTTGACGTTAACAATTCGTTCTTCGATCGGCTCCAACCCGCCAGAAAGTTGTATGGATTTTTTTTAAACATATTGAATACCGAAATCGTTTATGCTCCGTCTCCCCGGATGGCCCATTCAATGGGAATAGGAAATTTTGGCGTAATTACACAGCTGAAATAAATTTGCTTATGTCATAGGCTTCTTTTAATCCCCTAAATTAGTTCTCATAGCATAGGACTAGGAACCTTAGTCGAGAAACAACGCGTGCGAAGCCCTACATTAACTACACTTGCGAGCTTTGAACTGGAATCGCTTCATGGCAGGTTGTTCAAGACTATTTTTTACAATTTCTATGCAGTAGTGAACTATAAATATAATGGGTGTTAATTAAACTGACTTCTAATTAATAGCATTATTCTCCTCTAAATATCTACATCGTCCTCTGAATTACTAAGACAGCCACAGTCAATGCGCGTCTAATAAATACTACCTTAGCCACTATATATCTTCGATGTATGCTACTGTAAATACAACTTAGCTTGGCAGTTATTTTTTAGCATCTTCATTTGTAACATAAATATATTATTCAAGCAGTAAACTTCTAAAATATTAATATACTATTATAGAGGTATTTTATTTTGTTGGAGAAGCCACTGGCTCCAGAAACACAGTTTTTAACTAGTTCAAGAGCCTATGGACTCATATTGTCTGTTACACTAGCTTTTATGTCAATAAACATTTTATTATTATTATTATTATTTATATATGACACTAATATAGTAATTGTATCAACATCTAGTTTTATAACTCACTATGTTTAGAATGTAGTGAAACATGAATAATTTATAACTCGTCCTATATTCTTTGAACAACAAAATGTACCTAAAATTATTATCAAATATGTATATTGAATGATCATCAAAACGTACTTAAAGTTATCATCTAATAGTAAATGATGGCAACTGAATGTTAGGAACCATTACGACCGATGCGATGTGGCGCAGCGAGCCAAGATCCGCCTGCGACGCTGGAGGTTGCGGGTTCTATTCACAAATATTTGTACGATCTGCAAATATTTGTTTCGGGTGTTCTGGGTATTTCTACGTATAATAAATATATGTATCTATGTAATATATTGTATTAAGTATATCAGTCATCTAGTACCCATAACACAAGCTCTGCTTGATGATGATATTGTGTGGATTGTCCAGCATTATCTATTTTTATTTATTTATTGTAACAAAATAAAAAACTGGTGGTAAAAAGCCGGTGGCGGCCGTCTCACTCGCGCCAAACAGATCGTGCAGTCCCTATTTTCATGGTAAAAGAATACGATGTATTATTTCAAAATGCTAAATTATAATAAGATATGATGCTTTCTAGTTGAAGCTTGAAGTTATATTTTTTGAGGAACTTATGTTGAAGCTATAAAACGTAAAACGTTGGTCAGTTGTAAAATCCGTGGCTGAGTACAAAGCAGTGAAAATAATTGTTGTTCATTATTTGACGCTTACTTTGGAATATTCAGGTGGCATTTAAAACAAGGTGAATTAGTTTACTAGAAGCCTTCTTATTTTCCCGCGGCTTAGATATAAAATCAGAGGTAGGTTTTCGTGGCCAATAAAAAATCTGCGGCCTGACTTATAATTACCAAATATAATACAATATTACTCGTATATTTATAATAAAAAAATGTTCGCTTTCAAGTGGTAACAAGAAGATTTAAAATCATTAAAGAATATGAAACAAACCCCCCACTCAATATTTCCAACCACCCCCCCCATGGCCCCATGGGGGCACATGGCCTCAAAGAATGACGTTAATGTATCTTTCTGCGGTTAGACCAGCTTCCCAACTACCACCAGGTTTGAAAATTAACTCCGTTTTTGCTTCAATAGAAATCCCACCACAGTATGCCACTGCTTCCGCAAAACAGCATTGTGCTAATCGCTCTCCCGGTCTCCTATAGACTTTACGTCAACGGTCGCTACCATGCAGGCACATTCTGGTTTTGTCAGAGACCAGTACTCGACTCCATTGCTCCATATCGCAATCTAAGCGATCGCGAGCAAACTAAAGCCGGGCTTGTCAGTGGGCTGGCTGGAGACAATTTGGGTCTCGTGGCTGGCCTTTTACGGGTCAAGTTCGCTTCTGTGAATCTTCGTCTGACTGTCTACTTGCTCACAGCCCTCCTTCAAACTTCTCTAAGCTACTGCTGGACATCTACGCCAGTCAGTTGTCGATTTCGGAATGAAGTGGTGACAATAAATCGATCATCTCTTGATGTAGTGCATCGCCGTCGTCCAGATCCTGGTCTCTGAACTAAGTTCCTAGTCTCCCTGATTCTCTTGTACACCTTGGAAACACAGGACTGGGTTAGGTGAAGCTGTCGAGCGGTACTGCGCTGAGACAACCCTTGCTGATTTAGGCTAACGATTTGAGCGGCTTCTGCGGCTGTGGTTTCCATTTTTATTTAGTTCAACTGTTCCCAGTAAAGTAAAACATTGGACTGATGACCAGTTTTCATAAACACCTACTTTTTATAGGCTTTCAGGACTTCCAAACATGGTGTTTATGGTGTTTTGTTTGAAAATTGATGTTTTTGTTTACACGTTCCATGACACAAGGTGAATAATTATTGGTTATGATATCAAAAGATTTTGATAGCTAAGAAAACTACCTTTCAAATGACCACAATCGCTAGTTCATTGTACAGAAATAATAATTGTAAAAAATTGTCTTGATCAATTCGCGATGAAGATCGCTTAATCTCGCGAGCTTTAAGCTGGAATCGTCTAGTTTAAAGCTCGCGAGATAAGATCAAATGATTAAAAGGAAACTGCTCTAAGAACAACAACGAACATGATCGAGTATAGAACCTAAGTTAACAAATGATTTTCTTTATTCAATGGTTACCATAGCTCCGACCCCATCTCATCCCCTTGCCCGTAATGAGGGCTATGAACTCTTTTGTAATACAACCATACAATAGAATCATATTGTTAAAGGTATCGCTTAGCCTAAGGATAAATGAGATGATCCTTTAAGGGTAGATACTAGATAACCACATCGTATGTAGTGAAAAAGTTCCCAGGACAGTTGTGTTAAATAAGTAGTTTCTGAAATTTTAAATGTTGAATAGAAATTATAAATTAATTGGAAATTCCTTCAACTTTTCACAATAAGCGCGGCCGTTGGGCGAATAAATTTTGCTTAAACTTTTAAGTTATTGACATTTGACGTGAATCACAACGCAAATATAATGGAAACTAGCTGACCCGCTCGCGATTGCATTCGCCCCATGCTAATGAAATCGCGCGAATCTTTTGGGTAAAATAGCTTCTCAAGATCAGCTGAAATCCTGTTATTAGTGAGTTGGAAATTCCTGAAACCCGTTTTCAATTTCAAAGAATACTCTATCATCGGTTTTGAATGTCGATTTAGATGACAAGGCATAGTCGCAGGCCTCCCTGCCTGTCAAATTAGGAGGCTTAGGTATACGCTAAATTTCAAGTGTAGTCCTTCCAGCGTTCCTGTCTTCCGTCTATAGCACTAGTTCTTTAGTTGAAATTTTTTAAAGTTTGGTCCAACCTGGAATTTAATTCAAAATTTCATTTTTAGGCGAAACTCGATCGGCTTGGCGCTGTGCTGGCCCAATGTTGCTCCCCCAAATTATCTTTTGTCCCAACGGCAATGGGACGGGCCTTTGTGTGAGTTGGCACGGAATTGTTTGTTACAAACGTGCTCCAGCTCTGCGGATCGTGCCCGTCTTTTGGCCGTTTCTAAATGGGAGTCAGGGCTTTGGTTGCAAGCATTTCCTTCATTTAACACTGGCACTTTATTGGATCCCGTAACTTTCCGTAACGCAACATGTCTTTGGTTGGGTGCAACGTGTTGCGCTCCTCATCAATGCCAGTGCGGTACTGCTGGCGAACAGCTTGGTCATCACGGATTCTCGTGTACTAGGGCCGCCGGTCGGATATCTCGTCATGCCAGCCTTATCGTCGTTATCCGGCGGACCTTTGTCACCTCTAACGTACTAGCTATTCTCGAACCGAACGTTCTGTTGCGTGACGATGGTAAGAGGCCCGGCGGCATGATACTAGTCCCATGCGAGTTGGGGAGGTCTATTGCGTGGGACGCTACATGCGTCGACACACTTGCGCCATCCCATCTTCCGAGGACATCCGTGAGGGCTGGTGCGGCGGCAGAAGCCGAGAATCTTGAGGGGCGCAAATATGCAGTTCTCGACAGAGCCTACACATTTGCTCCCTTTGGGGTCGAGAGCCTAGGTCCGTGGGGTTCCTTTTGGAATATAATTAAAAAAATATATATTTTAGGACGTTTTTTCACTAAAGAGCGTTGCGTAGATTTCGGGATAGGAAGGTTTATCAAGCCCTGATAAAATACACGAACCTTTAGCGCCCGTTCTTTAAACAATCCTGAAACCCATTTCCCGTAATTTTTACCCGCTTCGGAACGAAGACGGTATAATATGCGTTTAGAGTGTGATGTTGTTAGGGTGTGTGTGTGTGTGTGTGTGCATTTGCACATGTTCCCAATTATCTACTAAACGGCTCGACCGACTTAGATACGGTTTTCTTTATTGGGTTCGGAGTTCGTTGGCAATGGGTCTTAGCTGAGTGGTATAGTGGTCACTCGCCAGGGGGCGCTGTTGTGTGTGTATTTGGCGAAAACCAATGTTCCCATTTATCTCCAGAACCGCTAAATCGATTTAGACACGGATTTCTGTAAAAGGTATAGGGTTTATTGGCGATGGTTATTTATCTAAGTTGTATGGTGTCTTCTTACCAGGGGGCGATGCAATCAACGTTTTAGTGAAAACCAATGTTCCCATTTACGTCCAGAACGGTTTGATCGATTTAGACACAATTTTCTGTAAAAGGTATAAGGTTCATTGTTGATGGTTCTTAGCTAAGTTGTATAGTGTTTAATCAACAGGGGACGCTACAATCAACAATTTAAAATGTAGACACAATTTTCTGTGAAATGTATGAGGTTAATTGCTGATGGTTCTTAGGTAAGTCGTATAGTGTGTACTCACTAGGGGGCGCTGCAATCAACCTTTCAAAATTTAGACACAACTTTCTGTAAAAGGTATGAGGTTCATTGCCGCTGGTTCTTAGCTAAGTTGTACGGTGTTTACTCGCCAGGGGCGCTGTATGTTACGTTTTTTTAGATACTGTGTGTTTCCTGTGTTAGAGATAGTGTTTGGTGAGTAGCACTTGCTTATGAGCAGAGAGCAGCTGGTGCTCTGCTGATGCACCAGAACGTTGCTTACTACGTCACATCAGGCAGTAAGCAACGGCCTACGTTGCTTACTGTGTCTAAAAAGTTTAAAATAACAACATATTTGCAAACGAATGCTGTCAACATTGACATTTGGAGTTTCGTAGCAAGCGGACTTTTGTACGAATGAGAATGGTGACCCGGCGCCGCCGCCGGTGCGGATCGTGGACCCCTCCCACGATCCGCACCGGCGGCGGCGGCAGGAAAGGCAGCCAAAGTGGGCGTGCGAGTGCGTCCACTTATTGGCAATCCGAGTGACGTCGTAGTTTTATATTCTTAGGATACACAAAACACCAAAAAAACTTGAACCCCCTTTTCACCCCCTTAGGTGTAAAATTTCCAAAAATCCCCTCTTAGCGGGAGCTTGTGCAGTAAAAGGTACCTACTCTCCGAATTTCGGCTTTCTAGCTTCAGTGGTTTGGCCTGGGCGATGTCACCAGAAAATCGCTTGTTTTTTTATACAGGGTGCAAACGAACGTTACCTGGACGGCAGCTACCCGAAATATTCAAGATACCAAATTTTACTGAAAGGAAACAAGGATTTTTTTTAAAAATGACTGCCCTTTTCCTGTAATCGAAAAAACCACTTGTTCCTCCATACTTTAAGATTAATATTAAGATATTGAAGATTATTTGTCGGGTATTTATCGCGTACCTTTTGTTTTATTTTCCCCTACGTTTCCATCGCGTTGCAGCGATCGTGGTCAAGGGGCGACTAGATGTACTCGGAGTTACAGCCAAGAATTGACGGCAGTATCCACGACTACCCTTAATTCGTCTTCAGAATCAGGAATGTCCACGTTCACATTAGTTTAACGTAGGGGAAAATAAAACAAAAGGTACGCGATAAATATTTGACAAATAATCTTTAACATACACACACAGATCGCGAAAGTTTAAAAAGTTTTAATATTAAGATGTACAAAATTTACCTGTTTTTATTTCATTGACGTAAATTAAGTAAAAAAGTAAAAAGTAAAAATGTGTTTATTTTGTTGCACAATTCAGACAGTAAAAAAAAAGGAAACAATTACCTTCTCTCTTTAACTGAAAATACTATTAACAACTTCAGCTTCATTAAAATATGATACCTACTACTCAGGAATGTTCACATCAAAACGTCTACATATAAATAACTAACATTATTCAAATGAAGGACACATTATTATCTGTTTACAACATTTCGACACATGAAATGAGCGGCGCCATGTCTGATTAATGTGAGTAGGTATATAACTAAAATGATCTATTTACATTAATAGACTATCATCAGATAGCAAATAAATAATGTTGCTGTCACTTAAAATAAGGTAAGATTGTATTTTACTGAACATGCAACAAGGTACAGCGATTGGTTGTGACATTATCAATGCTAGTAAAAACTAGTAAGTTAAACAAGCTTGGGGATTTTACCACCTAAAATGATAGGAATGATCACCTTACGAGTTACAGGGCGTAATGTAACATGTTACACAGCGAGCGTTCGTGCAGTCGGTACGGGGAAAGAAGGCGCTCGCAACGAGCAACGAGACGGATTTTAGCACACGGGCGTTACGTATCATGCTCGCTGCGAATAGTACATTACGCCTCGTAACCACTGTCAGTACCCTGCTTTATGATAAGGGTCATTAGGACGCTCATCAGAGAGGCCTATGTCCAGCAGTGGACTGGTATAAAGGCTGTTGATGTAATGTGTATGATGTGTAACCAAAACCAAGCCCTGTTCATACCTATGCGGTAATCGCTACCCAAAGCGGTAGTGAAATCCGAGTGGATATAAACAGCGTGGATTTTTTTGACGGCGCAGGAGTGGTACACTGGCGTTCATGGTTAGCTAGGCTCTTAAATTTCAAATTTACGATGACATTTATTATATGACTGTTGAACTTTTTTTGATGCCATGCTTTTTTGATCGATCCTTTCTTTATACGGATCCAATTATTTCCAAAAAATATGAATAGTGTCCTAAGGCCATTTTCCTCTACCTACACCACCGAAAAGTCCACACGGTCACTAAAATACTCGACAGAATACCGCGGATCGCGCGTAAGACGCGCAACACTTACCGCTACCGCTCTGGAAAGCGAATACCGCGTACTTTATTTTAAAAAAATATTAAAAATATTTATTGTTAAGGGCTAACCTAACCTAACCTAACTGGTTTGGTTGTCAAACTAGGCCTAGATCTTAGTACTCAAGGGATCCCCGTGGTACAAAACTTGAATTACCTAAAATAAAAAAAAAATTGGTTCTTTGAATGTGAAAACACGATTGAGAACGAAAATGATGATAAAAAATAAACATGAAAGTGCACTGTTTTGCACATAATTTGGTCGAGATCTCAAGATGAGTTTTGTTTTGATTCGTAGGTTATTATTACTAATTATTTGGTTCCTTGAGCCAGTTTCTTCATAAGTTGTGTAGTTTTCTTCTAGATAAGCAAAAACTTGATTTTTGCGCTTACGCCGCCGCGCCGTTCCAAAAACGTATGATCTGTCCTGCTCCTATCTAAATCCTTTTCACAATATTATATGTATATATGACGACCAATATGGCGCGGCGGGCGAATTTCCGCCTGTGACGCAGAAGGGCGCGGGTTCGATCAAGGCGGGACTGTGGGACAAATGTTTGTAACGATCTGCAAATATTTGTTTCCGGGTGATCTGGGTATTTTCTATCGACCTTTTCCCTACACAGCCTATATTGGTCCACTGCTGGACCCAGGCCTCCGCCTGATAAGCGCCTTGTTGGCTTTTATCTCACGGGGAGTAATGCCCATAATCCCCATGCTGGGCATGCGGGTTGGGGATCGCAGTTCGGTGGTAGAATTGTTTTGCACAGAACGCTGCTGCCCACCCCCGTGGATATCCCTTAGTCGCCTCTAATGACACCCGCGAGTAGAGTTGGGGTGGTGCGATTTCTACGCCGGCACCACACAGCATGTGTATTTTCTATGTATAATAGAAAATATCTATTTGTAATGTATTGTATTAAATTTATCAGTCATGTAGTACCCATAACACAAGCTCTGCTTAGCTAGGGGCTAGATGATTCTGTGTGGATTGGCCAGCATTATTTTTTTATTTATCCCTCTTAAGGACTGTGACTTTGCAAATTACCTATGCCAGACCTATCATAACTGAAACTTATTATTAACAAACAACAAAATAACAAACTGACTGCTATGCTTAATAGCACTCAAGTTGTAAAATATTCAAAGGAAGTCTGATAAAAAAATGTATAGAAAAAAATAGTTTTTTAATGAACAAAAACAATGGATACATGATTATAAAATGGAAACGACGCCATCTACAGAAGTTTTTAAAACAATGTCGCATATGACAACGCCCTCCTCCGACATTAAAGTGGAAAAAGTTCCAAAAACGTGAAATTAGTAAATATAGGTAGACGAGCTACCTATTTTTCATATACATACTTGTTATAATACAGAAATATAAAGATACTTACCAGCATAGTTTAAAAAAAGTAAACAAAGAAATCAACCAAACATTACTGTGGATTTTATTTCATAAATAAATAAATAAATTACAAGCTAATTTAGTTATTAAGGTTTTTATATTCTTAGACAGCCAGACTATGTTTAGAAAAATGTGTGTGTTGTGTAAGATGTGTGTGAGAGGTGTTGCTAATGAGGTCACAGACCGAGCAACGAGTCGCCAGGGGGGTGTGTATGTGTTATGATTGTGTGTGTATAGTATGTGGGTGCGTGTGAGTGAGTGTGTATGTGCTCCTGAGGACACCGGTCTCTTAAGAGTTCGGGCAACAGGAGCTGCCAAGGTGTGAGTTATCTTATCATTCGGCAAGTTTAAGCAGTTCCTCAGGGTCATCATAGGACAATGACTGTAAATATTCAAGGCATGTAATTTTGCATTTGTAAAGAGTAAGGGGGTATTGATGCATACAATTTTAAACAATGAAATAGTCGCCACTGATTTTGGTTCCGAATGTTAATAAATGTTCCTAAATCTATCAAATAAATTTCAGTCATCAGTCCCTTCGATCATTGAACTTGGCACAGTCCATCAAGATGTGGTGCACATCATCTAGGACTTCACATTCTTCACAGTTTGGAGTGTCCGTTTCTAGGATTTCGTACCCGAAGTGTGCAAACGGAACCCAATTACTAAGCCCCCGCTGTCTCCGTCCGTCCGTCTGTCACAGGGATCTATCTCATGAACCGTAACAGATAGACAGTTGAAATTTTCAGTTGAAATTTACTCTTGCCGCTATAACACAAATAAAATAAATATCCAAAAGCAAGGAGCCTTCGATACAAAAAACGTTATTTCTTCGCTCTTCTTTTGTCAAGGCTGTATCTCTTGAAGCACGATAATTTTCTACAAATAAGTAACTTTTCAACAGTAATAACAACAAATACTAAAAATATCCGAACAAGTGAAAAATTTAAGATCTTTAAAAAAGTTGCCTAATTTTTACGGTGCGGAACCCTTCGTGTGCGAGTCCACTCGCACTTCACGGTTTATTTCCTTGATGAATAATGGCCAGATCGTAACCTGTGTGTGATTGATAACAATACCAAATCTAACTTTAAAAATTAAGGTAGGTACTATAATATTTTTATTGTTTTTATATTCTACTCATAGCACAGCTGGCTTAGATGTTTCTGAGCGATCAGCAATGTTAAGCAAAGTTCGGCCCGGCCAGGCCTTGGATGGGTGACTGTGAGTGGGCATTTCACAAGTGAGCGCTACCGTGGGTCGGATGACATGTTAAATTATAGGCTAGTTATGGCTAAGTTAAATTTTATTACATGGTTAAAAGGATTTTTAGACTTTTTTTGTCTAATAATCCCCCTACACCACTGAAATGAGATGCTAAGGGGATAATTAGACTTTTTGTCTAATAATCCCCTTAAGGGGAACTTCATTAAGGGGATTATTAGACCAAGCCTAGATAAGTAGGTACCTACTCTGCGAGTGCAGATAAATAGAAATATCTAGCTACCCAATGAAATGCTCACAATATGATATTCGCAGCCATTTCAGGCCTATGACAAAATAATAATGTTAGCGCATGGAGACGCGAAATGAAAATGGTAGGTGAGGATCTATGAATTGTAGTGAATTGTAGTGTGGAGGCGGGAATATAAGGAAAAAAATGCCGTTGTGAAGAGGTTTGGTTGAATTGAAGACAGCGTCGAAACTACTGAACGGATCGGGCTGAAATTTTGCACACATAAGGCTATTTTTTCTTTCGAAAAACGCGTGCGAAGCCGCTCCCAGTAGCTAGTAAAACCTGTTTTCGATGATGTTTCGGCTATGCATTCATATTTGATATTAGAACCTACTGCTTTTGCAAAAACTACCCATATCCGTAGGAAGTACTAGATAAGTTACTCTGTGATTTATTTATTTACTTTATTTGGAAAACCAACGGCTTAAACTAGTAACTTAATCAATTTACATAATAGCAACACAAAGCCAATTAAAGATTTTCACGTGTAGTGACAATTTAACTAACAGTTGTGAACTTAAATAAACATAATGAGCTTTTCAGGGGTTCTGGGTGTTTTCTACGGTTAGGTTATCTCGTCCGCGAAAAAACTCGTCGTATTAAGTATAATTATCTGTTATCTAGTACCCCTAACACAAACTTTGCTTAGCTTGGGGCCTGATAATGCTGTGTGAATTGTCTAGCATCATTAATTATTATTTATTCTTAAATTCCTTATTTCGGTTTGCCGACGATATAGTCATTATGGCAGAATCGCTGGAAGACCTTAGCAACATGCTCAGACACCTCAACACCGTTTCCCGACAGGTGGGTCTAAAAATGAACATGGGTAAGACAAATGTCATGTCTAATGCCCATGTCGCACCCTTACTGGTCTATGTTGGGAACGATTTTATCGAAGTTGTTGATAATTACGTCTACCTAAGCCAAATGGTCCAACTAGGTAAATCTAACTTCGATAAATAGGTCAGCCGACGAATCCAACTCGGATGGGCAGCGTTCGGGAATCTTCGCAATATCTTCTCGTCGCTGATACCGTAGAGCCTCAAGACGAGTATTTAACCAATGTGTGTTACCAAAGATGGTTTACGGATCCGAGACGTGGTCGCTGACTATATAGGCCTCGTGCATAGGCTCAAAGTCGCTCAGCGAGCTATGGAGAAAGCTAATGCTCGGAGTTTCTCTGCGAGGTAGGATCCGGAATACGGAAATCCGTAGAAGAACCAACGTAACCGACATAGCCCTCAGAGTTACCAGGCTAAAGTAGCGATGGGCAGGCCATATAGCTCGCAGAACCGATAACAGTTGGGAGTAAAGGTTCTCGAGTGGCGACCGCGATGCAATGCGAAACGGAGTGTGGGAAGACCTTCCACTCGATGGACCGACGACAATGTAGCGGTCGCAGGGAGTCGATGGATGGAGGCGGCTCTGAACCGCTATTTGTTGCGACGTTTGGGGGTGGCTCATGTTCAGCAGTGGACGTATACGGGCTGATGATGTTGATGATGATGATGATTCTTAAATTCGAAGGATACCAGTAAAAATAGTCAGGTACCTAAGTATATCGTTAGATAGTTAGTAGGTAGCTACTTACCTACCTATCTAAAAATAACGTAATCTCGTTTCGAATCCTAATACTACATCCAAACATAGGACAATTCATGTTCCTAATCTGGGGTCAAAGACATACAGGAAAATTTCCACCTTTTTGTTAGCAAGCAAATAACTCAGCTATCACTTTGAACAAACAAAAACAAGTTACCTACTGATAAGGACTAGACTGTTTGATCAGGAAATACCAGAAGACAGGAATTTGTCACGACTGAAGACAATATAAATAATGTCCTTAGTGCAGTATCCAATTTGTCAATAAGATGTGTATAAACCACAAGCAAAGAATAAACAAATTTTGTTTGACAATTCCCATAGATAGCAGCTTTATTTACATTATGAATCTAAATAATTTTACTTCTACACTATTTAATTATTATTTTCTTTGTTTATTATGTATATTTGTAAGTACATTATTTTTAGTATAGTTTGCCAATTCCCTTGTACTGCAGCATACATTGAAATACCTTTTAATTTATTTATTATTAATTTTAGTCTGTCTGTTTTTTTTTTCTTTGAACAATCCCTTATGTTGTTTCCTTTTTCAAAAGTTTGTGAGTGATTGTTATATTATACTAGCTGGCCCGACAGACGTTGTCCTGTCGGGTGTCTGGCGACAGACTTTTTTAAAATTGAATAAAAAGGGAAGTACGTTCCTAACCGTTTTTTGAATATGTTTTTACAAAGAGTAATGCTGCGGATTTTTTTCTTAAATGTAATTTCATCTAAATGCTTTCCGTTGAGCTGTATGCACTGTTCAAAACGGAGCTTCGTGTTTTGCGCTACACGCTGCAGTAAACCCGGTTGGATGTCGTTTATTTCACGGCGAACATTTTCCTACAGGTCTTCAATAGTTTGCGGATTGTTTTGGTAAACTTTACCTTTGAGATATCCCTATAAAAAAAATCCAAAGGGGTCAAACCGGGTGACCTCGGTGGCCATGGAATGTCTCCAAAGCGTCTGATCAGTTTTCCAGGGAAAGCTCCCCGTAGCAAACTCATGGAAGCCCCGGCCATGTGTGGGATAGGTCCATCTTGCTGAAACCACGTGTGTGGTGAGAAGGATGAATGCGCTTGCAGATTAGGCATACAGTGATCCGCAACCATGCTTCCATAATTCTCGGCATTCACATAGATCGTTTGACCCGAGAATGTTTAAAAAAATGGTCTCATAATTCCATGTGTGGAGAAAGCGCACCAGACGTCACCCTTGGGCAATATAATAGTTTTTAAAGCTTGTGGGTTCGGGGACTCGTGGGTTACGGGTTCTTGGAGACCAATAACGGCAATATGGAATTCACAGTTCGAAATCTCATCAACATCGTTTCAGAGATTTGTTTGCGTAAACCAAAGTCATTTTCCTTGATAGCTTCGACGATTTCTATTATCAGGATGGAACTTCAAGTGCTTCTTCAAAATTTCATGAACAGTTGCTCTTGGAAGACCCAGTGTGGTTGCTCTTTTCCCGAATATCTGGATTTTTCACTTAAACTTATTTCCGCACATTCAATGTTTCCTAGAAGATTGACTAGACCCCGGCCGAGGGACGTTGATAGCCGAAGCAGTTGTGCGGAATTTCTGCACCCACGAGCGAATTAGATTTACACTCGGTCCATCACTGAACCGTCGAATATTGAACCGTGAACAAAATTGCCGACGTGCGATAATGTAAGAATAAAAAACGCCTCGACAGCGAACGCGCTATGCTCTACCGACCACTGTCTGAGTCTGAATGATACCTCCCCCAACCCGCACCGTTAATAACTTTTTAAAATACCTACACATAAAACTCTATATAACATTTCAACTGTAATAACAACATATTATACTAAAAATATAATAAAGTTGAAATTTTTTTTTTCTTTGAACTTTCCCTTATATCCTTTCCTATGTCAAAAGTGTTTGTGTGATTGTTAAAATATAAATTGTATAGTGTTATGACATCAAGTGTAACATGTGTGCCTATGATGCAATCCATACCAATATTATACATTTAAAAGTAACTCGTCTGTATGTCTGTCTGTTACCTTTTCAAGCCTAAACGGCTGATCGGATCTCAATGAAATTTGGCAGGGAGGTAAATAGTATCCCTGGGACGGACATAGACTACTTAAAAAGCACGTGCAAAGCCGCAGGCGGCAGCTAGAAGGCCTATGATAGTTATTTACAAGTGTACTAGCACTACTCGGCTAGGCAGTAGATGTGGAATTAAGTAATATGAAAAGTTGATGAAGGCTATTAAAATTCATGTGAATAAAATAACTCAGAATGAAATATAATTGGTATACAGCATTAAGTTGACCATTTGCTTGGTCTATATCCATCTGTCTATCCCTCCATTCCGAAAGTCGAAACTTAGATAACAAACTGAAAAAAATTAAATTCCAATAAGTTTAAAACCCCCGCGGGTAATCTTGATCTCACTTCATTTCCTTTTTAATACGTGTCGAACCAAAAAGTCCCCTAAAAAATCGTCATTTAAAATTGTCTCATTAAAAAGATACAAACCCTCAGGTGAATCTTTACGAAAACTCTGACAGCTAAGAAATAAATAACTAGAGGTATTTATACGACGTCCCCTAGGAGTAGAATTTTAATGAGGGCTTTTGGTAAGGGCGCCAAACGATGAGTTATTGTCATCCCTCAAATCCCGTTGATCACTCTCTGCCTCTCACTTTGTCATTTCAATGTCATTTTTTAAGCTTTGTGATTTTGATGGGGCTTGCGGGCGGTGCATAATTAAACTTAAAAGTGAATTTTTAATCATATAAACTTTAATATATATTTGTCCATTTCTTGATGTTATAAATTACGCATAATATTTTGAATTAAATAATAATGAATATAATATTATTTAAATTGAAGTTTATATAATACTAACTGCTGCCTGCGGCTTCACACGCGCTTTTTAAGTAGCCTATGTCCGACCCTGGGATGTCATTTACCTTCTTGCCAAATTTCATTGAAATCCATTCAGCCGTTTTGGCGAGACAAGGTAGCTGACAGACAGATAGAAAGATAGACAGGCAGACAGAGTTACTTTCGAAATTATAATATTAGTATGGATTAATATTATTTAATTTTAATTAAATAATAATTAATTAATAATTGTCTATTAATGATAAAATTGTATCCTAAAAAGAAACATAGTTATTCTGTGCCTTTGCATAATTAAATAGTTCATAATATTGGACCAAAATCACCATTTACACACTTGCGCCTTCCCATCTTCCGAGGACATCCGTGAGGGCTGGTGCGGCGGCAGATTTGGCCGAGGATCTCAAGAGACGCAAATATGCAGGTCTCCACAGAGCCTACACATTTGCTCCCTTTGAAGTCGAGACCCTAGGTCCGTAGGGTATCGAGGCTCTCCGGGTTTTTAAAAAGTTATCTGAGCGTCTGGTCGGCGCGACACGTGACCCGAGAGCTGGTGGGTACCTGGCGCGGCAATGCTGATGCATTGCCATACAGCGGGGCAATGCAGCCAGTGTCTTGGGGACGCTTCCAACTGGTATTGATATGGATCAGTTGAGCTACCTGTAGATTGTTTACAACAGTCTGCAGTTAGCTTAATTGTTTCAATTGTAAATACTAGTTCTAATTTGTTTTTATTATATGATTGTAATTTTCTTTGTCAATAAAGGTTACACCCATTTACAAAGAATAAGCATGAAAACAAACGGAGCTATAAATAAATCCTGACAAAATAATATACGATCAGCCCTAAAATTAATCAGGCAATCAGGCATCAATTCAGAACACAACGAGCGGGCATTCCTCAATGACGAGCAAAGTCATTGACGATACAAATGTCCAGTCGTTTTGCTTATTGTAATGAGTTGATGACCTGCACTTGTTTTGGAGGTTGCCAGAGGAGGTCAGCTCTATTGTAGGATTTGATTTATTATTTGAATAAGACCTAAAGGCGGGTTGCAGACAGAAAACGAATCTTAATAGGTCGCATAGATGACACAGTTTATAATACTGGTGACTGCAAACTAACATTAGGTACACATTAGGCGATTTGCTAAAGCGCGTTTTAATAACCATCTGGTCCGATACATAATAGGAATGGGTGTGTGTAGTATACGGAATACTACACACACCCAATTCTATTCAAAATCTGGTCAAGAGATGAGTATGTCATATAATTCTTTAATAGAAGTATATACGGATGTATCGGACCAGATAACTCTTGAATAGAAGCAGTCGTGTGGGTGTGTGTAGTATACGGATGTATCGGACCAGATTACGTAACTCTTAAATAGAAGCGGTCGTGTGGGTGTGTAGTATGCGGATGTATCGGACCAGATTACGTAACTCTTGAATAGAAGCAGTCGTGTGGGTGTGTGTAGTATACGGATGTATCGGACCAGATTACGTAACTCTTGAATAGAAGCAGTCGTGTGGGTGTGTGTAGTATACGGATGTATCGGACCAGATTACGTAACTCTTGAATAGAAGCGGTCGTGTGGGTGTGTAGTATGCGGATGTATCGGACCAGATTACGTAACTCTTGAATAGAAGCGGTCGTGTGGGTGTGTGTAATATACGGATGTATCGGACCAGATTACGTAACTCTTGAATAGAAGCGGTCGTGTGGGTGTGTGTAGTATACGGATGTATCGGACCAGATTACGTAACTCTTGAATAGAAGCGGTCGTGTGGGTGTGTAGTATGCGGATGTATCGGACCAGATTACGTAACTCTTGAATAGAAGCGGTCGTGTGGGTGTGTGTAGTATACGGATGTATCGGACCAAATCACATAACTCTTGAATAGAAGCGGTCGTCTGGGTGTGTGTAGTATACGGATGTATCGGACCGGATCACATAACTCTTGAATAGAAGCGGTCGTGTGGGTGTGTAGTTTCCAAAAACATCAAATAAGTTAGTTGTCGAGGAGCATCGACCCATCGCCATACTATCCTCGCCAAGGTTTTTGAAAATGTCTTGCACAAGATCATCTACTCGCAAGTTAAAGCCTTCTTAAGTAATGCTCAGCATGGTTTCAGGGATAAACGGTCAGTTAACACCAACCTTTTGACTCTTGTAGAGTATATCTCAACCAACTTAGACCTCGGCAGTCAAGTAGATGTGCTCTACTTTGACTTTCAAAAAGCGTTCGATAGAGTCAATAATGACATACTCCTGGCCAAACTGAGCGTCATTGGATTTGCGCCGGATCTCCTTAGGTTACTCGCTGACTATCTGCGTGATCGCCAGCAGTATGTCAGATACGGAATATATGAATCTGCACCATATCACACCCGGTCTGGTATAAGTCAGGGCTCTATCTTAGGACCTTTGTTTTTTATTTTAATGGTAAATGATCTACCAGCTATTGTAGAGCACGCGGAGTGCCTATTATACGCGGATGATCTAAAGTTCTACACTGTCATACACTCTGTGGCAGACTGTGCAGTGCTTCAAGGTGATGTCAACGCGGTCTGTCGATGGAGCATAGATAACAAGATGGAGTTTAATCCCTCCAAATGCTCCGTGGTGAGTTTCGGTCGAAAGAAAAATCCGGTATCCTTCGATTATACTATCCGTGGTAACGTGATTCCTAGAGCTACGCTAATTAAGGATTTGGGAGTAACTTTTGACCGTAAGCTCACTTTTCACGACCACATCACCACAGTCGCCAAGCAGTCTTATCAGAGACTTGGCTTTGTCCTGAGAAACGCCCGGGACTTTCGCAGTGACAGTGTGGTGCGGCTGTTGTTCGGGGCTCTTGTACGGAGCAAGCTGGAGTCAAGCTGTTGCGTATGGAACCCCCATGAAAGTACGTATGCTCTGTCACTGGAGAAGGTTCAGAAGGCGTTTCTAAGGTTTTTGTACAAGCGACTTTTTGGGTACTACCCATTTATGTACCCAACCAAGTTTCTCCAGGGATGTCTTGGGTACAACTCCCTACAAACCAGGAGAGCGTATGATCAGGCGGCAACTATGTGCAAGATACTCCGCAAGATAACCTTCTCTTTCGTCTTAACCTACCTGATAACTACCTTCGCCACAGAAACATTAGGCTTTTTTCAGAGCCTTTCTGCAGAACCGTGGCTCGCGCCAACTCTCCACTGCCTCGCACACTCGCCGCCCTCAACAGACTTCTTGAACAGAACCCGGACTGTGATATATTTGCGGACGAATGGAAGGATATTATGTTGGTGTGCCTGAGGTTTTGCGAGAGTGATGAATGATAGAGTAATATTTTGAGTTTTTATAGAATTTTATTTGTCTGGAGTCTTTATATTTATAAATGATCAATCATTATTATTTTTGCTTATTGTGTAATTTTATGTATAAATTTTTATGTTTCTGTTGTTCTAATATATAGGTATTGTAATTAACTAGTGTAATTGGTTGTAATGTAATCGTGCTAGTTAATAATTAAATAAATAAATAAATAAATATATACTACTGACAAACGAACAGGTATAGGTAGTATACGGATGTATCGGACCGGATCACATAATTCTTGAATAGAAGCGGTCGTGTGGGTGTGTAGTATACGGATGTATCGGACCGGATCACATAACTCTTGAATAGAAGCGGTCGTGTGTAGTATACGGATGTATCGGACCGGATCACATAACTCTTGAATAGAAGCGGTCGTGTGTAGTATACGGATGTATCGGACCGGATCACATAACTCTTGAATAGAAGCGGTCGTGTGGGTTTGTGTAGTATACGGATGTATCGGACCGGATCACATAACTCTTGAATAGAAGCGGTCGTGTGGGTGTGTAGTATACGGATGTATCGGACCGGATCACATAACTCTTGAATAGAAGCGGTCGTGTGTAGTATACGGATGTATCGGACCAGATGGTTTTTAAAACACATAACTTATGTGGCATGAAAAACTGCATCACTTGCGAGCTTAGCTAAACAAAGTTAGGTTAGCTTTCGGTCTGCAACCCAGAATAGGGTCTGCCTAAAAGGTGACATGGCATGAGTCTATAATTTTTTAGACATATAATCATAAATTACATGCTCTACTTGATTTGTAATAGCATTCATCTTTACAACGTAACATAACTATCTGTAGGCCTATCTCATTCTATTCTCCAATACGCAATTACGCATTTCGTTTTGGCCAATGTTGGTAATAAAACACCGAATTAAAGTAAGTATCAATTTGCACAAAAAAAAACGAAACGAAATACGTAATTGCGTATTATGGTAGTATATTTATTTGTTATTAAAATACCTACGCCTATTTTAATCCAAAATACGCAATCGTTTGATTAGTTTAGTTTATTTTTGTACAAATTGGTGCTCTAATGACCCTGCCGATCTGGACCTCCTGGTTCTTTTCCAAGACTGGCAAGAGTAGGAAAAGCTAATAATAAAATTAGGTATAAATATTGATCCAGGTCAACTCATTATAAATCTAGGCGCCTGGAATTCTATCTCTGTAGTTTCTTTATCATTTTCCTCGTCTTGGAACAACAAAAGACTATAGTTTAGTTAGTCGAGAATTTGTTTGTCTTGTCTAGTGATGCTGATCTGGAAAAGGATTAAGACATTAAATGTTGTTTTGCTTACCTAGTATCTAATCCAGAAACATAATTAGATTTTTTTTTAAACGAAAAACCTACTTCAAATTCCTGGTTATGGGCCTTTATTAACAAAGAAAATTACAATCAAATAATAAAAACAAATTATAACTAGTATTTACAATTAAACAATTAAGCTAACTGCAGACTGTTGCAAACAATCTACAGGTATTTGGTTCCTTGACCCAGTTTCTTCATAAGTTGTGTAGTTTTCTCGTAAATAAGCGAAAAATAGATTTTTGCGCTTACACCGCCGTTGCCGTTCCAAAAACGTATGCTCTGTAGCGCTGCTCCTATGAACGCGAAATCCTATGCCTATACTTTTTACAAAATGGCGCGCATTGAGCACCCTTAATATTATCTATGATTTATAGCCCAAAACGAACCATTCAAAAGTTCTGTGGATACATGCTCCATCGTACCTATCTACCATTGGAAACGTGACACATCAGTCGAATTTCAATGCTTTCCACGGAATCCGCGTCGAGTCCATAGATTTTTTTGTATCCAAGATTTAAAAAATAAACACCGAATCCAAGCTCTTGTAAAATATTCATTCAGATAAAATAAAGGATACTCAACGTATTTTATTCAGATTCTACCCCAGACGCTGTATAAAATAATTTTCCTAAAATAGTTTGCTAATAAACTTTTGAATCTTAGTGCTACTTCGAGCATTAAAATGCAAAACGAAATTGCAAACTTACATTCACCGTTGCGGAGATCTCAAAGGAAAAATAAAATGCAAACTTCAAATTAGTGTGGGGTTAAATCCAGCTACTGTAATAAGATAGGTCATGCTAATATTATAAATGCGAAAGTTCGTGTGACTGTCTGTTACCATGTGTCTCCGTAACCACTTTACCTATTTAGATGAAATATGAAATGTAGATAGTTTACACTACCTACATTAATATTACAGGCTACCTAATCTAATTACGAAAAATTAACCTCTGAGGGGTTTAAAAAGGGTGTTCAAGTGTCTATGGAAAATTATTCTTCCTTGGTTCGATTCTCTTAAAACTCGGTATTAATAAACTATAAAGTAAACAATGATACTCGTATTTTTTATTTTTACAAAACAAACCCTGGGGGTGTTTAATCAATTTCCACGCGGGCGAAGCCGCGGGGCGCAGCTAGTTTTCTTTTTTATAAAAATGTTATTTTCTCTTTTGTTTGCATGCAGAGAAAGGAAATTAAAGGTGTTCTGTGCTACTCATCAGCACATATTATGTACCTACGTCCACGGCAGAACGTGCCTCCCCCAAACAAAGATGGGTTTGGCATAATCACCACTCGTCTCAGGCGGATCGGTAATCGCAGTGGAGGTGTTAAACATTCACAGAAGAAAGCTGCTGCTCTTCCTCTGGAGGTGAGTTGAAGGGGTATTAGCGCTGGTGAGGACATGATAAGCGATGTGATACATGTATCTATACACTAGCCCAACTCGATGTAGAATGTTTATAAACAAATCGCCCTTTGTTGCCGCTTCTGTTTATATGCAATTTACATTACTCGTCGATTTGAGATCCTGCCTTCAATAAATATTGCACAAATAATATCTGAAACTCGACGCCAAGCAAGTGAGTTTTAGTTTTTTGTGTCGTGGTTTGTTTATAATCATTCCACATCGAGTTTGGCTAGTATATAGTACCTACCTGGGTGAGTAGATAGGTACATTATTTTTATCTAATGCGGCTACGCCACTAATCAGCTGATATTATTGATAGTGATAATGATTTACGTAAATTACAAGAGCATACCGATAACATATCTCATTATCTTCGTTTGATCAATAATCATTTTCAATAAGTAGGTGAAAAAATACTTAACACCATTTGTTGATTTTCCATTCAATAAGACAGCATACTTGGTTTCTTACTTAAATCATTGTCGGTTTTGATTCGAGAGTCATCGAATAAAATAAAATTCCCGTTTGAGTTCATATCTAATAACTTATAGGAATCATATTTGCTTAATACTACATAGGCACCGTAGTAGTAAATAAAAACGATTAATCCCGAACTGTGATACTCAAACATTAGTAATTTGTATTTCTCGAGATATGGAGCTGCGCGCTGAAAGTCAATGTGAGTCAAACTTGTTTTAACTAACCACTACCTACTTAAATTTACAACTATTCTCCTCATTGAGGTCCACCACACCACAATAGGGATATAAAAGAAAGATGTCACTGGCAGAAGTCAGTTAGCCTAAGGGTTTGAAATTATATTAATCAAAATACTAAGATATTTCAATTCCCAGTGCGAGTAAGAAGGGTTGTATCAGACGGCATAAGATTTGTCGCTTAACTTTTATTTAAAGTAACCATACAAAACTCATCATGATGGTCCATGCACCTTTACCTGTTTAAAGCAATATTTTTATGTTAATGCATCTGCTTTTAAGGGGTGAACCTAACGGGTTTGGTGGTTAAACTAGGCCTAGATCTTAGTGTACTGACGGGATCCCCATGGTAAAAAACTCAAATGTCATAAAATTCAGCATTTTTTCTTTGGTTCCTCGAATGTGAAAACAAGATAAAGAAAAAAAATTACGAAAAAAAAATCACGAACGTCCACTGTTTCGCACATAATTTGGTCGAGATCTCAGGAACCTTTCGGTCTGTTGAAATGATATATGTTCTGATTCGTAGGTTATTAGGTACTAATTATTTGGTTCCCTAAACCAGTTTCTTCATAAGCTGTGTAGTTTTCTTGTAAATAAGCAAAATCTTGATTTTTGCGCTTACGCCGTTCCAAAAACGTATGCTCTGTCCCGCTCCTATGAACGTGAAATCCTATGCCTATCCTTTTCACAAAATGGCGCGCATTGCGCCCTTACATCTGTCGATTTTACATAAAAAAAACTACATTACCCTGCTACGCACGGTCTCAGCTAAGTGGTGCTACCAACAATGACCACCTGAACAATTATGTGTTATGTATCGTTTGCTCAAACCCTAGGTTCAATGTCTCTGACCGTGAGCAGTCTATGGCTTTAATTACATTTTAGGTCAAGAAAAACATGCCGAAAATGGAATTCTCGTTCATAGTGACCTTAAATAAATGATTTCGGTAATACCTACCAAGATACGTCTTGACCTTGTATTTAACGATCTCGCCATTGAAACGTGAAGCATTCGTTTTAATTAGTGGATTAAGATTCTAATATCCAACTTGTGTGTATTGCATGAAATTTTTGCACAAGAAAAACATAATAAATAAATGAATGGCGACATAGTTAGAAAAAACAAATTTGTTCTACAAAAATACCTGAAAACATCAACGGGATTTCAGGATTTACCATCTCAAAATTAAAAGGGAAAACGTATTGCAATTTGGTTATAGCATTATTACCAGCAAGAAAGACAGCAAATAATGAGGCAACTTTATTTTGCTCTATGCTATTTCTACCTAACAGGTAAGCCTTACAGACTTACTATTTTCGTAACTACTGCAAAAAATCTGCAAGAAAACATCGCCAATGCGGAAACGGTCCTTGGCAAACCACAACAAACATTACAGAAATCACCACCAGCCATAATCACACAGTTGCGAAGCGTACTGCTTACCGGTCAGCCGGCCCTTGCGACCTTGCATCACAAATAGAAAATAACTACAAGCCAAACTACAGTACCGCCGTAGCTATGCGCCTCTGTGGTCTTAGTGATAAAGTGACAGTTCTTTGTGAGATCTTTCGTATCGCCAAGCAACTGGCTTAAAAGTGGCGATCGCTGCATCTAGCATAATGCATTAATTATGTATTACTAGAGACTTGAAATGGAAATTGGTCTTGTGTCTTCTTGAGTCGTGAAGAAGTGCGAACAAAACAAACTTGCTAGAAGTTGACACTACAGAAATAACGAGGCGTAATATCACATTCTTAGCACTGTAGAACGTTGTCGCGAAGTGGCTACTAAAATTCAGTGTTATCACTGAAATGCCTCGATTACAGTATAATCGTTTCTTCGAAGACCAGTTATTGAGTGCTTTAGTGTATGAAGTGTTGTGATCTATTTCAGAATGTCGCCTGCGTCTTCGCCGGGTGGAAGAAAACGTATGTTTATTAATAGTGCTAATGCTGGATTTGTTTTTATGACTGACGTTATGGGTTTTAGACGTGGTAGTAAAACAACGCTTTGTTTGCTGATAGTGCTAAAGATTTATTTTTAGGATCTATGTGCGAGGTATTATGAATGTTTTAAAATATGTATCAAATTAGGGATTAGAATTAAACAAAAGTTTTTTTTTTTTTTGTTAGTCAATATTATTTCTCACTCTTGACAAATTGCTATCTGAGTGACCATGCAGCCGCAGCTATCCAATTTAAATGGAGACTTTCATGGCTATAACATCAAACCAGACAACAGAAATTCCATTGCCATACCTATTCATAGACTTGGAAAAGTGTGTTAAAGATTTATACGTGTAGGTGTTAAACTATACAGTGTTCTGCAGACCGTGTGCCATATGGTAACTGGGGGTAGGTGGAACCAAGTGCAATAGCCTGGCGGCTTTTATAACCCTGAAAAGCTTCAAGGCAATTTTTATGATTTTTTAAAAGATTATTCGCAATATTGGTTTTAATAGTTCGAGTTAACAAGCCAGCAGTAATAAAAAATAATTATAAGCCATGTTGTTTCGTACCAATCTTCTTTTTTCAATAAATTTTCCGGGATAAAAAGAAGCCTATGTCCGTCCCCAGAATGCAACCTACCTCCCTGCCAAAATTCATTAGGATCCGTTCAGCCACTTAGGCGTGAAAAGGTAACAGACAGACAGACAGAATTATTTTCGAGTTTATAGTAATATTAGTATGGCTTAGAATTTGCACTACCCAACTTTTCTCGCGGGTGTCGTAAGAGGCGACTGAAGGATATCCACCGGGGGTGGGCAGCAGCGCCCCCTGCAGAACAATTCTACCACCGAACTGCGACCTCCAACCCGCATGCCCAGCGTGGGGATTATGGGCATTACTCCCATGAGATAAATGCCAATAAGGCACTTATCAGGGGGAACCCTGCGTCCAGCAGTGTACCAGTATAGGCTGGTGAGATGAGGTGAGGTTACTTCATAACAAAAATTTATAAAAATTACCTTTTCCAAGTTTGCCAAAGTATCTTTATGGAATAAATAGAATAAAATAAAAAGTACAAAAGGCATCAATATTGTCCGAACAACACTGAGTAGGTATAGTAGACAATATTCTAGAACAGACTAACCCTGTAATGTTTGTTTTGTAATCATTCTGATAGTTTATTTTAGGTAGGTTTATCTATAATACATCTATTTACGTTTACAAGTAGTATGTACACTGGATTACTCAATGTGGTGTAAATATAAATTGCAAAGCAATAGAACACAAAATAGCTAGGACATGGTTCAAGTTCGTAGCTTTCCTTTTACTCTATCTCCAATAACCTCGCACCACAATTTTTCCCTCTAACGGAAATTAAATTTTTCCCTCCCATGCGTCTTATAGAAAAGTATTTAGTTGATTCGTTCTATTCTCATTCAACCTGGGGCCCTATTCTGCTGAACTAATCGCTTCACTATGACAGTGGTATTGGTATCGTCACAGAATGACACGTTTTGGTATTCGACCTTAGATGAAAGAAATGATGATGAATACAGACGCACGGACGCGTGTCAAAGTGTCATGTTTGAATCTATTAATTTATCTCTCCGTGAAAAAGCACCGCACGCACAATCTGGTGTTACCATTGTCACAGTGACGCAATTGTATAGCTGAATTCGGCCTCTTTTTTTTTCTCGGTCGAGGTAATTTGTTTACGAATAGACTGGTCTGGGGGGGACCAGAATTATGTGGGACTCGACGTCCTGATAAGGACATAATACCCACTAAAACCTCTCCGGTGATGCGAGAGAGGGGTCTCGCCATTTTCGCCGAACCACGGGAACATTTAAACCTACCGCGGCCCGACTGGCGTCCCCTCTTCCTCCCATACATAGCCGGCGAGCCCACCATTCCACACACTCGCCGACCCCATTCATCCGTCACGTTTCCTCCCCCTGATTGGGGCACAGTCAGGACAGACACAGTTGGAGCCGCGAATGTCGACCTCTGTGCCCAGATGGGCATTTCTCCCACTCTCACTCAAACTTGTTCTAACTGAATTGGGCACCTTCTACTACTTTTTCTACTACTTCATTTTCATCAATACAACCAAAACATGGTAAAATAGGCTTGACAGGCCAAATTCTAGTAAAGCTCCAGATAAACTTCATTTTCTGTTTATCTTTTGAGTACATTGATCGAGACTAAATAGCTTTCTCTTGACAAATGTTCTCATTCGTTATTAATAGGCCGAACCAATTAAATAGACCAAGACAATAGAAGTAACTTACACCTGTTGTTGGCCAGGCTAAATGAAGGCCCGTATTATGGGTTGCTAGTGATGTTCCATGTTCCATTTCATTCTAATCGTTATAAAAAAAATAATGCTGGATAAAAATATTGATCAGTAATGATCTTAATACGTAATATTATTGAAAAGTATAATAATTGGCGTTATTCATATTTAGCTGCTATGTTAATCAGAATCGTCTAATGTAAGTCACATTTTATCTTAAATTTATAGAATCTCATATAACATTATAAATGCTATTTGATTCTAGTCACTTGATAGATTGAGAAAAAAGTGAAAACAAACCTCAGTTCTCAAATCTCAATCATAGTCGCATGTAACCAGAGCTTTGGAAACATACTTTTTTTTAATTCCAGTAGGTAAACCTGCTCCGAGTGTAATAATATAAAGTTGCACCAAGCACTTTAGCAAAAAATAAATATATGTATAGAATAATACAAACCAACAACGCTTTTAAACATTTCCAAAAAAGCTCATAAAAGCTTTTTAAAAGCTAATGGATAAAAGTATTATTCTAAGAGTAGGTAAATTTTGAATACCGTGAAACCGGGTGACTGTGAACCGTTAATCCAACACATCACTACTGCGAACTAAATCAATAAACTTGGTTCTTTTGTTCGCATGCGAGATCCAATTACCGAAAAAGGTTAAAGTTCTCGAAATTTTGGCTCAATACTGGTAATTATCAAGTTGAGTTATTCCCTTCTACTCGTAATTAGTAGTAAGGAAAAACTAGCTTAAATTTTTTTATTGACAAAGAAAATGACAATTAAACAAATTAGAACTAGTAGTTACAATTGAAACAATTAAGCTACCTGCAGACTGTTGCATACAATCTACAGCTTAATAAATAAATTAAATTTAAATTAAATAATGTTTATTGTCTAGGACTTGTTGACCTGCACTGAATGTCACCATCGCTAGGTGGATTCCGAAAATATGTGTCAAAGACAAAGTCAAAAACTCTTTATTTCCATAAATACAATAAATGTACACTTAGAAAAGGTCAAATTCTTAATAATTAAACACTGACACGGAAATAAAGTGATATTTTTGATTTCAATAGCTTCGGTATGTAGACTAAAGTAAAGAAGCGACGACGAAACCTTTAGCCTGTTAGTTAGTTGTTATTTTTCGAGTTGGAGCAAATCCCGTCCCAAGCTTTTTTATCCTCTAGATAATCTGATATTTTATAGTAGGCCTTTTTACACAAGAAGGTTTTGACAATTTGTTTGAATTTATTTACTGATAATTTTTGCTACTCACTAGGAGTTTTGTTGTAGAAGCGTATACATTGCCCTCTAAAAGATACATTGTGCAATTAAATTAACATTATTTACTAAGCTCTGTATTATAGGTACCCTTGTGTCAGTCTATCTGCATCAGGTCCCACTAATACCTACCAATTTAAAGGCAAATAGTTTATTTTATATTCACAAAACTGATTTCAATGTATAGAAATCTGGAATATCAAATATTTAAATTTAAAAAGTGTAGGTACTTTTAATGGACTCTACATACCGATCTCGCCGTAACCACGGTAATGATATCTAAATATCATTACCGTGCCGTAACAGTCCGGCGGGTAGGTGTGACAACGTTTCAGTATATGAATTGTGAACCCGATAACATTTTTTACAAGCGTTTTTTTTAACTTGACCTGCTGATACGAGTATTATGTATGGGTGGTACAAATCTTGCAACTGAATTTTAGACCAGTGGTCCTCAACCGATTGAGCTGAAATTTGGCATACTTATGTAGGTTTGGTGACAATGCAATGTTATGGTACCGTCGAGCAGGTCTGATGATGGAGACAGAAGGTGGCCATAGAAACTCCTAAGCGAACAACGCGCGACTTCGAGTTTGGGTTCGTTGGATTTGTCTTCCCAAGCACTTTGGTCCTAGATGATAGAGCCAGACGGAGTTTTGAGTGAAATTTTGAATGCTGTTATTAATAAAGCATTTTATTAAAAAGTTTTTTTTTAATATTAATTTTATTTTATTTATCGGTGTTCTGGCGACTTTGGTGTGTAGACTCCATCGCTCTTGAACAATTTCACTCATTCAAAAATGTAATACCGACCATTACATCTGTAATCGGAGATGATTGCTTACCAAAACATATGCACTATACATTACGTAGCACAAAATTAACACAAAACAAAAAAATTCAACCTCCAGCCTAAATAAATAAAGTAAAATGTCTCTGCAAAGTTTAAATATCATCAACAGTGGTTCTAGATTCGCTGCTGGAGTCGGACCACTACGAGAGCCTGATCAAGGAGCTGACCTGCACAAAATGCAGCAAGTACATGAAGCCACCCATCCACCTGTGCGTACAAGGGCACTGCCTCTGCGGTGCTTGCTTCGCGAAGAGCTTCCAGTGCCATATTTGTAAGGTGAGATCTGCGCCATAGCACAAACATACAGCACCGCTACTACACGGCACAACAATAAGGATTATAATATGGGCTTAAACTCGTCATATTTAAATACATTTTACAGTAACGGTATAAAATACCAGCCAGCGCGCAGTAAGTGAGCTTACAGCAACATAGCCACTTATAACCTTTTGCAGCAACATAGCCATTTATAACCTTTCCTAAACACTACATTTGCTGAGCCCTGAACCTTTCAAACTACTAGCAGAACATGACTGTTGACTTCTTTAGAAACAAAAATGCTGTATCAAATTCCACTTTATTTCTAAAAAGTTGAAGTTGTTATAGCTTCATTGACTTTCTTTTATATTCACCTCAAATCTTAACCTAACTTACAAATTCTACCATTCCAGAATGAGTACTCCCAAGTCCGCCCCGTGGTACTGGAGTCCTTAGCAAACAAGATGCTGTTCCCTTGCAGCAACGGAGGCTGCCCCAAGCACCTGACGCTGGCAATGCTGGAGAAGCATGCGCCGAATTGTCAGTTTAGGAAAATCAACTGTTTCATGTCTAGGGTTTATGGTAAGTGTCTATTAACTATTTAGTAGTACGTAATATTTCAAAAAGTATGAACCCTACAAAAATTTCAAACACTGTTTTGAAATTTAAAAACTGATACCTTTCCTATAATAACCCACTTGACTTTGTAGGTCTCTTTTAAAACTTCGACATCACTATTTGTACGTACCTACTGCATTTTTTTCTTATAATCTATTCAGGCGCACGAAATGTATTATTGTTTAAAATTTCAATTTATTTGCTGCTTCAGTTGCTGAGATATAATATTAAAGACGGAGAAAAGGACAGAAAAAGCGAGACCATAATGGTTTCGAAACCGATCTCCGATCTTCGAAACCCTAAAAACGAATATCAATTTGTCTGTGAAACTTATCAAACTATAGTTTCTGTTTACAAAAGTGATATTTCGTGTGTATTTGACGTCAATACAGTTAATCAGAGTTGTAATCGAATCAAATCTTTTTATTATCAGCTTGAACATATCAAAAGAAGGCTGGTATGCTATCTGTTCAACAAAAGTTCGGTTTGGTACCTACCTATCTAAATAATTTACTGTAAACTATACCTCAACGTATATTATTATAATATCTGTGCCGCAACTTTAGGAACTCTCCTCGTTTGGGGAGGCATGTTCAGCTGTGCATACAATGTATGCATGCTCATCTAGAAAATACCTCAATTAAGCATGATAAACACTGACAAAAGGTGCTAAAAGAAATATGCAAAATCAAAACAACATTTTGCTAATGTCACCTGAATATGAGCGTGTCATTAAAAATAAAATACTGCACTTATTTTTGCTTCATTTTGCTTTACTGCAAAATGAAGCATTTACGCCACGCCATTACAAACTAACTGTTGGAAAATAAAGCAAAGTAAATTGATCGCCATAAAAATTAAACTAGCATATTTGAAACTCTTGAACTGACAGTCCTTTTAATTACTAGCAGACTGTGTACAAAGCTTGCTGTCCCAATCTATATACCTTACCGCGACTTAAAAAAGGTTACGTTTCCTCAGGTGGTTGCAGCTGGGAAGGCAGAGCCGGTGATTGGATGGACCATTGCTTTTTAGAGCACAAGCAGAAGGTCACTGACCTCCCATTTATGACGGTCAAGGACAAATGGGACGCGAAGAAAACTGAACCAGTTTTGAACTATTTTCTGTTGAGGTGTTTCGACCACGTGTTCAACGTGTACCAAATTTACGACAAGAGAGGAGGTAAACTTCAGTTTTATGGTTTTCCTGGTTTTCATTTTAACGGCTGTTGTAGTGCACATACTCAAACGTGCGTCTTTAAATAAATACATTCTAGATTTTCTGCAGAATCTAGCTTTGCCATCTTTCTCGGCAAGCAAATAAAAAATCTGATTAAATTAGAAGAAAATACGTCGCTAATCAAATATTTGATAAGAAAGTGCTTCCATTCCTTCGAGATACCTACTCAGAATAACAAACAAGAGTACCTAATTTATATTAATAGTACATTACGTCCAAGGTCTGTAATGGCTGGGTTGCTGGCCGCGGCTGAATATAACTGAAAGCCAAGCGTAGCGCAGGTCCAGGCCAGCACAGCGCGCGCGGTCAGCATTGCAGCCCTTGATGGCCAAGCTGATATGAAGGCCGAGACCGAAGGTCGAGCAAGCAAGCGCAAGCTTAGCTTGAGGCTAGCTTATCGTGGCCAGCAGGCAGTCATTGCGGACCGAGGCTTGTATAGTACTTTACTCAAACAATGCGAGTAATTTAAAATTCACGGAATTGGAGGATTCGTCGCTTGAAGAGTTAATTTTCACAATTTATTCACAAAAATTTATTAGAACGTATCACGCAAAAATTTTCACCGCGCTGCTCTTTTGTCAGTTTCCCGCGTTTTCTTTTTTATTCTAACTAGCCAGTGAAGCTTGTACTGCTTGGTATGCATAAAACCTTTATGGACCTAACTATTATTAAAACATAATAAAATTCGAAATACACGAATTACGATTACGAATCGCATAGAGCGGACAGTAATAATATTACTGTCCTCCTGTTCGGGTCGAAAGGTAGACTTTGCTCAAAGAAGGTTGTCGAAATAATCAGCAGATTACATGCTATATTTGAGTAAAAATACTACAATATGTAGGGAAATAAGTAAAAAAGTTAGACAGACAGCTTATAAACGAATAAAACAACAAAAGAAAATTAGCCAATGAGTGGTGCAAATAGTTTGAGACACACTCACGAGTAGGTACATCTGAATCAACCAGCTGAGGTCATGGCATTATTGATCGAAAACTATTCATACAACTAGGTTTACTTATGAGCGTTCTTGTTATAGCCTGTTTATGATTTATGTTATGCGATTTCAGGTCGAATGATGTGGACGGTTTTGGTAAATGACGACCAGGCAGAGCGTTATTACTTTGAAATTGACCTATTTCTTCCCAACGTTCCCAGTAAAAGAATCGTTTACAGGTAAGAAGAAGAGAATTATTGGTTTCTCTAAAATTACGAGTCATATTAAGCAGTTGGTAGTATGAAGAGCATATTTTGTCTATCAAATGTCCACTGCTGAACATTCCTGCCCCAAACGAGGGAGATGTTGCCATAATAACCACTCTTGGCAGGCGGGTTGGTCATTGTAGTGGTGGTAATATATAAATACACAGAAGGAAGGAAGCTGCTGTCTTTATTCTGGTAGGCCTAACCTATAGACTACACAAATTGACATTTTATTCATGTGGCCCTTTGATTCATTAATATTAAATAGGTAATTTGTGTCCATATTAGATAGGTCAGATTCTACTTTTGTCAGAAATCCAAAAAATCTTTCATATGTACCGCCAGAGTTGAAAAACTTCTATCATGTGAGAAGTGATTTTTAGATAATGTAGTAATTTGACAGAAAATACTTACTACTAAATTTAGAACCTGTCTTCTCAATTTGTTCACCCTGATGGTAGCTTATTATCATGTACCAGTTGGTACGTGATTATAAGCTACCATGTAAGAGTGTTAGAATAGTAAAATATTTATGTACCGGCCTATAATATGAATGCAATAAACTAAATAATAAATATAAAGCATTTTCTCTTCATGAATACATAAAACATTGTAACAATATTTAAGTAGACAATTTCTTCAAATTTACCGCATCTAAATGATAACGCTATATCGCTTACAAACTTTGTTGAAAATATTTATTTCCTTGGGGAACATACAAATTTTACTGTGCAATTTGTGCAAAAAGTTTCGCTCGTTTTCTTTGTATTTTTCTTTCGGTATGTTTGAATTTATGATTATCACTCAGGGGGAAGATCGACCGAATGTAGACCATAAAATATGTATTCACAGGAAAGTTTATCTGATAACAAAGCACATAACTCTTTTGTTTGCACGAAATAAACTTATTTGTATGGCTTTTATTGTATTTTCAACAATAAAAACAATACACTTTGTACTACTTCTACCATATTTATTACCATTATTATTATCTAGGTACTCGTATTCATCTAAAAAGGAATTAATTGAAAATTACAATATATCCCCCGATCGGCCTCTTTTTAGGGTACCGTACCCGAAGGGTGAAAACGGAACCCTATTACTAAGCTACCGCTGTCCGTTCGTCCGTCCATCCGTCCGTCTGTCACAGGGTAGAGCCCTGTGACTCTCATGAATCGTAAGAAGTAAACAATTGAAATTTTCAGAAAATGTGTAGTTCTCTTGCCGCTATAAGAACAAATAATAAAAATATAATAAATATCAAAAGTAAAGGGGGCTCCCATACAACAAACGTGAGATTTTTGGATATTTTTGCTCTTAATTTGTCAAGGTTGTATCTTTTGAACTACAATAGGTAGACACATGAAACTTTCTATAAATAAGTAACATTTCAACTGTAATAACAACAAATACTAAAAAAAAATAAAGTTGAAAATTTAAAAGGGACGGACACAAGTGAAAATTTGATTCTCTTTGAAAAAGTTGTCTGATTATTACGGTACTGAACCCTTCGTGTGCGAGTCGACTCGCACTTGTCGGTTTATATCAATATTTACGCATCATGAGGGGTTTGTAGGGCACAAAACGTAACTAAAAACGATATAGGAATTAGGAATTCAGACGACTATTTTGATTCCTCATTGATCAAAACCACTTTAACGATTTGGATCAGACAATCAGATAAAATCACTCAAAAAGCATAACCCTTGCGAGTAATAAAAAAACTCTAACACGAGAGCAACTTAAACTTACCACGAGCTTTAACACGAGATTATAAAATAAAATATAAATTGGGCTAGAATAAAACTAAAATGGGTATTATTAACTTCATAAAAATCTTTTTTCTAATTCAGAACTTCCATAATCTGGGTTTAGGCTATGACATGGCAATATTAACACCTCAAGGGGATTTTTAAGATTAAGTTATTTCGAATATCAGACGAAAATAATTATTATTAAGTACCAATGCCATAAAAAGAACCTTTTGGCTTATACATAAGTGTCTGCTTATAATGCTGAACTCGTTTCTCTTTCAGACGACCTTGTAAGTGTGAGAAGGACGCAGATTTTCTAGAACACACTCAGAACGTGTACATTCCAGTGGAAAATGTCTTCTCAATGCTGGATGATACAGAGTCGATGAATTTTACTGTTAGGATTGGTAAGAAAAGCTTTTTCATTAATGTTTAGTCCGTTGTACTCAGCGTCCACTGCTGGGCAGGTTTACATTCTTTTCGAAAGAACTAAAATGATGTTGACCGCAGATGGCCATGACAGCTTTACCGGGCTGTGGCGGGTGCAGAGGGTCTCGTTAGATAAAATTATTGAATAACTTTTTTATCACGCCAAGTTATAAGATTCTATATCGATATGACTTAGACCCACAAGTTATTTGCCGCTTTTTGCCGGAATCGATCACACAACCTTCCCCGTCTCTGGTAGCTTAGATAGGTTAAGGTTTTATTTAAACTTTGCATTTATAAAATAGATAGTGGGAAGGACCTTTACTCGGTTTTAGAGTCCAGGATTTTTTATGTAAACTAAGACGTTTATAAATGAAAATTTAACAAAACATAAAACTATAACAGAAAATACAAAGTGAGGTAAAAAACAACAGCAAGGTGATTCAATAAAAAGAAAAACTTCAACAATGCATAATTGCATATGTGCAGCGAAAAACGTTCAATTTCGAGTTCGGAAACGGACGAGAGTCGAATGAAATGATGATGCATGAATAGTTTCGTAATTTTCGGATTGCTTAAGTGACAATTTGTCTTAAAATATTTTTCATCAATATTTCTTAGGTTTTTGAGCTCTATTGTTTACAAAAATATCTAGAATAAGTTAGCATATAAAATTAAAATAAATATTTATTTTTTCCAGGTGAAGTAGAAAACCTTTCCCTTCTTGACCCATCCAGTGTCAGTGAAAGCCTAGTTCTGCTTGCTTCTAATGAAGAACCAGTCAATATAGAAGAATAAAATGTAACAAATGTTTAAGTAAAGTTAATTAAATAATTTGTATTGAATTGAGAATTTTATTATACTTCATATACCATCAGGTGTGAGTGTGTTCAAACCAAAGTCTTTTCACAAAAAAAAAACTTACTAGTTGATGAAATAAAGGTTGTCGCATATCAGGGCCGCAACGCTACCGCACAGCACAAAAATGCGCATACAAATATGGACTTTAACTCGTAAAAATTTAATATATTTTATATAGACGACATCAGATGACAGACAGCTCGAGGCCACCTCATTTAAATCAAATCAAAATCAAATCAAATTCATATATTTTGCGAAACATGGGTTACAGGGATGTTAGGTTAAAATAGAATGAGCACAACCTTGATCAGGTTTACAGCATGCAAAAAAAAAGCTCAAAGCTCTTGGGAAGCCAATTTGTCACTGTAAAATGTATTTATATATTAGTAGAAAGTTTAGGCCCAAATTTTCATGCTCTTTTTTGTGCTGTACTGTTGGATTTATGTGCGCAGAGATTTAGCTTATAACCTACCTGAGGTTATAAGCTAAATGCTACCTGAGGTTTAAAGCTATCACATTTGAAATAAAAACAATTTCATTATTTTTGAAGATATCCCCCATAATATTCGAGCCAGTCCGTCGCTAAACATATTTAAAGCTAGGTTATAAGAGCACTTCCTACTATCATAAATATTATCTATTATATGTATATTATTATAAAAGGAATTTATTAGGTTTATTTAGTGATTATTATTTAAATTAAAGTTTGTTAATATATGCATATTTTATGTATTGTATATATGTATATATAACCTACTATTAGTTTAATTGTCAGTTTATCTTGTTTGATTCATTGTGTTTGTACACTTCCTCTACCTGTTCCATCGCCTCTCCTATAACTCTAAGGTTTGCTGGAAGAAAACTCTTTTCAGGGTTAAGCTCGCCTATGTACATATCCTGTTAAATAAGTTCATGTTTATTTATTATTGTTTATTATTATTATTATTATTTATGTATTATTATTTGTATACAATAAAGAATTACATAATTAGATATGCCCAGTGCAGCATCCTATTATATTAACTTCAATAGGTACTTTTTTACAAGGAATTCGTAGCTTATTTCTATTCCTTACCTCACCTTATCAGCCTATATTGGCCCACTGTCTCGCAGGTCTCCCCCTGATGTAAAGCGCCTTATTGGCTTTTATCTCATGGGGGTAATGCCCATAATCTCCACGCCTGGCATGCAGGTTAGAGATCGCAGTCGGTGGTAGAGTTATTCTGCAGGGCGTGGGTGCAGGCTGCAGCGCCCGCTCCCGGTGGATATTCCTTAGTCGCCTCTTACGACACCCACGGGAAGAGTTGGTGTGGTGCAAATTCTAAACCGGCACCACACAGCAATATTTTTATTCGTCGGCTCAAAAACTGAAACTTCTATCAATCCGAACTATCATGAACATTTTCCGAATGCCATTCCGAAACTAGGCCACTAGTTTCACATTCAGCTGAAATAAAAATATGTATATTGCCATTGCAATCGATCTCACTCCGAGCCATTAAACTGTAGAATAGCGGAAATAGAAAACGGGACAAAGCAAAATATTCCTTTGGAACTATTTATTCTACTCCGATATTTCTTCAAAAATATTCACCATTTCTATAAAAGCATTCTTCAGTGTCGACTTCGTTCCAATCTTTTTTGTAGTAATGTTCGACAAACAGTTTTATAGATGTTTGTCTATTTGAACTATCTGATGGATCTAAAGCTCGAACAAATAGGCGGTAAGTACGCCTAAATCAACAATTCACCCACTTGTACTACTTTATGGTTTTAGCTTGGAAATGTCGTAGGTAAGTTTGTTATTTCACCCTTTGTTATGTATTGCTTTGATTTTTTAAACAATAGTCGTCATATTTGTAGATGGTGTTTTCATATGGAAATGAACACAAATTAATGGAAAAACGATAATAATGAACAATCCACGCAAATAACAAGCACAAAAATGGCGGTAATGGTTTGTACAATTAAACATCCGTATTTAATTGGCATATTGTTCAAAACTCTTGTGTCGCTGGATGTTATGCAGTAAATCATGGGGAGAATTATGAGAGCTCGAAATTTATTACTTTAGCGTCCGCTTGCAAATTTTCATCGCTGTAATTCTATACATTATTTTCGAAATTACCTACGTCTGTCGAGCCGGTTTCGGGTGTGGTTTACTGAAACGCGTTTGCAGTTTTGCACAATTTGTGTACAATTACTAAATTGACTTACCTATGCGTATTTAATTCCTGTGTGGATTATCCAGCATTTTTATTTTTTTAAACGAATTAAAAAGTATTTAGTAAATTATTGCCTGTTTAGTTGCTAAGTCCAAATTTAGACAAATATACATTAATTGACAGCAATAGGTATAATATAACCATTATAAACTTTATCAGCAGCCGTGAGGTACCTACTTATTTGAAAAAGCAAAAGTTGCGCGAGTCCTAAATAATAATAATACTAAATAAACGATGCTGGACAATTCACAAAGCATCATTGAGCTCCAAGCTAAGCAGAGTTTGTGTTATGGGTACTAGATCACTGATAATTAATACAATACACTACATAGAATGATATATTTTATTAAAATACATCTTTTTATGAAAATATCCAGGACACCCGAAACAAATATCTGCGGATTGTACAAACATTTGTTCCGAGGCGGGAATTAAACCCCAACCTTCTGCGTCGCAGGCCTTCGCCGTAAAAAAAAACCACCATCACTTCAGTTCAGGCGCAAAAGCGTCACCTTCTTTCGTAGGTGAACTTCTTTTTACACATTCAGACTTTTATCAAAAGACTTACCAACACGATCTTACACATTTCTCGTTACAACGGCTACATTTGCTCTCCCAGAATTAATTCTGGCGAAATTAATCCCCACCACCTTCACCTATAGGTAACAGTTTGTTCTTATTACGAAGCCGCAATTGTTATGGTCTGAGACAAAATTAAATCCACCTTGCCTCGAACCTCAGGCCCTGAAAGAACAGCTTACAAACAAAAGGACCTGCTACAAGCCTGACTTTGAAATAAAAACGCTATTGTTATGAACTCTTTTATGAAAATTATAGGTTTAATTGAGTTTGAAATATTGAGTGCAATCATTCTCAGTTTAAGAATTTTACAGCTTCTAACACATCGTAAGCACTATAAATATTGGCTATATAAATATATCGCACAACACAAAAATCAACATTCAAATATGGGCTTAAGCTCGTAGGTACATTTTACAGTGTCAAAATGACTTATCACTACTTCAAGCCCGTGAGTTTTCTGTTATATGATGCCGTCAATATAAAATGCATCTAAATATTACGAATTAAAGCCCATAATTTGAATGCACATTTTTGTGTTGTGCGGTTGGATATGTGAGCGCCAACCTTAATACAACGGGAAACATTAAAAAAGTAGGAAAAATTTGCTTTTTGGAAAGACATTATTTTATTTTCTACATGAATCCCTGTTACTCCAGCTGTAGTGAAAGGAGACCAGCTGTTTTATGTTACCTGCCTGTTAAATCTTAATTTCGTTCGAAGACTTGAGGAATTTTAACAAGCAGCCCACATAAGACAACATTTCGTCTTAGCTATTGGTTTTAGCGGTTTGTATTTTGGCACAAGACAAAGATTACCTAGGTCTAAAGAACTTTATTCTCATACAAACAAAGGGTTTACTTATAATGACATGCATAAGAAAAAAAATATCTAGGTTTTACAATAGTTCAACTAACCTCTGGTACCTATAATAAAATATAACTAAAAATTGTTTAACTTCTTTTTAACGGCAGTGGCCTTTAATAACAAAGAAAATTACAATCAAATAATAAAATCAATTTAGAACTAGTATTTACAATTGAAACAATTAAGCTAACTGCAGTCTGTTGCAAACAATCTACGGGTAGCTGAACTGATCCATATCAATACCAGTCGGAAGCGTCCCCAAGACGCTAGTTGCATTGCCCCGCTGTATGGCAATGTTGTTTAACTAAATTTCATATAAAAATATTATATAAATTCAGTAAATTTCTGACCTGCGCTGCGGTGGGTGCATAATGTATTTATTAGCCTATGATAAGTGTACGAGTTGTTGTATTCATTAGTTTTGAGGTGTCGTGGTCGGATAACCTCCTCGTGTGCCCGTACTGCTACCTGTGCTTGGGGATTCGACCCTGGGTAACGGTAGTAGGTGGCGGGCCGGTGCACCTTGGTTCCCACCGCTAACAATTTTTCTATTCGGGGATATGGTTAGCGGCGGCCAATAATCCGACAAACCAATCTAAGGTGTCAAACGTACCGTGCCGAGGGATGAATGGCTGGTGGTTGTTCAGTTGCGAACGGTGTCTCTCCGAAATCAGGGCGAATCGGAGCAGTAGTCAGCCCACCCGTGGGCTTCCGGGTTCTGCTGGCGGGTAGTTTTATTTCCCTAGCTTCTCGTGGGATTTGTATGGATATTGACAATAATATAAATATACCAATCAAATCTTCTTCTCCTTCTGGAGAACCATCTTCTCCCGTCTTGGGAGAAACCTGCAATAGGATGGAGGAGGCCCTACTGGCCTCTCCGGAGCCTATGCATACAGTGCCTTGTCTGGCAGATGACCCAACAGAGGTCGGCGGCTCCGAAGCTGCGGCCCTTGCCACGGTTACGTCTCCAAACAAAAGCACTGGTAAACTGAGCGGTGCTGCCCGGAAGCGGCTCAGAAGGCTGATGGCTGCCAATGTATGCTTCGAAGAAGCACGAGCACTCGCGGTAAAGCCTTGGAGCCAAATCCCACAGCTGAACGCTCCCCCCGATCCAAAAACGTCCAAAAGACAAAGATCGGAGGAGGAATCGCCCAAGGAGCAGACTAAAAAGGCCCCCAAGCTGTTCCAGGAGTCAGAGGCCAGACCTAGCTTCAAGCAGGTCGCGGAGGCGAAGCGAGTAGGCATTCGCAACATCGCCTCCATGAGCGACGACCAGATGAAGCAGGTCCATCGTTCCCTGACCCTGGCAATACTGCAAATTGCAAGCAGCGGAAAGGGGCCTAGGTTTGCTAGTTTTACTCATAAACCTGGGTGGATACTGGTCACGTGTGAGAACTAGGAGAGCCAAGTCTGGCTCGAAAGCGAGGTCCCTAGGATCAAGCCATGGGTTGGGGCAGAACTCTCGGTCATTCCTGAGAGCGAGTTGCCCAAGCCTGTGGTTGCGGTCACTTTTGTGCCCAGTATCGAAGCGGCGTCGGTAGACGAGGCCGTTCAGCTACTGAGGACACAGAATGAGGGACTTCGCACTGACCTTTGGAAGGTTCTGCACAGCAGATCTGAGGGGAATGGGTTTGTGGTAACCTTCTCCTTGGATGATCTGTCTGTGGAGGCCCTTAGAGCCACTGGCTTTCAGGCTGCCTTGGGCTTCAAAAAGATAGCCTTCAAGGTCAAAGGCAGCTCTGAGACTAAGCCAGAGTCAGTGGCTGTCTCAGGCCCACAGCCGTCCGGCTCCGGTGGAAAGGGCACCTCGGGGCGAAGCACAGGAGGACCAAGGCCGCGACCTGTCGTGGCACGGCCCTCCAATGTACCGCCCCTGGGTAAGTTCGGTCCACCGAAGCAGGGCGGAAGTGGTCCGCAGCCGTCCACATCCAGTGGAACGGGCGCCTCGGGGCGAAGCACAGGAGCACCAGGGCCGCGACCCGTCGCGGCAAGGCGCTCCAATGTAGCGCCCCAGGGCAGGTCCGGGCCATCGGATCAGGGCGGTAGGGGTTCCCGGGGTGGAGCAAGGGGTGACAGGCCGACCGAACCTAGCCGAGGACGCGGAGCGCGCCCGAAGCTAGTTAGGTCCAAGTCTCGTTACCAGCGGGGAAACCTGTAATGCTACCCAGGCAGGTAAGGCGAGGATCCTTCAGGCTAACCTCCACCATGCCGCGGCAGCTTCCGCGGTAATGGAGTGCTGCCTGTCTGAAGGACAAGCTAGCCTCGCCTTGATCCAAGAGCCTTGGGTAGCCAACACTGAGGTTCTGGGACTCGACGCTGCCGGTAAGATTTTAGTTAATGGTAATGGCACAAGGCCCAGAGCATGCATAATTTTCAATAACTATGTTAATTTTTTGCCTATCACAGAGGTATGTAACGACGACCTGGTTGCCGCTTTTGTCGATCTCAAAGGATGGAGTGGGGCGAGGGTAATTATGTGCTCTGCCTACTTACCCGGAGAGAGAGACAACCCAACGAGTGACCTGGCGAAGGTGGTCGACTTCGCCGCCCAGAACAACGCCGAACTTCTCGTTGGATGCGATGCCAACGCTCACCACACAGCGTGGGGGAGTACGGACGTCAACGCTAGAGGTGAGTTACTTTTTGACTTTCTTTTAGCTAACAATCTAACCACTCTTACCATAGGACGCGTACCGACTTTTTTTACTCGGGTTAGACAAGAGGTTCTGGACATAACGTTCGCTACTAACAACCTCGCCAGGCACATTAATGACTGGCATGTTAGCAACGAAAACTCCATGTCCGACCACAAACACATCAGCTTTGAGATAAAGGCCTCTCTGGACTCTCAAATCATAACTTATCCTTTACCTTAGGGCAACTGACTGGGATGTCTTTAATGACAAACTAAGGCTAATGCTCGAAGACTGCCCCAAAAGTATTAAATCCCGCAACAGTCTTGAGATAGCAGTAGCTGTCCTTTCAAAAGGCATCTGCACGGCCTATGAGGAAAGCTGCCCGCTAAAGTCCAAGACCACAAAGCGACAAGTCACATGGTGGAACTCCACGCTAGGTAAGCTAAGGAGCAAAACCAGGAAACTTTCCAATAAGGCTAAAAGGACTCGTAAATGGGAGGCCTACCACAAAGCCTTAACGGAATACAACATAGAGATTAGGAAGGCCAAGAGGGCATCCTGGAGGAAGCTCTGCGAGGAAATTAAGAGTCTGCCTCAAAGTGCAAGACTTCATAAGCTGTTCTCTAAAGCCAGAACTAATCAAATAGGCCTCCTTAAAAAAGGAGACGGTACGTTCACAACTAATGAAAAGGAAACCCTAGAGTTGCTGGCTTCGACCCACTTCCCTGGTTCGCAGGATAAAAGTTCGCTCCGACCTGCGCCTGAAAATCCTTATAAGCCTCGGAATGAGGACTGGAACAGGGCGGCTAGGATTATCAGACCGAACCAGGTAAGGTGGGCCGTCAACTCTCTCAAGACTAACAAAGCATGCGGTGAGGACGAAATACTCCCTGTCTTCCTACAGCGGGGAATCGACGTCCTCACTCCATATCTGGTAAAAATCTTTAGGGCGAGCCTCGCCTGGGGATATGTGCCAGAACCATGGACAAATGATAAGTCGTCTTTATACCTAAAGCTGGAAAGAAGGACTACAGCCAGCCTAAGTCCTTCAGACCAATAAGCCTTTCGTCTTTCCTTCTGAAGACCATGGAGAAGGTAGTAGACAGACACATCAGAGACGTGGCGCTAGCTGCGTCTTCTATCCACCACAGCCAACACGCCTATTGCAAGGGCAAATCCACAGAGACGGCGCTGAGTAGCCTCATTGACAGAGTGGAAAAGGCTTTGGAGGACAAGGAAATCGCACTATCTGCTTTCCTTGACATTGAAGGGGCTTTTGATAACTCGCCTACCTCTCTGCTGGTGAACGGGTTGATAAATAAGAATGTTGACCCGTCCACCATCAGATGGGTTAAGGATATGCTCACAAACAGGGGCGCAAAACTAACCCTTCAACGATCAACAATCGAGATATCCACGGCTAGGGGCTGCCCCCAAGGCGGAGTTTTATCGCCCGTATTATGGACCTTAGCAGTGGATCAGCTCCTGTGTGGACTGGCAGACCTGAATATAGATGCGGAAGGCTATGCGGACGACCTTGTGATCATCGTGCGAGGATTTTGCCAGTCCACCATTTCTAGCATCATGCAAAGAGCTCTCACCGCTGTCAGCGACTGGTGTAGCAACAGTGAACTCTCAGTCAACGCTGGCAAAACTGTGATTATACCATTTACAAATAAGCGAAGGCTAGACAAGCTCGTGAAGCCTAAATTAACGGTAAAATCATAACCTTTTCCACAGAAGTGAAATATTTGGGCGTTACCATCGACCAAAAACTGACGTGGAATACTCACCTAGACCAACGTCTTGAAAAAAGCTAAGATGGCGCTAGGAGCTAGCGGCAGGCTAATGGGCAATAACTGGGGCGTCAACCCCAGGATTGCCTTGTGGCTGTACACTGCCATTGTGAGGCCGATACTCACTTACGCCTCCATGGTATGGTACGACAAGGCCCTTCAGTCAACCGCAATCAACAAACTAAATAACCTACAAAGGACTGCATGCCTTATGGCCACGGGAGCCATGTCCACCTCCCCTGGACTGGCACTAAATGCACTGCTGGGTCTGCCTCCGCTCCATATGTACATACATAAAAGGAGGCAAAGACCAGCATGCATAGGGCCTGTACTCAGGGCGGTAGGAACTGGCTCTCCCAGAAACTGAGATCTCTGCAAGACTCTACTCTGGAATCACCAATTTTGGGCATGACAACTGATGTCAGGCTCCCACGACATGTGTTTGGAAAACACTACACAGTGGAACTTCCTTGCAGAGAAGACTGGCAAAACAGCCAGGTGCTCTGCAAGAACGGGTGCCTAAATTGGTACACGGATGGTTCCAAAATGGGACTGGATGTAGGCTGTGGAGTGTATGGAGAGCGACCTAGGTTTGGCAAAAGTACAAACCTAGGTAATTACGCCTCTATCTTCCAAGCAGAAGTATTCGCCATCTTAGAATGTGCCGATATAAATCTGGAAAAGCGCTACTCCAACCAAACGATCTTTATCAACTCTGACAGCCAGGCGGCTCTCCTAGCACTGGACTCGAAGGTCATTACATCTAGATTAGTCGAGGACTGTATGTCACGCCTAAACGCGCTCGGCTTGAATAACAGAGTCGTCCTAAGATGGGTACCGGGACACGCAGGAATCAACGGCAATGAGTGTGCCGACGAACTTGCTCGTTCCGGGGCCAAGGGGACTCAGCTGGGCCCCGAGCCGTTCTGTGGCATACCTAAAAGCCTGGCTAACAGAACCCTCTTGGATTCCTGCTTCGAGGAAGCTTCCAAGCTTTGGAAGAATTCCTTGGGCATGAGTCACTCTAAGTCATTAATAAAAGCCTTCGATAAACGGTTCACCAACCGAATCCTAGCGCTAAGCAGAAGCAACCTTCGCATCATGACAAGAGCCCTAACTGGACACTGTCGCCTTAACAAGCACATGTTCAAACTGGGTCTAAGCGACACACAATCCTGCAGATTCTGCGAAGAGGCGGAGGAAACGCCTCTCCACCTGCTAGGAGAGTGCGGAGCACTGATGCAAAAGCGTAGCATCCATCTGGGCAAGCACCTGCACAGCCCAGACGAGCTACGAGCCATCACCCGAAGAAAATCCTGCAGTTCCTAGCAGCTGCAAGGGTTAGTGGCGAACTATGAACGTCGCAGCTTCAGGGCTGAACACTCGAGTGGCGATCACAATAGGCCTAACATGGCCGCAGTGACACGAAAGCCACATAAAGCAAATAAAAGAAAAAAAAAATCATTAGTTAATATTTACCGTAGAGACTGATCCTGACGGACAAACCGATCAACGGTTTATGTTAGCTGTAGCATAAGTATGTAAATAATATTTAATATAAATAAACAAAAAAAATATGAAATAAGTATGCTTATATTTTGGTGTTGCTAAGTAGATAGGTAGGCAATTTAATTCGTGTTTTGTTACAGACACACGTACACGTACCTAGTTTAAGTTTCCTCAGTCAACAAAATAGATATTGGGTTACGCGTTACTTCTTTCTGCCACAGACAAACATTAGGAAAGAACAAGTTTTCTGTTGGGACTTGGGATAAAGTTGCTTATTTGTGATAATATCATAGAGAAAATACCTGCTCTGTTTCATAGTTTGAATATGAGTATAATATAAACATGAAATAGCTGTCTCATTTATATTTATCTCAGTGACTACAACATCAGCTTACATATTATTTTGAGATTTTCATACAAAGCAAACTGCACGTCTGCTTTTTATGAAAGTCTCTCGTTTGAATAAAACGAGTAAATTTAAAATGAAATAACACCTATGTACATCTCATCTTCTTTGTTAAGGTACTAGTAGTTATTACATACAAAACAAATATATTTTTCACCACTCTCGCTCGAAAACGGTGACATTGCTAATCAAAAATGGTGAGGAAAATCGGGTTTGGCTCACATGTGGAATAAAGGATATTACTTTTGAATTCAATAAAAAGTGTAAACTACGCGATCTGCACCTGGTAAACTTTCTCACTGAAGGCATCGCCATTTTAGGGTTTCGAAGATCGGAGATCGGTTTCGAAACCCTTATGGCATCGCTTTTTTTGTCCTTTTTTCCGTATTTAATATCTCAGCAACTACAGCAGCAAACAACGTGAAATTTAAAATAATAACGGATTTCATGCGCTTGTACACATAATAGAAAAAAAAATTAAAATAAATGAAAAATGAACATGAAAAGTTTCAGAACATATTGTGATGCCGAAATTTTAAAAGAGACCTACAATGTCAAGTGGGGTTTCAAATGAAAGGTATCAATTTGTACACTTTAAATCAGTTTTTGAAATTTCTGTAGGTTCCATACTTTTTGAAATATTTTGAAAAAACTCTAAAAATTACCCATTCCCCCCTTATCTCCGAAATCTGCAGAGCGATCCATCTGAAATGTATGTAGCGTTCGTAGATATGGATCTATATTTTACAGGAAATATATAGAGAAGTCTGCGAGATGATGGTAAAAGACCTGATGGTATGACTCTGATTCCCTGGAAGATGGGACGGCCTTTAGTTTGGGATGCCACGTGCGTAGATACCCTAGCGCCTTCACATCTTGCAGGGACATCGGTAAAGGCCGGCTCTGCAGCAACATCAGCGGAGTCCCTCAAACGGCGAAAATACGCTAATCTTGACGGAGGTCACCTATTTGAGCCGTTTGGGGTGGAAACCTTTGGTCCTTGGGGACCTGGAGCACACGCCATTTATAAAAATCTTACCAAACTTCTTATAGAGTCGACAGGTGATCGGAATGCTGGCTTCTATTTCGGTCAACGAATTAGCATTGCCATTCAACGTGGCAATGCTGCCAGCATTCTGGGCACTCTGCCTTCTGGTGACGGCTTAGACTTTTAAGAAATAGATATAAGTGTATATACTAGTTGTAATTGTTTTGTTCTGTTATTGTAATCTAGAGGTATATACCTAGAAACATTGTAATAATCTGAGAAGTCTGTAATTAGATCAATTTCTTGTGATTTAATATTGGCACGTGCAACAAAAAGTTGTTTTGCTCACTTGTTGAACTAATAAAAATTTCACCACTCTCGCTCGAAAACGGTGACTTTGCTGCTCAAAATGGGGTTTTGCTCACATGTGGAATAATAGTTACCTGTTCATCAAGTGCATGTGCGGATATTATTCAACTCGTCTGAGCTCCTTATAAGTGTAAAACCGACAATGCACGGAGCATTATAGGTTTTACACTTATATGTATTAAATTGCCTAGAATTCTTCTTCATCTCTTTTGAAAAGCTCTAACGCTCTGAGGGGTGAGTCTATTTGACGTTAGTAACGAGACGTGATCGTGACGTCTCCTTTTTCCATACAATTCGGTACGTAAAAAGGAGACTCAGCCCTCAATAATTTGATTTGATTTGACTGATGCGGCGCGGCGGGCGAAGATCCGCCTACGACACAGGAGATTGTCGGTTTGATTCCCACCTCGAAACAAATGCTTGTACGATCTGCAGATATATTCCGGGTGTTCTAGCTGTTTTCTATGTATAATAAGAAATACCGTCTATGTATGTAATGTAGTATATCAGTTATCTAGTACCAATAACACACGCTCTGCTTACATTGGAGCTAGATGGTGATGTTTGGATGGATGGATGTTTGTTACCTCTTCGCGCCATAACGACTGAACCGATAGGGCTGAAATTTTGCATAGATGTAGCTCTAAGCCTGGAATCAAACATAGTTTTTTTTTTACTTTTTCTCTCACAAAAAAGCTCCCATGGAAGAGAAATAACCATAAAACGTATCCATAGAAACGACGCTTGCGAAGCCGCGGGCAGAAACTAGTTACTTATTTATATTTTTTTATAATTTTATCTAATGGGGATTCAAGACTCCACGAAATCACACCCTGATAACCTAAAACATCTTTTACCAAGGTTATCGGTTACGAGTCTTAACTTCCTTTATTAAATTAAGACAATTCCCATGGGAATGATCAAACGCGTCTCTGGAGATGATTATGAGCCTAAAGAAACCTTCTAATTACGAGCCTCAGATTGCTTGAAATTAATTTGTACTTTTGGGATTTACTGGCAAGTTGGATAAAATTACCGAACTAAGTTGATTATAGAGTGAAAATTTTGGTGTTACATGAACCTCGCATACGTTAGCTCATTTTCATAGGTAATTTTACTAATTGATTTTCTTACCCCCGAATACTCAAACGTAACTCAGATTTCAGCTCGTCTCAAGTCGCGATTTATTGACAGTTTTCAATTAAATACTGTCAAAAAGTCTTCCTTTGAGGTCTGTTCAAATATGAGCTGCAATGAAATAAAATAAAAATATTTATTGAAAAATAAATACACAAAATAACAATGGTTAAGCTAAAGTTGGTGTAATCAGTTTCTCGTCAAGTATAATTATGTATAAATTACATAGTATAACTATAAAAACATAAATTAGTTCGACTTAGGCATGTAGAGATCAGGAAAGGTTCGTCTTTGAAGAATTACAAATTGTTTATAATCACTGTCTAGGAATTCACTTACATCGTACCTATATGGTTATGTCTAACAGAATAAGTTTTGCATTATTTTAAAACGATTGTTCACAAGTTATAAGTCGAATGCGCAATGTAAGTTTGTTAAAAAGTTTAGGGGGATTACTTGCGGTTGCTTTTAAGACATGTATTTGAGTCTATGAGCAGTTGCTTCCAAATACATTTGATGCCTATTACTGTATTTGCTTTGGCTTCCTCTTACCGTAAACTCCTCTATCGTAGCTTCCTCTTACTGCGTTTGAGTATTCGGGCGTTAAGCTCTGCACACATTAATCTAATACAGCTACAGCCAGCACAAAAGTGTGCATTTAATTATGGGCTTAATTTCGTTGTCTTTAGATACATTTTACAGTAACAAAATGATTTCCCACAAGCTTCAAACGAGTGGGCCGCGAGCTGTCTGTCATCTGATGCCGTCAATATAAAATGCGTCTAAATGTTACGAGTTAAAGCCCATATTTGAATGCACATTTTTGTTCTATGCGGCAGCGGTGCTTACCAGGTGTGCGATAAAATTTTAGATAAAGGGTTTTTCCAATAGTATCCATACTACACACCAAGTTAACCGATGACAGCTCTTGATCGTTTATAAAGTGACAAGCTTTAGAATGTTGTAAAAAACCTTTTCAACACACTTGCTCATAAAGTGGCTCTAATTTCACCGCAATTAGGTACATAATGACACCTGTTATCTAACTGTGACTTTCTCATTGCTATAACTCACTAGTGAGTTATAGATTTTTTTTTTAATTTTATTGGTTGAGGTTGTTCTTAAACAAATTTTTATTCAACAAAAAGATCGTGTTCAAAAGAACAAATAAATTAATGTTCCTATTGCTTGCTCATTTCACGCAACTTCTTATTTACCTAAATAGATAATTTTAACTCGTACGTGTTTAATAAATAAAACTTTCACTCAACTTTCGCTTTTGTTTTCTCTGTAATAAAAAAAAACTAAATTCCCCTATTGTACGTGGCAGAATAGGCGCAAACCCTATGCGCGGAAATTAAAAAAAAACCTCATCCCTTTAGTCTGTGGCTGATCGCAATGCGCGCGCATAGGAAAACTGATTAATTTTGCGAAACATTTTTCACAACTCGTTTTCACTGTTGAAATTATAATTATTTATTAATTAAAATGTCTACAAGTACTAGTTACGAAGAAAATGATTTATGTTGTACACCGCCCGATATAAGATGTGAAGCCCTTAACGTTATGGAAAGTTTACTATCTGAAAACTCTAAGGAAAAATATCTATTATCGACTAAATAAAATGAGTTTTTATTGTTATTTTATTCACAAGTGTGTTGAAAAACGTCGTATGATACACGTGTGTATTGATGATTACCGTCCTCGGCTCTCTTAAGACCCTCGCCTACGGCTCGGGTCTCAATGGCGCCTCAGCGGTAATCACCAACATTACACACTTGTACCATAATGTACTATTATCTAAAATGTCATCGTCTGATACAAATAACACCACCAGTAATGATGGTGTTCCTTGAAATATTTTTTCATTATAATTCTTTCCAAACTTTAGATTTACTAGAAAAATCGACGAGGAAAATAATCCCACCCCGTTTTATAACAAATTATTCTCAAATTCCATTGTCTAGAAAATACTTTCGCATCGAAGCGAAATTTCAAAAGATGATAATAAAAATATTTTCACATAAAGCTGTTTTCCGCGACAGAAGCAAATGAAGGCTTCGCAAACAGAAGGAAGCCCATTACAGTTGGAATATGAAATGGAACTACGCTCCTTGTCAACACGAGAAACATTGCGAACAGACAAATTGGTTTCTCTGTATTATTATTGTGGCAGGTAAAGTTGGAGACATGCATGAATAATGTCGCCTTTAATGTGCGCGCAATCGTGTTTCAAGCCTCTGGTGGTTTGAATAGCAACAACTTAGAAGTAAAATCTAGAGCCAAGTTTGAATAATATAGCCTAAGTGCTTATGCTACGTTATAAAAAACTAACTTTTTTTCTTTTTGAACTCCCAAGTCCCGTCAACACTTCATCAATAGGTACTTTGCTAGTAGTTAGTGTTTCTGCTTTCTGCTTTATGCTTTGTGTTTCTCATCAATCCAATACTTAAGCTTAGTAAAGTTACTTATTTTGTCCTTGTGTTAAATGTAAGTATGTTATTGCCAGACATAATACTCGTAGCTCAATCATTACTCTTATTTAAATTTGACGTTCTACCTACCAGATATTATGCAAGTGGTGTTTACCGATAAGCGGTTTGTGCACATTTCAATAATTCATAGTTAATTATAAAATGTCTTTAATCTGTAACTCTACGTCTCGTCTTCTCACATGTTAGTATTTATATAAGATATTTAGATGCAAGAACTCTGTGTATGAAACCATTGGTAAACCTAATAAAGAAAATAAATAAAAAATAAGCTCAATTGCGGCGACTGTCCGATACTTACATGGATTTTATTAATAAAGCTATCTAAATTCAAAGTGGCTAGGTATATTTTGAGCCAATATTACAAGACTTTTATTACAAAACTGGGTAGTGAATATTTTATTTAATCTAAGATGGCTCCCAAAAGTGATTACGATTGAGCTGTAGGTTCCGGGCAAAAAAAGTTGTTTATTTTGCTGATGCTGTTTTAAACGGGTGGTAAAACAATAAAAAAACATTATAGAAACATGGTTCTGTAAAAATTCAATTCAGCGAATGAAGCGCACAGCTATTTGAGCCGAACGCAACGACATTTTAGCCGAAGGTATCGAATTTTAGAAGTGAAGTGTTTATGCGTTTTTATACGCAATCAAGTTTTGTACCCAGAGGCCTGAGTTCGGTTTGATTTATCGAGACGTCATCGTCTCATTTTTCTATGGAATTTGGTACAGCGCCCCTAACGAGTGGACATGAAGCTATCCAAATCCCATACAAAAATGAGACGTTACGATCTATCGTCGAACCGAACTAAGAGCTTATTTTGATTTTGTATGATGTTACTTGAAAGGGGTTTAAAGATTTTTGTAGGGTGGCCCTAACATTTATATATTTTTTTTAAATCGCCGCGCACAATAAATGTTATATATTTGGATAGAAGACAATAAAACAAATAAAACATGGCATATAAAATAATGTTTTAAAGCGTCAGGTTTCTGAGATATTCACAGATGAAAATAATCTCAGAAACCTGACGCAAACTGGACATTATGTTATGGACAATTTTTATTAGTGTCTTCTAGAGGTATAGAAATATAAGTACAATTTTTATTTTGCGCCGCAATTTAAAAAAATAAAGTAAAATGGTGACCGATGTTAGGGCCAAAATCTTCAAACCTCTTTTTCTCAATTTTCAAAGTCAAAAAAAAAAGTATGATTTGACTTTTGAAAAAATCCCGAGTAAGAAACATATGTGCTTCTTGAGTTCAGCTTCGCCGTTCATAAAATTACGATCCCTTTGTTCTATGTTATGTATGAATAAAAGAATAAAGAATTTATTTATAGCCACACACATATTATATACAAATACAAATCGTTTACAAACAAATCGTTTATTGGTACCATGTACATATTTAAAACAAAACAATGCAACGATACTGACGCTAAATTTAAATTTAGAACATAATACAACAGCATACATGCTGTTCCTTTTTTAGCCCTTAGGACTCTACTACATAGAGTCCAAAAGCTCAAAAAGAAAAAAAAATATTTTGTTTAGCTTTCAATCAATTACCTTCTTATATGTCAATCAGGTCAACTTAGTCTGGTCATCAATATTCATGTTATTGTTGCTGGCTAATCCATATTATATTTGAATAATTACCGTGTCGGTTATTTAACCGGATTAGGAGTTATGTAGGTACAATAACTAAAGAATTAGCAAGCTGAAGTGGCAGTGGGCTGGCCATATCTCGCGAAGAACCGACAACCACTGGGATAAACGTGTTCTTGAGTGGATACCGCGACTCGGCAAACGTAGTGTAGGATGGCCTCCGGCCAGGTGGAATGACCATTTGCGAAAGACTGCAGACAGATGCTGGATGCGGCAAGCTGAAGACAGGTGCTATGGCGCTCATTAGGGGAGCCCTATGTCCAGCAGTGGACTAAAGAGGCTGATAATGATGATGAGGTACAATAACATGTTATTATAAGCTTCTAATGAAAAGCTTATTCCTTCGAAAAATGTCACTTGGTTTCACGCATCATGGGAATATTTTAATATCCATCGATATGAATGTACTACTAACACACTGTTGATATCGCTTATCTTTGCCTAATAAACTTATTGATTTGGCTACCGCTCTAGGAAGATATAAACAACGTAGTCTAAAATTAAATAGGACTTAAATTATAGAGGCAGTTAAACAAAAACTACTATCCACGACCATTCCACAACCATATTATAAAAGTTTGCAACAAAATAAACTCACGTTCTGTAATGTCAGCTTTTTGCGTTGGTATTATGAGACAGAAACTACGTTTATGCTTTCATTTTGCGTAGCTTGAGGGGTTGTTTGTGATAACTGTATACTTACACTGATTTATCCGTGTGTGTATATTTGTCGTACCTGGTAAACCAAAACGAAATGTATTACATTTATTCTATCTAATGTTTAACAAGTTAAGGCTGATGTAAATGTAAAAGGAGAAACGTTAGAAATTGTAGAAAGTACCGTTTTCTTAGGAATCACATTAGATAATAAACTTCAATGGGGCTCACACATAGATAAGCGTATGCTGTCAAAAAAATCCGTCATCTTACAGACGTGGATACATCTAGACTTGTTTATTTCAGCTACTTCTATAGTATTATGTCTTATGGTATACTACTGTGGGGGAACGCTGCAGATATTAACACCGTATTAGTGTTGCAGAAGAGGGCTGTTCGTGCTATCTATAGTATGGGTCCCAGAGAATCCCTGCGTGATAAATTCAAAGAAATACACATAATGACAGTACCATGTCAATATATTTATGAAAACCTATTGTAGACTCATAGAAATATCAATCAATCGGTTCCCTAAAAATAGCGATGTACATAATTTGAATACAAGAAATAAACATAAACTCGCTGTGCCCGACTACACAAAATTAATGTATCTTTTAAAGGACAATGTATACGCTTCTACAACAAAACTCCTAATGAGTTGCAAAAATTATCAGTAAATAAATTTAAACAAATTGTCAAAACCTTCTTGTGTAAAGGCCTACTATAAAATATCAGATTATCTAGAGGATAAAAAAGCTTGGGACAGGATTTAATCCAACTCGAAAAATAACAAATAACTAACGGATGACATGGGATGAAATGTTGGTGTTCTTCCAACACAAATAAGGTTCGTAGTTAACCCGCTTAGATCCGTAATGAACACATAGTCTACTCAGTCTAAACTCTAGACCTATGTACATCTATGCAACATTCAGTCTGATCCGTATAGTAGCTTTGGTGTGAAGAAGTAAAAACATACATCATTCCATCCAAACTATCACATTTATAGTATTACTTTAAGTTTTTAATAGTAGATTGTATCACAAGGGAACAAAATAATGTTTTTAAGGCGAGAGCGATTTTTTGAAGCCAGAGCGAAACGAAGGATTCTATAGTAGAATCCTAAGCGTAGCGAAGGATTCAAAGTACGTCGCTCGAGGTTAAATAATTTTGGTCCAGTGTGGCACACTCTGCTTTTCATCCTAAGCTATGAGAAAAATTCATCATACAAGATAAATAAATAAGAGATGCTTTTAGTAATGACGAATATTTATATTTAGGTACATAAACTACTACTAATTTATAATGCTGGACAATCCACACAGAATTGAATTGAATTGAGAATTGCGTTCAAACTTATAGTGTTCCAAATTCAAAAGTAATTTCGTCACTGTTATTAAGTGCGCTGGAATTACCCACTTTGTTCGCACTTATCGAGGAACCCTTTGCCTCTTTTCGAATAGATGGGATGAAAATAAATAAAATAAATAGTTTACTAACAGGTTCCCATTTACTGCCCTAAGGCATGCACTCTCGGCTAAAACCTTGCCTCATGCATTATTCTGATGCAATACCTGCTTACCTGTAAGCTTTGGCTACGTTCTGCATTGTGACTACTGAGCAACAAGTCAGCGGGCAACCAGGTAATCTTAGATTCAGTAGCCCAATTCTTACAATAGGCTCTATTCAGAGGATTGGTTTCAGCGATGGGCACCGATAGATAGGGAAGAGAGTTATTTTAAATGAAATTTTTCCAAACATTTCTGTTTTTAAAAATGTTGTGTTGGTTCTATGACATAAAAATACGAAAAGAGAAAGCGTTACAACAACGCCGCGACGACTGTGCCACAACAGCTGTGTTACGACATTGCTGCAATACTGCTACGTCAGACTCATACGATACTGCTACGACATTGCTACGAAAGTGCTACGACATTGACATGATAGTTCTGTGACAGTGCTACAAGAACGCTACGAAAGTACTATGGCACCACTACGACTGTACTACGTCGTGCTACGACAACCCACGTTAGACTCTTACAGTGATTCGAGATGATCTAACAATGAAATGCTACGGCAGAGTTCAAACGTGCACACATTGTTACGTCTATGCTACGACACTGTTGACTCATGTTACGACACTGCTACGACAGTGCTAAAGCGTTTAATACTGTGTAGTCAAAAAAGTTGACATTGTAGTTGCAATACTGTGAAAGCATTTTCTTAGTATTATTCTGTTTACAGCAGCATGCAACGCTAAACTCTATATCTGTCTTACAGTGTAAAACAAAGCGGATACTGCCGGTTTATGACTTTAGTACGAATCGTGTTTTATTGTTCTAAACTTAGTTGTTGGTTCTATTGTTTGAGATGTTTAAGTTTACATTTGGACGTGTTTTATTATGCGCTTTAGATTCTTCTAGTATTTTAAAATTGTCTTTTATTATAAAGTTTGAAAATTATAAAATCTGATTATGTTGGAGTGTCCTGTGGAAAAAAAACAGCTTTTACTTTTATTATGTATCAATAACTTATATATATATTACTGGATAGTAGTTTCTGCCCGCCACTTCGTACGCTATATTTGTATGGAAATGTTTATAAGTGTTTATAAATAATAATAATAATAAATAAATAAAATTTATTCAAAGAACGTAAATAGACAATACATTAGTGCACTAAACGAATAAGTATAACAATTTAGCCTGAACTAGGTTATCCTGTGTTTCAGGCGACATTAGTACTAATCTATACTTATAATTATTAAATAAAATAGCCACTTACTATTACGATAAAGGCATTTAGTTTAACAATGTTGTTTATGTTACAAACAATTTGTGTATAATACACAAATTGTATAGTATGAAGGTACTTAAATTGAGTAAAAAAAGAATAATCACTATTGTAACTAGGTTAACCTTACGTATTAAAATATAATTTACTTGATAATTTCTAATAGTTTCTCTGTATCATCGTAGGACAGACTTTGAAGTGTACATTTAATAGTTTTTTTACAATTATTATAGTTAAGCGCGTAAAAATTAGACATTGAATTTAGTCTGTTGTATAGGAACGGACCAAGAAATAGATAAAATTTGTTCGCAAAGGAAAATTTTGGATTGAGGGCAAACTTTAGCATTCCTTCTCTTATTATTAGTAAATTCAGTGCTGTAGGGAAGGGCAACGTGCTGTCTTAGTACTGTGTTCATTATAAATAGCTGCCGAACTGTTAACACATCACAGGACTCTTATAAAAGATTAGTGGGAAAGATGAAAGCACGAAAAGTTGCCACTTTAAGTATTGCTCTTTGTGCTCTTTCGCTATTAGTAACAATGTTTTTCCTGCTGCACCCCATGTGGTAACGCAATAAGTTAAAATTGATTGACACCGGGCAAAGTAAACATGTCGAATTATATTATGATCTGTAATATGGCGTAGCTTTTTAAAAAAGATATTATATATATTTTTATATATATTTTTAAAGATAAATATTAACGGTCGCACTCTACCACATAGGATTTTTATGTGGGGCTTATACGAAAGATTATCATCTAGTACGATACCTAGGTATTTTATTTCATTTAATTTATACTTTTAATTATCACATGGAAACTGATTTATGGGATAAAAATTAGACTATGTTTCCTTTATTCCAGGCCTAGAACTACATGTATGCAAAATAACAGCCTGACCCTGTTATGGCATAAAGAGGTCACAAACATCCAAACTTTAGCATTTATAAAAGTGTGATGGTCAATTCACTATTTTTTTATATCTCCATAAGAAAGCGCAGAATGGCACCTTTGAATAAAATCAACAAGACTAGTAAGACAACACTGACACGAGGAAATCGAATGTAGGTGAACTGCTTGCGTTTCATTACAAACTAGATGAGTTCTAATTTCCACCTTCCCATCGAAGCTTACTTTGTCACACTTCCACGTATCACGCTACTTTCGACCTTATTCTCACAGGCATAGGTATGTCGTACACAAAGAACTTGCAAACGAACAGTAGGCTCTACTCTCTACTGACCTCTACTATGAGTTTTCTTCACTGATTTTTACAGACTTTTCTTTCTAGTGACTGGCGTTAACCCGTTTCTATTATGAGTTGACAAAAGATTGGTTTTTTTAAAAACATACATAGGTACTAAAACTAGCACTTTGCGAAAAGTGCTTTCATCAGTTTCTGTGAATTTTCTATGACTTAAAAGAACACACTTTGGTTTTTAATCTAACATTTTCTTTTAAAACATGAGACAATGTTCAACTATCCCCACCAAAATCACCTTACAATGAAGACACAGAAAAATACACATTCAGTTTGTTTGCTCCAGCGTAAACAAACTCAAATTAACAGAGAAACAAAACACCCAACAAAGAGTGGACCAATAATCAATTACTTACCAATCTGAAATTTTCTACTGCAAAAGGTGTAAAAAGATAATTATTTTTTACAGCAATGGCCTTTGTTTACAAAGAAAATTATAATCAAATAATATAAACAAATTAGAACTAGTATTTACAATTGAAAAAGTTAGGCTAACTGCAGACTGTTGTAAACGATCTATAGGTAGCAACTGATCCCTATCAACACCAGTCGGAAGCGGCAATGCTGAGGCGCTGCGCCAGATACCCACCAGTTATCGGGTCACGCGTCGCTTCGATCATTATTTTTTAATACGAACTCGATATACCTACAACAATTTTCTACATCTCATGGTAGAGGTACGGTCACGTTTGGCAAAGACGACACGCAGATCCCTAACGAATGTTTGCTTTCCCTTTGCCGGAGCAGCCTTTATGAAACCTGCGTCTGTTCGTACTCCTATTTTTAAGAGAAAGTCTTTTATATTATCACAAAGAGACAACATTATCTTTAGAACTTACATAAACCCACATGTAAGTAAGTTTAGGACGGTCCTCAACATGACATCCGGTGTCCGGTGACAGGTCGCGGGAAGCCGCTGGATGCGTAGCGCAGCACCGGTCATTGTGTCGATTTTTGGGGGACGCCAATGTCCAGCGGTGGACGATACAATATTACAAGTTATTATCTCTTACTTTTTATTAGCCTAGTTGTAGTGGGTGGTAGCCTTGTTTTATCCTATTACGACAACATACTCGATCGGACTATTAGTTTAATTTCCTTTCGACGGTTTTCGAGTTTTAATTGAAATCACACAATTTAGGAGAGGTTGTTTAAAAATTGAACGTCCTTGCGAAACTGACCAAATCCCGTCAAAGCAAAGTGCACACTCGGAGTCAGAGTTATTGGGGCGAGCACACGATTAATTCAAAGTGTGCTGGATAGGGTCTATGTACCGCTGCCCTACTTTCTGCAGTTTATCTTAAATGCCAAAGCGAAAGATTTACGTAAAATTCCCAAATGGGTCTCTCTTTGCCTCGATTTTCGGAAAGTATTTATGTCGTTCGCATTTCGTTATTTTACATAGCTACAACGAGGTTCTTTATTTTTTTTGTTTGGTTTGTTCTCCTTATATTAGTCCACTTGTGTCTCTGTGTTGTTCCTAATTACAGCATCAAAGAAGTTCTGACAGTGTGAAGTGAACCTTCCCAGACAAAATTGTAAGTTATATTTTTCGTTTTCAAAAAACTAGATATCAATTTCGTATTAACACATTCGTCCGTTCAGCATAAAAACTAATCAAATCTGGGATCACGACTCTCGACCACACCCCATTATTTAATCTCTGACCAGACATAACGTGGGTCAGTCTGTGCTTGACACACTTATTATCACAAAAACCGCTAGAAGCGCTTTAGACCGAGCTAATTTTTATGCTGATTTTATTTTTGCTTCGGAGAACAGCTCTATTAAAGTTGTTTGATGTTTTTTTTATTAGAAATGTGGGTACATTTTAGTGAATTTCTAATTATGATTCCTGGATTTTTCAAACAAAGTTTGATTTTGAACATTAGTGAAACCGGGAAAGTGGAAAAGCGACATTATTTTAGATTCGAAAATTTGCACTCATATTTGCGACTAGCGTTTTGCATGAGTTTTCTGAGGTGAAAATATTTCAAAAAGTCAATACTTTTTAAATGGTGGTGAGTTGCTTTTTTTATTGTCCATATATGATTTTGCCGTACCAATAGTTGATACGAATGTGTTCTTATCAGAAATACGTAATATCGCCAGCAACTCTTAGTTTCAAGCTTTGATGCTTGGACAACGCCAACCAATCGGCTTACTAATTTCCATTACAAAAGCATTTGAAATTCGGAATTTATTCAAGTGGAACTGCCATTATTTATAAGGAATATTCATTACTCAGTCTGCAGTAACAATACAAGCGCATAGTGCCCGGCAGTTCTCGCTGACAAGACGGAATTGTAAACATTAGTTAGGTATTCCTTTGTCCCGTCTCGTACGTATCACAGGCAGCTTTGTACGTCATTGAAATAAACTACGTAACTGAGAACATGGGTTCCAGTTTCTGTCTCCTGTTTTGAAAGGCTAACTAAGTAAGCTCGCTTTCCTTCCGGTTTGAAAGGTGTACTTTAACTAAAGTTATTTGTTCGACTGCTGATTATTGTATTGTATTCATTTATTTCAGATAATAATCCATATACAGACATTGAAATAAAATTCAAAATTACAGTCAATAACATAAGATTAGATAAATTAGATTACAGATTCAAATTATTAGAATAAATTAAATTAAGTTACAGTAGGTATATTATATTTTCTTAGTATATTACAGTATTTTGTTTACTTTGCACAACGCATTGAGTAGCAAGACAACACATGCGTCTCAGTCCAGTGTCTGAGAATGAGGCCATCCACCCGCTCAGCCACCGTGACTAGGAGGCTGTTGGGGCTGGCGCGCACCTGCCGCATCAGGGAGGCGACACGCTTGGGCATGATGGCGTGGAAATCATCCATTCGCGCCTCCGCAAACATACCTGACGTGCTGCAGTAGCGCGGCAGCCCCACCAGCATCCGGAACGCTCTCTTATTACTCGTAGGCATTTAGATTTACCTGGTGAAAGTTGGTTCTATTACCATGACCGCATATTTTTAAGGCTTGGTTATCATTTCACCAGATATAAATATGAATGGCAGCCAACGATTTTATAAAGATTTTTATAATATTTTCCTAGCAAAACATGGATGACTTATTATTTTGGATGAGGACCAAAATAAAGGTATTCATTTGCTTTTAATTGCAATGCGTAACTTACAAAAACGTTGACATAAATCACCTACACTCTTAGGCAAAATACTGTGCCTATATAATTCAAGTCAAACCATCATTCGAAAATAGCTCCTATGTTGAGCACACATAGTTCCAAATAGCAACCCCGAAGGTAAACTGTTCATATGCAATTTCCAGCTAACTTGGTCAGTGGCGTCGATTGATACATGATTCTGTTTTCGATGTGCGATTTGTGGTGCTCCAGAGGTCTCCTGTTACACTTTGATTTGTAACGCTACCTAAATTCCTGGTGAGAGATTGCCTTGTCAAAATTTGGGATGCCCCTAGTTTTTAACGGAGTAAAATGTCTTATTCGTCGAAAATGTAAATCGAATCGTTATGCATAGGCCCAAGACGTTTGTAAAATGTTGTTGATTCATGATGTTCCGTAAACCAGATAAAAAATTTATTTAAAAAAAAAATTGTAAAGCACAATTTCACATAATTATGTGAAATTCTATCGCCATCTTTCTTCTATACATATAAAATACTTTGTCCTGAATGACTGCCTGACGGATCAACACACAGCCTAAACCGCTGATCATAGAGACCTGTAACTTTGGAGTGTGTGTTCTTTGTATGACATTGGCATCCGATAAGAAAGTATTTTCCGAAATTCTACCCCTAAAGGGGTTAAAAGGGGGGGCAAAGTTTGTATGGGACAACGTGATTCCTTGATCCAATCTACTTAAAATTTTGCATAAACCTTTTTTAACAGAATTGATGGAAGACGTGTTTCGTATTTTACTGAAATTCATCCCCTAACTGGGTTAAAATGGGGTAGAAAGTTATTTTGGCATAAAATGCTTTGTCCTGATTGACTGACTGACAGTGTTACTTTCGAATCCATACTAATATTATGAATTCGAAAGTAACTCTGTCTGTCTTTCTGTTTATCAGTCTGTCTGTCTGTAACCTATTCACGCCTTAACGGCTGAACGGATCTTAATGTAATTTGACATGGAGATAGATAGTATCCCGGGGACGGAAATAGGCTACTGTCTATCTAGAGCGTGCAAAGCCGCGGGCAGCAGCTAGTGTTCAAATAATCTGATACGTTTTTATTTCTTCTTGTCTTCGATCTTCAAGTACCCGCCTCCTCGGCGGCGGATAGCTTGATCGATGCTACTTGTGCAATAAAATCATGTTTTAGGGATATAACATAGGTACCTACTATCCCCTATGGCTCAGCATCCCAAGTAGTTCTTAGCATCCGACAAAACATTTCTCCATGCATCTCAGTTCAAGGCTGTCTCTCACCAGGGCGTAGCGTTGAACTCACAAAATCGTCTCTGAAACACTTATCTGTACGCAGGTAATTTATTCACAAGCTCATTGCATCGCACACCCACAAATTCTAATCGAACTAGCAAGAATCAGCTCAGGCTCACAAGAGGCTGAATAAAACATTCCACGCGTCTTAACGTATCCAGTACAAACATGATAATCTTGGCACGATGTCGCACGTGAGCGTCATTCCTACAGGATGAAAACAAATCTCTGCATGCAAAGGCTAAGCGCACACTTGCGACTTCTTCCTTTTGTGTTTTAGAAATCGGTATGAATATAAAGCCAGACGCCCCTGAAGTGGACCAACGTTAAGTCCTAAAGCGTCAAAGAAAGTACCTAAACGGCCTAAAACTTTAACTGAAGAACAGAGACTGTGTCTCGTTTTGTTGGTGATAATTAAAACAAAGTTTTATTGAGCTTTTACAATAAGTTAAGCACAACATTAGCTATTTATTTTGTTGCGTTAGCTATTATTATATGTTAAACAATAAATAAGTAATAAAATAAATAATTAATGCTGTACAATCCACACAGCATCATCTAGCTAAATAAGCAGAGCATGTGTAAGGCGTATTAGATAATGATAGGTAAAAAAATTTTAGATATTTTATAAAAAGCACCCAGAACAAATATCTGCAGATCATACAAACATTTGTCCCGGAATTGAACCAGCAACGACTTCTTGCGTCCACGCACATGCTGCACCACTGAGGTCCTATTAAGTAGATAATTATTGACTACACTCTGATCCAGCTACATTAAGACGAAATTTATAGAATTATCACAATATTAAACTACAAAATAACCATAATCGCAAGCATGCGCTACGCCTAAGCCCATGAAGTCGCAGCGCAAAGAAAGTATTGAAACGTGCTAAGAATTTTACGAATCGCATTTCAAATACATTCGCTGGATATGAAACCTGAGTTATTCAATATGCTCAGTTACCTATTCAATGAAAACACCCGTGATTTTACAAGTTTCAAACATGCCTTAGGTGGGAAGAGGGAATAAATTTACTCTGCGCTTTAGCGGGTTCAAATTGAACACCTTGCAGACTTGTGTTGGGTTTGCAATATTAAATGGTTCAATTTTCTCGTAGTGTAGTGTAGTGGTTGCGAATTAATATTGAGGGTGAAATGAGAAACTGGATCGACAAAATGTTATCAGGTCACATACATTAAAATATGTAGAATAAATGAATTCTAATCGTATACAGGGTGGTTTTTTGAGAAGGGCGGTGATGGCAAACTCTGAAACCACGAGAGTTAGGAAAAGTCGTGAAAGGATCATGCCCTCGATTTATAAGAAAACAATAACTGCATATTTATTTTTTTCAAAAATCTTTTACTTTTGACGGAAATGGACCCGAGTGATTTTTGAAAAAAAATTACACCCTGTATTATTAAACTAATCGATTATGTTGCTGATAAGGATTAATCTTTGCAAATAAATGTTTTACTAAAAATGAAAGGAAATAGCAAATTTTTACATTTTACTTTTAGTATCTTAATTTTACCTAACTAATAAGTTGCTCAAATGGTTTCCATTGACTCCAATGCATAAGTTTATACGCCTCTCTAGAGACTTAACTGCATTTGATATCATGACAGGACTTATCCTCGATAAAATATCAAGCAATGAGCTTTGTAAGCTTTCAACTGTATCGTATCGAGCTTTGTAAAGTTCGTTCTTGACGTAAGCCCATAGGAAATAATCAAGCGGTGTGAGATCGGGTGATTTTGCCGGCCATCTCACCGGACCATGAGTGCCAATCCATCTATCCCCAAAATGCTCATTCAGCATATCTCTAACCACGCGGCTGTTGTGAGCTGGGGCCCCGTCTTGCTGGAAATACAGATCCCATGTTCTGGCTATTGGCAAATTCTCCATTTCTTCAAACACGTTGTTTAAAATTTCGACATACATCGTAGCATTTAAAGTGCCGTTGTAAATCTTTATAAATCTAACAAAACAGTTTTTTGGAAAAAAATATGAAAGGAATTCTTTTTTTTAGTCTATGAACACAGTAGCCCGCTATTATGACAAATGAGTTTCACACATAACGACCAAAAAGTTTAAATAGGAGGTGAGTTTTCTTCCGTGTAAAAATAAAAAAGTGAAAATTTGCTATTTCCGTTCATTTTTAGTACAACATTTATTTGCAAAGATTGATCCTTATCAGCAACAGAATCGATTAGTTTAATAATACAGGTTGTATTTTTTTTTTTTTTTAAATCACTCGTGTCCATTTCCGTCAAAAGTAAAAGATTTTTGAAAAAATAAATATGCAGTTATTGTTTTCTTATAAATCGATGGCATGACTCCTTTCACGACTTTTCCTTAACTCTCGTGGTTTCAGAGTTGGCTATCACCGCCCTTCTCAAAAAACCACCCTGTATAATCGTAAAGAGCAAAAATTGTTAAAGAAAGTGTGTCCAATTTCATGAGAAGGTCGAAAAGTGAAAGAAACTTTTCGTTGACCCCGCCCAAATAGACGAAGTGTACACCTACGTATCCAATAACGAAGATTGAATGTCCACTGACACGAAAACCCAGCTCTTAATTCACAAAAAGTTCAACAACCAGCCTATGTGGTTGAAAGGTTTAAAACTTATTTCATACAAACGTGTTTCGCATGGGCCACGTTCCTTTTATGGTATGATGGGGCGAGCGGCGGCGCGCCCGCTTTCTCTGTAGTTCTATCATTACAGTGGCATTCCTATTTTGCCAATGCATTTGTATGGAAAAGGCATTGACTAGGAGGCCCATAATGCCATAAAATGGAACTGGAACGGACACAAACAAACAGCGCCGTGGAGTGTCAGAGACAGACTGTACCTACTCATAACGGCCATCCTGTTTTTGCTGGGACCGAATAAAATATGGCACTGACTATTTATGTCGCTTGTAGTTCTGTGGAGTGTACAGGTTTTTGTGTACAGAAGTTGGGATTAACAATCCGCTTCTGTAACTAACGTTTATGTGGCATTAATTTGCTTTGAGTTCACTATTTCTTTGTCCGTAGGGTATTAAGAAACATGACGTTCGTTTAAAAAACGATTTTTGGTATTTCAAACAAACTACGCATAGCTTGTCGTTTATAAGTCTAGATTTGTTACTAAAATTAACGTATTGTCTATAGACTCCAAAACGACAATTGATTCAGTTTCTTAGCATGCGTTCGTAGCAAATGGCTTATGAAGCGCGCAAAGCTTCTGATCTGGTACCTATCTAAATAACTTGTGGAACCTAGAAAAAAATAATAACCAAATTTTTTATTAAAATATAATAGAAGACATTTATTTATAACAACAACAATACGAACAGTTAAAAAGACAAGACACACTTATAGGATAGGTACATAAATAGAGCTGTTATAAAAAGGTTCTAACTCAGCATAATGCTGGCTAAGCTCCTATAGGAGGCCTAGCCAGCGCTGATCTTCCGTTAGAACCCGTACAAATGACGGCACGAACAGACCTACGGTATCTAAAAACACAAAAAAAAAAAAAAAATAATATGTACAAAAAGGACCAAATTAAAACAACATGTAAAATAGTACAAAAAAAAAGAAACGAGAAAGGTATTATTTACTAAGCCGACATCAAGATAACAAAAGTAAATATAAAACAAACAAAAAAAAAACACAAAATGCAAACATTGAAGATATCCATGAAACAATAACATTTGTATTTTAATTTTATTAGGAGTCTTACTTCTAATAGACGCGTGGCGTACCAGCAAAGAAGACTCTGGGTTTTACGTTGTTTTGTTTTGTTCAGAACTCAACTGTTACTCCCAACAAGGCGAGTCACATTAACAATACATTAATCACAACTGTTGTCGTGCTTCAAATACTTTGTAGGTAGGTAGGTAGGTACACTCAAAATACTTTATTTCCATTTACTATTTTTACGGACATTAAGTAACTTAAAAAGATATAGCCTTACTAAAAAGAACTTTTATGAAAGTTGCTAGAGATCTTCACAGAATGAAACGTTGGAATTGTATTTTATTGCGAATGTTAAATTTTTACGTCGAGGTCTGTCGTCATGAAATGTTACTCTGTGGTTTAGTGCTCCCCAGGCATTTGTGAATTTTTCAAACTAGCAGTGCATAATTTCTAGATTTGATAGATATATGTATAATGCACTCTAGCTTAAACCCACAAAATGACAGAATTTGCCAGATAGCGCGTGCGATGCTATTTGCACGGAGCGCTTTGTGTCGAAAACACGTCATCCTCATCCCCTACTCACCCGCGTTATGGTGCTCGTCCGAAACATTTCCTTATAATTGGGGTAATTTTATGTTGGGTAGATCACCATCATCATCATCATATTTGCTCTTAAGTTTTCGGTGCCTGTACTTAAGGATATATTAGTTAGATAATTAGAAAAAGTTTAACTAACGCCGTAAACTATAAAAAATCCTAACTCATAAACTGTCCCATCTTGACTAAACAAATAAGTTAGTTGGAAGATATGGGTAAAAAAAAACACTTTATTGAGAGCCGGTAACATAGGCAGAAAAAGTACCTACTCTCGTTACATAGGTAACATCGTCTCGTAACATAGGTAGATAAAGTACCTATCTATGGTACATTTCGGTTGGAGAAGGAAATTATTGGTTGTGGACTAACAGTCACTATGTTTACAATTCCACACACTCATGCACAGACACACACACACAATCTAGTCGATTCCTTCGTCAATTATGATGATTTAGAATTTTCATTTACAATGTTGTAGTATTGGAGAATGATCCCGAGGTGGTACTATAAAAAAATATTCCCGAGGGATTTGCATTTATCCCGAAAACTTCAAAAACAGTGAAAATGATAAGGATTTTTTTTCGGTTTTTAGTTATTTCTAAACTATTAAATTATTATCAGACACTTTCAAACTTATTCTGCAGACGTATGAAAAGACTGCTTCAGAAAGTACCTGAACGAAAGGCGTGCAGAGATGTGACTATTCACAAAATAATATCTCAGTAGTTATCCAAATTCAATAGCCACTCATTTGCTGAGCACACGAAACATAGGGGCTATGAAATTCAGAGTTAGCAAACAATACGCGGTCGCTTTGCTGTCTCTGTTTCAGCAGTTTCCGACCACTGCCATATAGTGGACAGTCGACACTCGCTTTAGAGAGCTCAGTACTAACCCGTGTAGACAAAAGTCAGGATAAAATGCATTGTAGTCAAATTTGGCACACTACAGTGCTGTTTTAACAGGGGCAGTCTACGGGAAAATTTAAATGGGCAAGAGACCAAGGAGATTAGTAAAGTGTCCGAGTAAGACATTCTTAGGCTTCTACTAGTATTTTTTTTTTTTTATTTGCTTTAGGTGGCTTTCGTGTCACTGCGGCCATGATAGGCCTATTGTGATCGCCACTCGAGTGTTCAGCCCTGAAGCTGCGACGTTCATAGTTCGCCAATAACCCTTGCAGCTGCTAGGAACTGCAGGATTTTCTTCGGGGTGATGGCTCGTAGCTCGTCTGGGCTGTGCAGGTGCTTGCCCAGATGGATGCTACGTTTTTGCATCAGTGCTCCGCACTCTCCTAGCAGGTGGAGAGGCGTTTCCTCCGCCTCTTCGCAGAATCTGCAGGATTGTGTGTCGCTTAGACCCAGTTTGAACATGTGCTTGTTAAGGCGACAGTGTCCAGTTAGGGCTCTTGTCATGATGCGAAGGTTGCTACTAGTATGTAGTAGTGACATAATTGTTGTCTGGAAATATTACTACCTACATCAAATGTAATTTTAATGTGTCCTGATCCCCTAGTTTCAAATAGGGACTAAGAAATTGAGATCTTTTTGCATTATAAGAGACTTTTTAAATTTTTGCTACCTGCTAACATATTATATTCTATGCTAACATACCTTCAGGAAGGTACGAGATAAATACCCGATAAATAATCTTTAATACTATAAGAGACTGCAATAAGTTTACTCGGGATGAAAGCTTTCGTGCAAAATTATCTTATCTATGAAAAAATTTTAAATCTAATGGTAATAGCTCTAGTTCTAGCTAAAACCATTTGTCTAAAGCTACCTGCATAGGATAACAACCTACAAACTAGGAGCTCGTATGACAGTGACAATATGATTTGCTTTGGGCACAAAGGCTCTGAGATATCTGATGAATATTAGAAAATGCCATTCTAAATTGTTCAATAGGGTTTAAAGCTAAGTATTCCAGCAGAGGCCGCATTTTTGTGATTCTTAAATCATCTGAGACATAGAAAACAGTGTTCAAAATTCTGAAAAAGGTATATATTCTTCAGGATCTAGTCTAGTCAAAGTTGGACTTAGTTACAAGATCTAATGAACTTCACTCGATAGAAAAAAATCCCAAAGATACCCCATTTTGTAAAGTTTTTTCAATATTATGACTGAACTACTGACTACTGATATTTTACTTTTTTTTCTTAACTAAAGACGCTAAATATTAGTAAACAAATTCGCAGAGTTTGACTTGATAAAATGATTTTCTTAATACCTACAAAATACACGAGCGCGGTGGCTTGGCAGGCGCTATCAGTAGCGCGCTGGCGCTGGCGCAGGAATACCTGGCCTTAAGCGATAATTTTTTTCCATATGCTATATGTATGAAACATACTTACTAACTATTATTTATGTGAATTTTATGCCAAATGTAACAACCGTTATCAACAAAGAATCTGAATCTTACGGGGGATTAAATTATTTAACTGGGATGTATAGGAGTTCAAAATGCCCAAACTATTACATGAATTCTATAATTTCTGTAAGGTACTTTCCTAAATTAATCCAGGGTTGATGGGATACTCAACATCGTGTTCGAATTGCGTTGAAATCGCTTTTGGATCGCTAGTAATTAAAGGTCGAACATTGTGGTTTGATTATTCGAATTGGAACATGATGAATAGAGCTTGGTGTGGTTACTTCAGAAAGGGGTACATGATATCGTTATCCTTTAAAGTTTGTATTTTTTTCAGAAAATTGCAGCCTAAAATCTTTACACTATATTTGGACGGATGTTTGTTAAGTACCTCTTCACGCCAAAACTACTGAACGGACCTTGTAGATTTTTTTATATAAGTAGTTCTAGGCCTGGAATAAAACATAGGCTACTTTTTATTCCATAAGTTAGTTCCCATGGGATAGAAATAGCCTTAAAACGTTTCCATAAAAACAAATCGTGCGAAGTCGCGGGCAGAACTAGTAGTAAATACTAATAATAATAATAATAAATCATTTTATTGTCTATATTTTATCTTAACCTAAACTAGAATTATACACAAAAAAAAAAGTTTCTAACGATAGGCAAAGGGAGTAGATTAGCATTGTGCTGCATGCGAGGAACATGCAGCGCTCATTTTAAATCTGCTCCCCTCGGGTAGGTGGTCACCGAGGGTTAGGATAGCGGGTTTAAAGTAGGTTCTTATACTTATTCATCTATTTCAACCTAACTTTAAACTCTACTTTAAACTCTGCTATACTCTATTAGCTAAAAACCGAATTTTCGTACTTGTCAGTTCTTTTTCTCCAATTGACGTTGACAAGAGATTTGACATTCATTATAATTAAATGTTAGTTTATTGTACTACATTTTTATATAGCTTAATTTTTTTTTTATTTAGTTGTTTATGGTTTCTTTTGTAAATAATGAACTTGATTGTTATTATATTATCCTCTTTAAATTTTGTTTAGATCAAACTCAACCTCCATAATTTTTAACCCTATTCGTTCACAAATGCGCAATTGGAAACTGACATTAGCAGAATTGTGTCAAACCATGATGCAGATCTAAAGATAAAAGAAGTAGAAGAAGAAAATTATCTAGTGTAGGCATTTTTGTCATAAGATTAAATAAATTGATTAGATTATTCTTATATCAATTTCCTAAAAATCTAAGCCGTCATCAGAAGGCAGAGGCCTCAGAGATGTTTGCTCAGCATCGAACTGATGGCTTTCACGCCGTCATTCGGAAGAAATCTCTGATGAGCAGGACGAGGGCGAGTCACAACAGCATCCTACAAACTGTGGCAGGGCGTATGTCTCCGATATGGACACATTTTGTCCAATGTGTTGCTCCAGTGCGTAGATACAACAGTTGATTATATTCTAAATATTATTTTATTTTATTGTAATCTAATTTATTCTAATATAATCTATTGTAACATTTTTATTTTAACTTGTGTAATTTAGGTTTAATATTAATTTTAATCGCATTTGTATTTTAATTTAATTATAATGTTTATTTTAATTTTAATTGGCGCAGATATCACCAAAGCTGTTAAAGCTAGTTGTGATTCTCCAAAAATATTATGTTGCTTTTTAAGTTTAACGGGATAAATACTAATCCCTCGGGAATAAAAATTATTTTTTATGGGACCACCTCGGGATCATTCTCTATACAATAGCGAAAGAATCAGTAAAATCGGTTACCCATAGGCTGAGATATCAAGTAACATAATACATAAAAAAAAATACATATCTACAGACGAACTGAGAACCTCCTCCTGTTTGAAGTCGGTTAAAAATGGGAAACCGAAGATTGAATTTGATCGTTGTTGGTTGTTTGTTTTTGGCGGTTGTTTTAGATTTTATGGAACCTTTATCAGAATTATCACAAATATATCACTTTTATCTAATGATCTGTTGAAATGAAGAAAAATTATTCGAATTATTTTCTCATTGTAGAGAAGTTATATACCTAAAGATAAATACCGAGATAGTTATACATAAACCCTTCGAGAATAAGATATCTCTGAGCGTTCTGCCGAGGCCCAATATCAATTCTGTTTAAATTGAACATATTTAAACAAGAACAAACTAACATTATAGGCAGTATCTGCGGTCGGCACGGGAGAATATGATATTTTAGTGGTCTATCGGGAGTCCTTAGAATTTAGCTGTTTAACAAAATAAGCAATATTCTACAGCCACATCTTGATAGCCGTTCGCTCACAGATTAAATCTAGTCACCTTATTTATGGGCTTTAGATACTTTTAAATAAGAAAATGTTGATATTCGTGGATCTTTTTATCTTGCTAGATTTTTATTCTAAGATTAAGAGTGGACTCGATTTACTAAAATATTTTAATATCATTTTAAATAGAAACATGTTTACTTTCTGGAATAAATAATTCAAGAGAAAAGTCTGAGAAATAAATACAAAGCTTCTTATAAGTCCGTTGCTTTAATACAATCACTGCCTTGACCTACATCGACGTGAACATCGATAAACACTTTAGAATGAAAGAAAACCTGAGCACACAAACCTGCTAGGCACCCCCGTAGTGCCTTGCCATACTGAAGGAAGAAATAACAATATCCCAACGCAAATATGGAAAATACAAGTGAAAAATAAACCTTATCTCCCAGACATAATGGCGTCGTGTATCGACAAAGGCTGATTTCGCAAAGGCGTTGATCGTTTCAAAGAAAATGTCATTGAGGCACGTCAACACTGTTTTAAGAAACGTTTACATTTCAAAAGGTTCATTTGTTCTGTGTAAACGTTCTTCACGTTGGAAGTAATCTTGTTAAAATCTTTATAGCTGTACCTAACCCTAGACCAAACTTTTAGTGTAGGTACATGCTTAGTGCTCACTTCGTCAAGTTGTTCGAAATCCTGCTTTGTATCACTTACGTAATAAGTCCCTTTGTAGACAGTTACGGAATAACGATAAAACTCATAGTTACCTTTTAAATCTTTATTACACTAAATAAAATATACATACAAAACATAAAAGTAGAGAAGGAATGGCAAAAGCGACCTTAACCCTAAAAAGAGTTTTCTTCCAGCAAACCTTATTGGGAGAGAGAAAGAGACAAGGGTATGTGGGTTGGGTACGTGTGCATAATGTTCACAGAGAAAAATATGGTATCTACTTAACTTCATAATTAATAGACTACTACATATTATTACACTATGTCTAGGTATCAAATACCTATTTAATATATAAAATACATTACCTATCCTAAATATTATACAATAATTACATGCATATAATATAACAAATACATAAAATACAACAGAGTCATGAAGGTAGGTAACTTTACGGCATCATCATCTCAACCGATAGACGTCCACTGCTGAAAGGTCTATACAGATGTATTCGCGAGTGTATCTCTACTCATACTATTTTAGCCGCTCATTGACTGCATTTCTATTAAATCCATCCATACCAACATTATAAATTCGAAAGTAACTCTGTTTCTCTGTCTGTTAACTTTTCATGCCTCAACGGCTAAACGGATCTCAATGAAATTTGGCGGGGAGGTAAATGGTATCCCGCGGACGGACATAAACTACTTAAAAAGCTCGTGCGAAGCCGCGGGCAGTAGCTAGTATATTATAATACTAACTATACACTCACAAATACATCTGAATCGACCAAATGGGGATTTTGGAATTACCCTCTGTTGATAAGAGCGAATAAGGGGCTTATCTGAAAAGGCCAACGTCCAGCCGTGGACTGGTAAAAGCTGATGATGATGATGATGAGACCAGCTGGACGAAGATAATCATGCTCCAAAGATCCCCGTCGTAACCTATCCTGCACTACCCGCATTCAGCAGTTTCCTTTGACCTTCACCGTTTAGCTCATCATTTGATAGGTTTCATTATCGATAGGATACATTTTTATTATAATTGCAACAGAAATCTACCATAATTCTAATTATAGGTAGAATTTGGGAACAAATACCCAGCGAGATATTCAAACACGAATCGCTGCGAATGTTTATGCACCTAATTTCGTATGTAACAAAGCTTAATTCGGGTCACGAACTCAGTGCGTGCCTTGTTTACGTGCCGCTAATAAGTGACACTGTACAATTTTCACATCGTAAAGGTAAAGTTTACATTATTGCGAGGCTCAAAGATTCAATTCGGAATAAGAATATAGAGATATATTCAAATTTTCAATGGATTTTGTTGCAAAGTTAAGAAAACGACTAAAACGAAAAGTTTTAATCGAAGATCAGATAATTTTCGTGATTTTAATGAGAATGCTCGAGTAATCTCGAATTATGTTTCATTTTTAGAGTTATAATTTTCTTTTCGATACGAGATAAAAAATTCCTTTCTTTTTTTTGGCGTTCTAATTCTTTTCTAATCGATGCTGCTGGCAGTAAAATTAGACACATGTTTATTAATCTAGCTATCTAATTACATAAATATGTTTCAATCTCTAGGCCTTGTATTGAGGTCATACTGATTATTAGACTAATGAAAATCGTCAAGAGAATACTCGTCAGACCTACGTCAAGTAATAATTACGATTTACCACCTCCTGAGCTACGAAACATTTAACGTTAGTGGACAACCTAGAGCAGCCACTTGATCTACCTACTTACTTCTATAACACGTTTTCAATGATGTAAGAGAAGAGAAATATTTTAATTATATCATTATCAACATTCACCATCTTGTTTTTTTCTTGTAGTTTTAAAAATATGCTGCACAATACACAGAGTCTAATCTAGCCCCAAGCTAAGCAGAGCTTGTGTTGTGGGTACTAAATGACTGATATACTTAATTCAATACATTACACCAAACCAACTTCGTCTTATTGGACGAAGTTGGCCTACCGAGAATAAACTAAATTCATATCAGCTGAACGACGTCCACTGTTGGACACAGGCCTCCCCTAAATATCTCCACAATTAACGGTTTTGCGCTGCCTGCATCCAGCGATTTGCCGCGACCTTCATAGCTTCAGTAGGTCGTTGGTCCATCGCGTGGGGGCTTACCCACACTGCGCCTTCCGGTACGTAGTCGCCACTCAATAGCTTTGCGGCCGAGCGGCCGTCGGTCCTCCGAGCTATATGCCCTACCACTTGAATTTCGCAATCCTGAGAGCTTTGTCAGTTACCTTGGTTATTCTGCGAATTTCCTCTTTTCTGATTCGATCTCGCAGAGAGACTCCGAGCATAGCCCTTCTCCATTGCGCTCTGTGTGACCTTGAACTTTTTGACGAGGCACATAGTGAAAGACCATAATAGCAAAATGTCATCACTGGCAACACTGGGGCCGAATGCTGCTTACCAATCGCTTTACTATGACAAAGGTATCGTCGCAGAATCGTCCATAGATGAAAGAAACTCTAGATAGTGCGAGCGCACGGTGCTTTTTGCACGGAGAGATTGTTAGATTGGTTTCTACCTTGACATTTTGACACGCGTATTTCCATCTGTAGTTTTTTACATCAAAGGTAAAATGTCAAAATATGTCATTCTGAGTCGACACCATTGTTATGGTATAGCTATTAATTTAGTGGAATTAGGGCCTAGGTCATAGACCTTCGTCTTGAGCCGTGTGGTGCCGGCTTAGAATATGCACCACCCCAACTCTTCCCAAGGGATATGCACCGGGGGGCGGGCAGCAGTGCCCCCGTAGAACAGACCAACCACCAGATCTGCGATCGCCAACCCGCCTGCTAAGAGTGGCGATAAAGCCAACCTGCCTAAACATGACAGACACAAATTTATGTGAATAAGTACTAAATTATCAGGCTTTTTGAACGAGACTAAATTATGACTAGGTAACTCAGTACAACTTTATTTAAGCAGCATTATACCTGTGTAGCGCCTGAAGTTCTCAAGTTTCTAATAAAATAAACCCAATTAATTTTTTGCTGTTCCTCGGTAGGTGACGCAAAAAGCTGGTCATTACCTAGGTGGCAACCAATTAGTAACTACGCCACTTTTAACTTAACAGACGGAAAAAACCAACTGCGGAATAATGCGGAAACACCAAAAGAGTTTTAATATCCAGACTTATTAATTTGAAGTGACTTTATTTTATTTTTGCGGGGAGAGTAGCCTGAAATGGTTGTAGAGAAAATAATAGGATGTTCTCTGTATGAAGACTGGTAATCATGGGATCAGACATGTGGGCATTAAATGTTGATTTGTGAATGAGAATTATGTTATCAAACGAGATTGACGTCTGCTAAATTTTATATACTTAACTCAAGCAAATAATAATTTACATAAGTAAATGGAACGTCAAGAATTAAACAAAAAATAATAGTTTTCATGTTTTTACTTTAAAAACTGTCATAGATTGACAAATTCATTATGAATAACTGGAACCCGTAATAATAATAACGGGGCGCGGAGCGCGCGCGTCTCGAACAGCACTCACCCTGAAGATGTGCCACGTTAAGGGAAGACATGTTGATGTTCTTCCGACACAAAGAAAATCCTAAGTTAACCCACTCAAATCCATAATGAATTTTCAGCGCCTGGCAAGATACGTTACCAATCATTCCGTAAAGTCATGTAGAAAGTAGGTAAATCAGTTTGTAAATACATAGATAAAACCCACATATGTACAGTGTATTACACTGATACTCAACCCGCAACATACCCCAGCCTACTCTATATTCCGGCAGGCAAGGCAAAATTGCATTCTCTTGTTCCCCAAAAAGTGTACAATTACCAAGTTAAGGGCGCTCTCAAAGATATTTATTGTACAATTCCGTGTTGATAGGGTTAAGCCGAGTAAACTGGGGTGAATTTTAATAGCTGTTCTGTTACTTTGTTAATCTAAATATTTTCGCTTAATTAAAACTGTTACTTGTATCTTTATTAAGCGTTTACAGCTTTAACGCTCTTCGTTTTTATTTTGTAAGAGATAAATCACAAATGCCGATTCTAATATAAGCTATGTAGGATGTGCATTAGTAACCAATCTCTAAAAAAAATATTAAAATTAATCTAAAAAAATAATAATATTACAACTGCAGATTCCTACAAGCTAATGTAGGAATGTTTATTTGTAATTTATCTATTACTGTCAGATATCTACTGATCCATACTAATAGTATATATTCGAAAGTAACTCTGTCTGTCTGTATGTCTGTATGTCTGTCTGTCTATCTGTCTGTCTAAAAGGAAACAGGCTTTACACGGCTAAACGCCTGAACGGATCATAGTTAAATTTAGCAGGGAGGTAAATGGTATTCCGGAGACGGACAAAGGCTACTTGAAAATTGCGTGCGAAGCACATCTGATAAATTTGTTAAAAGTAAAAGTTATGTATGTGAATATCTATACATACACTAGCTGCTGCTCGCGGCTTCGCACGCTTTTTTCCGGAATAAAAGGTAGCCAATGTCCCGCCCCGGGATACCATCTACCTCGCTGCCAAATTTCACCGAGATCCGTTCAGCCGTTCTTGAGTTATAAATAGTGTAACTAACACGACTTTCTTTTATATATATAGATAGATAGATAGATTAGACATGTGTAAGTAATGCGTGTGTTATCACAAAAGTAATATTATACGCGACGACGTACTGTAACGCATCACCCAAGACGTCGAAGCATTACCCCTTACATTTTAGGCGCACATTACGCGAAGTTCGGTTTGGAGATTATAACGCGAGCGAGCGATGTATTACTTACTATAATAAAATTATTATGCAGGACGTTGCATTCGTTCATAATATTAGCGCGGGCTCAGCTTCGTCCGTAATGCAATAAATTAATAATACTTCTTAGTTTGTATGGCATTTTGTTGCATGCGAATCATACCGCAATAGATAGAAATGATCGAGTAGATGACACATTAATCGCCACAGTACAGTCAAGAAGAAAAATTAGGTAGTTATACTAAAAGTATATATCTATGTAGGAATAAAGTTCAATAATTATTTTATCTTCTAGTTGAAAAATTATGTGTGTTTTATTTTATTTATATCCATGACATTGTTGGACTCAAGTATGAGAAAATAGGAATTACTTATTTTCCTATTTTATTACTTTTGATAAATTATTGTGATAGGTACCTCCTAGTTATCAGTTATAATTATAACAATAACCAAAAATCAGCAGAACCTACAGTATTACCACATGAACTACTAAACCAATTTACTCTACCTCTATATACATACATAGACATTCTTACTAGAATGTATATCGTTTCTATGGGAAGAAGCTAGATGTAGGTATAAAGTTGAAATTCTAATATAATACCGACTTATTACAACCATTCATAGCCGTGTCCGACATCACTGTGAACGGGTAATGTTTCGATTAATGGTAATCTCACAAAGTGATATCACCTTGTCGTAATGCAATTGTAATATAGAGGTAGTACTACGTTCTACTGTACTGTTTTGCGCATGTCTAATACATATAAGTACCTATTTATGATTTCAGGCCAGAATGACGATGATGACGATCTGAAATTGCCCAATCCCGTACATATATTTCCTTAATTCACGTTCTTTTTATTTAAATCGTGTTGTATGAGATAATTACGGCTTATCCTGCCTGTAAGTAACGAAGAAGTCATGTATTCCCACTTCCATAAACTAAATCATTCATTGAATCTATTTTTCGCAATTTATGAATTTGAAAACTACGACTCAACTAAACTAAAAGTACTCGAAAGTAGAATGCAAACTAAATTTTGGAAACAGCGTGAACTTAAAGTATTTCTTTTTTATCAACCTAATATTTTAAATTGCTAAATTTTATCACTTTAATAACGTTACTGTGAATTATCACTTTAATTATGCTATACAAGCTCTTGTTTAGCAGAATGGCCCTATAAAATGTTTATCAACGTAATTTATATTCAGTTTAGTCTGATCTCGCTAAAGCTGCTTCACTAAAATCCACCTTTTACTGAAATAAAAGTCCAAAGACCTTTTATTCTTACACCAAATACACCACTGCTACTATATAAGTACCTACCTAGTACTTACTTAAGATTGCAATCTCTCCTCATCAACACACATGTGACCACTGCTGAGCATGCACGTTGGTGAAGTATGCAGAGCATCTTCCAGCAGATCGTAAATAAATTATAAATAATAGGTGTATAAACACCGGAACTATTTCTGAAAACCATCATGTACTGTGATATTATGCGAAAGCTTATAAATAGCTATTTTTTATGGATTGCTGAAAAATGCTCTGCTACCCAAAGTTAGCAGTGCATAATTTCACTTAATATTTTTTATGTAAAATGTCAGAACTATTTCTGAAAAGTATTATGAACAACTCACTCTAATTACTGTAATTTATTTCTAACTCTAATTTATTTATGCTCTGCTGGAAGATGCTCTGCTAACTTCACAGACACTGAACGTGTTTCTTCCAAACAAGGGATGGTTTTGCCATAATCCCCACACTTGTCGGGCTGTTTGGTGATCGCAGTGGAAGTGTTGTTCGCTTAGTCGACTCTTTCAATACCCACGGGCTGAGTTGGAGGGGTCGATTCTACTGCCGTGCGTGACCGCCTCAATGTGTTAGGTACCCAGCTAAATAAATTTCAAGCTTTTGGAGTTCTTGTCTACCAAGGATTGAAGGCCACGAGCCAAAAAAGCTGCCGGAGCATGTTATTAATACACCCAGCCTAGCTTCCATTAAAAATAAACTTATGCTGTGGTTCATCGAGAAGGCGTACTGTAATATCGAGGATTTTCTGGACAAAAAAAATTGATTATAATTTAAATTATGAATTATATTACATTTAATTAAATTATTATTATGAATATTCTTTTAACGTATTACTGATACTTACTAATAGAATATTTTTTTATCGTGATTACTGATACTTACTAATATAAGTAAATTATTATTATTTTAATTTAATTTTACTTGTTGATTTTATGACTTAATTAAATATTTGCTTTTAACAATAAAATGTCTATTTGTCTATCTATCTTTAATTAGGTGTGCTGTGTGATGCCGGCTTAGAATTTGCACCACCCCAACTCTTCCCCCGGGTGTCGTAAGAGGCGACTAAGGGATATCCACCGGGGGTGGGCAGCAGCACCCCCTGCAAAACAATTCTACCACCGAAATGCGATCTCCAACCCGCATTCCCAGCGTGGGGATTATAGGCATTATCCCCGTGAGATAAAAGCCAACAAGATGCATATCAGGGGGGATGCCTAGGTCCAGCAGTGGGCCAATATAGGCTGTGGAGGTGGAGGTTTAAGTGACTAGGTACACCGATAAAAAGATCTTGTGAAAACCCGCAACTCTCAGAATCCTATTGAAACCATCTTCCTTATTTATCTATCTTCGCCGTCGTTGTTTACAAAGCATCAAATAACGCTCCAATGTCTCTAAAATATTTATTACCCTTCCGAAAAGACCATTAGAAACTTAACACTTCCAAACGGCTTTGTTTACTTTTGAACTGGAGTTTATTTCATTTGTGAAGAGGAAAGTTTTTCAGAGGCTTTATTGTGTAAGGATTAGATAAGTATTAAAGGTATAAAAGCTGATTTCGGTTACCAAGAAATTTCCTGGTTTCGGGATCAATAGTTCAACCTAATTGTAAGGAATCCAGAAGCTCTACGAGTCAAAGGACACTAAAGTAAACCCTATAGTAAATCACACTAATATAATAAATGCGTTTGTTACTTCTTCACGCCAAAACTATTGAATGCATCGGGCTGAAATTTCGCTTAGATATAGACTTAGAACAACACATATGCTTTTTTTTTCCCCGTTAAACTGTTCCTATGGGAAAGAAATAGTCTTTAAATATTTCCACTAAATCAACGCTTACGAATCCGCGGGCAGAAAATAGTGAAAATATAAAAACGGAAGCTCAAAAAGATAAATATAATATACGGTTGTACCAGATAAATATACCAGATTATGTTGATTAGGTGGTTACGTTATCAACAAAATATGGTAATGCACTAGCACAAACATCGTTAGTAACTAACTCACACAGACGGCAAACCTCTGCCTGCGGTTACAGAAAACCTCTAACAAATAGGCCACGCTTAACCTACTTATAAACCTCACCGAAACTCAAGATAATGTAGTATCATTAACAGTACATTATCAGAAATTGTTCTAAGGTCACGCCTAAGCCCGTCGATCCAGTGTGAAAGGGCGCATCCATCAGTTCCTGACGTCATCATTTATCACCATCGAAAGGGTTGATTGAATACGGAGCGATCCCTCACGATGTCCTGTCGCGAACGTTTTTACGTCGGATTACGAAAATGCTATAAATATTCGGAGATTTTGTTAGCATTACGATGAATCTGATAAAAACGGAAGAAACCTTTACCAGCATATTTCACCGCCGCGGTGACTCACAAATTACATAAAAAAGCGAGACCGCGCGGGCCGTACTTGAATTTAAGTTTACAAGATTCGGAATTCTTGCAGAAAAAGTCTGTATGTAGATTTAGGTTTGTATTCGCTATAGTGTGTAGAACTTATATCTGGTAACCACAAATATGAGATATCACATAATAAACAATGAAAAAGGGAATGCTTGCAACAAAACTTACTCATAAGCTATAAAAAATTAAGCGCAGACAAATCCAGATTTTCACTCAGAGCAATCTCTCATTTAAAAGTTATGAAATTCAAACCTGGTTAAAACTCCTGTCGCTTCCAAAGAAATTTAAACTTTCCCAGTAAATCGTAAAGTTGAAAGTGAACTGAAAAGTCTTATTTTTTATCCTTTTTGGTAATCACGTTTACGCTTGACCGTTCGCTGAGTGCCAGCTATGATCAATCATGGTGTCATTTTCTGGCAGTAGACTTAGGAAAAATGGCTTCATCGACTACATCGAAAGAGAAATTTGAAAGTCATTAATCTTGCCAAGGGGATAATTTATATTGAGGAACTGCTCATTTTTGTGTGATCTTAACACAATACGTGAAGTTTGAAAGGAAAAGCTGGGGTAAAGGCATATACAACGACACGACAATGTTTGGATTTGGAGGCTCAAAGAACTGGGTAAAATGTCGAATCATACTTCAGAGAGCGTGTCAAAGGCGTGTCATAGAAAATTATAGGAGAAAATATCGTGCATGCAAACAACGCATGCCGTTTAAATCCCTCGCTGGCTCAGCAGTCTACAATAGAGCCACTCGCTACGCTCGTGACTCTATTGTAGACAGCTTCTCTAACACGAAATATAATATCCGGGCGTACAACAAAAATCATATCGCTCTCTTATTGAACAAATAACTTACCCACTCGGTTTATATTCTCTGTATTTGCTGCAGTGCATTTTACAGATAAATGAATTTGAATGCGAACCAAATGTAAAATCCAACAGAATGTGATCATTAGCGCGGTTTAACGCGCCTATAACGCATTTATTCGGTTCGCTGGTGATCTGTGTGCTTTAAATGCGTCCTAATCTATTAGGTTATTGAACTTTGCTTTGTTGATAAAAAAATAACTTTTACCTATTTACCTATCAAAAATGGCTTACGAAAACTAATTTTGTTCTTCAATGCCAAGCGAATCAGTGCTCTACCGATTTAATTCTCATAAATTGCCTAATTCGTTTTGATGGTTCTAAATTACCAAAACAGATTTTTCCGAGAGTATTTTTTGATGTCTTTGATTCCCGAAATCGATTTGTTTATTTAGAAGTGATTATTTCAGTAGGTATAGGTACCTATTAGACCTACCAAACCATTGCAGTGTTTTACCGCCATTGCACTTCACAAACCATTGAATGTTCAGTGGACGAACAGCAAATAAAAGCTGTTTCATAGATATGTGGCGGGATAAAACGCAATACTCCGTGAGCGAAACTGACTTTTGCCCCCGTCTTAGTACGCGTCATTTACCACAAACGACTTCTTAGAATGTTCTGAAAATTTACACTCGCTTACACAAGAATGCTTTGGCTTTTGTCGTGAAATATTGATTAAAATAAGTGCCCCTTAGTCTTACGTAATAGGAATTTACACTGTTGAATTCACGTATCAATCCATGTATAGGGCTCAGAACATATTGCTCAATTTATAATTCAGGTTGACGGACTCTCACAAGGAATTTATCGGTGTGCAAGCAAGCATTCCATTTACTTAGTCGCGCATCCACGTACACAGATAAAACGTTTAATTATTATGTTGCTACTTTAAACATATTGACCGAGTCATATTTAGCCTTGAAGCTGTCAAATGAGAAAACAAAACCATAGGTTTTGTTATCTCATATGACAGCCAAAATTTGGCTGGCACTTAGTTTTTGCGAGCGTTGACGTTTAATTTGGTCTACGTGGTTTTAAAATATTTTAAGTCCTCTACGTTGCGTAGGATAAGCAAAATAAACAGTTTTAAAAAGGATAGTCAACGTCATACGGCGACAAACCAGAACAGTAATGAAAAAGGGACCAAACATTTTTTTTATTGACTTCCGCTCTTATCTGTGGAACACAAAAGCCACGAATTTGCGGTTTTTATTCAAATCATCTAACGTATGCAAAGGAAAATCCAATAAACCTTTAGATAGAATAGATAGAATATACTTTATTGCACACTTAAATCTAAAATGAACAGTCTGAATGAATGACTATGCAAACAGTCGATACATTTTTGGCAAAGAAACACCAATAACAAAATAATTATAAAAGTAGTAATAATAATTTTTATTTGATATTTATAGCGACTAAAGACCCGTCCTAAAAACTTTGTCCATCATTCCCTGATAGGCTGATAAAAACAACCGCGAATGTGCAAACTTTCTTCCATAACATCTTATTCAAACGTTTTCTGCCCCATTTTTGCCCCTTCGTTCCCCTGGGCCCACATACGTTTAGATCTACCTGCGGCTAATAATTTAGGGTTCGTATTACTATCTGGTAGTAAACAGAGGGTGTTGGGAGTAATAGCTGCAATCTGGTGGGGCGGTGGCACGTCTCAGAATTTCCCAAGAGGGTATCGTTTTTAGGGTTCGCTGTTGGACCATCTTCCAACAGCGAACCGTAAATCATCGTGTGTGATACTAGATAATGCGATTTGTTGGTTAATGTGGTATGATGTAGGTACACCACTCTTTTATAATAAAGAAAATATCCTACTCTACCTTTTATCCTAGGAAAGCATGCAAGGCCGCGGACAGAAGCTATGTATTAACAACTAAATGCTAATGTTACTTAAGAGGCGAATCAAACGGGTTTGATTGTCAAACTAGGCCTAGATCTCAGTACTCACGGAATCCCCGTGGTAAAATACTCGAATTACATAAAAACTATATTTTATTTTCTTTGGTTCCTTGAATGTTCCTTTCACGATCAAGAAAAAAATACGATAAAAATAAACCATGAAAGTGCACTGTTTTTCACATAATTTCGTAGAGAACTCGGAGCGATATATTTAAATTAATGATGTATTGATTCTTAAGTTATTACTAATTATTTGTTTTCTTGAACCAGTTTCTTTATAAGTTGTGTAGTTTTCTTATAAATAAGCAAAAACTTGATTTTTGCGCTCACGCCTTTCCAAAAACGTGTGCTCTGTCACGCTCCGATGAACGTGAAATCCTATGCCTATCCTTTTTACAAAATGGCGCGCATTTCGCCCTCTTAAAAACCAGAGTCAATACCACCGCCTGTATTCTCCTGTTTGTATATTTTTGTGTTAGTTCGTAAATGATTTTGTAAAACTTTATACTTACAGCAAAATGACTTCAGCAATAGCCTGGAACCCTACGAGCGAGTATTTCTTACACTTGGCCGCTTTGCTTGGTGGTATAAGTTCTCGGTATTGGCAATTACAGTGTGTGGTAAATATTTTAAAAACAATGACTAATTTGGGTTAACAACTCGTGGGCGGTGAATCTCGACAGACCTGTTTTTTACAATTTGTGACCAAAACATTTCATAGCAGTATCTACTTAGATTTCCAAGTACTGTACTCGGATGGATTTTTTTTTATCTACAGAGCCTTCCGTAATTATCGACCTTAAATTAAAAACATTGAAAAATATAGTATCAATGAAGATTATCAATAATAGGTAATGTCTCATAAAAATATTGACAACATTTTAACCCCATAAGGTAGATCATAAATTGCCCATAAAATAAGAGCAATTTATTTACCCCGTTTCCGTAAAACATAATGAAAATGTAAGTCCATCTTTTAGAGCCACAATAATATGATAGTAGTAATCGTAAAAAGTTACGGCACTTTTTGTACAACCTCCCAAATTATTGTTTATAAACATTGTTTTTCGTAAATATCCTGAGAATCTACCGTATATTTTTATGACTCTATAAAGGATATTTACTTCTAATGAATTCTGTACAGATTCAATGAAATTTCGAGCAAATCGAGTAATTTTTTTAGTACTTTGTTATTGAATTTTCTGTGTTATTTTGGGTAACCTGTAATTATTAATGTAACCCCGTATTCTTAGTCTAAATAATTTAAATCATGATTTAGTTTATCTTGTTACGCAAATACTTTACTTTTATCAATGGTAAGAGCAAGGTCTCCTAACACGAGCAAAATTTGCTTAACTCCTTGACTCCAAAACCTGTTTGTTTAGTTTTTAAGTAATGGCAATAAACATTTACAATTTTTATTATGTAACCATACACAAATTCATCCGCGTTGTAATTTATAGGAGCAGTAATTCTTTTAAACTTAAATATACCTATTGCTCACCTTAATTACTGTGTTTCCACAAACTTGTAAATTCAGGAGGAATTTCTCCGAACCTAAAGCAATAGTGATGTAGAACTGTCACTAGAGTAACCACGATATCGGCAGAACGGAATGAAAACGACGGTAATGTATAATTACGGCTTGATAAGGGTCTGACAGGCGAATTTGGGACAGGAAGGCATCGTCTCACTGGCAATTCTAAAAGGTGCACCTGAGATAAACGCAATAAATACATGCTACGAACGGTTGGCAAGCTAATCTAACTGTTGCGATGGTTATGACCTGGCCTGTAACTGGTTATGGCCTGGCCGTTTGAGGCTTGTCCGGAGGCCTAATTCAGCTAAAGGCCGTTTCCCACGGCTCTGTGACTAATTTTAAGGCATAAGTAGACCAATTTTAATGTAAAAGGGACTTATAGACGTGGCATCGAGTAATACGATAGAAGGGTAGGATTCCCGCAGACGGGTTAAAATAATCCCTGTTTATTTTTAGCTTATCAAAAGAATTTTTGGGTGTGATTAAAGATCTAGTCTTGGATGATGGTCTAATATATTAATAACTTTCGAAGAAACCTGGTCCTCGACACATGTACTTAATTAAAGAACCTAAATTAATTCTAGAATTCTCACGAAAATGAAAACTGCAGACCTGACAATTTATTGCAGATAAGGGGTATCGATCTAAGATTGTTTTATTGTGTAGATCGGGGAGAAGACTAAATGTCTTTCAACGTATAGACTGCGTAAGTATAAGATAGATTTTTACTAAAAAGAGAGCACACATTAATAAAAGAAATACTGTCCCAATCTTAAAACTTCAAAATTAAAAATTCGACAATATATAAAATCTTTGTTCAAACTTTGAACCTTCTCTTAAAATAAATAACATTAATACTTCAAAAAGAAAATACTTACTAAGTTAGCTACCATCTCTACAAAAAAATAGTATTTCATTGTCCATTCATTCCGCAACAGCAGGTCTTTTTGGCAGTTTTATCAAGTCACCTTGGAAATTACTTTTTAATGCATTAGAAACAGGGTGCGTTAAAGCAAACTTAATTTTGTGCCTAATGTCCAAAGCAATCAATCATGTTCCATCAAGTACGAAAAGCAGTAAATTTAATCGAATTCAGAACGAAGAATTGAATCGTAATAGGAATATTTTATTCGCTCCACTCTTGTACGGAATTCGTCTTTGTTTGATTTCGTTCCGAAACACGTCGTGGCTGTACCCAGTGTGCCCCTCACTACACATTATTATACAACAAAGTCCCTCGCCTCGTCTGTGTGCTTGTCTAAACGCCATAAACTCATAATCTACCCCACGGATATTTTTATAAGATTCACTAATAAACGAAGTTTATGAGGAAGTTTTAGGTGTAAAATTAACTAAAGTTTATTGTTTATTGCCTAAAATATGACGATATTTGTAGCATTAATCGGAAAAAAATCAAGCCGACTTGCTTTGCAGTTGTGCGCGCGTTTGCCGCGTAAACCAATAAAGTTGCATCCTAACAATGTATTACGGATAATACAATACAAATAGAAAACTTTATTGGTAATATAACATAGGCTTAGGTACAGTGAAATTCGGCTAAATGGTACTAAATAACTTATAATCCTTAATACAATAACAAACATAGATATATATTATTATCAGTATATCTGAAATATAAAATACCCAGAACACCAGGAACAAAAATCTGCAGATCGCACAAACATTTTTCCCGAGTCAGGAATCGAACTCGCAACCTCCTGCGTCGCAGGCGAACCTTCGCCCGCTGCGCCACAGAGGTCGAATAATTGAATTGAGGGCTGACTTCCGCAAAAGTTAAAAACTGTGTATCGGAGTCAGCGCCTTCCTCCGATAACAAAGTGCTCTGATAACCGTGCGATGCCGAGGCGGGTTACTTGTTTCAGATATAAGATACATTTTAAAACATATAAAGTAAAGCTTTATAAGCTGAAACAAGCTTAAACCTTCCATAGTCAGCTTAAGCAATATTTACTTACTGAAACTGCAAAACGAATTCATGTATTCGTCAACACGCTCATTCGATTATATAGCATATTGCCAACTAAAATGGCTTTGGTGCTACTGTTAGCGATTATTTATTTATCATTTTTTCTTTTACCGATTAAGATATACTCTACCTATCTGTACAGCACAGCACAGCTTCACTTCATAGTACCTATATGTATAACTGAGTTTTACTATTAAAACTTTACTGTTCTCTTTTGTTTATCTAATGAAAAGCCCTACCTTACTTTGAAGTTGGCAACTATCTACCTCTATATACTGTTGGTGGTTGATAGTTTGCATTAGTGTGACCATTTAAGTCATCTTGTAGCCAACTTTATCTAGTTTATTTAATTATTGGAAAACCGGAAGCTTATATAAACAGAATAACATATAGAAATATATACTAGTGCTGGGTACGTTAGCATTTTTATTACCTATCTATTTTCTGGTATTATAGACTTCCAAACTCTTTTGCCACTCCTTCTGGTCCTACCACGTACTCTGGTCTCATCCAGGTTCAGCCGAAATTGGCTAGTTATTGAGAATGTTAATCGCTGTATACGATTAACATCCTAAATAACTAGCCAATTACTAACTAGGCTATTTATAATTTACTGACACTGCGTGAACTGCCGGTTCTGCCCATCATCACATGAAGACGTCAGGTCCATTCCTAAAATTTTATGTAAATCACATACAAAATGTGTGTCAGTTTATTTTATTTATACTGATAGTCAATTTGTTATAAATTATACATAAACGAAATCCTTTATTGGCCGTATGTTTTGCGAATAAGTTTGTTAATTTTTAGTTCTAAAGGGCTGTGGATTTTGTTTCATAAATAAATAAAATAAAACACGTTTTTCTAGAACCCAATGAGATCGATCAACTTAAGACCCAATCTGCCGCTCCCACCAGTTAATTTAGGGCAGAGCTGTTTCTATGTTTAGTTTCAAATAAATCCCCTCTAATGAACGATTATTAAATGGAGGAATTAAGGAATTAAGACCTGGCGTCTTCACAAACGTGTTCCTAATGATGGGCAGTACCTGCAGTTCACGTGGTGTCAGTGAATTGCCAATAACCCCGTATAGATCTATATAAATTGATATCCTTCTCCGCTTTCCGTGTGAACAATCCCAGAACCGCAAACCTTACTATTATTAAACTCTCACTGTGTTATTTATAAACAGAGAGTAACGTATGATTAATTTTACTCCATGTTTTAAGTCGGTAGTAGATAAATCCAGTATTAATAATTAAAGAGTAAGGAGGAAGTAAGCTAATCCGAATCTACTCCCGGACTAACATTTAATCCTACGTTCCACCTAGTTTAGAGACAGACTATCATGAGAATTGATATATCCATAACCTAAAAAGCCTCTTAAAAACCTGTAAATTTTTTCGATTTTTTGTATTTACTACGAAAATAAAACCACTCCGTGTACAGTAAACGCAAATATTTATACCTTTGATTGTATGTGTTACTAGCTGCAGCCCGCGGCTTCGCACGCTTTTTTCCACAATGAAAGGTAGCCTATGTCCGGCCCCGGGATACCATCTACCTCGCTGCCAAATTTCACCGAGATCCGTTCAGCCGTTCTTGAGTTATAAATAGTGTAACTAACACGACTTTCTTTTATATAGATAGAGATATAGATAGATAGATAGATGTATTTCCTTTGTGCTTAATACGATGGATATAGATTATTTATTATGTTAACGATTTGAGGCAGATAGAAGAAATTAATGAGTTTGTAAACCAAATTCCATTACCGAGGCGAGTAAAAATGTATAAGATTCGTAAGAATTCTCTAAAATTAAAGTATTGTAATGAATAATAATTATTGCACACGCCAGCCGCCACAAAAACAAATAGAGAATGTAATCTTCAACTTAGAAAGTAAAACTCTTAATTAAATAAAACACTCACTAAAACAGGTTGTCAAACTCGTAATTTTGTGTGTCACTGTCATCAATGACGTCATTATTCATTCATTTCCTCACTCTTTTTACTTTTAAATTATGCGGGTTGCCATAACGCATGATTAATAAATAATGCATTCGTTACTCCGGGATTAATCCCGGAGTAACGAATGCATTGTAACTCCGAGGTTACTTCATGTTTTTTATTAGCATTGTAATTATCGAAGTTGATACTCGGCTAGTCTTGGATTAACTAGTCTAAGAGTAGTTTCGTAGTAAGCTAGGAGTAGAGCTTTTTTATTAATATGGCTGTCAGTGTTCAGCCACTGCACGACTCTGACCGCAATTTTCAAACTTTCTACTACTCAAATACTGAAGACAAGACCTTTTGCTTTTGCTTTTGGTGTTTGCCTCTTTAATGATTCCTTCTGGATGAATTGCTGAACTAATTACAGAGAAGTGTTAATAGCTTCTATGAAGCTATTAACAAACTGCCACTGAATAGCTATGCTATTCAGTAAAGCTATAGAATAATATTTAATCAGAATCACCAGTACTCTGATCTGTATGTTTGTAGGGCAAGCAGATCGACCCACCTCGGGTCGCTTACCAAGACCGCCATTTTTATGAGCGACCCCAGTCGGGTTGCTTGCCAACGGAGAAGAAGAGAAAAATTACCTCACACTCGCCTCGTCATTGAATACGAAAAATATTTGAAATTCATTACTTCAACTTTAATAAGTTACGCAAAGTATGATTCTATGTCATTTTTGTCTACCCTAGACAACCATCACTGAACTGTGCTAGCCCTAGATACTTATTAGACATAAAGTATTTTCCACCGATATTTTTTTGGTTTTGAAAGCCTTTTGTTGACAAAACATTTATTGGATTCTAGAACTGAGTGAGTTCAGGTAATGCCTTACCCAGGAACTAATTCTTATTTCTCAGGAAATCAGGTCGAGCTTTGTTCTGTTCGAAGAACAGGAGGGTATTTTAATTTCTTGGAAAAAAAGTCAACTTGGTTTTCTAGTTTTGTTCAGAGAACTATTTGTTATTTCTTTGGAAAAACAGTACCTACCAAGTTAGAAAGTAGGTATCTTAATTAGAGCTTGTTGTGTTTTGTGCAATGGAGGAATTTGCGTAAGGCTCACCGAACCTTTGAAATGGTTAAAATATGAACGAATATAAATAATTTAAAATCAGTAAATAACTATTTATTTAAAATCAAATTGTTTAAATGGCTAAATGAAAGATTTTTTATGAAATAATAAACTTTTTAATTTTAGATTTTTTTTTCTCTTTAATTATATTTCATTGCTTTGTTTAAAAGTAACTTAAAAAGGTGCACTCTATAAATAGATAAGAACCTAAGCTATTGCCGAGGTAGAGAGCCCTCGCGTCTACATTACAAGTCTCGAACTTAGTTAAAGCGAGGGGTTGAAACTAAGAATAAGAAACTAGGTCTAAACTAAACACTGTACTGTTACTGTTAAGACCTTTTGAAATAAACGATATATTAAACGATATATTTTATCCTAATTATACGTGGCACACAGAGTGCCATGAAACATTTCTACTAAGCCGAAAGGGATTCTGGACCCCGAGGGGATCACCTTTAGTTCTACGATTTTTTGAATTACAAACATTTTTTTCCTATTTTAAAAAAATTATTCCTTTTTTTCATATTCTTGTTTTTTGCATGTATCCTTACGTTATTATGATTATTTACAAATTTTAAAGGATTTACATATTTTTTTGTAACAATTTCATGACAAACATTCGTGTTGCTGAAAAAACAAGTAAAAACATTTGTGGAATATTTCATAATGTTAAATCATGCAAGAGTGAGTGTAAAAGAACACGATCAGAAAGAAAAAGAACTTAGTTTAAAAAAACTAAATTCACTTAAACATATTCACAAATTGATCCCCTCAAGGTCCTGAATCACCTCCTTTCAGCTAAACCACGTAAGATAAGTAGTAACTCATCTTACGTGGCACTCTGTATAATTGCATTCTAGAACTTCGCACGTTTTTAATCATTATTTATGTACCATCTTTATACCATATTTGAAGCAATATCTATCTGAATATCTTTGACTCTTTGATAAATTTCTGTTCATATTTTCACCATTATTCACGATAATTATCTTCCTGTTCTCCCGGTATGAATCTCCAGGCTTCCTTCAAAAAGATTGGCTGTAACAATCTTGCGAAATTCGGTACGTACCGGCCGTTTCTTCACTTTAATCTCTTTTAGGGTTAATGCTTATTCGCAGGGCAAAATACTTATTATTTTATTACAATTTTAACAGGCTATTGGCCTTTATCCTTAAATATTATTTTTTAATGGTAATGGCTCATCTTATACACAGGGAATTCAATTCTTTTGTATATTAATATATAAATCATCTTCAAACTGCTTTGTAAATGGTATACCTAACATGAAGATGAACGTATGTATAACTATCAGTTAATATTTTATATTAACAGAGTTGTGAGTCTATTTGACTTTATTAACGAGACGTGATCGTGACGTCTCTTTTTTAACCGACTTCAAAAAGGAGGACGTTCTCAGTTCGTTTGTATGTTCTATTTTTTTATGTATGTATGATACTTGATATCTCCGCCTATGGGTAACCGTTTTTACTAATTCTTTCACTATTGTATAGAGAATGATCTCTAGGTGGTCCCATAAAATGTTATTCCCGAGGGATTACTATGTATCCCGTTAAACATAAGAAGGAATTTAATATTTTTAGAGAATCACGACGAGCTACAACAGTTTTGGTGATATCTGCGCCAATTGTTAAGATTTTGAAGATTCTTTCGTGTATAAACATTGATTTTGAGGTCGACTCCTATAAGTTTGATTCTCGAGGAATTGCGCCTTAAAACGTAGGTTGGTAAAAATTCATCAGAATATGATAATTTCATTATCACCTAATTAATGGTTTCCATGGCAACGGGCGTCAACAGCTTCATCCATATGTCATCAAACAAAATAAGACCTAACTAGATATAACTAGATGTCGCTAGTGTAAACTAAATTTTTGCACGTGAACATAGACCTTCGGTCAGGGAAAGTAAGGGAGGGGTGATTTCGTTCGTCCGAGACATAGATCAATATTATCTATAAACCGGAATCTTAAGTCGGTTTATCGTTTAGTTAATTAGTATTAAGTTCTTGTTTTATAAGTGTATTGATGGTGCAATAAAGTGATAATCTATCTATCTATCTATCTATCTATCGTTTTTTTAAAACACGCCAAATTATTCCATACAATTTGGTACAGCGCTTATATCGAGCAGACAGGGAACTACGCAAATCCCATACTAAAAAGAGACATCACGATCACGTCTCGTTTCTAACGTCACTAGACTCACCCCTCAGAGCAAAATTTCCGAAGTACGCTGAGCATAGCCATGGTAAAAGAGAACAACTGTTTACTCTATTTCCTCTAGTCCCTTCAGGTAATGTAGATTTTATATTAATTTGTTCTAATAATTTGTTTTGTTTTAATTTCCTACCGTCATACTAAGTTCCCGCCCTTAGGAAATAATTTCGTCGTTTTTCTCATCTTAAATTAGGAGAGTGTTCTTAAGTTTGGACCTTGGAACTCACCATACAGGCTCGGCCTAGTGTGAGATCCATCGGTAAAATTATATTCTCTAAGCCCTCAGCAATAACTTTTCTATCAGTTTTATAATTAGTACCTAATATGCTGTAATATTATTGTTTTGCTGAAATAAATATATTTTATGTTTACGTTTTATGAACATGTTTATAATAAAAATATAAAAATGATGTTAATTCTTCAACAGTGAAGGGCTCACGTTTTTTTTCCTGCAATAACTTACCTGATGCAATAACTAACCTTGGCACAGATTTTATAATACTATCTATAGACCATGATAAAAACTGAGACTTACGTTACGAGGTAATTATATTACAAAATCATAAAGTCATGAGTTAGACGACAGATGTGGTACGGCGGGCGAAGATCCGCCTATGACACAGGAGGTTGCGGGTTCGAATCAGTCATCTAGTACCTATAACGCAAGCTCTGCTTAGCTTGTGGCTAAATGATGTTGTGTGGATTGTTCACCATTTTTTTTTTAATAAGTGTTGATTCTGCATTCTCCATATGGGTTATAATAATACGGTTCAGGTTTCCAAACCATTTAGAAAAGCTAAGACTTACAACTAAAGTTTCAAACTTTATAAACAACTCAACAATTCCACGCACAAATGAGTCCAGCTAAGTTACCGTCTATAATAAGCCGTGAACGAATGGACTAGCTTCGTAACGCCCATGTATAATTTTCAACCAGCCTTTGGTAGGGCAAAGTTTTCTGCTACTGTTGCAAAAAGTTAGCTACTAAAATAAAAGCTAATGTGCGTTGTGTAAGCCGGAATGGTTTCAACTAACATTTTACACGCCCCTGTGTTAATCACAGTCATATTCAGCTTATTCAGTTATTCAGCATTCTGAATTCATTGAAACGCAAAATTTGGTTTTGGGATTGCTCTATTGTGAAATTTCAACATTTATAGTTATTTGTTTAGCAAGTGAGCAAAACTATTTTTTGGTGCACGTGCCGATATTAAATCCCGAGCTAGCGAAGCAGTCTACAGTGCATTCACAGTTATTTTACCTCTGACAGATGTTTTCTGAGTGTTGGTATAACTGTCGAGTCGTCTTGAAGAGCTTACAGGTATGTAAAAAAGGGTTACCCGTCTTAAACATTTTACCCAATTGAACTGGAAACTAGAATGTTGATCTGTTGTTTATTATTGATTGATATAATATTATTGGTACTTACATATTATGTTAATCGAATATTGGTACAACTGTACTGACTTTGTATGGAGATAAATATTTTATTAAAAACATTACTTCCAAAATACCTGATTAAATATTTAAGAAATATTGTATTATGTGTAGGTACCATTATCACTCAGAGTGTAATACTAAATCGGCATAGTTAGGTAATATTAGCAATACTGTTTTTTACATTTCGTTTAAGGGAGACGTAGAAGTTATATATGGCAATATAACGCTCAGATTGCCAACCTAACAGCTAGAGGTAAAATAACTGTGAATGCACTGTAGAGTACTCTAAAGTAGATTGCTGATTTAAAAGTCACGAAACAAAAAAAAAATTGCTATCGAGTTCAACATACAACTTTTCACCTCAACTAGCGAGAAAATATTTTGTAATTTATAAAAGAGGTCGAATGTCAGGAACTTGGTTTTCTCAACAACCGCGGAGTGTACGAATGCTTTAAACCTATTTCAAACCATGAACGTACGAAATTATGCGTTTCTGTAAAGGTTGAACGCTGTCTAACCTCCTTCCCAACGATAAGCTAATATGAGTGCAGCTCACAGAGGTGCAAGTCCTATATAAAATCCGAACCTGTTGTTTGGTAGATTATTTAAAGATGGCGCTGGCCGCCTAGAAGAATGGTCTTCACAAGCCAAGCTCTCGAGATACACATAAAAATGGCGACGCCTTCAATGAGACAGTTTATATCCCCTTGTGCAGATCGTGTAGTTTATTGTTTTTTCGGCACTGACCATAGATTATCTCATATTACACCATCGAAATTTAGTACTACAGCATTCCCAATTAGAATTACTTTTTTCAACAAGTTGATTACTATCCCTTATTTCACATGTGAGGAAACCCCGATTTTGCTCACTGTTTTCGAGCGAGAGTGGTGTTAAGGGATTTTTTTTGTACTAAGTTTTTTTTTAGTCATTTACATGCAGTAAAATCAAAACAAACAACTAAGGATTCCTTGCGCTAGAAAATGACCCAAAAGCAAAGAGCGCTGCCATGTTTTTCCATTCACTGGTAACATGAGGTGGCTAGTTTCCACAAAATTTGGTAGCAAACTACGTCTTGGTATGCTGATTGATTATTCAGTGATCAAATTGTTACAGAAAGTTGTCTGACAAGAGTTTTGACCAATTGATTAGTCAAATTATAGAGATGATCAGCGTACGGACGACCGGATGTAGGTATAATAGGTACCTAGCTTCCAAAAACCTTGTGACATAATATTTTAGAAAGCTTTTGCGTTCAAGGTGAGCTGGCACTACTACATCCTCCTTGCTTAGACCTTCTCCGAGAGCTACAAGCTACAAGGGAGGACCGGCGGGAAACTGCACATGACTAACCAAAATAGCAACATCGCATGGAGGCATAAACACTGGTCGCTGGCGCTGTTGAGCCATAAGAGTCGATCCCATACTTTACTTTAGTAAGTAATTTTTGATTCTGCTATGTACTGTAAAATTACAATAGCAGAATACAACATGCTGGCTTCTATTTCGGTCAACGAATTAGCATTGCCATTCAAAGTGGCAATGCTAATTGCAATGTTGCCAGCATTCTAGGAACACTGCCACCTGGTGACGGCTTAGATTTTTAAGGAATAGATATAAGTGAAAATTTAGTAGGATGTCATTTCTTGGTCGCATCTACCTCTATATACAATCAAATACATAAATCTCTACTACAAAATATAAAATAATATATTTTAATTCATTAAATAGTAAATATTAATAAGTATTTGTAAGTAGCTATCGCCCATATTATTTTTGCCGCTCATTGGGTAATTTTTTTTTTATAAAGTTAGCTTCTCTCGCACGCGCTTTTCTGGGATAAAAACAAACCTATGTCCCTCTCGGGGATACCATCTACCTCTCACTGAGGTCCGTTCAGCCGTTTAGACGTCAAAAGGTAACAGAAATACAGACACATATACCATTACTTTCGAAATATAATATTATAGAATGGATGCCGCTACAGAGTGGCGTAAATATCGATGCATATACATATTTGAGCGACTCACGAATACATCTGCATCGACTAGCAGCAATAACCACCGAGCAACACATACCGTACGATACGAATCAACCTATCAAGTTCAAGAACCTACATATTACCATGTCCACTCACTATAATTCAAGGTTTACTAATCACAAGGCACTTGTATTTCAAACCCTACGGTACCACAAAGAAAAAAATTTTTCACAACCAGTGTTTTGTAAGAAAATTACTGGAAATTCAATCCATAAAGTGTCATTCTCCCTCACGTAAGAAATAAAAATCTAGCAGTCCATATAATGATTGTGGGAACACACAGAAGGGGCTTACCGACGCCATATAATAAAAAAGTCTTATTCAAAAGCATTTATTTACAATTTTTTCCCATTATATCCGAACAATTTTAATATTAAGTTTCACCTTATAATAGAGCTAGATGCTGTAAACCTTCGATAACTTAAATTATCTGAATTTACTTGATCTTAGTTGGATAGTTCTTCGTCATGAGGCGATTTAGGCCTATTTTCACCAAAACCTTTGAAAGCGATTAAACTCAGTTAAAGTGTTGAACTGACAGCTGTGTTCGATATTACTTTTGTCAAGGTTTTGGTAATTTATATGAGTTTTTTGAGCCAACACTAAACACAAATAAATACCTTCCAACATATATTAATATCTACGTAATACAATATTGTCTTAGTAGGTAAATAATGTTCGTGAAACAGTATATTATACAGAGATAATTAACTTTCTATTTACACATTAAATACATGCTATCTCCATTTACATTACGCTCATGTTCATATAAAATATTTACAATACTGTACTGACGAACAGAGCTATTAAAAATTAGATTGGGAACAAGCTTGTTTAACTTTTCGGTTTTCATTATGAAACTCAGAATGAACGCTTGGGGAAGTATATTTGATACAATCTATTTTGCGCCTCCTCTGGAGATGAAGAAATTTTAATAAAAAGGTCATAAGTTTAAAAGAAAAACATGATAGAATTTATACGGACCCAATAAACTTGGTTAACAGATAGAATATTCGTAACAGTTCCCATTACAGCAAAAATAATTTTAGATTTTTTTTTCTATTTACCATTTTATCAGAATACTGGTAATACCTATAGGAAATAATATTATCATAATTCATATAATTCAGATAATATAGGCATCCATAACACATTATTAAAACTAAACTGTTTATAACTAAAAATTACCGAACGAATAGAAAAAAAATCAATATGAGTTTACTCTTTCAAATCCTGTGATACAATAAATGATATAAACCTAATTAATATTAAACCGACAAAAACCGAGTTTTCACAATAAATTGCTCTCCATGCTCCGTTGACTCCGAAAACACGTGGAAACGAAATTACCACATTACTCCGAACGTTAGATCACGATGTCATTTCAGTACAAAATGGTCCCTTCACGTATCATTCTCATGTTATTGTTCCCAACCTATTAAGAACAAAACGGTTTTATTTAATAAACGGCATGTTTGCCAGCGCGTCGGGCCTCCGCCGGTGATGTGTCCCGTGATGCCTCAAATGTATTAACGCCTCTCTCATTTTCTGCTGCCGCAATGACCGTATATATTCTTCATCGACCGTATTTTTATTATTTCCTCCTCGCACAGGCTTATCACTCCGCTCCCCGTCCTTAAATAAAACACACCATAGAGACTTATCCTTGTTGTCCCACAGCAATGACTTTGTGTACTCTTTTAATCGTCTGCTGTTCTCCTCGACGCGTCGCATCGCTATTTCTATCTTAACCAAGTCTTTATAGTGATCCGAGACAGGTTCCGTGCCGTTAACGTCCGGTTTAACGGCGGTTATATTAATTCTCGACAAGTAATAATTTTCATACTGTCCGGAGGCGGACCGACTTCGGAACAGCCACACGACACTGACGATGAATGTGCACGTCACTATGAATGTTAATATGAGGAGAGTCAGTCGTGGTACTAGCCTGGGGGAAGCACAACTCATATCACTATTTGTTTATTTGCGTACGCGGGTTTCTGACTCGTCACGTACATGCCGCGTACACGTAGCGCCTTGCCGGCTACGCGACCGCCCGCTACGTTGCGACGCTACGAACTGCCGTAGACATGCTACGAGCGTAGACGGGCTACGACGCAGCGATGCCTGTTTATATCTCGTAATTTGCAGTCCAAACTTGTATCCAAGCTGCAGATGCTTTCAAATCTCTTTGTACGCTTCTCTTTGCACTTTTGTGCATTCGTTGTGATGGTTTTAAATTCGCCTACGGCTGGACGGTTACTCGGGATTACTGTTGTGCTTTGGAAAAAAATCTGTTATTCCGACGCATGCCAAAGAATTTATTTATTACTTTTTGCGTCATTTTCAGTTGGAAATGTGTTGATCTGCAGATAGGAGAATTGGGTCGATGCTTCGAGGCTTAATTCCGTAATTTGGCCGTAAAGGCGTCAAAGATAACGATCGCGTCGCCTCGACAATTATTGGGCATGTTTTGTTAGAGCTATACTTAAGTTGATTACCAAATAGGTATGCTGACTTGGCAGAACTGGAAAGTAGAAAGCTTCTTGTAATAGGTTCAAATATGACATAATTATTTTTAACTAGGTTCTGCTCGCAGCTTCGCACGCGTTTTTCCGGGATATAAGTAGTTGGAAGCAATATACGTATCATGCCAAATTTTATTAAGATCAATTCAGCAGCTTAGACGTTAAAAGGTAACAGATAAACCGAGTTACTTTGGTTATTATAAAAATAGTTTTTTTATTGTTTTTTATTTTTATACACATAACATTTATTTAGCACATGCATTATGGATACTTATCTGTAAAGGAATTGTTTATTGTTTTTTTTTATATTATATTACCTATTTTTAGACCACCTCACGTCTTTTTATGTATTTTTTTATAGTTGTAACAATATTACTCTTTTAATTCACTGTTCATAAACTAGGTACTAGAAAATCAGGGAGTAAGCAGTCCTTCCAGTTTCTTACTCAGTATCTTCTACCAATAGACAAAAGCCGTTATCGACTTCGAATTTCATGTCTTCATCCGACAACATCCATCATATTATTTATTTCTCGGAGCCATATAAGCCCATTCATACATTCTCATTCATATAGCGATACCTCCGGAATCCTATATTACGTCATAACCAGAGTAGCTAGCATAGGTTCGCATCAAAACGAAAAAAGTTTTCGTTTGCTGACCTGTCATGTAGTGCTAAAATTTGCAACGAATCACTAAAAATCGCTCGAATTGGGGCATATGGTCGCAAATGGAAAGGAAACAGAGAAGAAGAAGAGATCGTATGAAACTATTGAATCGCTGTCATACTACGCGAGATAGTTCTTGCAAGACAGCCAGGCACTAAATACATGGGAGGCAACGAAATCTTTTATAATTTTCGTAAGCTATGCACAACCCATACTAAAGACTCAGAAGAAAAATGCATATATTATTTTTATGTAGCATACCTCACGTAATTCCATTTCCTTTATACGTTTAGCATATGACTCGTGTGCCCTGATGGTTTTTACGAAAGTCATTATGTGAAAAAGCACTTTCATGATAAATTGGTTTCGTTGCGCAATGGTTACTAAAACCACTTAGTAGGTACAAGTAACCGTTGAAAAAATAATTTTTAAGTAATCGAAATAATTATTTGATGTTTTGGAAAATCACATGCACTTTTACTAAAAAACCATCATAGTTTGACGAATTCATTACAAATGTAAGCTGGTTAACTACGAACGATATTTGTGTTGGAAGAAATCCAATGATGAAATAGTTTATTTAAATTCAAAGTGCTTTATTTCCTTTACACCTTACAGGACTCTTGGACACGTCACAAAATTCCAATTACAAGTAAAACTAGGAAATAAAGTGATCACTTTTTTTTTGATTCACTGTAACCTTTTTAGGAAATAAAGAAGCGAACAAGAAACCTTTATACTACACCTGCTCGGAAAGTGATTTATATCTTTTCCAAACTTGAGCTAGAAAGTACGTCATTGTAAGCGTACTAGAATGCGGGTCGAAAAACTCTATGGAATTTAATTTCTCACGCGTTTGCATGGAGAGTATAATGTATGCAAATTCATTTCTAAAGTATTATATATTTATTTTCTAAAATTTTAGCCTTTAGCTTATTTTAGGTTATTTTTTATAGGTTAAACTACAAAAAGTTTTTATTCTGCGTCCGCCATATGATATCGGCCTCTTCCGTTCTCGGAACAGTAATTCAAAAAAGAACCAAGTGCCTAAGGCATTCGCGGGAATTTCTTCGAAATTTACATTTGAGTTAGGTAATTTTATTAATCCTACAGAATGTCGTCGATTGATAGTGAAGAGTTTATGACACCGCCAGTAATAAAAGAAACTACTCAAGCAGTGATTAAGAACCTATTACCCGAGAAATCCAGAAATAAATACAACAAGACTAATGAAGATTTCGTGTATTGGAAAAACAAGAAGAGTGCAACTTCTTTTTCGGGAAATGTTTTATTTTCCTCGTAGGTGTAGTACAACGAACTATGTATCACTCAAGATAAAGTGCGATTCCTATTCCCCCAAGGCGCAGCCGAGGGCCTTAAAACACACGAGTGTGTTTTAAGGCCCTCGGCTGCGCCTCGTTTCGCAAATGACACACTCGATAGGAATCTGTCACTCTCTTACCTCGGTGAATAATGTACCTTGTTAAATTGTTAGTTTTCGAGTTCGAGCAAAACTTGTCTCAAGATTTTTTATCCTCTAGACTAGATAATCTGTTATTAAGTAGTAAGCATTTTAACAAAGGATATGTTTCACAATTTGTTTGAATTTATTTATTGATAATTTGTTCAAATCATTTGGTATTTTATTGTAGAAGCGTATTGACATATACTAGCTTCCTCCCGCGGCTTTGCACGCGTTTTCTGGGATGAAAAGTATTAGGTTTTTCAAGTCTTGAATTACATATACATAGGTATGCAAAATTTTAGCCCAATCCGTTCAATAGTTTTATTACATAAAAGTGTGAAGTGCACACACGCGCTCGTCTGCTTGCTGAGTGGACTATTTAGTATCTACCAACCCAATGTTTGTATTAGTATACTACTTAGTTCACATGTGTTTGTCTGTACTGTTTGTTATTTAGTACTAAGTAGTCTCTTTTATTTTATTGTCTCAAAGTTTGTTTGTGTGTGTAGTGTGTAATAAATAATTTTATTTATTTCTTTCTTTCTTTTTATGTGTAAATAACCGAAATTGCTCACATGATAGCTAGTATGGCGTCCTATGGCGTATTTTTCCTTTGATATCAGCAATATTAAGTAATTTATTCAGCCCCAAACTGTCGCGAATAGGGTCATATATTATAAGAAATTATTTCTTAGCGGCAATCACGACAGGAATGTTTATTCATAACTTGATACAATCAAACATACGATTATTTAATGCATAGAATATACATATCTCTCCCTATTTAGGTTTTTGGTCGGCTGTCGCGGTGTTCACTTTGTGCAGGATACAAGAAACCCGCATCATTTCGACTTGGTCAAACGATTTATCATGCTATTGTGTATGTTTATATGGTTTATGTTTGTGGGAAGTGTTGAGATTATTTTAGGTCAAAATCTTAGTAAAACTCAGTATATTAAAACTAGTTTCTGCCCGTTGCTTCGCACACGTTATTTAAATGGAAAAAAAATAATGTTTCTATATTAATTCATAATTAGAGTAGTCAGTTACCGTGGGACGGTAACTGACTGGCCCTATGCATTTTGCATAGTGTAGGTCTAGACCTACATCTATGCAAAAATTCAGCCCGATCAATTCACTACCTAGTTAAAAGTATCACACGCTAAAGCGTGAAATGATAAAGGCCAATAAGGCGCTTATCAGGGGGAGGGCTGCGTCCCCAGAAGGGGAATGCATAAAAACCCTGACAGGGCGCAACAATTATTTTGGGCCCACTTTTGTTAGATTGATAACTTTGATACTTAATATTTATATAATTAGCTTAGTGCTGGTTGAGATTGAACGCAGGAGCTTTACCTTAGTGCGAATGTTATTAATGATGAACCTACCTTCTCTACAAAATAGGTACTGAGCTAAGCAAATAGGTACAGCTACAGAGTTAATTACTGTTGTGGTAATTCTGTACCTCAATCTAATAACATAAGGCATTTGGATCCAATTACTAGTTTTTACCTTTCAAATTACTCAAACAATTTGTTTTCGAATATTTTTAGACAGAATTTGATATTCTGACGTCAGTTTTTATTTTATTTCATATCTTCGTGACAATTATTGGATACATTTTCCGAAACAAGTGTAATTAAAATCCGACCCATAAAATATCAGTCCATTATTTATTGGAGACACGGTATGTGAATACCTTAATTTCTAGCTAAACACTCCACTTTTATAAAGTTTATTATAATATTCTGTTCAAAATAGGTATCACCGCTAAGCCTATGACATTAAGCAGTGTACTATCGAACTTGAACTTTTTCTTCATGGAGCGTTCGCGAATTCACTTACGCTTTCTTGAATAAAACTAGCCTTTAGGTTGTTCCAGAACGAAACTGGGGCAAAAATGCAGATAAATTTTTGGCAACAAACTAACTAATTTGCACAATACGTAAACGAAAAAAAAATCTAAAAAATGCAAGGCATCTTTCTGTTTTCTTTTTTCAAAAACTGCATCGTAGAAACTACAATCGAATTGGCAGAATTGCGGTAAATAGTCACAAAACCCATGAAACAAAGAAGAAGAAGAATTTGTATGAAGCTATTGGATAAGTTAGCCAGTAAATCTTTATCCTCTAAAACGCGAAATATATGGGAGGAAACGAAAACTTTTAATTTTCGTATCCTCCCATATATGTACATAATTTACGAAAATTAAAAGTTTTCGTAAACTATGATACATATATTCCCCAGTATTAAGGACTCAGACATCCACATCCAAGCTTTCGTTTTAAAAATAATAATATAGTATTAGAGACTCCATCGACTGGCGACGGTGATCAAAGTTTGAAATAAGAAACGTGCTCTATGCCGAATGTCATTAGAGGAGTCCCTTCCGGGCTCGTCTGCGCTGGCTAGCATAGGTGACGGACGTCTGGGTGCAGGTCTCGACGATAGAGTCTGATTGCAATTCGGATAGGCGGTTCAGTAAGAATAAATGCTGTCCAGTTGTGGTGTCCGTGTTTCAGTTCTTGTGGTTAGGGTTAGATTAGGCTAGGTATTTTTTTAACAATAGAGTGATGATAACTCACGCTTGTGAACTTATTTTCTTCACGCCAAGGTTCACTAGGTAGGTACGTTAGTATTAATATAAACTATGCTCTTTTCCGGGATAAAAAAAGCCAGTGTCCGTTCCTGGGATACCTTCTACCTCCTTGCCAAATTTAATTAAGATCTGTTCAGCCGTTTAGGTGTGAAACAGGCAGGCCGACTTTCCAATGTATGATTCTCTAATGAAAATAAATATTTGATTTGATAACTTTAATAACCTACCAATAAATCATTTGAAAATAAAACTATAGACCACAGCCGTTTTCTTGTATGTTTATTTATTTTAGAACAATAAATCAAGAATTCTTTATTGACAAAGAAAATTACAATTCAATGATAAAAACAAATTAGAACTAGTATTTACAATTGAAACAATTAAGCTAACTGCAGACTGTTGCAAACAATCTACAGGTAGCTCAACTGATCCATATCAATACCAGTCGGAAGCGTCCCCAAGACGCTGGCTGCATTGCCCCGCTGTATGGCAATGCTGATGCGCTGCGCCAGATATCCGACAGCTCTCGGGTCACGCGTCGCGTCGACCAGACGCTCAGATAACTTTTTAAAAACCCGGAGAGCCTCGGTACCCCACGGACCTAGGGTCTCGACCCCAAAGGGAGCAAAAATGTAGGCTCTGTCGAGACCTGCATATTTGCGTCTCTTGAAATCCTCGGCTAAATCTGCCGCCGCACCAGCCCTTACGGATGTCCTCGGAAGATGGGAAGGCGCAAGTGTGTCGATGATTAATCAAAAATGATTTACTGATTTATACACAGTGATTAATTGAAATAAATATTTACAGAATGAAGCTTTTTGATTGGAAGCTATTGAGTTTGCGGTGCCAAAATTGCAAGCTACACGTTCTTTATATCAAAGGTTCCGTAGTTTTAGTAGAAATTTTAGCTATTTACAACATTTGAAATTAGCGTTTTCCAGTGTTCCCGAGAAACGTTCATAGGCGTCAACTCAAGCTTTACGAGGGATGAAGGTCACAGGACACAAGCTTAACTTACAAAAAAATTAAAACACGTTTGTCTTATCTTTCAAAAAAGATGCCAGTGGTGTCCAAATTAAACTATATGTCGCCAAAACTAAACTAAACTAAATTTGACAGCACTAAAAACGTTGCAATCTCTTTCTTTTCGATCGAATTAAAAAGGACGGCATCATTTTTATAAATGCTATTTACACAATGCTGTGAAATTAGTTTAGTATTGGCGACATCTGAATTAACACCAGTTAATGTAACTACATAAGAAACCAATATATAATATAATATACAGGGTGTTTGGTGCATCGTTTGCCAAATTGAAATTGGGGTTGAAGTTGGGTTTTCGCTACCTTCTCAACCCCCTAAAAAACTTCCTGGCCCCACGAAAGATTTTATGTTAAATTTTTATTCAAAATTTACAAAAGTCTGCATTTAAACTTAAATAAAAAAAAATATGTGGCGTAACCTCCAAATTTGTGTTTTATTTTAATTTTTGTTGTTGTACGGTTCTATCGATGTCAAAGTTACTCGCTAGCAATAACTAGTTTTTTTTTAAACGTTTCACAAAGTTTTTAAAAAGCAAAATCGAATTTGAAGCTCAACTTTGAACGAATTTAAAAAAAAAACGAATGATAATTTTGTTTATAAAAATATTATATATAATACCAAACCAAACCAACCAACCGAGACTCTCCGGGTTTTTAAAAAGTTATCTGGGCGTCTGGTCGACGCGACGCGTGACCCGAGAGCTGGCGGGTATCTGGCGCACCGCATCGGCATTGCCATTCAGCGGGGCAATGCAGCCAGCGTCTTCGGGACGCTTCCGACTGGTATTGATATGGATCAGTTGAGCTACCTGTAGATTGTTTGCAACAGTCTGCAGTTAGCTTAATTGTTACAATTGTAAATACTAGTTCTAATTTGTTTTTATTATTGAATTGTAATTTTCTTTGTCAATAATGATTATACCTCAGAAACCAATAACTAATAATATAAAGAAACTCGCATACATATACATACACACATGAACCCTGAAAACGTTAATAAGTCTACCTATTTAACTACCTACTAAAACTATCTACATAATTGTCTAGTCCAAAAATTAATAATTCTTATCGTACACGAAATAATTTTCGATTTGGTATATGCACGACTATGAAGTTCCCTAATTGTTGACAGGTGAGTGAATGAAAACTGAATGACAGAATGAAGTATTTCATAGACACAGTTACTTTTGACTGATAGCGATGCGAATCTGTGGACTCGAAAAATATGGGGAGTTACGACAGATTCGATTTTATCGAACCGATATAGTATGTAAAAAAGATTATTTTAGAAGATTTTTTCTGAAAAGTATTGAAAATAGTTTATAAATTATGGTTTACCGCAGTAACTCAATCTGTCTTACTTTTTATCACGGCAAAATGCGTGTAATGCCGCGTGCAGTAGCAAGTAGCAAATAAAACCACAAAAATAATACAATTTGATTCTATCGAATATTCTGATTCCGAAAATAAAGTCATTTATACGCCTGAGTAAAGTCCGTAAAATAATACAAAATGTTGAGCAACAATAACAAAATCGATTACAACTTCTTCATAAACAAAATCGATTGACATAAAAAATCGAATCGGTACAGCATTAGGAAATGACTATTTGGACTGTCATTCGAAATACCAAATAGCAAGTAGGAGAATGGAATAACTATAGTTTTTTATTTGATTAAAAAGTATGTACATTGGTTGTTTTTTAAAAAACACAGCTTTGGACATAAATCTATCTGTTCATGTATCATCAAAGAACCCTAAAAACAGGCAGCTACGCAAACAAAGCTCAAATAACTCGCGCGAAAGTGACTAATGAACCAAAATCAACACAGCGAGTGTAAACCAATGGAAATCGAATTAATGGCTGATGAATATGCAGAACTGATCGCTACTTAAGGCGAGTAGTATCGTGGAACGATTACATATATATAATATATTTCATACTATTCATACTAGTTTCTGCCCGCGCTTACACGCTTTATTTCTAAGATAATTTCTTAGAAAACGGTTACCCTTTAACCGTTTTCTAAGAAATTATCTTATATTTCTGTCCCATGGTAACTCGTTTATGGATTTATGCCATATTCGTCGCGTGGAAGTTCCGCCCACAGGAATAAAAGTCAGTAAGTAAAGCCTATGTTTTATTCCAAGATCTAGACCTACATCTACGCTAAATTTCAGCCCGATCTGGTCAGACGTATTGGCGTGACAAGTTACTTTCTTCTAAAATAAATCATCTAAAATATCGCATTTATCGCATTTATATTTTATTTTTTAAAGGTTTTTTATTGTTTTTTTATTGTGATGTATGTGATTGTTTTATAGCAAACTTTTCAGTTCAGCGATTGAGGAGAAGAAGACGCAACGTTTTTACAAAGTAGGTACCTACTTATTTGGTGACACTAAGCGCCTTAACACCGGACGCTCGTGCGATTAAGCTCTTATTGTATCTGAGTGATTATTGCTTACAAATTGGATTCCCCATTGTGAAAACTTCTTATCGCAGTCCGATTGTTTACTCGCTGTTTACTATTGTAAAGTGAATATTGGTATACTTAATATCACAATGGATTCTGCCTTTCAATCTACTGTTGCGTTAAATTTATAGTTTATCTTGTTCTTAGCAAAATGAGACTAGATCACAGGATTTAGTCCGAACCACACAATTTGTCCAAATAATGTTTGCAATCTGTAGCGATGCATTTTCGTTGTATCGATTATTCTTGGGGTTAATTTGCAATAGATATGTAAAGCTTGTTTTAGACCGGAGTTTTCGTCTTCATTAAATTTATTGATTCATCTAGCTAGCCTCTATGTTATGGTTTATCACCTACTTGCACAAGGATTTTACATTTCTAAATTAATAAGTACCTGGGTTGGTAATAATAATTTATTAACAAAGAATATAACAATAACAGAATAAAATAATTACAACTAGTATTTACACTATTAATTGAATATTTATTTCCTAATAATCCAAGCTTTCATCAGAAGGCAGAGTGCCCGGAATGCTGGCAGCATTGCCACGTTTAATGGCAATGCTTATCCGTTGACGGAAATAGAAGCCAGCATTTCGATTCGATCACCGGTGGACTCTATGAGAAGTATTGTAAGATTTTTATATATTGCGTGTGCCTCAGGATAGTACCCCAAGGACCTACGGTTATAAATACCTATTTGTTTTGTTTGACAACTGACTAACGATATTTTTGCCGGTACCCTTAAGCAAGCGAGGCACTCCTTAGCATCAGATATTCGATTGAGATATATTCTTGAGTGTATCATTCATATTTACTATTTTAACCGATGTTGGCTTATTTTCTTTTGTTTTTTATTCGTAATCAAAAAGCAGCCAGTTAGCGGCGAAAATAGAATGATAGTGTGAAAATCACGAATACATCTGAATTGACCTGCAGTATGTCCATTCAGATGAGTGTATCACTCACACCATGTAACTATCTGAGACAGAAGGATTACCGCCGCGCCGGCCTGCCGCGCCGTTTTGTTTGTGACCCCTAAAGCGGGAAAATTCAGCCTAAATCTCCGTGATTAGCAAAGAAACCGCTTGTTATTCATTTCTGGATTTACTCAGACGCAAAACACAATTTGTGAACGGAGCGATGAAATTGAAAAACTTTTCAGTTATTTATTTGGACCGTTTTGCCGGCGGCTGCGCTATTCAATTTTATTTTTCAACTCGCAAATCCTTTCATTATAGCAAAATAAATATTCGTTTGTATATGAATATAATATAGCATATTAGCTGCTGCATTGTGTTTGTTAGTTGTATGGTATGTAAATGTATTTAGTACGTCTTTTTTTATTATTTATTTCATCGCGATAATTTTACATTTTAAAAATATTGGTCTTTTAAAATTCATTCACATTGGTTCTGTAATAACTCATGATTATGATGATTATGATTGTTCATGATATTGAAATAAATTTAATTAACATTTACACTGCTACAATCAACACAATTTTTTCAATAACAGTTTATTCCTCAGAAGTTTTTTTTTTAATATTGGTCTTTAATAACAAAGAAAATTACAATCAAATAATAAAAACAAATTAGAACTAGTATTATTAAGTTAAGTTATGTAAGTTCGTCTCCACAATGTCACAAGTAATTTTAGTCACAGAACTACAAGTTGTAATATAAGCCAAAGCGTCTCTTAGTATACGTGGGTGGGTAGTTAATTTACAGACATCCGTTCCTACAGACAACAATTTGCCAAACAATTTGGTCTCTATATCATAAGTTACAAGGTTGCTATTACGCAGTGGTTTCTGTGTGTTCTCATTACATGACAAACTGTAAGTAGGTGTTTAATTTCAGAAGGGAAATTTCTAACATGCCAACCGCTGAAGGAATGCTTTGTAGACATACCTCTGTAAAGCACTTTAATTAGTAAGGGCGGACTGAGACATGATGCGACAAAAGGTCTGAAATTCATCATAATGAAAATAAATATTTCTCAATCCGTTCAAAATTGTACAAACTTGTTTCAAAAATCTCTAAAAATTTTGGTTATTTTGATAAAGCTAAAATAAATACGATTTGTAGTTTCTTTTTTCTAAGGTTTTTCTTTTTGGTTCTGTAGCACCTTTAGAGGTACTTAACAAACACAAATATTTTCTTGCCTTTGATGTTATACCTACAACATCAATGTAACTCTTTGAATAAGCCCGGCATTTTTAGAAACCCAACAACCATTTTCAATCATGTTTTTTGATAGGTATGTATATTATTAATTTGCCTACCAACTTTATTAAATATTGGAAAAAAGGGGAACAGAAACCCCTTGTGTAACGTATTTTTATAACTCCGGCTGTTGGTATGGTAGTATTATTTCTTCCGCATTTGGACTCAAATTGGTCTGTTATGCGTGGTTTTTGCTAGCAAAGCCAGCCTTACTCCGTCCAGGAACGCAGAATCTTCCTGGGGTCTTCACAGGCTTCGTATAGTGACTTCGGCAAGTTGAAGTTAACTGTTCGTTGTGCTGTTACTCCCTCACATTTCAGGACTGCTTGGGCAGCTGATTTGTCGTCACGAAGGCACCTCCTGCAGAGAGGGCTGTCCGTCGCTCCGATAGGTGTTTGTTCAGTGGTTAGCATGTATATCACTTCTTTACCTATTCGCCAATTTTACCTTCAATCTAGTGTCAACAAAAAGTGGTTATAAAGCGCGGCTGTCCCAAAAATGATTGCAACCGTAAATGGCTCGCTTACGCATCTTATTCCCCAAAATTAACATAAATAACTCACTGTGTAAAGTTGCCCCAGGCAACCAGTGCATTCTAAATGAGCCTTGATTCTCCCAACAGCCAACTAGACTCATGGGTACACATATTAAAATGCGAGCAGCTAAGTTACTTCGTTCCATGATGAACTTTAATTTTGCTGAAAAGTAGGTACCCTACCTCTGAAGTTATTCCTCTGTAGCAAATTAAACGTGCTAGGGCACCTTGTTTGAATACTCGAAAAAGATTTGCCTCTTCTGACGTAAGTTCAAAATCGGTTTCGATCTCTGATATCTCTGAAAAGTCACAAGCATGTAAAGTAAGTAATAGTACCTAAAGAGAAACCGACAAAATACCTATCTTATTAAATAAATAATCATAAATTAATAATACTGGACAGTTCACACAGCATTATCTAGCCCATTGTGTTCTGGGTATGGGCTTAATACAATACTACTATAGTTATTTTATTATTTTACTAGTTTTTATTCTATACATAGAAAACATCCAGAACACTTGGAACAAATATCTGCAGACCGTACAAAAAAATCTGTCCCGAGGCGGGAATCGAAACCGCAACCTCGTCATGTAACCGGGACATTCAGAAATACCTACTTCTAGAGACGTTTGTCTCTAGAAGTAGAGATAAACTACCTACAGTCTGTCTGTAGGTTTCTACAGACAGACTGTAGGTAGTTTATCTCAGGTATCGCTCTTGGGGGCAGCCCGTGTTTAAAACGACAAACTAGCTAAAACTTAGAATTAGCCCCATTTTAGGAAATGGCTCAAGTCTCAAAGTAAACACATCATTGTAACGAACTTGTGTAATCACTGTTTCAGGGCTCTTACCAGGAATGGGACGGTCTCGGCTCGACCTAAATTGATATGGAGAACGTGTTCTGTGTAATTTTCTGTGAAAGAAAATTACACAGAACACATTCCATATAAAAATTGGATACACGTGTTAGACATGTCATCCAGCCGTTGCCAATTAAAATTCAAAGTGGATTGACTAGTGTAGATTAGTTTCTAGAGTCGCAGAGCAACAGCTTGCTTCTGTGTATTTATAACACCTATAGAATAGAATAATCTTTATTGACAAAGAAAATTACAATTCAATAATAAAACCAAATTAGAACTAGTATTTACAATTGAAACAATTAAGCTAACTGCAGACTGTTGCAAACAATCTACAGGTAGCTCAACTGATCCATATCAATACCAGTCGGACGCGTCCCCAAGACGCTTGCTGCATTGCCCCGCTGTATGGCAATGCTGATGCGCTGCGCCAGATAACCACCAGCTCTCGGGTCACGCGTCGCGTCGACCAGACGCTCAGCGTCCGGTCAATTCCGGTAGAATAGAAGTATTTCCGGTCAGTACCGGTAGAATAGAATAGAAACGTTTATTTGTAACTCAGAAACATACAATTTAAAAGAAAATAACATCGAAAAGAAGACAGTTTGCTAGAGTTACAAAATAAGGGACCGTTTTGTAACTCTCAGCATGAGTCCCTGTACTGCGATCACCAATCTTACTGCCATCCGTGGTGATTATGGCAAAACCTGCTTTGTTTGGAGGTAGCACGTTCGACAGTGTACGTGTGTTGAGGACGAGTAGGTTTCTACCCCAGGTACGTTATCATTTTACAATAATACGTGAGAGTATTTATAACCAGCGTACCTAATCAAATCGACCCGTAATCGCAAGTTTTTATTTTTTATACCCACTTTATAACCTTAGTAGGGCACGCACAAGCATGATTGAGTCGAGTCGGGTGAGAGAGAAAGTGTGTGATTTTTCTTTTGTGATATGGGTTTTATGCCTGAAATAAACGAATTTGATTATTATTTATTTATTTATTATGAGCACTGCAAGAGTGTAGGTATCTTCTCAAATATAGACCTTGAGATAGACCAGTCTTCGATACATACATTCCCATAATTAGGATGAAAACTCCTAACAATGGCAATGATAAGGAAATCGTGAGAAATTCTAATAAACTAAATAAAAGGAGCGTTGGCAATGACCATCATTGTCAACGTTCCTATTTTGTGGTAAAACCACATTATATTTCTGTGCTCAATTTTCTGAAACCATCTTAGTATGCCAAAAACCTTATCTTATCAACAATAAAGCTTAGTGACACTTTCCGACGCTGCTGCGGTTTACTTCTTGGCAGTTTGTCAGAGTTTGATACTCGTGTTTCGCTCCCAAGGGAAAGTAAAATGTTTTTCTCGGTTCTCCCAGCAGTTGTTAGGATCTTTGATACCCAACTTTCGACTGTATACAAATCTCTACCTAGTTTTGTGTACACCTCTTGTTTTTGCTGTGTTCTCTATATTGGGTGGTTCATAAATCCGTGCTTGTAAGACAGAATACAGAAGCCCCCAAACATGCATATGTATTTTTACTAGTTCAATTTACAGCTTTAATTTTCCTGTTTACAGCAGTCAGCAGTTAAAAAAACATTTTTTTTTTCATGTTTAGTCGTGCTAATTTTACATTTTACAGATAAATTATGAACACGAGAAAAGATGGCGGAGACAAAAGTCGGACAGAATGAAATGAAGGCTTCCGTTTTTGCCATTTGGTTCTGGGTCCCTCAAAATGTAGAATCCAACTTGCTTAGTGCTTAGTTAGACAGTCCCTACTTCTGAATGAGGAAGCCTATTTTAGAGAAACTTTCAACAAAATTCCGAAGTTACAAGGCCTGGCTCATTACGTATAATGGGCCCCATTAAAATGCGAAAGCAACAATAGCTTTATTATTTTAAGTAGAGTTGTTGCTGTTAATTATAGTCAAAAACAACAAAGCTCTTATACCTTCAACTCATTTCTAGAATTCTCCTAGCTAACAAAATAGGCCGTAGTATCCCAACAGGTTTATTCGGACGAAAGTAGTCTGAATTCGGTATGGCATGGAGTTGTGTTGTACATTATTTAAATCTAGATTAACCGTTTTTATCGCTAACAATGAATAGCGGACTTAACGATAACTGCAAGTTCCACTCAGACTTCATAAATAACCCAAGGAACAGTGTGCTTTAGGAAATTAATTAAGACTAATGAATATTTAAACAGACGAGCAACTCTATCAATTCTTTGCTGAAAGCTTTGAAAGAAATTTAATCATCAAATACGGTTGTTACCAATTTTACTGAGTAAATACAATTTATTTTTCACTGTCCTTACATAAATTAATTGGAAACTATACTTAGTAATATTTAAATCGGTGGTTTGCTCGGAAACTGCGGCCATTTAAATGTTGTGCTCAGCAATAAGTAAATTATGTACCTTTGCTTCTTGTTATTTTTATTTTATAAAGTTTATACATATTTTTAATTTTAATATTCATCACGGTAAATCTGGTGAACCTTTTGAGTCGGGTTTTTTATTTTTTTTAAACAACACGAATCAGCGAAGCCGTATGCAGAACCTTTTACTTATATTATTATGATATACCTACTACATGATGCTGTGTGGATTGTCCAGCATTATTTATATTTTTATGTTATTTTTATATCCAATTCCATTACGTAATTAATTTGCAACATAAATAAAAGTTACAAACGCAACGAAAAACCTCGGTTTTTATTTTTACAAATCTGTCGAAAAAGTGGACAGCTCTTTGATGTAAGCAAAAGGCGAACTAGATTTAGGATAGCATTGGATTTCGTTAAAAACCCTTAGAAAACTTTAAAAGCTAGACTGGGCCTCGGATTATCTCTTCGCTTTTTATCTGTTCACGTTTTAATTATTTTCCGAGGCGAAATTGTTAAACGGTTTAACTTATTTTGTACGCGAGTAACAAAGAATTTTATAAAAAGCTTTGTGCTGACAGCTTATTAAATCTTGGCTTGAACGTTAGAAAATAAACAATTTTCGTTCCACTATAAATAAGAATGCTTTGCCTGTATTTCCGGGGTATACGTATTTTAACTATGTACATTAATTTGCATTTTAAACATGAATAAATATAGTCTGGTAGCTACTCGATGGACAGACGACATTGTAGTGGTCGCAGGGAATCGACGGATGGAGGCGACTCGGAACCGCTATCTGTGATGTCCTATTTCAAGCAGTGAACATGTAGGTGCTGATCTAAAGGTGGGTACTGACTGGTGTTACAGGGCATAATGTGCCTACAAACAAATTGTCAAAACCTTCCTGTGTAAAAAGGCCTACTATAAAATATCAGATTATCTAGAGGATAAAAAAGCGTGGGACGGAATTTGCTCCAACTCGAAAAATAACAACTAACTAACAGGCTAAAGGTTTCTTCGTCGCTTCTTTACTTTAGTCTACATACCGAAGCGACTGAAATCAAAAATATCACTTTATTTCCGTGTCAGTGTTTAATTATTAAGAATTTGACCTTTTCTACTCATTTATTGTATTTATGGAAATAAAGAGTTTTTGACATTGACTTTGACTTTGACTAGACGCAGCGAGTAGCGAGCATGATACGTTACCACATTAATATGATACGTTATAAAATCCGTCTCGTTGCTCGTTGCGAGCGCGTTCTTTCCCTGTACCGATTAAACTCACGAACGCTCGCTGTGTAACAAGTTACGTTACGCCCCGTAACGCCAGTCTGTACCCACCTTTATAGGTTGGTATTTAAAATTGAACAGGTGTTGGCTTAAGACTACTCGGAAACAAGTCCGAGCTAAATATTAACCGTTAATGATGCTCAGATTGTTAATTTTTTTAACTTATGATTTAATTCAGTAAAGTCAGAACCAATCCAGATCGTTTGCTTTGGCATCCTAAGTAAATCACTATTGGAGTTTGAGTGAATATTATTAGAGAGAGTTAATATCCCTTCACTTCACGTGCCGACCCATCAATATGGCAAAAGAAACTCGAGCCCAGAACAGCCAGCCTCATCCATTATACTTCACAAAATACGAATACTTCTAAAGTTGAGGATCGTCTTTACAAGTATTTAGCTAATTTTATGTCACTGTCAAACCACAACAACATTTAACAACTAAGGAAAGTCAGTTTCACTCACCATAAAATGTATAGTTCAAGCTGCAGAATATTTTAACTGTGATTTACCTATTTACTTTCAAAATGTACTAATCGTAAAGAAATCGATTTGAAACCTAGAATGGAATTTCTAAGGCGGTACTCTACTTTGTGTATTTCTTACAATCCTTTGAGCTCAATTTGCTTTAACGAAAGCCCAACGAGTTCAAACTCCACGAATCGAATGTCAATTGTGGCCCAAAATGTAAGTTTGAGCCATAAAAGTGTTAAACATTTTACCTAGACAACAAAAATAATCAATCAATAAGGTACCGACCTACAACACGCACACATGGAAATATAAACGAATGCTTCTGGAAGTAATTTGTATTTCCAAACGGATGAAAAGATTTGATTTAGTTTTTCATCGGGATTGTTCTTGCTATATTTGGAAAATCGGTGCAGTCGTTCAAATGTTACGATTTGAATCATCATATATATAATATATATAACATTTGAACGGCTACATGTAAACTCTGTTCCCAGAATTTAATTTGTGTCTTAGTGCAAATAAATACTGGGGTATATAGCCACAATTAGACACTTTTATAGCAAAGTTCACTCGCTTATAACTTGAAGTCATGGTAATCTCTCGGAGTAGGGATACCGTCGAAAGCCAACCAGCCTAATCGATTTACAGCAGTGCTCGATTCAGAGGAAAGTATATTTTATAATGAAACAAATACGCTACCTCCATTAGAGAAATGCAGACGCTCGCAACTTCAGTCGATTTCAAAGGTAAAATATGAACAAAGATATATTTTGTACGTTTCAACGGCTAATTGCATTATTAAAACAGCAATTTGTTTTGGATTTAGTAGAAATGATTAAAATATTATCAAATATCAAAAGAAAAGAAAGAAAGAAAATATTTTATTTACCCTACACCTTAAATCTACTACACAGCACCACAGAAATCTGAATAATTGTATTGTATTTTATTAATTTATTTCAGATAATAATCCATATTACACATACACACAATTAAATAAAATTCAAAATTACAGTCAATAGCATAATAATAATAAGACACATTATTTAGATTTCTGTGACACATTACCTTAACACTAATTAAAACTATGTACCCAACTAAATAGAGGTGCTTATATTTTTCGTGCGCAGCAGGGCTTGGGATAAACATAGGCCAAGTTTATCCTAAGCCCTGCTGCGCACGAGCATTGTGCTATATGAATACTGGTGTCTACCAAAGTGCTTTATTTCCTTTAGACATTACAGGACTCATGGACACGTCACAAAAATAGTATCTGCTACCACAGAATTACCTAATCAGAGAGAATCAATTTTTCGGAAACTACTAGCAAGTCAGGACACATTTAAGCACCTACCCCAACAGTTGTATGCTATTGCCGCATTTAAATTATACTAGCAGTTGTATCTTAGTATTCGAAAAACCATAAACTGGTTTCATAAGTATGTAGTTAGTACCCCAGCCCAAATTAATTTGAAATGTTCGTAAACAAACCGCCCATACTTTTAAAATTCATTCTGTGACCGTGTATTTTTATTTGTACTTTGTATTCTTTGTCGATTTGAGGTCTCTCCTTCAATAAATATTGCTAACAATTATATCTGAAATTCGTCGCGAAGTGATTTTTAGTTTTTTGTTGTGGTTTGATTACAAACATTTCACATTGAGTTTGGCTCGAGTAGTACTTATAGTACAGTACTGTAGGGGTCAGATGTTATCATAAATAAATAAATGATCTAGATTCTAAAGACATTGTCTTGCAGCCATTCGTGGTTCTTACGACCTTTATAAAGACATTAAAGATAGGGAAACTTAAATATATATAATGCGGAATGCATTATTGATTTAAGTTTAAAATTCTTCCTAATTCGGGCACCGGTACTGTAGCTCGCTGACGCAGCGGCTAATAAAAGTAATAAACTATTAAATTAAAAAAAAGAACATGATATTAAAAAATAAACAAATAATAAATTTATGTTGGATTTGAACTCGGTGCATCAGAACGTGAATCCCGTGTCGATACAACAACTTAAGCTGTTTGGCTGAAATTTAGAATTAGATGAAATTTACTATTTTAAATCATAGTAACCTTCAAGCGAAAATGATCTTCACGTTAAGCCTCCAAAAAAATGTATAGGTAAAGCCAACAAAACAAAGTGATTCTGTAACAGGACTATCTAGTTTCGCACTCCTGTACATACCTAACTAAACGTATAGGTAGTGCACGAACTAGCTTTTAGTGTGGGTAAACATTACTCATACCTCATCCGGTGGTTGACTGCACACATTAGTAGGGCCCATCCAATATAAACACCGTTGTTGTCTATCCGTGACGTTTCAAGAGATTTATTATTACAAGACAGGGTAGAGCGTAGAATGTTGTATGCGATTTATTTTAGCTACGAAGACAAAGACGGTAGAACTTAACATTAACAATGAACGTAGGAACAAAGTTTGTAAAGATAAAAAAAAAGTAATAGGAATGGATGGGTCCATTCCTATTACTTTTTTTTTATCTTTACTTTTTATGTGACAACCTCGATGTTTCTATTGTGGGCAATAGAAACATCGAGGTTGTCACATACATAGGACCAAACCTATAGGGCCTACTTCCCGTTGACCTAGAATCATGATGTTTGGCCAAAACAAGGTCTTACAATTATACTGAACCCGAATAGTGCACGGGTCCGACTTGCACTTGACGTTTTATTTTTCGTAAGGACTAAAATTCTGTTGAGCGCAGATGATCTGGCTGTAGCGAGCGCACAATTTGAATGCCTTTTTTTGTGCTGCACGGCAGCGGTGGGGGATGTGTTGGTAGGTCTTAACATTAAGATCAAGTAATATTATGTTTAATCTTATAATTTATTTATTTACCAAGGAGGCGGGCTATGCGCCAGCTCCACAGTTTAACTTTTGCTGCTTCGTCGTTAATTTGTAATTTGTAACTTATTTAATAAGTAGGTAACTTATTCTAAACAAATGATGTATATTTTTTTGTTTTTTTTCTAGATATTTTATGTCCTCTTCGCATTAAAAATATGGAAAATGAAAAAGACAGACTGTGTTGCCGTCACAGATATCAATTATATTCATTTATAGAATGTTACCAATTGTACGAAATATTTGTAGCTCCACATGTCGTTGTATCAAATAGAACATGCCCAGCTCACTCGATAGTCTTTTGTTTGGTATATCAAATGCGACTGCTCGGCTGCAACAAGCGTTTGCTTCCATCTAATGATGTTGGCCTAGATTCACCAACACCGGATAGCCAATTAGCTAAAAGCTGATATAGCTAAATTGTATTCAGTGTTGTCAATTATCGCATTGCAGTACCTGCTGTATTTTCCATCGTCGGAGTTTTAATGAGAAAATTTATAGCGTAAAATCTAATTTACTGTTTCACAAGTAATATCATAGTCCATCATAATCCATACTTTAGCGTAAGAATCCTTCTCTCTAATCATCTGGTTAGAAATTACAGTATTTTTTTTACACAAATTCCATTAAACATCTTTGCACTAACAGCCTCAACCTACCATTTTGCCCAGAATGCATGCCTGCCATTCTACTGCCAAACGGTTGCACTCTCATCAGATATAAGAAATACGGCGCACGCGTCTATTAAATTTAATCACTTTGCAAGTTTGGATCGCCTCCAAGAGGGAGTTGGGTCAAACCAATATCTCTTTCGGTAATGTTTCATTTCCGATAACAAAAGCTCGCTAGAGGCGAAATGACCAGGCAATACGGGGGCGATAAATCCTGCTACGCGTAATTTTGTTTAGCTACAATAGGATTTTGGGGTTATTTTGTAATTCATTGAGAACCTATTTTATTGTTTTAGGAAGCTTTGGGTCCGTTCGAATTTAATAACGCTACTTAAAATTATTTTAAACTGGCACTACAACAGCTTTATGTAAGTATTGGAAACCTGCAACGTTGACCCTACGTTGGAAGGCAACTTTTAGAACAAGAACAGAGTTTTGTAAAATTCTGATTCAACAAGGTGAGTTGAAAACCTCATGACGAAATCACATGTCTCTAGAGCCCTCAATCGATCCACACAAAACTTCCTGACAATTCATCCCGAATTCCTTCCATTGTACAATTTTGACGCATTCTTCTGCTTCCGTCTAATATAACAGAGCCCGTAACACGTACGTACGCTCTCGTCATCCCTTCAACGCCAAATTGAGTTACCCGACAGAGTTAATAAAGAGGTCTAAACGTGATCAGAATACTACGGCTAAATGTAGAGCAAATGGAAATTAGGAAAAAAGCACGGGTCTTTTGTTTAAATGGTACCCTTGATGGTTATTAAAACCAAAGAATCGCTAATCGGGAACAGTTTGTTACTGCCTGATATTTTGTCGATAGGAACTTATTTTTCCTTTGACTAGAGTACGTTAAAAGCAAGACAATAGTTACATACCTCGTGTGTTCATAAGTCTTGAGACACAGTAAAACTAAAATATTTTTGGAGCTAAGTTGAGTATTCATTTATTGGATATTAAAATTAAAACTACTGACATCTAGATCTGTATTTAAAAATAAATCATTCAAAATGGCCGCCTTTGCATTCAATGCAGGCCTTCAAACGCGTACGCCATTCATCTATGGCGGCACGAATCTTTTCAATGGGAATCCGTTTCGATTCTTTAATAAGGGCTCGCTTGAGAGAATCCAGGTTTGGGTGAGACTTTCTGCATGCCCTCAGCTCCAATTCCGTCCATAAAGAATAATCCAAAGGATTCAAGTCAGGGCTTGACGAGGGCCAATCTTCGCTCCGAATGAAGCCTGGCAAATTGGCCTCCAGCCAACGTTGGGTAGTCTTAGCTTTATGGGAGGGAGCAGAGTCCTGTTGGAAAACCCAGTATTTTCCAGCGAATAGCGTATCATTTAATGGTTTAACCACCGCTTCCAATATGTCGGTTTGGTAATTTTGTGCCTTCACCTTGACGCCTTGCTGGCAAAAATGAAGCGAAGTGACCCCCTCGTAGGAAACACCCCACCAAACCATCACACTTGCTGGATGATGAGTGCGCTGGACATTGCGTACAGATGGCTGAACGTCCTTTGAACTTCTGACGTAAACCTTATTGTTCTGCCGGTTAAACTTTTCTTCCACCGTGAAGATCTTTTCATCGGTAAACAGGATATTTTTTGGATCGTGTCTCTTCAATAGGTTCCGACATCGTTCCAGTCGCAATTTACGAAGACGCTCGTTTAAATAATGCACTTTCCTTCGACTGTAGGCCTTTAGTTTAAGATCATATTTAAGTATCCTGTTCACCGATATTCGCGAAATGTTGGTCTGCAGAGCTAATTTCTTTTGAGTCCGGCAAGGGTTGCGACGAATTCGCTCTCTGATTACTTTGATGTTGGCGGGCGTCCTTACAGACCGCGGGCGGCCACATCTTCCACGGTCTTCTAAAGAGCCGATCTCCTTGTACCTCTTTATGGTATAATACACAAAGTTCCGACTACATCCCAAACTTTGGATTTCACTAAAAACTTGCATTGGTTTTTTTCCTGCTTGAAACAGTGAAATTACAGTCGCACGCAAATCTTTTGTTGGCGCCATTTTCACGGAGAATGAAATAAATATTCCAATGTATATTTATTCTGATTCAGAACATTCGAAATTTAAAATTTTAAAAGTTTAAAAAAGGTTGCATGAATTACTTTCTTTTTAAATTAATTAAATAAGTTCGTCTCAAAACTTATGAACACACGAGGTATATTCAACCTTATTACGTGGGAGGAGATTCACGTCTTAAATTTTATAGGACTTTAACGATCGTCTGGACTAGGTAAAAACACATCTCATTTACATTAAAGGTAACACTTTCATTGCCCTTGATGTACATATGTCATCAGTCTATTAGAGCTGGTAGAGCTGCGGCGCACCCCTTCTAGTTACACCGCTGAGGCTGGGCAGTGAATGGAATATACTAACACTTTCATTGTCCGTGACGCACATCCGTTGTTCGAAGGAACTGCTAGAGTTGCAGCGCGCCCCTTTAATTTGCACTGCAAAGGCTGGGCATTGAAGGGGCTATGACTATACTACAGATACTTACCTATCAAAATATTTCCATTTAATTTGATAACTTTCTTAGGACTTAGCTTAGTACTTGCAAGACTTATTCAATATTCCTTTTTCGTTGAGTGGACGATTTTCTATCCATGTCACGTCAAGATACTTTTTGTTTGAGCCGCCTGTTTTTCGTAAGCACTAAAAGTACCACGAGCTACGCAGCTGCTGCATAGCTTTTTTCGTCTGAACGGCCGTAAAATATTGACTTCGGTATGTAAAAACCTTGCTAAGTAGAAATAACTGGTAATGACACCCATAAAAATCTGTAGAAGAGGATATTAAGCCAAAAACGACCTCATTCAGGTAAATTTGTGGAGGCAAAGCGTAACCTTCATAAAAATACACCTACATAATTCGGGTTTTGTTTAGATTTAAGTACCTAGATTTAATGCAATAAGGTAAGCGGTGACTCTCACTCTTTACAGAAGGACAGGCAAATATTACTTGACTATGATTGAATATTGAAAAAACTTTAAATTAATTCCTATCTCAAATAAGATAAAAGATTCAAAGATTCAAAAGTTTTACTTTATAATCTGTAAGATACTTCCAATGAAAATGAAAAATTCGTAAAGATCAAAGCTTTATATTTCATTGCCTACTGTGAATCGGGTTTCACCTCTTCGAATCCTCATAAGCGATTTCACCACTCAATATTCCTGGAGTGAAGTGAAATTACGTGATGTACAGGGTATCTTTGATGATATCCGATTCGAGACGAAGGTAGCGCTTTTGTAAATATTTGGGAATAACATAATTATGTATATCTAAGATATAATTAGATAAATGATGCTATGTGCATTGTCCAGCATTATTTATTTATTTGTAATGCCGACCAGCTTAGGATGTAACTGAATATTTTTAGCCGACTTCGAATAGAGGATCTCCGTAAAAGGAAGTATGTATATGTTCGGCTGTATGTATGTATGATTTTTTTTGTACGTGTGTTCCTATTTAGATAATTATTTTGGTATTGACTAGATAATGATGATCCCTGGTTGTCCCAAAAAAATTACACGTGAGGGATTTTCCTCGCGTATACATATTTAATGGTTTATGGAACTTTATTCTCATACTAATTACAAAAATTAAAACTTATGGCTAATTATTGGTAATAAATATATTATATTTGGGTGACGAGCGTACTACAAATAGGTAGGTAACAAAGTGTATCTAAATTGGTAGGTACTTCGGTAAACAAAACTGTCAACAAATTATCCAAACAAGAAAATGTTAATTGTCCTGCAAAACCTAAAAAAATGTGTAAATATAAAGGAATTCGAAGTCGGCTTATAGTTTTTGGAAAAAACTTCAAATTAAAATCTAAAATAGCAACGGGGTACCAGTTCTTGAGAATATTTCTTTAAATCAAAACTTTTGCCAATATTTAAAACTCGAAATTAATAAACTAAGTTTTTGTTCCAACAAATAACAGCAACATTTGAGAGAACTCACAGGCAATGTTGATAACAGTTGATATTTAAAATTAAGTTAGTTATGTTCGTCTAGCGCAACTGTTTTCAATTCTCTGAAAGCTTCCAATTTCTGTGAAAGACTATCTACAGCCACAGAGATGGATTAAGGTTGACTTATTTCAGCAGCAAATATACAACCACATGGAATTGAATAAGACTTCAAACTCCAAAATCGTCTACCTATAACAAAACAACAAACAGCTTCACAAACGCAAAATACTATAGGTACTCGGTTCTAGAATCCAAGGTATTTTCTATCAACAAAGGCATTTATGAATCAAAACTTCACACAAACGGAAAACAATAACAGATACTAACAATGTAACAGCAATACCACTAAAAACAAAAACTTCAAAATTGCATTATTCAAATGCGAGTTTGAAAACAGACGACAGACGAATGTAATGATGAATGAGCTTTCAAAACCAAAAATTGTTTCTTTAGCTTGAGCTTTTGCGAGTCGTCCTAATGCAGTGTAATAAAATATTTTCCACTAATACTTCTTTGACGTTGTAATCCCTTTGTTCACAAAAAATATATCAGGTTCTAGAACCGAGCATAGATAGATTTTCCTTCATCCATCACTGTTCTCGTGGAACCCTTTCATGAAATTTGCTAACTAATTATAAGACGACGGTGTACATAATTAATTTGAACACGGTGCATTTAGCTGACTCCTCCAAAACACGAATAGACTTGCAAAGTGAAATCAGAAGCTTGTACCAAGGATAAATTTGAGTAGCTTAAAGGTCTTCCTTTGACAATATTGAGGACAGACAGCATCTCTGTAACGATCGAACCTCTGTGGTGCAGCGGGCGAAGGTCCGCCATCGACGGAGGGGTTGCGGGTTCGATTAGGGTTAGAGTTAGAGCTCTAAGTCCAGTTGGACCGGTAATAGGTTGCGGTGTCGTATGGGAGGCACCACAGCTGAGGCGGGCGGCTGTGCTGTAATGGGCAGCATGGCCGCACAGAGGTGGAGGCCGCGGCGGGAGAGGAGTGCGGACCTTCCGCGGTCTTGGCGGGGTCGCCACCGTTTGATAACGGACCTCGGATCCTCCACGACCGTGTGGCAGGCGGCGGGGCACCTCGACTGACCCGTCGCAGGGGGACCTAGAGCATTCGAACACGGGGTCGTCCGGCGCCCAAATGGCGGGTAAGGTTCTGGGCCTCCCCAGTGAGGGGCCCGATATCGGGCAGCCGCAGTGGGTTCGTAGAAGAAAGCGAAAGCGTCCCCACGTTCCCATCACAAGCGGCAGAGGCGGAAGCACCCTGAGGGTTTAGTGGGGTTGGACTCCTACATAATCGTACTGTCTCCCCGTGGCAGAACGATATGCGCGCATTTCCTTAAGGATATTAAAAAAAAGGGTTATGGTTACCTAGGTACAAATGTATGTATGATCTGCAGATATTTGTTCCGAGTATTCTGGGTGTTTTCTATGTATAATAAAATATATATATATATATCTGTTTAATGTAAATTAATTAACTAATACACCGGCATTAACGATAAACGTCGGACATGGTCATCGTTGGATGGCAAATTGTGACAAGAACTTCCCGAAGGACAAAAAGTCATTTATTATCACAATAAAAACAAAAATAAACTCAATCCGAAATAACCTTTACCTACCTCAAAACAGAGTAAGGCTATCCCGAGATTGTTTTCAATCAAGCCAAAATGAATGCCTAAAAACAGGAAAGTCGCCTAAATTATGTCCGGAGTTTGTTTTAAATTGTATTTTTCGTGTCAGCGAACGCGCCAGATGGAGGCCCGAGCACAGAAAAACTTATAGTAGTTAAATTCAAGTTCACTACATAACCAGTTATATAATATACCCTACTTATTCTTAGTTAGGTACATGTTAAAGACAAAGATATAAGTGAAATTAAAGAGCCTCAGACTACCTGTCATTTTAAGTGAGTTTATGTATTGCACGTTTTTATGTGTCGGTTCTAAAAGGAACGATTAAAACAAGGGACATTAACCTGGAACCTAAGCTATTCGCACAACAGAAAAGTTATATTATGAATCATCATCATCATCAGCCTATCGGAGCACGTATCAAAGTTTAATGTAATATTTTATTAATGAAATAGTATTTTTCTAAACTAATCCACTAATCGTTATTGCGCTCATTAGGGAAGCCTATTGAGCGCAATAATAGCGCCCCTCTGTCTTCAGCTTGCCGCATCCAGCATGACCTACAGTTTTTTGCTGGTAGCCATCCCACCTGGTCGAAGGGCGTCCTTCACTACGTTTGCCATGTATTGAATACTCCATGGTCTTTGAAATACCTATAAAAGGATATAGCAAAATACATCTAACAGGTCATGTCCAAAAAGGGCCTGTTTGTAATGATGAGTTCTTTCGTGAATGAATTTCAGAATGACACAGAAGTTGAGCAGTAGCTGAATAACTTCCAACAAAAAATCAGTGTTCATCTTGTACAATAAAAATTCCAACCTTTCCGGGGGCTTAGGTCACGCGTACGACCCATTTATTAGTTTTTGTTCGAATCTATCTTCGATCCCTAGTCTTCTGTTCGGAAATTGGGGGTAGCTTGAATACTTTGTTTTTATTGGAAAACTACGTATAGGCGGTATAGGATAGGTTTCTTGGACCTACCAAGAAACGTTTCATACCTATTCTTACTATGGGATGTACTATTTGTATGCCTCATGATGACTCTAAGTGAGCCTCCGATAAGAGAAAAACAATTATCCAAAAAAAATATCTATGAAATTCTAAAGATAAAAGATAGACCTTTATAAACTCAATAGTAATAAATAATCTTCTTGTATATAAAAATTAATCCATAATGGCCTTGGTCACGGCATCACGCGTGAACGGCTGGATCGATTTTGCTAATTCTTTTTTTGTTGTGTTTGTTAATGTCAAGAGAAGGTTCTTATGAAAGAAAAATTCAAGAAATTTGGCGGAAAATTAGAAAATTTTAATTAGAATTTAATAATTATTAATATATATAGTCTAAAGACAGGACAACGTCTGTCGGGTCATCTAGTAATTAAATAATAATCAGCGCTATACTCAACAACTGCCTATAATTACAACTATAAGCAACACTCGCTCACAGTTATATTTCTAATCTTGTGCAATAATTATTCTCTATTACTCAATTTAATGCTATTTAGGGCGACCTTTTCGTTTTCGGGGCAGGAATATGATGACGAACATGGACGTGACTCCCAATCAAATATTAAAATACTGGCTCTGTGCTGGTACTCTATTTATACTCTAGCTGTGCCCGCGGCTTCGCTCGCATACAATTCATGAGTTTTATTTTTGTAGCGCAGACTCTATTTTTTTTTGTTAAATAAAATAGCCTTTGTTGCCTGCTACAACATCAGCTTCAGAAGTTATCCAAAACAAACGAGAGGTAAGACAAACAATTTAAAATTGGGCTTTTTGTTCTATGTACCAATCGTGTATTACCTACATAACTAATTATACTATGTGTGTATTTAGTACAAAGCTGTTATTTGTGAGAACTAACAGACATTTCAGTTATATTTACTATGTGTAGATAGATGATGTACATTACCGAGAAAGATCACTTTTCTCGGGTAAAACTGTTCAAATTATTGAGTAGCCATGGGATGTCTGCAAATGGTTCCTACTTGAGTTTATTTTCTCGTAAGTAGTCCCTGAAAGCGCTGGCTGTACAAAATACCCATCCATTTTTTTTTTTACAAAACTATCGTTGGCAGTTCTTTGATCATAGAAAAGGCTTCTTTAACACAGAAAACGAAATCCGGCGCAAGTAAACAAATTTTGGCAATAAATTTTGCACCTTAATTACTCAGTCCGTCGCCGTTAGTATTAGAAAGCGACTTTTGTTGCATCACTGGAGTATAGAATCAAGTTGTTACTAGTAAAGCCACAAGACGCTATAAACAAACAAGATGCGGTCTTAGGTTGTTATGTAGATTACAAATAAATTCCTGTCCATGTAAATCAGTTGTCTAGCCATAACACAAGCTCTGCTTAGCTTGGGGCTAGATGATGCTGTGCGAATTGTCTAGCAGTATTTTACCTCAGGTTCGTTACATTTGGAGCTCCGTGGGCTAGAGTTTAGCCCGTCTAGCGATGCTAATGCTAAATGAAGCTGTGTAAAATGAAATGATCTATTCATTCACCAGACGGCCACTGTGGTGCAGTTGGCGATAGTCTGCCTGCGATGGAGAGGAGATACAGGAGATTGCAGGTTCGATTTCCGCCTCGAGACAAATGTTTGTACAATCTCCAGATTTTTGTTAAGGTTTTCTGGGTGTCTTCTATGTATAATAAAAATATTATATGTAGGTATGTAATGTATAAAGCATAGGCACCTACCAGTATAACACAAAAACACAAAATCTGCTTACCAAGGTAACCCCAAAGGGCTAGATATAATGCTGCGTGGATAGTCCAGCATTATTTATTTATTTTCGAGGGACTATAATCAACCAGTTTTTTATGTAAGATGTGTCCGTGTGAGACAGGTAGAGCCAGGCTTCATATCGGCACGGACATCCGGCGAGCGGCAGGTTTGAGCGAAAATTTCAACCGACATGTAGATAAGAATGCCCTGGTTACATACAAATATACGGAAACGCTGGCTTCAATGGGGACAATACAGGCAAGGGTTGTAGGTGCTTATATGATGTTTTTCTTAATATACTTTACTCATAATACTCCTATGGCTCAGCGATCCGAAGTGTTTCTTGGCCTCCGATAAGAGAAAATGCCATTTTGGTCTGTCTGGTGTAGTTGCCTGCCTCCCAGGTCTTAATGATAAATAAATATAATAGTAGATTGTTTTGCTAGGGACTAAACCACCCCATTAGATACGAGGTTGTTATACTCCCGAGCGCAGAGAGGGAGGATGACAAAACCGAGTTATAATGGGTGGTTTTGGCCCGAGTTAAACACTATTTTTCACTTCGATTGCGAAAAAATAAAACAAACAAAACTTACCTTCAGGAAAAAGTTTTTCACCTCTTTAATTCACTAATTTGACGTAAGTCTTTAAATATAATTTCTCGTGATTTCGACCGCAACAGATTTTTATAGTTTATTTATTTGCCATTCTGTTCCATTTGCATATTATTCTCAATTATTTTTAATACGTAAGCCACGTTCACTTTCAATTCACCTAAAACTATTTTAATATCTTTGATACGCACAACGCAAAGTACACATTCTACCATGGAGGAAGAATCACTCTTCTTCAACTTCAACTTCTTGTCTGAAATAAAATCCAACAATCAAAAAGAAAGCGCTTTCAGTTGCATAATCAAAATAAATTCAAATAAAATGTAGGTTCTTTGTTGATGAAACACCAAAAGTCGAGTCGTTATGTAAGAGGACGAATGACTTGAATATGGCTGATGCATCAGCCAGTACAAGACCTCGTCCTCTTACATAAAGACTCGACTTTTAAGTAAAAAATCATTTTAGCCCGAGAGCTTAAAGTCAACTTTCACTCCCGCTAAGCTACGCTATAATCACACACTTTTTGAGCAAGAGAAGTGAAATAGTTATTTGTTCAACAAGTGAGCAAAATGATTTTTTGCTGAATGTGCCGATATTAAATCCCGAGCTAGCGAAGCAGTCTAGACTCAAAAGGCGCGAACAAAAAATCTTTGCTCTCGAGTTCAACATAGAACTTTTCACCTCAACTAGCGAGAAAATATTTTGTACTTAATTTATAAAAGAGGTCGAATGTCAGGAACTCATTTTGGTCAACAACCATGAACCTCATGGTTTGACGAACGAAATTATGCGTTTCAGTAAAGGTTGAACGCTGTCTAACCTCCTTCCCTACTATAATCTAAAATGAGTGCAGCTCACAGAAGTGCAAGTCCCATATAAATTCGGAACCTGTTGTTTGGTAGATTATTTTAATGGTCTTCACAAGCCATGTCGTCCAGGTACACATAAAAATGGCGATGCCTTCAGTGAGAAAGTTTACATCCCCTGGTGCAAATCGCGTAGTTTATTCTATTTTTTGGCGCCGACCATATTATTAATAACATATTACACCATCGAAATTTATTACAGCATTCTGAATTCAAGTTACTTTTTTCAACAATAATATCCTTTATTCCACATGTGAGCAAAACCCGATTTTACTTAATGTTTTTGAGCAGCATAGTCGCCGTTTATTTAATTTTCTTAAAACTACAAGTATTATTTTAACAATTGAAATTATAATTTTTAGAGACCTATAACCCAATGAAGTAATAAAATTACTAAAGCCTCTATCTTTATAAATATAACATCAGAAAATCTAATTTATTATCTTCATAAAATATTATATACCTATCTTCATACCTAAATAAATCTTTTTTATGGAAAGATATTGCGTGGTAAAGGAACTAAAACCATAATCCGATTTGAAACTTTGTTTACTTACCTACAGTGTTATCTGCTGTGTGTCCGATGTGAATGGTTATTATATTTTCGGTGTATATAGAGGTACAAACTCGTATAAGGGACACGATGGATTTTGTAGACAGGGCAGTAAAATTAGATAAACCCTAACCATTGTAACTACAGGGAAATAGTTTTAGGAGACTATCCATATTTTTTTGAAAATGTTTAACCCAATTGACAGATTTTATGAGAAAATCTGTCTAAAAATCGTCATCTGTCATGAAATCTAATTTGTTTTTGAGTATTCCGGTGAAACTTTTGAATAAAAACCTACCTTCAGTACATAAAATCATCCCTTTTCCTCTCTGACAGATTCTTTTTGTGTGTAAAAGGCATATGCGAAACGATAATGAGACTTTTTGTGCCAGCTGTGTGTGATAACATTTAAATTGCTGAATGCGAATCGATCGTTCCGAAATAATTTAAGAGCGGATTCTGTAGAATGCATCGTGGTGGTGTAGCCAGCAAAATTTTGAGGTTTGGCAAATTGATTCAAGTACCTATGTTACTTTAGAAACGTTGTGGCTAGTAGGTACTTACGTATTATGTACGCATTACAACTATTTTGTCTGTGACGTTTTGTTAGTGTACATATTGCAAAATATTAGAGCAGGGTGGGTGGCATGGTCAGCCAGCGGACAAACTATCACATATACATTTTTCCATTTTTGGCGAGAGTTTACTCTCCCCAAAAATGCCAGATCTATCAACTGCGGGCAAAGTTGGCAACAAAAACGTGGAAAAATTGTGATTTATCCACAGAACGTGGCGCGTTCGTTATCGAGCCTGCACTCCAGCAGAAAATAAAACACGTGCTGCCATCTCCAATAAAGTTATTTCGATTAGAAACTTCAAATGAACCATGTTATTTCGTTAGATGGGGGAGCAATATTGAAAGCAGAAGGTACAGGGATTTGTCTTTTTGTAACAAAGGTTTTTCCCTTTTTTGCTATAGAGACCCGGCTATCGGTTCCTTGGAATACATTTTTATATGCTTTTTCTGAAAATGTATTATGTGAGAGCAGTTCGAAAGCTTTAAAAGATTTCTATAATAGGTAGTAGGTACTATTTATTACAAGGACCTCAATAATTGAATGCTTACCTAACACAATAAACACAATCTGACCTAAACCAAAGGGTCGTAATCATAATACACAAATACTTATTAAATAATATTCTTAAATATTAGGTATTTACCGTGGAATCAGTTATTCAAACTCAAAAGCATGCCGTGCAAATTCAACGTTATAGGGTGCATCTACATTGCATCAAACAATAGCATTTTCTATTGTTAGCTCGACCCGGCTATATCCTTTCTTACTTGTCCAGGAAGTTAGTTTAGTAAAGACACAACAAAAGGAATTATTTCCCAAAAGTTTTACAATAATTTTCTAACTAGATTGCGTAACTCGGTAGGACGACAGGACGTACGAATAATAATGTGCACGACTACATAATAGCTAAGAAATTTCATAAAGTTTGGTTCTAAGTTTCAAAATCGAACATTATTTTAGTTAAACAGAATAGACAATAGTAGGTACCTACTTGTTTCCGACAACAATAGGCCATAGATTATAGAATAGTTGTTAGCGACTGACTCGCATGTACTTACCTACTTATATACCTGTAGAGTACGTTCTCGAACGAATCGAAAGGAAAGACAGAGACAGTCAGAATGTTCTCGGGTAAAGACAGAGATAGGTTCTTGAAAACCGTGGAACTGTAAACGGCTTAAAGTACGTAGGTTAAATGAAAGGGTCAGGGTTATTTCTCTAAAAGTTTTCCGAGCTTTTTAGTAAGATTTCAAGGCTCCGACAGAGGTATTAAAGGCGTGCTTGTTCGCTGTTTTGGCAAGTCATGGGATAATCGGGTATTGTAGAGATCAAGACTTAGTCTTGATTTCGAAGAATTCCCCGCTCCCGCCCATAGGTCCATTCGTGCACCTTGGCGAAACCTCCATTCCCTCTTGTAGCATCTGGCAACAGCCCAAGCCGAGGTTCGCACCTAAGTGGTGGCTCTTGCGCGTGTTGCCCCATCATAACTTTATCGGCGCGGCGCGCCCTCTGCGCCCGCCAAAAGTCCGGTAACGCTGTCATGGCCATCTGCTGTAACAGCATTATAGTCCATTCGAAGAAAAAAGGTTTGGCAAGTCATTGTTTAGCAACGATCGAGTGAACATTAAATAGAATTCAGTCTTTAGCATCAGAATGAGTGAACAGTGTATAGTAAATTGTGAACCAATAGTAATAGCAATCCAGTCCTGCAGCAAGAAAATATAAAAGCTCTTCTCACAGAATAACCTTTCAATTCTACGTCATCTTCACCTTCAATCGAGTTCTCCAATCCAGCAATCCGCTCTTTCATAAAAGGCCCTTCTAGTGGGATTGCACAATTAACCTGGTTTACATTCCTTTCTTTTTCTTTTGCCTCTGCACCTGGCGGATATCATCTTCGTTCGTAACACTTCAATTGCAATAACAAAAAATACCATAAATAAAATAAACTTGAAAATTTAAAGGGGTCTCGGAACAAGTGAAAATTTGATAATCTTTGAAAACGTTGTCTGATTTTTACGGTACGGAACCCTTCGTGTGCGAGTCGACTTGCACTTGGTGGTTTATTTTTCTACACTCTGTACGAGGTACACAGTATACACATACCTTTAAGAATAGGTAAAGTTCTGAAAAAGCCTTCATTTATTTTTATGCAGATCGTACTTGTGTAGCGACGATTAATATGAACACGCCTTTAATATGAAGCAACGTTGTTAAATTTAAACGCTTCAACGCCTGTGTGATTGAATACATTTGCCATATAAATACACATGTATTCAAATTATGAATACAAATACCACACTCAACTCGGGAGAGGAGGAAAACGAAATACCATAGTTACAAAGTTTCAAAAACTGCTAATCCTCGGATACCACATTATGGTCTGATGATAGTTTAGTTTAGTCAGATTTGACAGCTCTATAAAAAAAACAAAACTCTTTTATTTCAGATAACAATGATCCATAATTTATTAGTACCTAGCAGAAATCACTTATATTAAATGTTAGTATTCTTAATGTACCTACCTACAACAAAATAAAAAAAATTAAATAATACAAGTTCAATTAAATCAAATCTTAATGGATTTGATTTAATTGAACTTGTATTATTTAAAAAAAACTTTATTATTAAATTACAAAGAATTAAATTAGCAAATTAAATTAACAATGCCATCCATCATTTACATCGTTCGCGTTGTGAAAAGCACGGGAATATTTTTAGTGCTGTCAAATTAGTTTAGTTCAGTTTTGACGACATCTTAATTGACACCATTAAATAGCCGTGGCAGTAGCGGCGTAAGAATCTACCCCAACTCAGCCCCTAGATATCATAAGACCCGAATAAGACACTCTACCAGAGGTGGAGTAGCAGCAGCTGCTTCCATCTGTGTATCATTCAACACCTCCCTTGCGTTCACTGTTCCGTCAACCAGCATAAAAACTAGGCGACGGGCATCTATATAGAAAAAAACTTACCTGTATATCAACTAGACTAGCTAGAATGAATAAGTCATTAGGCCTTAGCATCAAATTATTAACAAATTACCAAACTACATAATAAATCAATCAGAAAATAAATTTAAAAAAATTGTAAATGACGTACTCTCTAAGAACGCTTACTATAGTGTTAAATACTATCTGGATGGCAAAAGGGCCTGGGAGCATGGAGATGTATTTGTTTACACAATTTTATTGAAATTTTCTTTGTTAACAAATTTCTAGTAGGTACCACTTTATCCCAATAAGTTGTGTTTGATATTATGTACCTAAAGACATTGTAAAAATGTGTGTTTACCTTAGCTCACTACCTATGTAAATCACTTACTTACAATATTCGATTTGAAACTTGAAACAAGCTTAGTGATTATGGCAAAACCGTTTGGAGGAGGCATGTTCAGCTATGAACGTATATGCTGATGAATAATACCTATGGTAGAGTTTAGCTACAGATCATCTGTAGTTAAAGTAATGATGGAACCCGCTAAGTATTTAAGAGAAGTTTTCCAAGGGTACCTTAAAGTTTCACTCCTGCTCTACAAGCAAGCAAGTCTACTATAACTAATAATAATAATAATTTCAAGAGATCTCAAGAGACTCTCGCTAGGAATTTGGATCAAGGCACAGATCCAAAGGCGGTACTCCTGGACTCGGCGCGCATCGTCAGGAAGTTCCTCTCTCTGCAGCCCTACCGTCACCGTCCGCTTAAGGCTAGCTTCGCGACCGGTGATTCACCGTTTTGATATATTTTTTACTGTAGAATAGTTTTATTGTTTTCTTTAGTAAAAAATTTATTTTATAACGAGATTTAAAATAAATGATGTGAATAATAATTTGATTGTTTTGATAAACTAAAACCTACTTCGAATCTCTTAATTTTAAACTGGTTTTCAGTTTTGCGAGACAAATACCTACTAATCCCTCGGAAGTGATTTTTTATATGACCACTTTGAGATCTTATATACCTAACAAAGTGAAATAATTTTCAAAATCGGTCTATAATTGACCGAGAATTCAACGAACATACATAAAGAAATACAACCAAACACAAGACTTCCTCCTTTTTCGAAATCCGTTAAAAATATCGTCGTAGTAATTTGAAAATGTCAATTAAAGTTACGTGAAATTAGTCCATATTTCAAACATATAATTGAAATTTAGTGTAATTGTTTTAACTGTCTCATTAATCCCTAAATTTAACTTATGCTACATACTGTAACTCTTCCTCCTCTAATACTAACCAGAAACCTTCAAACAAATACCTTTATACAGGGGGTTCAACAGGACACCGGTTACATAACATAGAGACGTAATTGAAACGAGGGCAGCGACAAACGTTTAAAATTTCATGCTTTTCGCAATAAAACTTTTAGAGCAAAAATGAGTCTCAAAAATTTCATGTGAATAGAACTCTCAAGGCGGAAAAGTCTCATAGGGATGTTTAAAATTTAAAATCTGTTTCCGTACAACAAAGGCGCTTGAGTTTTCTGTTGAGCTCTAGTTTTTAAATGAAACTAAAGGTATTAAATTTTTGTTGTAAGTATTTTTCTCTTCCTACCTATAATTTAAAAAAATATATAAAAAATGGCTTTGATATAAAAAAAATACCAAAATCGGTATACTTACTTTATTTATTTATGAAGATTACAATAACAGAACAAGACAATTACAACTAGTATACTAGTGTAGTATATACACTTATATCTATTTCTTAATAATCTAAGCCGTCACCAGAAGGCTGAGAGCTCAGAATGCTGGCAGCATAACCACATAAAAAAAATAGTAAATATAAATGTTTGCATTAAAGTATGCGGGCCAAAGTAAATTAGGTACCTACATTGTTTACTCCTACAACGTTGAGAATAGTTCATAAATCACAATGGGGACCTAGATAAGGTTTCCACGATAAACCTATCACTTTGTTGTCAAGCTCATAAAGGGAGTGATGGACGATACTTTTTCTTAGAAAATCTAGAGCATTTTTTGTAAGTATGAAAACATTAGATTGTCAAAAAAATAGGCTCCTGAAAAATGTATCACGTTTATCACACTTTCCCTTAAAGGCAAACCTTATCGAAAATATTTTATTTATAGTTTAAGAAACAAAGCACGCAATAGAAGATAGTAGTTTACAGTTTAAAAACCAAAGCATGCATTAACTCACTAATAATAACACCTACTCATAGTAATGTAAGCCTAAACTGCTAAACGGATCTCAATTAAATTTGGCAGGGAGGTAAATGGTATCCCGGGGCGGACTAGGCTACCGTTTTATCCCGGAAAAGAGGGTGCGAAGCCGCGGGCAGCTGCTAGTAAGATATTTTTTTTATACAATAAGAACTCTCAGTGTAATTTTTGCACTTCGTATCAGCTGCAGCAACAATAATGCAGATGTATTCATAATATTTTCGTAATTCATTGGTTAATTTTCTTTTGTTTTTCTTTAGAAAGTAAACAGCAGTCGATGCGGTGGAAATAGTATGAGTGACGCACTCACGAATACATCTGAATTGACCAGCTGGTATTATACTCAGATAAGCGTCGATGGGTGGACTCAGGCTGCCGATAAAGCAAGACAGAAATCGACATCCTCAAAGCAAACTCATTAACTTAGAGCACGTAAGTCAATCTAAGAAATCCACGTCAAGAAAGCAAACCATTAGAAGGAACTTCCCAAGTCGAACTTCAAAGAAGTTTACAATCAATTCAATAAGTTCTCTACGAACGTCTTCAGCAGATACTTGCAGTTAGCAGTGCAGTGGATATGAGGGAATGCCTTTGTCTGTTATCTACATTGTTGAGCCAGTTTCAGCCATTCACTAGAGACGCTATTTTGAAAAGTAACTCAGCAGTTTCCGCAAACGACCAAACATCTTGCACAATTCTTGTCTTAATAATTATAATTTGATGTTTTTTCACACAAACTGAGAAGGGAAAACTGACTGTGAATTCACAAATGTTTTTTTTTTTTTTTTTCAAGTTTAGGGATTACATTTCTCGGGAATTACAATTCAATTCAATCGTTTAACAATTGGCAAACTTATCTTATAACAAAAACACCCGAATTGAGAATGTCCTCCTGACAGATAAAAATATACCTCCTGTATATTCCCATGAAATAAATTATTTGTATAATTTAATTTGTGACTTGACACGTGTCATACTAATGCGCCACTTGTAGGCTTCGCATTATTCTGGCAAAATAGTATTTAGAATCCTGACATTTCTTTGTGTTAATGTAATAAGAACTGTCAAAAAAAAATATTAGTAATTTCAAGTGTCAGCATAATAAACAAGATCCGTCAAGTGCGAGTGTGACTCGCGCGCCGAGGGTTTCGAACGGTTGCCAAGTATACCAATATGTACCTACTATAGGTACTGGTTACAGACTTTGCTATTTGAAGAATACCAAAAAATTAACGGTACCGACATTCCACATGTATCGGTTTACAAACTTCGGAGTACAGAAGGTAATAGTCAAATTTTCGAGTTTTTATCAAAATACGAGTATTTCAAAAAGTATGTAACCTACAGGAATTTCAAAAACTGTTTTGAGATGTACAAACCGATATCTTATATTTGATACACCACTCGGTGAAGTAGCCCCCCCCCTTTTGAAAATAATCCCCCCCCCTTTTTTTTTCAATATTTTAATAACTTGACTTCTCTATATTTTTCCTGTAAAACTAAGTCTACAAACGCTACAAACATTTCAGATAGATCGCTCCGCAGACTTCGGAGATAGGAGGGGGGGAAAGGGTAATTTTTCGAATTTTGAGTTTTTTCAAAATATTTCAAAAAGTATTAAACCCACAGAAATTACGAAAACTGTTATGCGATGTACAAACTGATACCTTTCATTTGCTCGGTGAGGTAGCGCCGTTTTGAAAATCTCCCCCCCCCCCCCCCTTTTTTTTGACCATTTTTCAAAAAGTGTTCTACTTGCAGACTTCTCTATATCTTTAAAAATTAATGCTAATTTTTTATTCCCAAATATATTTTTTTAATGAATGAATTTGTGATGTTGTTGATGTTAATTGAATCGTAAAGTAACAGCAAGTCATTACACGCTCTAATTAACTTTAATTATCACGCTGAGATTTTCAGAAGTAAATAAATCTTTTCAATTTCATTAAATTCATTTAAAACGTTCTGTTTTTGATACTAACGTAGTTCTTAATAGCGTTAAATCATTCATATCTCACTTTCCCGATAAAAGGGATTACATATAATTATGTAGTTTATATAGTGAACATTTCACATTTCCAAATTACTATTACCACAGATTTTATTATAATAACCTACCTATTTATTATTAATATACAAACCAAAGATATATTAAGCCTATGTTAAACAAACAAGCAACAATGTACATAGCGTGCCATGCTCTACCTACCTATAGTCATTCTGTAGCTCTACAGTCTACATCTTCATTAGTACACTAAAAATATAACTAGATGTCGCTACTAGAAAAATTAGAAGGCGCTATCGAAGCGTTCACGCTGCGAGAAGACTTTTAAACCCTAACTTCGAATTATTATCATCAATCAGTCCTAAAACTGCTGGACATAGGCCTCCCTATGATATTTTTTAAAGCGATTTCACACCTATGGTGATGAATGCTTTGTTAAGCTAAATATCAAAGAGAATAACATCATTTACATGTAATAGCACGATAATAGCACATGAAATGAATGGAGTTGCGGAATATTGTTGTTTGTTGTCTTGAGTCTTGACTTACATAATATTTCCGTCATGTATGTCCGGAATAGTCCGGATAAATTTTTGTTTCGAAGATAGGAAATCGGTTTCGAAGCCCCTTATGGTCTCGCTTTTTCTGTCCTTTTTTCCGTCTTTAATATCTCGGCAACTACCTGCTGTAGTTGCTGAAAAAAAATATAAAACTCAATAATATATACTTCGTGCGCTAAACAGATTAAATAAATAAAAATTAAATTTTTCAGTAGAAATGGCGATGTCCAAATTTTAAAAGAGACTTACAAGGTCAAGTGGGTTATCAAATGGAAGGTTTTTGAAATTAGTGTAGGTTTCATACTTTTTGGAATATTTTGAAAAAAGTCGAAGTTCCCATGCTCCCCCCCCCCCCTGCCCCCTCCCATCTCATAAGTTCGCAGAGCGATCCATCTGAAATGTATGTAGTGTTTGTAGGTATGGATCTATATTTACAGGAAACATGTACTGAATTCTGTAAGAACACCACTTTTTGAAATTTTACTAAAACGGAAATTTCTTTTTTAAAGGGGGTCTGCGACACCGATTAGCGTATCAAATAAAAGTTATCGGTTTGTACATTTCAAAACAGTTTATTAAATACCTGTAGGTAACATACTTTTCGAAATATACTGAAAAAAGTCAAAAATTTTACCATTACCCTCAATACTCCGAAGTTTGCAAACCGATCCATCTGAAATGTACCTTTAATTTTTAGGTATTCATTAAATAGTGAAGTGTATAACCTATACCAATAGTACATATACTTGACAAACGTTCGAATTCCTCGGCGCGCGAGTCACACTCGCACTTGACAGATCTTGTTTTCGATTGTATAAAATAATTTGGAGAACACATTGACAGACAATAAAAAAATATAACTACACAAATTATACATTGTAATAGAAAAAAACAAGCACACAATTCTACGGACATTCGATTTCCAACTATTCATATACGAGTATGTATAGCTTTGAAAATATAAAACCATTCATTCGCACCTTTGAAATTCAACAAATTCGTTGCCTTTGCATCCATTCACAAAAGCTACACGTGGGCTATCCGATGCAGCTGAGCTGGTTTCACATAAAAGGGCTGGGACAAAAAAGTGAGGCATTTTTAATCCCTTTTAGCCCTCTTTTTAGTCCCTTCAAGCCCCCGAGCCCGTCTACGATGCGTCAATGATGTTTACCACTCTAAAAGCCATCCAGCCTGTGGATGTGTTTTGCGAGGCAGAAAGGGATTTTCATGTAATAGTCTGATGTGATCAATGGATGGCTGGGCTAATGCATTTGAGCGGTGTTAAAAGGATTTTTATTGTCATTTTGTAATTTTGGCTTAGTTGGTTAATACTGGGGTTATTATCATAAAATACTCAATATGTTCTTTTGCTATTTGTATATTTACGTGTAAGCAAAAACGATTCGGCTGAGTTTGTTGGCAAAGCCAGAAGAAGAAAATTGAGAGGCTAGTATGTGTTTGGACTGATACTGAAACGGAAAGATCTTCGTTTACTGCTGTCAAAGTTTTACTGCTAAACTACAACAAATCATTATTATTTGTATTATTTAACGGGTATTTATCACGTTTAACCAAGTGAGGGTAGTGTCAAATAATGCTACCCAACATCGCAGAGGCGGTAGCTCCAGTACTCCAGTCATCCCGTGACCATGACAGTGTGTAAACCTGTTGAAACGTCGGGAAAAATAGTTAAATAAATGCGATAAATACACGTTAAATAATACTAATAATAATGTGTTTAGATCGCGTAAGTTACTACTAAGAACTAAGTAGTCTTTTATTTATGTACCTAAGTTTGTTTCTGTGTAGTGTGTAATAAATAACTTTATTTCTTTCTTATAAGTTTAAAATATTTATTGCAACAAATGAATGGTTCCCGTTACATCAAATCACTCGAAATCGAAAACTATAATCGTGTCATACAATGTAAAGCAGTTTCTCTCAGTATCCGGTAGGGGCGCTGCAAGGTGCTAAGTGTATGGAAGAAAAACCTTTATAGTTTTCGTAAACAGTGCAAAAGTCATCTTAAGTATTTATTTTAGTTTCTTGGCTATTACCCCGCTGAAGTACCTACCTAAAAGATTATTTTATCATACAAACAACCAGAAGCGGGATTTAAACTTCCAACTCTTCCCTAAATATTATAATTCTCCGAAAACAATAAAAATCACCATGACTGACTCAGACGTTAACGAATACGAAGCCATTTATAATTATTTTCCAGAACATTCTACTTTGTTCGAGACTCTGTCAATACTGACAAATCGTAGAGCAATTAGCTGAAAATGTACAACCCCGGCAATCATCCCCAAATGGATCACGGGCACATATTTTACCTATAATGGTTGGAATGGGGTTGGTTGATACATTACATGCCAATGGGTTCTCGTCACGAGATTCTTTTTAACTGCGGCTGTTTACGCACTTTGATTTATTATGTTTGCGTTCGGTTTTTGGCATTAAAAGTTTTTCAGTGAAATGTGTGTTTTGTGTGTTAAGCATCATTATATGATGAGAGAGAAAGTAGTAACTCTGTCAATCTCCCTGTCTGTTTATATGTCAGTTATCTACCGTTTCATGACTAAACGACTGAACGTTTATTAGTAAAATTTCACAAAGAAATACCTAGATTGTACTTATTATATGGGAAAGGACTAAGGCTATCCGCTTTATTTTTGTACCATGTGAGCAAAACCGCGGGCTGAACTTAATACTGAATTCCTCAATTTCTGTGGATCAGAGAGGACAAAAAAGTGGAAACTGATCCTTCGGTGGATCAGAGTGGAACTTGAACTAAAAACTATTCCATCGGTGAATTAGAGTATACAAAAAAAGTAGAAACTGATCCATTAGTGGATCTTCAAAGTGGACCAGAGTGGAATAGGGTCGCAAAACCCTTTACCTACGATTCAGCAATTTAAAAAACAAAGATAGTACAATTGTACTATCTTTGTTTTTTCAATTGCAAGATCGTTTAAAGGCCTATTTAAACGATCTTGGCGGTTTATTGATATCTTCGTTTTGCTACATGGGTATATAGGGACCCATATTTTGATTGGTAATACTAATTTAACCTAACCTAACCTATCATACCAGAGTTTTGATTAAAAACAAACGCACGTAATCTCTTCATTGTGCCATTTCTAAATGCAAATTAGTGCTTTGAGTTTAACATTCTAACGAGCTTGAACGCTAGCTGATTCTAGTTGCCGAAGCAAACTCGATTTTAAATGCTAAAAGCACTTTGATTACACGTATGTACCTACACATAATAGGTATATTCAAATGATTATAGATAATTAGATATACTTACTATACACATGTTATGAAGATAAATAGAAAAAGAGAAACGAAAAATGTATTATTATTACAAAACTAGTAATATTTCACGCACTATTAGAATAGGATGTAGCCTCGTCAAAGTAAAATGTTCTTAAACGGAAAATTACAGTTCTTGAGCAGCTCAAGCTCTAGTTCTTGAGAAGCTGACATGACTAGATTAGTAGGTAGTATGACTTTGCTCAATTCATACTTATATTATAAATTTGAAAGTAACTCTGTCTGCACATATGTATGTCTGTCACCTTTTCACGCCTCAACGGCTGAACGGATCTGAATGAAATTTGGTATGGATATAGATGGTATCCCAGGGACGGACATAGGCTACTTTCTATCCCGGAAAAGAGCATGCAAAGCCGCGAACAGCAGCTAGTACTATATAATTAGATTGTTTAAAAAAAAACGAATTGATGTCGGTTTTTACCGACTTCAATTCCCGGTTTTAAGATTTGGCGGGACAAATACTTATCTCTTGTGAATAAATTATCTATAAAATAGTGAAAGAACTTTCAAAATCGTTATTTAATTGACGGAGAAAACGACGAACATACATAAATAAAAACATGCAAACAGCTGAACATTGATCCTCCTCCTTTTTTCGAAGTCGGTTTAAACGTAAAACGTGTTCGTTTACTACCGCTGACTTGCTATAGTTGATTGAGATTGAGTTGAACAATTCTCTCAAAATCAATCGAAAATTCTAGTCGAATACTTATTAAAAAGAATCGATGTCACACTATAAAAAGTAGTTCCTCTCAGTATCCGCCAGGGGCGTTGCCAAATGTATGGTATAAAACGAAAACTTATAAAGTTTTTGTAAACTATGCAAAATTCATCCTAAGACCCTTGAACAATATATTTTTACGTATCCACCAAAAACGTCATGCCATGCGAGCCATGCGACATTGACGCAAGTTTGCAAACGCTGCCGACTGCACGTGTCTTAGTGAGGCCACACATCAGATATACACTTGTATTACGATAATTGTAGCGCCACATTTGAAACGCGACACATTTATCGCCCCCGTACATCTGCGCGCAAGCACCAAGGACACATTTGTAGCGGGTGCGGTTTGTACATATGTATATCCGCGATATAATAGAAAAAGCCCCATCCCGTTTAATCAAAACCTACTTATGCATAGCTAAGCTTAGAGGTATATTCTGCTATACTTATCTAAGCTAAGCTTACCTAATTCAATCACTATGGTACTAAAGCGGGTCCTCCCTCTATCTCAGTATCTCTCTCTTTATCATCGTCATTAAAATATAGATATGTAGGTACTACGTACCTAATTCGAGTAAGAAGTTTCAATAATATCTACTCGTAACTCGGCTTTTAGCTCAAGTTCCAAATCAATAACAAGTTGCTAACAAGTCAATTCGAATAAGGAAGCTTCCGAGTAAGTTCTTGACTATCCAATAGCAATAGCAACAGTAAGGTATACAGGGTGCGGTTTATTTATAAACGACTTGGCAAACGTAGTGTAAGTGTACGCACTTAGGCCAAGTGAGATGACCAGCGAAATACTGCGCACTAGATGATGAAGCCAGGGCGCTACGGCAGCGCGTTAGGGGAAGTCTGCTAGTCTACTGCTGCATCATCAGATGAATATAACTTTTAAAAATATCACGTTGTTAGTATTATAGATTGAGTATTTTGTTGAGTTTTTTTTTTGAGTCTGGGGCTTATTTTTTTATGCACCCCAATATTTCGAAACACTGTTTTTCTTTTAATGCTTAGTTCATTGATAAAATTACTCAATTATATTAAAGCAATGCCAGCAACCGCTTGCAATTACAATAATTAAAATATATAATAAACTTGTTTTTGTGCCTCCCTATAATATCGTGACCTGATACAGCCTAAACTTCTAGCTTGTTTATGAATAAGTTGTGTACACACGGGGTGAAAGTTTCGTCGTATTCTAACGCACAGACTCGCTTCGCAAGTAAACTTGTAACTGAGACGACGCGAAACTTGTTTACATAAAACTGTTAAAACTCCGAGGAGTTCTAAGATTATTTTCAAACGACGCGACAGCATGGCACGCCGCTGAAATTTATGAAATTAAATAAAACAAGCTCAATTAGCGATTCTCAGTTAAAATTAAAATTTATAAATTACGGGAATCATTCATCGAGATAGGATTCTATCTCGATGGAATCATTGCTTTTATTTTATTCATCCCTTCATCATAATCTACACATGGCACACCCTAGTCACTCGAATATTTCTCCATACATAAGTCGTATTTCGGGACATATATACTTACATGCGCAACTGTGTTGCGCTACACGTGTAAATGTGTGTGTGTGTGACGTCTAGAATCCGTTTACCAACATATTGTACGAGTGAGACAGTTGCGAAATAACTCAAAGACTTTTTCTTTTTCCCCTCACAAAAGGTCGAATCAACCCTCAAAACAATAGAAGTTTCGTATGTCCATGATCAAACAGACAAAATATCGAACACCATCGGCGTCATCTGTCACCTATGCCATCGGCGCCCCGTGCGTGTGTCGTGCGTCCCTTGCATTTGGACCGCAATACAACTCGCCTAGGGGCTGGCGGGATGAGGAAGCTCCGTCAGGTGGAAGGCGAAGAGTGTCCATTCTATACTTTAGTATTATTATGTATTCTCTGACATAGGCATGATTATCCACCAAAAGTGCAGTGTTTTTAGGGTTCCGTACCCGAAGGATGAAACCCGAACCCTATTACTAAGCCTCCGCTGTCCGTCCGTCCGTCCGTCTGTCACAGGGCTATATCTCATGAACCGTAAGAGGTAGACAGTTGAAATTTTCAGAGTGTATGTATCTCTTGCCGCTAGAACAACAAATAATAAAACTAAAATAAATATCAAAATTAAAGGGGGCTCCCATACAAAAAACCTGTTTTTTTGCCTTTTTTTTTGTTCTTCATTTGTCAAGGCTCTTGAACTACAATAAATACGCACATGAAACTTTCTATATAAATAAGTAACACTTCAACTGTAATAACAACAAATAATACAAATATAATAAAGTTGAAAATTTAAAGGTGTCTCCGAACAAGTGAAAATTTAATTTTCTTTAAAAAAGTTTCTTGATTTTCAGTCCCTTCGTGTGCGAGTTGACTCGCACTTGGCGGTTAATTCATTTTTTACCTCGTAGCAGAATTGAAATGAGATTGTTTTTAAAATTGACTTGATTGCCCAATAAGTTTTTTGTTTACTCAGGAGTTTTGTATTTAAGTTTTCCACACACAATGTACCTTTTTTTGTTTATAATTGAAATAATTGAAGTGATTGATTTAATCGACGAATCAATCTGTGTTTTGTTTAGATATATTAAGGTATTGTCTTGGGCACGGTTTAAACTTCGTTTTTGAATGTTGCCACGGATTTAAGGGGTAAACAGCCTATTAACTATTTAAAATTGTTCTCCAATCGACATCAGCGGGCGAAGGCCTGCCTGCAACACAGGAGCTCGCGAGTTCGATTCCCACCTCAGGATAAATGTTTGTACGATCTGCAGATATTTGTTCTGCATGTTTTCTTTGTATAAAAAAATATATGTATCTACTTATGTAGTGTATATTATAATAAGTATATCAGTTATCTAGTACCCATAACACAAGATCGCTAGATAAGGATGTGTGAATTGTCCAGCATTATTTATTTATTTATTCACAGAATGCAGCAGTCGTATTTAAGAGCCCAAAGTGAAATAAAGTGCTATGACTGATTTTCTCTCCCGTGTTAGCGAGCGAATCGTCTATATGTAGTTATGAGAAAATTTTGTTTGTTTATAAAGATTAGTTTATGTTTGTGTAAAGGCAAGCTTTTACCGTCAACGTCATTTTAATTATTTATTATTTTTACTTTACTTTGCTTTGAAATATTTTGAAGGCGGAAAATATTTGAACATGGCCTATTATAAACATCGAGCACGGTGCTCGATGTAGCAATATAAAGAGAAGAACCGTCAAGTGCGAGTGTAACTCGCGTGCCGAGGGATTTGTATGTTTGTCAATTATACAAATACGTATGTATTAAAGGTACTGCTATTTAATGAATACCTAAAAATAGTAGGGATCAACCTACATTTTAGATGGATCGCTCTGCAAACTTCGGAGGTATGCGGAGAGATGGGTAACTTTTTGACTTTTTTCAAAAAGTAACCTACAAAAATTTCAAAAACTGTTTTGTTAAATACAAAACGATACCTTTCATTTGATACGCCACTTGAAATTTTAAAACACCTACAAGGGTCTCTTTTAAAAGACCTACAAGGGTGTTTTTTAAAATTTCGACATCACAATTTGTAGGTACATACTTACTAAACATTTTCATTAGCTTTTTTCTTTTTTTTTTCTTTTAATTTGTGGCGTGGTCAGGCGCACGTAATGTATTATTATTTTATATTTCAAGTTAATAGCTGCGGAAGTTGCTGAGTTATTAAAGAGGGGAAAAAGGACAGACAAAGCGAGACCATAAGGGTTTCGAAACCGATCTCGAAACTTAATACCTACTTAGGGTATTTTTAGAGTAGGTAAGTCATTTACAAACGACTAAAGATACCATCCGAAAATTGTTTAGGTGTATTCGATCCGTATACATCCGTATGAAATTTTACAAATTTTAATGCAGTATTTTTTGGCGTTTCTATCCTTCTTCACTGACACAGTTCATACAGCCTCAGAGAGTTATGCTGCCTCACCTAATAAATAAGGTATTTATGTCTTCACCACCGACGACGTTTATCGATAAGTAACCCTCCAGGGAGCAAATTCTCGCCAATTTATCACTCGATAAATATCAAAAAAACTGTCAAATTTGACAATTCTTTTGATAATTATCGAGTGGTAAATTGGCAAGAATTGGCTTCCTGCTAGGTTCTATGTCTCGTAATAACAGCGTTTTAGTTTTATGAAGGAATGAATTAACACTTTATTGTACAAATTAATGAATAGAAAAAAAATATATCTTATATCTAAATTAAATAAAAAACAGTGCAAAAGGCGGCCGTGCTTAAAGCTATTTCTTCCAGGCAACCTTCTTATTACTAACAAAAAAGATATAAGTAAATTAATAGTATTAGTGCACAGATTTTAGGAGAAAACAGTAAAAAGGTTTTCATACAATACAAATACAGGGCTATTACTACACTACATATCTATGTTATTACGACGACCGATGTGGGGCAGCGGGCGAAGGTCCGCCTGCGACGCAGAAGGTTGCGGGTTTGATTCCCGCCTTGGGACAAATGTTTGTACGATCTGCAAATATTTGTTCCGGGTGTTCTGGGTATTTTCTATATACCTCTATACTTAATAAAAAATATCTATCTATGTTATGTATTGTATTAAGTTTATCAGTCATCAAGCTCTGCTTACTTTGGGGCTATAGTATGATTCTGTGTGGATTGTCCAGCATAATTTATTTTAATAAAAAAATAAAAAAAAATAAAAACTACTAACTAATGTTTTATAATAGGTACTTTTACAATTCCCTGTTTTTCAACACATAGAACGGCGTGCTATCGTTATATTAAGTTATATTACCGAATGAATTTAGTTTTAAAATACCCATTAAAACTTACTGGTTACAGTGGTTACCTAACGATGAACTATACTTCAAAATTGACTTACCAACCAAGCAAATGTTAACAAAAACTAGCCTAAATGTAATCCCCCAATAAAATCTAGCCCAAAACAAGCCTCTCTGCCAAGATATAACAGAAACATTAAACGAAACGGCCCAGCAAATATCTAGAAACTGCTTTTATCAAGCAGCTGTCATAGTCCATAACCCGTGGTGTGCCAGTGCTTTTGGCGCAGTACCAAGCCCAGAAGCAAGGCATACGAGAAACAGTTGCTTGGGAGATAACGAAACGCATGTTAATTTGTTTTTGCTCAGCAAAGGCATTTCTTGGAGTAAATAAGGAGGTTGCGGGTTCGATTCCCGCCTTGGGACAAATGTTTGTACGATCTGCTAATATTTTTTCCGGGTGATATGGGTATTTTCTATGTATAATAAAAAATACCTATCTGTGTAATGTATTGTATTAAGTATATCAGTCATCTAGTACCCATAACACAAGCTCTGCTTAGCTAGATGATGCTGTGTGGATTGTCCAGCATTATTATTATTATTAAGTTATACCACAAGGCAAACATTGTACTGCTAAAATGCAACAAATCACTCAAAATTCCACGAAATACAGTTTTCATGGGATTTTGTGTGATTTTTGGCATCGAGTTCATCAAGCGGCGCCATAAAACAAGAAGTTGAGGAATGACTCCATTGGAACCTCAGAACAAGTATGAATCTTCCTCCGAAATTGGAACGCTGTCAAACTTTGAAAAATCTCAGTTTAAAAGGTAGGGGCGCTGCATGTCGCTAATTCTATAGAAAAAACTAAAACTTTTCTAGTTTTCGTAAACTATGTAAAACTTACCATAAGTCCTCTGTGTGGATATCTAGTGTTCCGTATACAAAACCCCAGCACCAGAGATTGCAGCAGCTCTCTCTAATTTTTCAAAACCGCATGGCGGCACTCCTAGATGAATTACCTGGTATTCTGATAGTAGTTTTCAGAATTTATAGGCGGCTGGAGTTGGTAACTTACACAAGTTGTTTGTGTTTTGGCTGCATTTTGCGCACTGACTCACTACTTCGTATTTTCTGCACGGAGGTAATAAAATTTCTTTAACATTTCCATACTTATGTTATTTGTTTAAAAATTTTAAATTCGTCCACCTATTTCATTATAGAGAGCAATTTCCATAGCGTCCTTGGAAGCTGCAATTCCCTTTCAAAGAAAAACTTAACTTTCCGCGGAAAATATTTAAAAACCTTAACTTTTAACGGAAAATATTGAAATATTTTTAAACGTACGCGATCTTGACACATGAAATATTTACTAAGTCTATTACTAGCCTACATTTTTAATTCACTCTAATTTGTATACTTGTATAGAATTCTGTGTAGAAAATCTCACTTTGAATCCAATTGGATAAAACCAATCGAGCTACTCATTTTTCATTACACTACCCTTCATAAATTCATAAAGAAAATCCGAATATAACATCAATATCACTCAAAAAATTGCAGAACATTAAATACGGCAACATCTAGATATCCATCAAAGAGATTTCCTTATCAAAAAACATCTGTTTAAATTGCCTCCAAGACAGTAAACAAAAACACTTATTCAAATTCTAAACCACTCACAAAGGTAATGTTAAGAAAAAATGTTTTAGCTTATTTCACGTTCCCGCTGATTCGAATATTCGCCAAATACCCGACAGAGTAAAGCTATAAAAGTCAAATTACTGTTCGAGTCATGCATCACGAAACTTTTGGGTTCGAGAGCTACAAATTGAATAAAATTAAGGCCAGTGTTTTGCCTTACGAGTGTGGGGAAGGGATGTGCGAACGTCTAACTTAAGTCAACTATTTGGCATACAATGTTGTTTTAAGGGTGGGAGCAGACGGACCACTTTTTGTGTTATTCAGTCGTTTGTTACAGTAGACCTTGTTCTACCTAAAGTAGAGCTAGGCTCCGATGCTAGTCTCTGTAAATGCAACAGGTAGGTACCTATTGAATATTGACTGAAGATGATTTTGTACTTTTCGTTCACAATTTCCCTTCGCGTCTGATCAAGCCCTTAATTGCCAGCTTATGTTCTACATTTGCTTCTAGCTCGTATGAAACCATTGTTTATATTTTGTGTCCCACTCTTTGGTATGATTTGCTTACTTCTGTTAGGGTGCGTCCAAATTGAGTAACATTATGATTGAGTAACACGCCCACAGTATAAAAATGTTAAATTAGGAGTATAACACTTCACATTATAAAACATATTTTATAGTTATTAATACTATAAATTATATAAAAAAATATATAAAATTAGCATGCTATAAAACAAAGTATGTTTGTTTTGTTACTTAATCTAGACGCAGCTTAACAGGCTATTTTCTATAAATCTTTCTAATCCACCATGGTTATTAACACTGAAGTCATTTACAACGGCATATTTACTTCAGTTGTTCCGTGATCATGGCGCATGAAATTGTGCCGAAAAATTGGAAAACTTAAAACTCAAATCATGGTAAATATCTCGTTGTAAATGACTTTATTATTATTAGGCTATTTTCTGTCTGTTCTGTCAGGTTCGCTCTACCAAAAGCCGGTTTAAGCAAGCAAAAGCAATAGCTAGGTGTCAACTCCTGTTGAGTACCTTCAACCTAAGATGGTATCGTATTACATACATAGTTGCTCACATCATAACACCTTGACCCGTCGCGTCGTGTCCCATCAACATAAATCGCCAGCATAAGTTCTTAGTCTGCTCCAAGCTTTAAGCTCGTATGAAAACTTTGTATTCGTGGCTCTCTTTTGTACAGAAGGGGTAACCACACAGTCGAATTGAAATGGGGTTTGACAACTTAAAAAGTATCGATGTGGCTCACCGAAAATTCTTTTTCCGGCCAATTAAAACCTGGGTATTTTCAAAGCAAGAGTGAATTGGTGACTTCTAGACCTTCGTGATACATCATCAGCCATATCATCACTTTCCACCTAATGAGATTGTGGTCAGTAGTCTAATAATTATTTAAAAAAATACGCTTTTGTACACAAACGGTGAATCATCGCGGCAGCGCGAAGAGATAAAAAAATAATTGTTGAGCACCAAAAAGATGTTATGTAGGTATTCTGTTGTTTTGTTTGACATTGAAACTAACATCTTAATTTCGTTTTAGACAGTCTGTTCCTTTACAGATATTTATTTTAACTTTAATATGGTGTAGTCTTTTGAGTTTAAAGAGTTGATTAGTTGTGGGTAAATTAGCTTCGGATCGTGTTCCGACCGTGTGGACCAATCTCTAAGTAAACGATGTTTCAGTAACACAAAGGAATACTACAGAGGGAAAACTATTCTCCAACCTTGCAACGAGGCTTCGGATCATCTGAACAACCTACAGAAGCTTTTTTAGGAAAAGATATATCGACCATAGTGCCATATCTGTGACAAAGCAGACCCACTTTACTGCTGGAATATATTTGTATGCCTACACCAAAAGAGCTTTTGATAACAATGCCAGAGTTGATACGAAAATGCTTTGTAGAAGTAAAGTAATCCTCTTACCCTGTGACACACTCTATCTACTGTGTACTAGGTAGATAGCGCAGATATTGTATCTTTGTATGTTTTCTTAGAACTTTTTTTGGCAAAACGCTACAAAATTCGTTAGAAACCATCTCAATTATTTAGTTACAAACAGGATCTTATTGCATTCTGGAATAATATTCGCCAATCCGCTACCAAGTTTAGTTATCAAATAGTTACATAGATAACAAATTGTTCACGTCAATAAGCTATGATATCTAATCGAATAGGTACCCGAATTCGTACTAATGTTCCTTAACAGAAGAAACGTTCGTTTTATAATTTCCTAGCAACATTAAAACAATATCCGCCAAGTGCGAGTGTGACTCGCGCGCCGAGGGTTTCGAACGGTTGTCAAGTATACCAAAATGTACTAGGTACTGGTTAGAGACTTTGCTATTTAATGAATACCAAAAAATTAAAGGTTACCTACATTTCAGATGTATCGGTTTGCAAACTTCGGAGTAGGTATAGAGGATAATAATAAAATTTTCGTTTTTTTTTTTTTCAAAAAGTATAATGACTGTATAACGTACAGAAATTTTTGAAAATTATCCTCCTCTTTTTTGACCATTTTTCAAAAAGTGTTCTACTTACAGACTTCTCTATATTTTTCCTGTAAAAATATAGATCCGTAGCGTACACTACATACATTTCAGATGGATCGCTCTGCAAACTTCGGAGATTGGGGGCGGGGGAATGGGTAATTTTTCGACTTTTTCCAAAATTTTTCAAAAAGTATGATACCTACAAAGATTTAAACAAACTGTTTTGAGATGAACAAACCGATACCTTTCATTTGATACCCCACTCGGTGAGGTAGCCCCCCCTTTTGAAAATTATCCCCCCCTTTTTGACCATATTTTAAAAAGTGGTCTACTTACAGACTTCTTTATATTTTTCCTGTAAAATAAAATGTCATATCTATAAACGCTACTTACATTTCAGATGGATCGCTCTGCAAACTACGGAGATAAAGGGAAGGGGAATGGGTAATTTTTCGACTTTTTTCAAAATATTTTAAAAATTATGAAATCTACAGAAATTTCAAAAACTGTTTTGAGATGTACAAACCGATACCTTTCATTTGATACCTCACTCGCTGAGGTAAGACCCCTTTTGAAAATTATTCCCCCCCTTATTGACCATTTTTTAAAAAGTGGTCTACTTACAGACTTCTTTATATTTTTCCTGTAAAATAAAGTTCTATATCTATAAACGCTAGTTACATTTCAGATGGATCGCTCTGCAAACTACGGAGATAGGGTGAGGGGAATGACTTTTTTCAAAATATTTCAAAAAGTATGAAACCTTCAGAAATTTCAAAAACTGGTTTGAAATTTACAAACTGATACCTTTCATTTGATACCCCACTTGACATTGTAGATCCCTTTTAAAATTTCGACGTCACAATTTGTACTGAAAATTTACATTTTCATTTTTCATTTATTTTTCATTTTATCTGTACAGGCGCACATAATGTATTATTATTTTAAATTTCACGTTAATTGTTGATGTAGTTCCTGAGATATTAAAGACGGAAAAAAGGACAGAAAAAAAACGATGCCATAAGGGTTTCGAAACCGATATCCGATCTTCGAAACCCTAAAATATCGACCGGGAGGCAGTTGAATGACGGTTAAACCTTTTTTTTATAGAGGGGTAATCCTCTTGGATACCTTTCTTTCGTAAAGGGTGAAAGAACCGGATATATGTATGTACCTACTAATAAAACCGAACTGCCGGCTAAACCCATCACTGTGTTCTTTTTGCACCTGTATGCGGGACACACTTGCGACTTCTTTCGCTGGATTCAACCTGCACAAAGTACAACGGATACATATGGTAAACTTGCTGGAAAATGTATTTCCTTACACAATTTCCTTCACCATGACCTTAAACTAGCAACTTCGGCTTTATTAAAACAACCTGGAGCCTTGTCTCTTAGCCAAGAGTTACGGTCCCCGTGAGACAGGGGAAAGTTAAGGTTGTTAGACCCATTTGAGACATGGGGTTGGGTTTAATTTAAATAGGTGCACAGTGTCGGAGGTACTTATTTCTACCTATATAGTATGCATAAGTAGGTATGTAATTGGTGTTTCCCAGTTTACAGTCCTACGTTTGAACGATTCGTTCATAAAAAGCAGTTTTTTGTCTTTGGTGTTTGGTGTATTTATATAATTCGAATATTTAAGTTGCCATGAGTTTTGAGATTTGCTCCAAAACGAAAAATAACAACTAACTAACAGGCTAAAGGTTTCTTCGTCGCTTCTTTACTTTAGTCTACATACCGAAGCGACTGAAATCAAAAATATCACTTTATTTCCGTGTCAGTGTTTAATTATTAAGAATTTGACCTTTTCTAAGTGTGCATTTATTGTATTTATGGAAATAAAGAGTTTTTTACTTTAATTTTGACTTGGAACTGTAAGGTCTAGAGGAAATAGGTAAAGTATTTTAAATTTAGATTCTTTGGTGTGTTGAGTTCTATCATAAAGGTGGCTTCAGAATAAGTAACATATATGTACATATATAACTAACTTATATATATTTAATAATAATATATAATAATAAATAATAAAAAGTATTTATTTTTTGTAAAAAGACACAAACTTACATTCTAACGTCATATTACATCTAAATAGTTATACAAACCAATGAACCCTGTCATAAACGTAAGTTTGAATCCTCGCCTAACTAAGAGAATCTTGTATGAAGATGCGAGGGATCCCAGCTTCGATTAGTTTCTAGTTATTAGTTTTATCGTACATATATTTATGACACAAAAACTACCTGAATTAGAACAAAAAAATTAAATATATATTATTAATACCTTAATATCAGCTGAAAAGAAACCCTGTTGTGTTTGTATGTAAATAATGTATTATAATTTAGGTGTCTGCTTTAGTCTCCTGAGGTCACCAGTCTCATGGGAGTCTGGGCAACAGAAAGACGGCACAAATGTGGAGTAGTATAGTAGCGTAGTAAAGTAGAGTGGTGTAGTAGCGTGTGTAGAGTGTAGCTGTGGAGTAGTGTAAATGTGTGTTGTTTTGCTAAAATAAAGTATCTAATTGTGTGTGTTGTTATGACAGTACTTTTAGCAGAGTGTCCGTTTCACCGTAGTTTTTTTGACATAAGTAATCATTTACCATTATTTTACATTGTAATAAAGTTGATTTATTTATGAATAATTGCTCATTAATTTTGTGATATAAATAAGGGGCAAGGAAGTCTATGAGCAAACGCAGTTTTACATTGGACTGATTGATAAATTTTCTTTGTTCTTCCTTTGTTCATCGACTGATAGTCAGGTGCTACTTTATTTAACACGTGTCCAAATGATTAAACATGTTAGATAACTATGTTTTATAACGTTTTGTTACTAAATCTAGCACATCTTTAGGTTGGCTACTGAGATTCATTCCACTTTCAATTTCTGGCAGGTTAATCTGATCCTGTAAGAAATTGAATTATGATGAAAATTTATGGTAACAAAGGTCTTCTAAGCCTAACAAAATCAAAATATAAACTTGAAAATTCACTTGGTACCCGAAATAACAAAGTCATCTCGCTTCAAAATATGTAAAAGAGCCTTGTTTCAATATAAAACTCGGAAAATTTAATTTCATACATAATCGAGCAACATTTCGAGTACAAAAGACTTTTTGCTCGAAATTAAATTATAATTTCATGAAGCGCTATTGGGAAACATACGACAGTTTTATTTTTTGAGATTGTCTTATTTTCAGAATATTTTACACAAGCTCTTGGGAAACATGATTTAGCTTTCTTGATTAGTTTTAATAATCATTGCAGCGCATCTGCATTGTCATACAGCGCGGGGCGATGCATTCCGTGCGTCGCGATTGCATTCACTTATTGTTTATTGTCGGGATAGCGCGAAAAAGAAAAAATAAAAAGAAAAAGCGAGACCATAAGGGTTTCGAAACCGATCGCCAAGCATTCAGAGTACAGAAGAGATGCCTCAGGGCTATTAGCAGGGCTTGGTTTCGTGACTCTTGCAAGCCTCTGTTTAGGGTCTGTAATATTATGCCTCTGCCTTGCATGTACATTAGAGACATATGCATGTTTGTAAAATCTTACCCACAACACTTTACCAAACGTAGGGATATTGTCACTCGACAGAAAAGAGCAAAATTCGCTAATCATCTGTACAAGCCACAATGCCACAAGCAAATCTATGAGAAAAATGTTTTCAATATGTGCATCGTCATCTTTAATAAGTTACCAGAACCTATTAAAGACCTCAATGGTAATTTGTTCAAACAAAAATTAAACCAATGGCTGCTTGACAAATGTTTCTATAGTGTAAATGAATTTATTAATTTTAAGTAGAATAATTTATTATGTTTAGACTATAGTTATTATCTGATTGTTAATTATTTATTCTCTATTGTATTGATTATTTTATTATTGATTATTTGAACTACATACTTATAAAAATCGCCAATATTTAAAATTTGCACGCCTGCTTGCGGGTTGAATACGTTTGACATCACTCTAGTTATAAGATCTGACATGTACCTGTAATAATGTATTCAGCAAATAAATGATTTGATTTGATTTGATTATTTTAGGGGTGAACTACGGCATCTCGACAATAAACAAAAAGTTAATGCAATCGCGACGCACGAAATGTCGACCAATGTTAAATATTGGTTTATAAGAACAAAATTTGATGATGTGTGGATTGTCCAGCATTATTTATTTATTTATTATATAAAAAATAGCAGCGCATCAGCATTGCCATACAGCGGGCCAATGCAGCCAGCGTCTTGGGGACGCTTCCGACTGGTATTCATATGGATTAGTTGAGCTACCTGTAAATTGTTTGCAACAGTCTGCAGTTAGCTTAATTGTTTCAATTGTAAATACTAGTTCTAATTTGTTTTTATTATTTAATTGATTTTTTTTTGTCAATAAAGATAATTTTTAATCAAGTATGTATGTTTTCAAAGCGATTGCAATTTGCATCTTTGCACTTATGCATCCTTCCAGTGCGTAGATAAGGTAGGTAGGTAGTTAAGTGCTAACAATCAAATACCTGAATATTGCTCCCTAAATTATTGATTTCAGTTAAACAATAAGAATAATGCTGGAAAATCCACATTATCCACACAGCGTCATCTAGCCCCAAAGCAGAGCTTGTGTTATGGCTACTATAGATTAGTGATATACTTAATGCAATACATACTTAGATAGATATTTCTTATTATACTTAGAAAACACCCAGAATACCCGAAACAAATATCTGCAGATCGTACAAACATTTATCCCCAGGCGGGTATCGAACCAGCCTCCCGCGTCGCAGACCTTCAACCGACGCGCAACAACGGTCGTCAAAAAAAACGATATATTCCGAAAAAAATTATTCGAGTGAAACCTTTAAAACTCAAACAATGTCGTCTAGTTGCATTAAAGACTGTCGCTTTTCCAGCATTTATTCTAACAGAACTCTTTTATTTTAGTTAGGGGTGGGTCAGACTATCTCCCCCGAATCCCCGATCCCCGATCTCCACTCTCTTTAAGCTCTGTACTTGTGAACAATAGTGGTAATAATTGCGGCGTATTTTCCGACACAATGCAGCCCTGGGTCGCATAATTGATATTTCCTAATAGCACCTACTGTTTTGTATAGGTACTGTACCTAATGAAGCTGGATTTATGCGAATGTTTGAATTCGACGAATCTATTCATTGAACATATCCATACTAATATAATAAATTCGAAAGTAACTCTGTCTGTCTGTAACGTTTTCAGGCTGACTGAACGGATCTTAATGAATTACTTAAATAGTGTGTGCGAAGCCGCGGGCAGCAGCTGGCTATAAATAAATAAATAATTGCCACAAAATCATTTATGTCCAGTATTTGTTCATGACTTAAAATATGAACGGGTATTTATGTTTGATAAGGTATTGATAGTCTTAATTTAGGGAAGCACTTATATACACATTTATTAATGCAAAAATGTACACATAGAAGTAAAATAAATAATAAATAAATAGCGCTGGACTATACACAGCATCATTCTTAATTCTTAATACTTTAAATCTTAAAATTAGAGACGTTATGGCAAAGGCCCCAAAGTGAGCGGAGTTTGTAATATGGGTACTAGATATTTGATATAGGTACTTAATACATTGCGTACGTACGTCGCATATACACCAATCCGCCTGAAAACCCCCTCGTTTGGAGAAGCATGATCAGTAGTACACGTATTGTGTGCTGATGAGGTAACATTGACATTTATTGACTGATTATAACAATTTTTCATCCCATCTATCCGAAAAGAGGCAAAGGGTTCCTCGATTAGTGCGAATAAAGTTGGTCATTCTATCGTACTTAATAACAGTGACGAAATTACCTTTGAATTTGGAACACTAATAGTTTGAACGCAATACGCTTCAATAAAGTCCTGGCCGGTAATGAAGACGACCGCTGTGGCGCGGCGGGCGAAGGCCTGCCTGCGACGCAGGAGGTTGCGGGTTCGATTCCCGCTTCGGGACAAATATCTATGTAGTGTACTTATTTGTATTAAAAATATTAGTTATCTAGAACCCATAACATAAGCTCTGCTTAGCTTGAGGTTAGATGATGCTGTGTGGATTGTCCAGCATTGTTAATTAGTAGTCATTTGGTTATGTACTTAGTATATATAAATATACTATTATATTCGTCACTACTCATCTCTTATTTATTTATCTCGTATGATGAATTTTTCACATAGTTTAGTCTGAAAAGCAGAGGGAGCCACACGGGACCAAAATTATTTAACTTCGAGCGACGTAATTTGAATCCGTCGTTACGCTTAGGATCAAAAAATCGCTTAAAATATTTTGTTCCTTTGTGATACAATCTACTATTTTACTATACATAGAAAACACCCGAAACGAATATCAGCAGATCGTACAAATACTTGTTCCTAGGCGGGAATCGAACCTACAACAACCCCCTGCGTCGCAGGCGGACCTTCGCCCCCGCGCCACATCAGTCAATAAAAACAGCTACTAATTATCGCAGAAAAGCGCGTGCGAAGTTTCAGGCAGGAGCTCGTATGGGATAAACGAGGGGGATTCACTGCCAAAATACCTTCAACGACCACGATTTGACTGGGAATCTCATACCCGCAGGCCATGTCCATGTTCTAATTTAAAGCCTCACACGAAATTCCATGCAAACTAGCACAGCAACTCTGACATTCCCGTAAATTTCCTCCAGGTTAACCACTGCCTAACCAGCTGTTAACCACCGCAGTACGCCGTCGAACCGAGCCTAATTAGTCGAGGTAGTTTCGAAACTCGCCTTAATAGTCCGTTACTAGTTTTCGGTAGTGCTGATCCGATTCGGTCTCCTCATTGAGATCTAAAATTGAAATATATGTCGTTATCTCAGCCGAATGCTTGGAAGCCAAATGTGTAAGTAGGTAGAGATAATTTTCATGAAGTACATATAACTAGGTTGAGTATAATATAATATATAATCAAACTTCTTATAGAGTCGACAGGTGATCGGAATGCTGGCTTCTATTTCGGTCAACGAATTAGCATTGCCATTCATCGTGGTAATACCAGCATTCTGGGCACTCTGCCTTCTGGTGACGGCTTAGATTTTTAAGAAATAGATATTAAGTGTATATACTAGTTGTATTGTAATTGTTTTATTCTGTTATTGTAATCTATGTGCTAAATAAATACTATTACTAGGTTGAGTCTATATTATTAACTAATAGTCAATTTCGGACAATACCTATACCTGAGATGTCTATTCAGTCTGTCTTTTTCCTGAAGGTTTTTTGTAAATCTACAAGGAATAATAAATAAAGAAATTATAAATAACTAGGTGACCCGCCCGCGATTTCATTCGCGTGGACTTTAGCAATACCTCAAAATATAATGGTTGTTTCCATGCACTGTCATCGAAAAAGTTTTAATTCTTTCTCTGAACCTCAACAAATTTTAGAATACGTGTCAATCATGAATACAGAAATCATGAATGGCGGGATATTTAAAGGTGTTTTATATAAATCTTGAAATGTTCCCTGTTGTGCAGTATAAAAAAAAATAACTAAGATAATAAGAACACCAAAATACCAATTACAAAAAACACAGAAGTAAGTATAAATTACAAACTTTTCCACCTCCTTAGAAAGGAAATTTCTCAAAATCCGTTTACAGTGGTTGACTACGTACTAAAAGGACAAAATTTCAGATGCGTAGCCCATGCAGTTTCGAAGATTTCGTTATCAATAAACCTTTGACCTTGGTTATGACTACTTAGAATACGAATTTCCAAAAATCTATTTTGTGGGTGCTAAAGGAACCTACATAAAAAAAATCAGCCTCGGTGCTTTTGTAGTTCCAGAGATTTCTTGATATGTCAGTCAGTTTTTCCCTTGTAAATATAGATGCTGAATGTTTAAGAACGGTACATTTATGGCAGCGCCATCCACAACATTTCAATTGCAACCAAATAAATTTTTGGCTGTTGGTATAAGGTATTGATACTTAGCCTGCCATTAATCAGCTCTACTTTCCACACTAGTGAGTGATATTTGATCATTAAGAAAAGTATTGGTTCCGGCTAAAATTGTATCATGATTCCATTTACCCAGCACTAGGTTAACGGTCTCATTCAAAAATCATTGGCTCGTCTAGTTTTAATTACCGTAATGGAAATTTGATTGTAATAAAATTACTTTGATATTACTATTCATGATGTGTTTTTTATCTTCAATAATAAAAAAGGTGTTACAAGTTTAACGCGTGTTTCTGCGTGTATGTTTGTAAAAGGTATCATTAAAACACTATTTAAATTTTGTATAATATTTTTTTCGTGCATGTTTATAATTTGCCAGCAAAAGAAGAAAGTGTTCATTACAAAAATGGAGAAAATCGCACATCAAATAGCCATAAAAAAAATACTTGTTGGCTAGGATAGTCCTTAACTTTTCCGATGGTCTATTATTGTCAAAGTTAGTTCGGAGTTGGGAAATTGTTTGGTTTTCATTCCACATGGCGAATACAAAAATAGAGACTGCGGACTTAAGAAGTCACTATTATATTAACAGAAGCACTTTTTACCTGTAACTTTTAAATACAGATTTTAACAGTTCATCAACTTTCAAAAATAACTACAGCGAGAAATGGCTCAGTGGCCATTTCCTAATAATTTTCAGTCCAGTCTTATCCTAAAAAAACTGTTGTGTTTTGTGTTGTTTGTGTATGAAACTTGTATAAGCAACGTGACCACTTTCAACGTTTTCATAGTTTCCTGTTGTTTTTCTTATTTCAGTTGTCAAAAGTACTTTAAAATGCATTGCTACTACGCGGAAATAAAATGGGAAGATGCACATTTGGGACTCAGTCGTTTTGTAGCGTAAGCAGAAAAACTAACCCTAACTCTGGTTTTAAAGTTCCATTCAACTGACGTCGAATGAAAGAAGGAAAGTAACAATTGTTGTTAAATATGTGTAGTGTTTTATTTACATTTCTCGTTTTTCGATCGATTCGCTTGTTTTTTGTATTAATGTTGAGGATTGCTTTCGTAAATACTATTGAAAACACAGCTGTATATATAGGCATACATTCAATATGTGAGCATGACTTCAACAAAAATTAACTTTTTGGTCGTAAGTGATCAGTCTGTTTGGTCATTAACTAAATCCTTACAACCAAAGCTTTCTAAGGTACAATAATGCTAATGTGTTCTTATAAAAATAAAAAGTTTGGATCGATTAATGGATGGATAGAAAGTTTTATTACTTCTTTACGCCAAAACGACTGGACAGATCGGGCTGAAGTTTTGCATAGATGTAGTGCTAGACTCAGACTTTTTAGTTTTTATTCCATAAATCAGTTGCCATGGGAAAGAAACACAATTTAGCCATAATGCGGGCAAACAATATAAAAGCAAAGGCATAAAAAAGAAACTCTAGTCTTTAAAACTTGGTAGTTTGAAGCTGAGATTGAATATCAAGCGGTCAAGCCCCGAAGGCTTCGGTTGCGGCACGTCTCCCTAACTACCTCCAATCAAACGCTATTCCGAACGAATTCTGAATACCAACGCTTTTTGCTAACAGCTTTGCAACAGTGCGATGGAAGAGTTTTGTTTTTGAAGGCTTACAATTACAATGGACTTAGCGGTAAACTGTGGTTTTGAGAATGGCTTTTGTTGAATGTTTGTGTTTGTGTTTTTTTGTTTGATGTTTTCAGTCAGCGTGTTTTGGTAGTAAAAATATTGTGCTTATTTTACTATGGCTAGATGCTCACTGATTGTGAGGTCCCCCCAGCCGCATTTTCAGCCACGGCGGCCAGTCTCAACGGAGACTAGCTATGTGTGCAGGACATCTTATAGTGCACAAATGTGTGCGCAAACACAGGTGCACTGTCTCTTTTTCTTTTCCCTCACTCTCATAATCCAATTATTTTATTCTAGCGTGGTGGACTAACATGGAAGGTAATTTTTTTATTGAAAAATATTATTTCTAAATTTATTTAAAAGCGCAATCAAATCAATCACTATACTCTAGAATTTAAAGAGTTTTGGACAGGATCTCTAAAATTACTCATGGAAGTAACATAAACAACCTTTTTACATTTCACATTAAGAGGCGAACATAACAAACGTTGGCTTTTTAGGCCTAGATCTCAGTACTCCCCGTAAGTACTGAGATCTAGGCCTAGTTTGACAAGCAAACCTGTTCCCCATCCCCGTGGTAAAAAACTCAAATTCGAAAAACATCTAGTTCATTTCTTTGGTTCCTCTAATAAGCAAACACGATAGAGAAAAAAAATACAATAAAAAAAGTCGTGAAAGTACACTTTTACGCTCATCATTTGGTCGAGATCTCAGGAGCCCTGCGGTGGTCTACTGAAATTACTAAGGTTTGATTCGTATAATTATTAGGTTCCTCTAAGCCAGTTTCTTAATTAGTTTTTCTTTTCGCACTCTCATATCTCTTGAGAGCATCCACCAGCAGGGGCCAATATGCAACTCCCCGATCCACTGGAAGAGTGATGTCGCTGTGAACACGACCAGCCAGGACGTGCTTAAAGCTGTTATGTCTTTCCAGAGTGGCCCTGCCGGCGGCCTGGATGCTGTGACTCCACAGCATCTAAAAGATCTTCTATCTGGCGGGTCTGGCCATGCAGGTGAAGTCCTTCTGGAGGACTTGACAGTTCTAATCAACCTGGTGTTGTCAGGCCGAGTTAACAGCGAGATCACAGAACTCCTATACGGTGCGAACCTATGTGCCCTAAAAAAGAAGGGTGACGGTAGACCCATAGCCGTGGGGCTGGTGCGGCGGCAAATTTGGCCGAGGATCTCAAGAGACGCAAATGTGCAGGCATACACAATTGCTCCCTTTGGGGCCAGACCCTAGGTCCGTGGGGTACCGAGGCTGTCCGGGTTTTTTAAAAGTTATCTGAGCGTCTGGTCGACACGACACGTGACCCGAGAGCTAGTGGGTATCTGGCGCAGCGCATCAGATTGCCATACAGCGGGGTAATGCAGCCAGCGTCTAGGAGACGCTTCCAACTGGTATTGATATGGATCAGCTAAGCTACCTGTAGATCGTTTGCAACAGTCTGCAGTTAGCTTAATTTTTTCAATTGTTCTAATTAGTTTTTATTATTGAAATGTAATTTTCTTTGTTAATAAACCTTCGCATTAGTTTTGTAGTTACATGTTATTTACACGACACTGTGAATTGAATTTATAGCGATTATGTGTCGCTATCTGCTAGCTGCTGAATATATTACTAAAAAAAATGCCTATCATTATTATACGCTACATTGATTGTGTCCGCTACCCGATGGAGGATACTGTGGAACAGTAGATATTATAGTCGCAACTGCAAGATATGTCTTGATAAATCTGTGCTCCAAGTTTATTTCAAAGTGTAATCAAATCAATCACTGTATCTCCAATGTTCTTTTAACATGGTCTCAATAATGACTTATATTCTATAGAAACAGCACTCAAATAAAAAAACATACATTTTTCATTTCACATTTAGATAATTGACTTTACAGCGACGACGCATCCAATCTGCCGCTGGGCTAGTAACGACCAACCGAACAGGCTTACTCCTGGCTTACTCTAGCATTTTGCACTCTATTCCTGCTAGTATTAACGGCGAAAAGATTCACGGCCAGTTTTGTTTCATTCACAATGCGATTTTCCGTGTGTTCTTTTTCTTTACCTCGGTTATTAGGTTTGGATTTTCGACTGCTTTATTGCATCGCTTTTATGCATTTCTGTCTATCTTCAATTTACAAATTGTTGCACTGGCTCTCTTGGTCCACATCCGGTTGTGTAATAAACTTTTAGTGCTGCATAGCGTCGGGATGAGTTTGAAAGCTGGCTGGCTGGTCCATTCAGATATTTTCGTGAGCGTATCACTATTTTCACCTCTCTCATATCTTTTGTTCTTAACATTGGTTCAATATTTTTTGTTCTATCCTCGGCTGTATGTATAGGGTTCCCATCCTTGGGGTGAAAACGGAACCCTATTACTAAGCCTCCACAGTCTGTCCGTCCGTTTGTAATAGGGCTCTATCACATGAACCGTAAGAGGTAGACAGTTGAAATTTTCAGAGAATGTGTATTTCTCTTGCCGCTAGAACAACAAATAATAAAAATAAAATCAATATCGAAATTAAACGGTTCCCATACAAAAAACCGGTTTTTTGGGCTATTTTGTTCATCGTTTGGCAAGGCTGTATCTCTTGAACCACTACAACTTTCTATATATAAAAATGTAATAAAGGGTGTCTCAGCCCAGATTTTAAACTTTAAACACGAATTTCTCAGAAGTTTGCGGGGCTAGCGGGAGGGGAGTGGTAGCGTTCGGTTGGTAACAAGTGCGGATTTGTTAGTCGCTATGTCGCAGTGGTCTGGCGCGCATCGCGCGTACGCAGTAGAGGCTTACTTTTGCAATGAGTTTTCGTTGAGTGAAGCACAGCGCAAGTTTTGTAATCGCTTTGAAATCCGCCGTATAAGTGACGCCCCGAGTATTCAATTAATTAAGTCGTGGGTAGAAAAGTTTAGAGCAACGGGATGTTTGCTTAACCATTCAATTCGCCCTCGAGATAGACCTGTGCGATCGATTGAAAACATCGACCGCGTCGCCGCTGCGATCGCGGAGCATCCACGACGATCAGTCAGGAAACATGCTGCCTCTTTGAGCCTTCACCGTTCAAGTCTTCAACGAATTTTGGCTTTAGACTTAAAATTACATCCATACAAAATCCAAATAGTTCAAAAAATCAAACCGGAAGACTACAACAAGCGAAAATTTTACTGTCAGAAGATGTTAGAATTTTTTTCAGAGGAAAATGTGATCGACAATGTTTACTTTAGTGATGAGTCACATTTTCACCTCGAAGGCTACGTAAATCGTCAAAATTGCCGTTACTGGTCATCAAGCAACCCAAAAGAAAAACATCAGAAAGCATTACACAGCCCGAAAGTTACTGTATGGTGTGCAATATCGGCGACGAAAATCATCGGCCCATTTTTCTTTGAGAATGACCGAGGTGTAGCGGTTACAGTGACGAGCGAGCGGTATATTAACATGATCAATAATTTTTTTGTACCTCAGCTGCAAGATGGGGCTATTAACAAGTCAAATGTGTGGTTTCAGCAAGATGGGGCCACAGCCCACACTGCTAGGGTCTCCATGGACACACTAAAAGCTTTTTTTCCTGGTAAAATCATTAGCCGCTTTGGAGACGTATTGTGGCCACCTAGATCTCCTGACTTAACCCCAGCTGACTTTTTTTTATGGGGTTATCTCAAAGGAAGAGTATATGATACCCCTCTTACGAGTTTGGAGCAGTTAAAGGCCAAAATAACTACAGAAGTGCGAGCCATATCAGTTGACGTTTTACGGCGTGTCTCTGCGAATTCGCTTGTCCGCTTTGAAGAGTGCATTCGCCGTGAGGGAAGACATCTTGACGGTGTAATATTTCGTACATAAAATCCGCAACATTACACTATAATTTACAACAATTATAACATTTCTAATACAATTTGTTTTTTTTTTTATAAATATTTAAAGTTTAAAATCGGCGCTGAGACACCCTTTATAATGTAATGTAGCAAATACTAAAAATAAAATAAAGTTGAAAATTTAAGGGGGTCTCCAAACAAGTGAAAATTTGATGTTCTTTGAAAAAGTTGCCTGATTTTTACAGTACGGAACCCTTCGTGTACGAGTCGACGCGCCCTTGGCGGTTTATTTTATGTATGTTCGTCGATTTCTCCGTCATTTACGGACCGATATTCGTATATTCAAAATGCAGCCAATGAGCTGTGAAAATAGTATTTATGAGTAATATAATCGCGTATGCGCGTGAATAGACTAGCTGTTATTTTAAATCATTAAACTGCCCGTGATTTTAAGCGTTGTTTACTTTTTGCCTTTAATTTTTGCTTTTCCATTCTCCGCTTGTCGCCTTTGGCCTTTTTCTACTACCAAGCCGCATTGCTGTCTCTCGGTTAGAAACGCTGCATTTTAGGGTTCACATGTACATACCCCATTACTTTCAACCCTAATGCATACGTTATTGCTCATAAAATTCACCAGACTGAAAATTACCATACTGTCAAAATTCCAAATCTCAGCGAGTTAATCTACATTATCGTTAAATTTACGCAACCTGGCTCGTAAACAAATATCGTAAAACCCTGAATAAATCTTCGATAAAAACGCGTACTAAGCAAAAGAAATTGCTGGCTGGAGTCTTCTGATAAACAAGCTGTAAATATCGACGAGTAGTGCATTTGAAGATAGAAAGCTTTTTGTGATAAAATAAAATAACTAGCTAAAAATACAGCGTAAATCATACAGATACATAAAAACTACGATTTTTGGTATTGCTTGAGTTCTTACAATGTTACCTATTTACAGGAATATTAACTCAGTAAAGTTGTCTTTGATACCCTAGAACCAGTTAATCTTCTGGCTATTCATGCACGGGTACCCACGACACGGGCCATGAGCCTGGTGTGGGGCGTAGCCAATCTTTTTTGGATCTTTTTTGTTGAGTTTTAAATTTTTTAATATGTATGCCTAATTGTTAATTTTGTTGTTAATAAATAATTATGTTTTTTGTATTTTAGTTATGTTACCTTTCAAAGAATATACCTGTCACGTCTCGCACAACATAAAGTAGTTTAGGCGCTTCGGTGGAACATAAAACCGGCTACATTCATAGTAAAGGATTCGGGAACGTTGTAAGTGTTTTTAAAAACTAACTTTAAAGGAAATCTATTGGAAATTAACTATAAAAATCGCTTTTACAAGAGACGTCTATGAGCTTGTTGTTGTGTTCTCAATACGAATGACAATTTAATTAAAACAAACTTAAGTCCTAAGTACCATCGACGCATCTCAGACACGCGTGGGCGATGACGGAGCGGCGGCGAGGCGATAAGCATTCGCCGTGGAGCCTACCCAATCGAGCAAGCTTGCACTTTAGGCATCCAATGTTATGATGTCACTGGCTGGATGCATAACAACATTCATGCCAAGCCAACCTCATAACCCTCCAGTCGCAGTCGGGTAAAAATTAAGGCTATAAACTTATTTAGCGATTTGCTAAAATAAACAACCAATAAGAATTATTCCCAACGTCTCAAATCAGTCATAATCTTTGTTTCTTTTTACAACCACTGCAGGGTCAACGCATCTTCTTTTAAGAGGGCACCATTTTGTGAAAAGGTTAGGCATAGGATTTCGTGTTCATAGGAGAGGGGCAGAGCATACGTTTTTGGACGGAGTAAGCGCAAAAATTAAATTTTTGCTTATTTACAAGAAAACTCCAAATAATTAGTAATTAATAACTTACGAATCAAAACATCCCGACATGTTTTGATTCGTAAGTTATTAATTCCTAATTATTTGTTCCTGAGATCTCGACCAAATTAAGTGCGAAACATTCTCTGTACAAAAAACGATAATAAATTATGTAATAATATAATACGTAAAATTACGATATCATGAAAGTGCACTGTGCACTTGCATGATTTTTTTATCGTATTTTTTTTCTTAGTTACTGTTTTCACATCAAGGAACTAAAGAAAAAAAATTTAAATTTATGTAATTCGAGTTTTTTACAACAGGGATCCCGTGAGTACTGAGTTCTAGGCCTAGTTTGACAACTAAACCGTTAGGTTCGCCCCTTAAGGCTGGTGTATGGCCTTAAGATAATTATCTATAGAAATAATCGAATAATTATCTGTAGAAATAACAAAATTTCGATTTTTTTTTTATTCCAAATTTGGATATTTCTTCTTTTGAATTTGAGTACTTTTCTCAAATATTTGTCAAAGTATTTTACACACATTGAACATTTCACGAATAAAACAAATTTTAAGTACGGCTACAGATAATTATTTGATGTTCTTAAGGCCGTTGGGCCGTACACCAGCCTTAACGGAACTTCGCCATGGATGGTGAATTGTGTCATTCAATTTTGCTTTTACGTAGGCCTAAAAGTCAAGAAGCCAAAAGTTATGCGTTGTTGCACGCTGTTCCATCCTATTCCGCTTTACGAGCCGCAGTGCCGGTCTATAAATCCCATGACGGTGAAATACTACTTCCGCCTTGTCCTATAACAACCCTATAGCAAGAAATAATATAGATATATTTATTATTCTGTGGTAGATACCACAGAAATGTATTAAAAGAGATATAATGCATTTCTGTCATCCCTATTTATTTGCAACAGCGTTATCAATTGGTTTCTACTCAGAGTGGATTGGAGCAAATATTTCTAGATTAATAAGGATTTGGCATAGAGAAATTAGCCGTTGGCACAAGATTTCAAAATTAGCACATAATTTGATAACGCACTCTCTAAATAAAATAAAATGACCAAACCAGAGCGGGGTCTTAGTACGTACCATTAATATTATGATCCAGCTTAAAATATTTGGATACGCAATCCTAGAAAAGTAAATACGATCTACTTGTGGGCGAGTAGTCCTGCTCCCTTTGGTAGGGAACAAATGGCCTGTTCTTGACTTTTGATTCGGGCGAGTTGACCACTAAGCATTAACTACAGGAAGGGGGCAACTTGCCCGCAGGTCAGTTTTTGAGCGGGTCAGATTATGTCCCCTAACTCCCTATTCTTATATATCTTTTGAAATCAGAATCACAAAGAAACCTTACCCTGCCTAGTTATTCGTCATACATAAACCGACCGAGCCTGATCTTATTGTAATGACTAGGATTGTTTTTACCATTATTTCTTTTAGTAAGAGCTATTTTATAGAGCTTTCGTGCATCCTGGCAATATTTATACTTTATCCTCGTAAAATAATGATGAAACATTACAGACCTTTTATTATCGAGTTAGTACGGTCCTGCAAATGTCCCTTCGTCCTTTCGGGTCAGCCCGCACTGCGAAAGGGCAGGGATTTTTCCGCAATAATACGACATGAATTGGCAACGACAGCTGTCAGAAAAATGCGTATACAGATGTGTTTATTACCAATCTATTGAGCACGACCCTGTCAGAAAAATCCGTAGTAATAATTTGAAATTGTGTGCTCTTACATTCTGTAAGTAGGTTAGGAAGTTTTTATGACATTTTTTGTTAATTTAACACTAAATCACAAAGAAAAATATATTTACGAAATCGAATCCAAATCGAAAATATCAAGTTATTGCAAGGAGTATTCGTACGGCAATAAAACGAGTGGATTGTGTGGATTGTCAAGCATTATTTATTTATTTATTATTTATTCTCACCAGTTGGGTGTAGCTTTAATTGATATCGCAGAAGAAGCTTATTTAACTTTTTTAGTTAGCTACATTATCCACCAAGCATTACAGTGATACAGCATAGATTAAATAGTTATCCAGGCAACAATTTAGTTTTCAATTCAATTCGTTTATTAAAACCGAATTGAATTGAAAGACATAACATTACAGAGTTCTCCAATGCGTTACGTAGAATCGGATAGTTTTAAAGAGAAGGGTCACTGCAACAACGTTGTATCTGAGCCTGTTTCGGACGCAGCTAGATAGAATATTATACACACTGGTTATTCATTAAGGTTGTAAGCGGGTTAACTACGAACCTTATTTGTGTTGGAAGAACACCGCCCCATCATTCCGGATGTAAGAACCCGTCGTCAAACAGTTTTAATAGTAAAACACACTGGTTTTATTAGGGACATACCTACCGTACATTGTTAGGTCGTAAGATTTCTTTTTGTATAGCTTACCAGCTGGTCTTTTCAGATTTATTCATTAGTGAAATTTAATAACGTCCCAAATATTTTATTTTCAATTATTGGGATATTATTAAATTTTTTATAGAAATTCTGCGTGTGAGGGCTTACGCACTATAATAATAAAAGCCTTTTTCATGAGTGTTTCACTCATACCGTTTTTTCGCCGCTCATTGGCTGCATTTTTATTATGAATAAAAAGAAAATAAAAGCATGTGTGTTACACTCACAAATACTTACATCTGAACTGTAGCAGAGCAGAGTAAATGCATGCGACTTTCAGTTCAAAGATCTTTATTTCTCAGTTACAACACATATGTTACTTACATGAGAAACTTAAGCTAAGTACTCATATTATGTTATTTACATGAGAAACTAAAGCTAAGTATTCATATTATGTTATTTTTCGTCTATGACTTCAAAGTTTCGGCTTTGCTTGAATTATTAAACGATTTATTACCTATAGACCATAATATTTATTATGAATTCAAATATTCGTAAGTTAACTATTGTGAGTACTAAATAAATGAATTGTCAGCACTGCATTATTATTAATAAAAATTTTGCAAAGCAGCGGTTTGAAGCTAGAAATATTCGTAGGTACCTAAGCATAGGATAGCAATTTGAATGACTTAAATAATTTTTTTTTAACTTAGATTATAATTGTATGAAATGAAAATCAGAATGCTCGCAGACTTATATTTCTAATTATCACACACACAACCCACATATAATTATTTTATCTATTACTATTTATTATAATTTATGTACTTACGTATAAATTCTCACAAATATAGTTTCCATTTTATTTACATATTAATTTACAATTGTATTTTCTGAGGTAGAAAGCATATTCTTAAATTCACTTTATTACTGCATTTTCACATTAAGTTTTCTAAATTTTCCTAGCAATCTGAATAGTGGGTTTTTTTTTCATTTTCATTTAACTTTTATATTATGTTTGTTTTCATGTTTTTTACTTAAAGGGTTTACACGTGTAAAACTTTAAACGGAGATGCCCTGGATCCTGAAATACAGCCTAGGCTGGTTTAGGATATACTGATACACTGACTGTAATTGTGTCCAATAAATGATTTTTATGTTTTATGTAATAATGAATGATAGGACTGTAGCGCATTATTTGTAACAATTTTGCGGTACAATTCCTTTTAGCAGTAAGGCCTACACATGGGTAGAGTTTTATTGAATTAGGATAATTTACTGTTTGTTTCATGTCCCCAAGGTTTTTTTTGGCAATCCTTCCACTGAATTTTTGAACACGTACATCACTGAATAATTTACCATGTTTAAACAGCCTAACTCGACATGAGTTAGGCTGTTTGTCTCTTAATTTAATTACCAATTTAACTTTATAAATTAAAATGTCAAACACAAAATTGCCTTTATATTTTTCTAACGCCATTTCAGGCAATTAGTTTTATTTTTGTACCATTATTCATCTTTAGTTTAGCTACTAAACCTGAATCAAAACAAATTTTCATAAAATGTAACGTATGAATTTGCACATATTTTACTAAATATTAAAACCTACCGCACTGAAAATTAAAGATGCCACACCGACGTATTTTTTTTGTAGAGTATTCTACATTAGACTGTATGTATGTATGTATGTTATCTAGTACCCATAACACAAGCTCTGCTTATGCTTGGGGCTAAATGATGCTGTGTGGATTGTCCAGCATTATTATTATTATTATTCACTTCATTTATTTTAAATCTCGTTATAATATACATTTTTACTATAGAAAATAAAATATTATAAAACTATTCTACAGTAAAAAATAAATCAAAACGGTGAATCACCGGCCGCGAAGCTAGCCTTAAGCGGCCGGTGACTAGGGCTGTAGAGAGAGGAACTTCCTGACGATGCGCTTATTATTATTATTATTATTATGTGTGTCTATAGACACAACATTCTACAATAACATTTTCAGTTTATATCTGTGCGAAAAGCGTGGTCGCTCTTTTAAATGTTTCTCAACAAAAAGTAACTACGTACGGTGTGGGGTGTACCTTAATTCAAAAAAGCTCAACCAAAGCGTCAATAAAACATTACAAAAAGTATCAAATGGTAGAAAGAAACCACAGGCTTTACCGTAGGTACGTTTATGCCTTAGGTAGATACCAACAAAACCTGCTATTTAAGACCACTCAAAATCCCCCAGGCACGATACTCGTTTACTCCCTGAATAAGTGCAAAGTAAGCTTCGAACAAGCGAAGCTCTGTAACCTCTCGAGTCACAAAGCCGAAGAACACACTAAACATGCAAATGGTGCCCCCAATACTGCTACATACCTACTTGAACCGTATGTCAGGGTTAACATAGTGATGGGACGTGTCGATAACCGATTTTTACAAAAAAAATTATCTAATCTGTGTCATTGCAGCTGGTTAATTTAGATGTATTTGTGGGTGTATCTTTCATACAATTTTTCCCGATCATTGGTGGGTGACTTTGCCATAATCAACACGCTTGGCATCCGGTTTGGTGACCGCAGTAGAGGTGTTAAAATACAAAGAAGGGACCTGTTGTCCTTCCCGTAAGAGCCGACTAAAGGAACCAGCAGATGGTAGTTCTCTTAGTCGCCCACAAGCTGAGTTGGAGTCAATTCTTACGGCGGCGGTCGCGGCGTAAGAATCGACTCGACAATTTTATTATGCGTATCTAACTCATGCGGAACTGTATTAGTTTAAAAAGAAAGCTTATAAATAAAGCATATTTTATCGATAGAATACTGTTCCAAATCTATCGATGATCCCGTGTTGGCGCAACCATCGCCTTGTTAAACTTGTGAAATCTTGATTCTGATTATAAATGAGATGCAATAGATAATACTCGAGCTATGAGCATAGGAAACAACTTAAAGAAAACATCTACACAGCGTAGCAACTACTTATCGAATAATTCAGAGCAGGTTAGTCGATGTCAATATTTATACATTTAACACACCTTGCAACCTAGTTCGCCCCCGCCGGATTCACATTTTCAAAATTCTTTCTTAATGTTACTTTATAACACTTCATTGGTCCTAATGCAGCTTATCAGTTTCTTCTTTATATTGTAAGCTTGTTTTCGGTTTCTCAATAAACCTGTATTGACAAAGAAAATTACAATTCAATAATAAAAACAAATTAGAAGTAGTATTTACAATTGGAACAAATTAAGCTAACTGCAGACTGTTGCAAACAATTTACAGGTAGCTCAACTGATCCATATCAATACCAGTCGGAAGCGTCCCCAAGACGCTGGATGCATTGCCCTTTTCAATTACTTTTTAACAATACAACACTTTTTAGTTATCATACATACATTTTTGAAGGCTAAATAGAAATTAGAACTAACAAATTAAAAGAGGCTAGTGAAGACTCGTTCGTCCGCGCCGCGCCGCCCGCCCCGCTCAACAGGGGCGGGTAGTTCAACTGATCCATATCAATACCAGTCGGAAGCGTCCCCAAGACGCTGGATGCATTGCCCTTTTCAATTACTTTTTACCAATACAACACTTTTTAGTTATCATACATACATTTATGAAGGCTAAATAGAAATTAGAACTAACAAATTAAAAGAGGCTAGTGAAGACTCGTTCGTCCGCGCCGCGCCGCCCGCCCTGCTCAACAGGGGCGGGTACTTCAACTGATCCATATCAATACCAGTCGGAAGCGTCCCCAAGACGCTGGATGCATTGCCCTTTTCAATTACTTTTTAACAATACAACACTTTTTAGTTATCATACATACATTTTTGAAGGCTAAATAGAAATTAGAACTAACAAATTAAAAGAGGCTAGTGAAGACTCGTTCGTCCGCGCCGCGCCGCCCGCCCCGCTCAACAGGGGCGGGTACTTCAACTGATCCATATCAATACCAGTCGGAAGCGTCCCCAAGACGCTGGATGCATTGCCCTTTTCAATTACTTTTTAACAATACAACACTTTTTAGTTATCATACATACATTTTTGAAGGCTAAATAGAAATTAGAACTAACAAATTAAAAGAGGCTAGTGAAGACTCGTTCGTCCGCGCCGCGCCGCCCGCCCCGCTCAACAGGGGCGGGTAGTTCAACTGATCCATATCAATACCAGTCGGAAGCGTCCCCAAGACGCTGGATGCATTGCCCTTTTCAATTACTTTTTAACAATACAACACTTTTTAGTTATCATCATACATACATTTTTGAAGGCTAAATAGAAATTAGAACTAACAAACTAAAAGAGGCTAGTGAAGACTCGTTCGTCCGCGCCGCGCCGCCCGCCCTGCTAAACCGCTCATCGGACGCGGGTGGTATGTGCGGATAGCTAACCTCATGCTAAGTGTATGTGTAAATTTTAATTCTAAAGTTCAGGTAGCAACAAAAGGTTCCTATTAAATTTTAAACATACTTTCGCTCACTAGTTAACTAGTTGAGGGACGAAAACCTTCCGTGGAAATAAAATTCACTTTCAAAGTGAAAATGGAATGAGCCTGTTAACAACTTTTGAATATTAATTAACTATTTATACGTGTTTATTTCAATGTTGATGTTCTATCTGATAGGTAGGATCGAGTTTTGTTTATCAATGCTTTGGATCGTTAAATAGTCCAATTACACAAAATTACATAATATCTACATTAATGTAGTTTTTATGTGATAATAATGTGAATGTCTACTCATTCTCATTATTAAAATGGTAAAGGAACACTAATTGTTCTGTTGTCATTGAATTGCCTTGTTTCCCTCTATAAAAGACAAATAATAGTTATTTATACATTTATATAATAAAATAGTATGTTGTAGTAGGTACGTAGTTTAATATGTACAGTATATATGCTAATATTCTAAGTAGTAAATACCTATATTATTATTATGCATACAGATATTACCCCACGTACAAACCAACGATCCTATCCATTCAAGGTTGTCTCGGAGAGATCGCTCTCGAGTGATAAGACCGCCAATTGTCGCTTATTCCATAATTTTTCTTTTGTAAATTATTTCTAAGTTAAGTGTGCAATAAAGTATTATCTATCTCTATCTATTATTGGATTAACCTCTCCGCCGCCGCCGCGGTGACTCACAAATTGAGACCCGCGCGGACCATACGCAAATAAAGTGTTGAAAGTTTTTGTTCTCTATTTCTATGGGATAAAGGGTTTTTAATGATTTTATTACACTATTGCAAAAACTGTGTTATTTAACCAATCAAATAACCAAAAAAAAGTGAAATTACGCTGGTTTTCTTATCGTTTTCAAAAACAGATATCTGTTTGCGTTTGATACGGGTCGGGGATTTTCGGAAGAACCCGTATCTATACTATCCACGATAAGACGAGATAACGAGCCTAATGACCATAAATGCTGTCATTAGCTATACTCATCAAGGAATATAAACGTTTTGGTATAATTTGGCTATGAAAATAAAACCCTTCGAGACCAATTTATTGTGTCCAGTTGGTCGAAGAATCCAGGTCCTGCAATGCTATTACTCTAAATCCTCCCATCCTGTAATTGACGTTTGAAAGCCATGTCATGGCATTCGCGAGTCTCATCCATCCAATTGCAAATTACATTCAACAATCGACGATTTCCATCCCAACCCAAAATAGAAGCCCGTGAATGAACAACATTTTTGTTTTGACAAGTACCATTTACACACTTCACACAAACAGATGGGCCATTTGGTTTCCATTCCTGTTTCCAAGAGTCAAATGAAGATGGATTGTCAGTTGATGCCGGCTTCAAATGATTCAGCCATAAACTTTCATTATATAAACACAAAGAAATACATTTTTAACAAACGTGTAAACGTTTTTGTAAAATTTATTGAATTTTCAGTTGTATGACAACATTTAGGCAAAACGTTAAATGGGGAATCCGCACATTGAGCATCCCACCATAAAATTTTATGTAGTTCAATTAGTCCCATCCATGGAAATCGAAATGGTTTATGCATGAATTTAGTATACTAAGTTGATATTGGTCTCGACAGAGCCTACACATTTGCTCCCTTTGGGTACCGAGGCTTTCCGGGTTTTTAAAAAGTTATCTGAGCGGTCGACGTGACACGTGACCCGAGAGCTGGTAGGTATCTGGCGCAGCGCATCAGTATTGCCATACAGCGGGGCAATGCAGCCAGCGTCTTAGGGACGCTTCCGACTGGTATTGATATGGATCAGTTGAGCTACCTGTAGATTGTTTGCAACAGTCTGCAGTTAGCTTAATTGTTTCAATTGTAAATACTAGTTCTAATTTATTTTTATTATTTGATTGTAATTTTCTTTGTTAATAAAGTATTGTATACTAAATTATTATACCTCTACATAATTTAATTTTATATTTAGCAAGTCAAAAGTTACAGCCATGCTCATAGAGTGGTTCTTATACCTACACTAGCCTAACGCCAGTTCTTTTGACCGTAATGGTGGTCCTTTACAGAACAGAGTAAAATGATTCAGGTGTTCTTCCAACACAATTAAGGTTAGACCCCTTACGTCCGTAATTAATTCGTCAAACTACGATAGTTTTATAGTACAGAGTAGAACAGAGTAACATAGAGTAGAATCTGGCTACTGAGAGTTGATAGTGAATAAGCGCTAAGTAATTTTTTTTTTATCATACGCTCTCCACATTTATTTTTCTCCCACTTCGGATTCTTAGGCCCGTATTAAAAAAGCTTGCTCAGTTATAGATCTATGCTTGAGTGACGTTTATTCCATTGAAAAGCGTTACTCAAGCATAGATCGATGACTGAGCAAGCTTGTATAAAACGGACCTTAAAATGCATGGTAAAAAATGATCACCAACAATCAATCAACCAAATCACTAACAGTTTGTTTTGTTGAATTCAGAATTGTTGTGTTTGTTTGTTTAATTTTACTATTAAAATGACAACATGAATTCAACAAATATCAGTAAATGGCTCTATACCTATACAGCCATTTACTGAAATATTTCCAGTCGCAACATTCGATAGCCAGATCTGTCTGGCTATCGAATGTTGCGCTAGACTACTAATTTGTGAAATAACAACTATCTATTTATTTATTTATACCTTTAATAATAAAAAATATTACAATCAAATAACAGAAACAAATTAGAACTAGTATTTACAATTGAAAAGATTGAGCTAACTGCAGACTGTTGTAAAAGTTGTTGTTGTTGATTAAGTAAGGTACTCGTATGTATTGTACAACGTTTTGCAAAATAGTCATAAAAAAGCGTTCATACGGATGTCCTAGGGCTATTTATCCGATCGTATTCATGTCGTTGCACTTTCTGTGTACCCCTTTTAGCGAACATTAAAATAATATTAATCCAATTATCCTATTCAATAACAATTACGCGTTGATGGAGAACGAATTGACTTTTCGGGAGTCCATATTGGTATGGACGTGAAACAGCTTATTATGACAATATCTCGCTCAGTAACTGATTTATTGTAGACTAGCTGCTGCCCGCAGCTTCACACTTTTTAAGTAGCCTATGTCCGTCCCCGGGATACCTTTTACCTCCCTGCCAAATTTCATTGAGATCCGTTCAGCCGTTTAGGCGTGAAAAGTTAACAGACAGACAGACAGACAAACAGACAGAGTTACTTTCGAATTTATAATATTAGTATAGAAGTATGAATACATCATTTTGGTGGTAGAATAATTAAAAAATGTTTTTTTTTTTTATTGCTACTTTAACAAAAAAATAAAAAAAGCTTAGCTGATTTTAATGGACATGGGATAGTTTTTCTCTTCTTGGGTATTTTTGTAATAATTAGTTAATAAGGTGTTATTCATCATATAAATAAGTTGCTATAACATCGATCTATCCATACTTAATATTATAAAAGCGAAAGTAACTCTGTCTGCCTGTCTGTCTGTACCTTTTCACACCTAAAGAGCTATACGGATCTTAATGAAATTCGGCAGGAAGTAAACAATATCCCGGGGACGGACATAGGCTACTGAACAGCGCGTGCGAAGCCGCGGGCAGAAGCTTGTATGCTATAAACAGTAATTGATGACGTCGGTTGGCAACGGCACCAACACAGCCCGGCGCGGGTTGATGCCGGCAACATTATTTTATAGTATCGACAAAAAAATCCACGACATTGCACGCTGATTTCGTGTGACATGTCCGCGACAAAAGTCGCTGGCACGTCCGCGACAAATGTAGGTGGCATGTCCGCGACAAATATCAGCAGACATGTCATGTCATTTTTAGCTCATCACTTCATCAGATACAGTTAAAACGTACCCGTCATCTAAACAGTTGTACATCTCAGACCTGGCCTGTTCATTTCCCCAGCCGTTCCTTCCCCCACTGGTCGCGCCTGCCGCCGATGTACGAGCGACGCGGTAAGTCGATTTGATTGATGATAGTGATGAGCGCGGTCGAACAGACGCTCTGTGCCATCAATATCACGAATAAATCTCTTTTCCAAAATAAACGACACTGGCTCTGGTGGACATCGTTCTTTAAAAGCTTGACTAACTGTCTGCCTTAGCTTTGGATTTCACTAATCTACTTTTCAAATCCGTTGTATGGAACCACAATGTATACAAGAATACTACAAGAGGAGTCTTGTGGTATTATTTTGAGTCCTTAGGGAGTTTGACCGTGCCGCCCTTGTAGTATATCAGTCGGCGATGTACGTCCGTAACAACTTGGACAAATATGCAAGGTGCGGGGACGGTCGTGGATATCACACGAGGCACGCACACCGGCTGAGGCCGCTACCACGGCGACTGGTGAAGACTTCCAAGCTGCAACGCGTAATGGGGACGGCTTTTTACAACCGTATTTAAAATTCTATTACCATCGCACAAACCATACAATGTGTTAAGGTAAAATTAAAGAAGTAGCTGATAACCCAATCGATGTATGATTTCAATGAATTCATGATTTTAAAATGTCTAATTGTTTGATGTATGAGTATGTATGTAGTTTTTTTACATAAAACATATAATATGTGATCTGTAACCAATAAGTTATCAATAAATTAACTATGAACTATGAAATTCTTGTTTCGAATAGTCGTTAATATAAAGTAAAAGTAAGTAACATAAATAATTTGGCGTGTTTTAAAAAACGATAAAACGACTTCAAATTCCGGTTCATAGATATGTATATTCCTATGTCTCGGACGAACAAAATCAGGGTACCTCAGTAAGTTAGGGGACCTTACTTTTGTTCTGACCGAAGGTCTATGTTTACGTGCAAAAAAAATAGTTTACACTGACGACATCTAGTTATAATACAAGTCTAATTTAGTTTGATGACACATGGATGAAACTGTTGACGCCCGTTGCCATGGAAATCATCAATTAGGTGATAATAAAATTATCAGATTTTGAAAATTTTTTACAAGCCTACGTTTTACGTCGCACATAGCAATTCCTCGAGAATCAACTTATACCTCAAAATCAATTTTTGTACATCAACGAAAGAATCATCAAAATCTATTAACATTTGCCGCAGATATCAACAAAACTGTTGTAGCTAGTCGTGATTCTCCAAAAATATTATGTTGCTTTTTAGTTTAACGGGATAAACACTTTACCCTCGGGAATAGAAATTTTATGGGACCACCTCGGGATCATTCTCTATACAATAGCGAAAGAATCATTAAAATCGGTTACCCATAGGCGGAGATATCAAGTAACATAATAAAAAAAGAACATACAGACGAACTGAGAACCTCTTCTTTTTTGAAGTCGGTTAAAAATAGATATAAGAAGCAGAAAATGATTGCACATAAAGAAAAATGCACAATAAAACCGTGACATTTCCAACATCACGTAAAAGGAACCACACTGCCAATACCAACTGCTATGAGCCATTTAACACAAGTTTCTTTATTGCGAACATATTGTACATAATTTATTAAAATTAGTAATTCTTAAACACGGCTATGGCTAGGGCACAGCAAGATAAGTACCAGTTACTAAGTAAAGTAATAATGCTAGTTTTTTTAAGATTTTGGCCCTAGCAGTGGCAACCACAATGTATTTTTTTTTCAAAATCGTTGTTCTCTTTAATGGTTTTATATTTGGACACAGGACACTTTATACAAGCTTATATCTTAAAGCGTCATATTTCCCAGATAAAAACACAAAATCAAAAAAAAATTGCAGTAGGTATTTTCATCTGTAAATATCTATGAAGCATGACGCTTTAGGACATTATGCTATAGGATATTTTTTATTTGTATAAGTGTCTTTTATCCAAATATATAAACTTAATTGTGCGCGGCCATTTTGAAAAAAAAAACAGTTTTGTAGCCGATGTTAAACGTACTACCCTCCATACTAAAATCTTTAAACCGCTTTAGCTTTGTAAGCTGTCACAAAATCTTAAAGATTCTTTAACTAAATTGTAACAGATAATGAACACATGTGTTACACAGGACATATAATGGGGTAAATGGGGTTTTCTGTTCACTACAATTATTAACAGTATATTACTTACACGGTGCTATCAAATTTATTGTTGAATGTTTTGGTTCGAGTAGATATTATCGAAAATGATTCAATTTCTCCGAAAGTGATATTGCTTTTGAATCGGTAATGAGCTTTATTTGTTTTACCTGCGATTTACCTACAATGTTTGGCAAATAAAGCCAGCTTTAATTTACAGATTACATTTTATAGGCTGAATTTTAAGCTTAGGCAAACAAGTGCCTTTAGATTGGACTATAATATTTAATATTATAGTCCAATCCAATATATACGATTCATTATATAAAAGTATAATAAATCGTATAGAAGCCTAATTTTCCCAGAAAAAAACAAAAGACAAATGGCTATTACCATCTAGAGGGTCCATAATTGATTCTGAACATGAGTCCAATTATGAAGTGGGAACGGAATAACTTCGTTTGCATGTTATTAATGGCGTGACAATTTTTCCCCGGGCTTCATTTGCCATATTGTCTCCGGCACACAAAAGGGCGAGCGCGTAAAAGACACAATTTACCTACATCAAAAGGTTGCTTCTTTAAAGACCCGACTTTTTAAGGCTCGGCTTTACTGCCGAGAAATATGATGCTTTATGAAGTTGGTATATAAAAATCATACCTCTTTGGATATAAAAAGTATATTTCAGGCTATTCCGGATACAACTTCTGTATCTTACACGATGACAGTTAAGGTGCTGTTATGAAATTATCTATATTTTAGCCAACAGGAAAGTTTTTTTCAATTTATTGCCTTTGAATTGAACGTTTAAATTAGCCTATTTCTGGTGCAGGTGCACCAACGTTTTAATTCACAGATTCAGAGAAACAAAACTGACGTTGAAAATTCATTAATCATTGCAATATTTTAGTATTCCGGATTCCCCGCGGAAAACCTTTGCATTTCAGATAGACCAGAGGTGGAACTATTCTAAAACATGTCTACACCCATTTTAAAACTCTGGAACAAAACCCATTTTTGTTTAAAACTTTATTGCAACCCAACTATCAAGACGAGTATCGTGTTGTTTATTTTATCGTGTATTGACCTTAATTTTACCACAATCTCACCTGATCGTAAGTGACGACGATGTATCACGAAGGTCTCGAAACCTTCACTCTCCTATTGAAGAGACCCAGGTATTTGAATTCTGATATAAACACTATGTCGCAGATAATACTACTGTATTAAAAACAGCATGCATTCTCCCACCCATATATTTTATAGGCCATCTGACAATCCGAGGCGCAATATCGAAGCGACATCGAAACGAGGTCACGCAAAGAATCCAGAATAACTAAACAAGCTACAACTTTTCCAATTTTGCATTGCATCTCGGCGGTAGTATTTTAGCATTGTGTCACATTATTCAGGGAGGTCCTCTTTAGGAATACTATTGTGACAATTCTAAGCGCTGCTATAGCTCTGGATCTGACTCAGTCGTGCAAGTGTTTGATAAGAAAACTGAAAATTTAACATTTTAATGGAGAATTCGTGTGCAGTGAATCTTATGCAATTTCTATGAAAATCCGACAACAACATTCTCCACTTTTCCTGTCAATTAATAGTAGTTGAAAACTAAGCTTTTAAAAGTCATTCAACAAAAGTAATCGAAAAAACCTTTGAAGTTAATGAGCTAACTTCTCAAAGCGGTCGCGATTTACCAATGCAAATAAGTTTTTCCGAGTAAACTTAGAACTAAGGCACATTAAACCCCAGTCCAATTTCAAAAGATCCCGCAGGACGCTTTCAGTTCAACATATCTAGTTACAATAATGTTTTCTAGACGTTTTCCCAGAAGTCATTATATTTTCCGATATTGAAACGAGCCCGTCAATTTATTGAGCTGTGTTCAAGTCGTGTCTTAACTACGCAGTGACTTTGCAAAGATATATCTTACCTTTTAAGGATAAAAGGTAAACTTAGATTATTTAAAGCAACAAAATCCATTTGTACAAACTACATAACTGCAGCAATTTTTGACACAATTAATAGAAGTTTGCAAATTGTGTTAAAATTTTACTTTCTTTTGTTTCAGGAAACAAATGACACTTGAAAAGTGTAATTATGGCAGTATTAAGCAACTAAGCTTATGCAAATAAACTTGAATACTCGGTGCTAAGGAACATGCTAATATTTTAGAACAATGGTTTAGGTTTACGAGGAGCGCTATAGCCAATTATTTCTTGGGGCGTTATCCGTTTATGACGCATACCGCTCAAGTTTTATTTAAAAGCAGCTTGGCTGGCAACTTCGTACGATAAATCCAGAATTCTTCTTTTTCGTACTATAAACCTCATGGTTATACAATGACAATGCTAAGAGGATGTTAAACAAAGACATGCGTTTTCTTAAAAAAAATTGTTCGACCAGACTGAAGCGAGGGTGCTTTGACGTTGGTCTCTAAAATATTTTTTTTTTTTTGATAACGCCTCATTGATACAAGTTGCCAGGTAAACGTTTACCAAAGTCCGGTACTAATTCCTTTTTCCGTCTTTCTTTCCCAAAAACGGAAAATATATGAAGAGGATACGCGTTTAATATGTGATTATTCGTGTACTACAAAACATGCTAGTCCAGCTCACATACGCAAAAATAACGATTAACCCAAAATAACACAAAAAAGGCATACAATTTCAGTTCAGATAACGCTGATTCATTCTAGCCATGCTTCACATTTAATAAAGAGAAAGTAGGATAAATAGGTAACACAGTGGCTTTGCAAAATCCGCAAAAACCACGTGAAAAGGGTCTCAAATCTGTCTCAGATCTAGATGTGGGTTAGGACGAGTCAGCTTTGTTATAAAACGAATCGAAAATGCATTTGAATTCTTATGGTCAGGTTTTATAAATGATTTTGAAGCTTTGAAGCTTAATTGGGTTATTAAAATTTAACCGACTATTGGAATACGCGACCAACAGCTTTCCAACAGCAAAGTGACTGGTGAAGAAAAGAGACGGGAAGACTTAAAGTGACTTAGAATTAACATACCTAATGCTTTCATTATTGCACTGCGACCCTTCTTGGATCATACCTGGAAAAATCATGAAGACTGCTTGTCTAATGCCATTCCAACAGGAGTCAAGGAAGTAATTCAGAAGACCAATAGGATGGCCATGTTTCTGAAGTTTCTACACCAATGCCAAAATATATTCTACCGTGACCACAGCTCTTTATTGTTTTCAACTAACTACACTTGAGAGCAAAAAAATCGCACATTCATGATTTTTTGACATAACTAAAAAACAAACAAAAAATATTATGTTTCTGTAATGCAGATTCATAGTCTATTTTAATACCTATCCAGTGGTATCTGATTTGTCTTTCAATCATTACATAAAAATGCTTTTGTGGATCAATAACAAAAATGCATGTTTAGTAAAAAATTCTTTATTCAAGTATTGGTGTCAAAGTTATGAAATTAATAGATAAAATTAATTTAAAGTTTGTTATTAATACCGAGTGTTCCCTCCCCTAGCCTGAATCACTGACTCCATCCGTGTTTTCATTGATGTTACTAGACTTTTGATAAAGTCTTGAGGAATAGCCTCCCATTCCTCTGCGATCGCCTGTTGCAGCTCCTGTAGAGTCGATGGAGGAGCATCTCGGCCTCGAACTCTTCTTTTCAGCTCGTCCCATAGATGTTCGATGGGATTGAGGTCTGGGCTTCGAGCTGGCCACTCCATAACGGTCACATCCACCTCTTGAAGGTACTCGATCACTATGCCAGCAGTATGCGGTCTTGCATTATCTTGCATAAACAGAAAGTTTTCGCCGATAAACCCAGCAAAAGGTACGACGTGGCTCTCGAGTACTTCCTCAATGTATCGTATGGAAGTCAATCCTCTTGATTGGCGACCAGTATTCGGTCCGGTGATGAAGGCAAGCTCGGTTTTTGCTTCCATAGACATGCCTCCCCAAAACATGATTGATCCACCGCCATAGGCGACACGTTCTGTTATGCAGCATTGGGCAAATCGTTCTCCCGATCTTCTATACACCTTCCCCCGTCCGTCGTTGCCATGCAAGCACATCCTGCACTCATCAGAGAACAGGACTGCACTCCACTGCTCTTCGGTCCAATTCAAATGGTCTCGAGCGAACTGAAGGCGGGCTTCTCGGTGGGCTGGGGTCAATTTCGGCCCGTTTGCTGGCCTGTGTGCAGTCAGGCCACCTTCTCTCAATCGTCTTCTGACTGTCCACCGGCTAACTTCTACTTCACGAACTTCTTGAAGTCGTTGGCCCAGTTGAACTGCGTTCAAACGACGATTTCTTAAAGATGTCGTTATAAGAAAGCGGTTATCACGCTCTGTTGTAGCACGGGGACGGCCCGATCCTTGTCGCCGTTGGTAGCCACCAGTCTCTTGATACCTCTGGTATACACGCCGAACGGTAAATCGGCTCAAACTCAATTGTCGAGCCACTTGACTTTGCTTAAGCCCCGATTCAACAAGGGCAACCACTTGAGCGGCTACTTCTGGTGTAGTATCCATTTTCGTGTTCCGTTTGAAGCCAATATCAATAGAGAACCTTTCACACTGTACGTTGGTATGCAAATGATGACCATTCCCTCAATATGCACTCTTTTATACCTGCGATAAATCCCGCCGCCGGCCTTATCTGGATCGAGCGACATAAGGGGGTCTATTGTTTTGTTGCTAATGAGTTGTTTTTAAAGGTAAATGTCAACCCTTTATCAGTTCTGCGAATGCCTAGATTATGCACTTGCCTAATTTGATTTTAATTTGCTGTAAGCTCCAAATAAAAAAAAAATTGAACTTTTAAGTAAAAATGTGCGGATGTGCGATTTTATTGCTCTCAAGTGTACTTATTAGCCGTAGTTTAGATATCCGTGGCGATATTATTTTAATATTATTTGATTAAAATAATCCCGACACATGACGACACTAATAATCAAAACAACAGTTAACAAAGCGTCGTGATTGCAACTCATTTGCATGTTTCATTGACGGACAATTTAATTTTCATACCCTCCGTGGGACCGTTAATTTGGGTTCATTTGTACCCTGACACATTTTCATAAAATACATTTTCGCGTTCGTTTTAATTCCTAATTGGAACGGTTTTGAATAAATTCTCGTTGTGAATAGGATGATGTGAAATAATAATCTTCATCCTACCTCCTTGTGATGGAAAGTCTTCTTAACTAGTAATATTGAAGTATTATTTGAGCATTAACGATTTAGATATCATTTGGCAAACATAAAACTTTAACGAGTTGATCGTTTTCATAGGAAGAAGCAGCTGTCGGTTCAACGCATTAACTGAGTGCAGGGACCTTGATCGTGTTATAAGAGTTATGATGAAAACAAGTCTCATTATTTGACGACCTCAGTGGCGCTAGGCTAGGTGATAGCGGGTTCGATTCCAGCACCGGGACAAATTTTCGGACGATCTGTAGATATTTGTTTCGGGTGTTCTTGGTGTTTTCTATGTATAATAAAATATATATATCTATGTAATGTATCGTATTAAGTATATCACTTATCTAGTATAGTACCCATCTCATACATAAGCTCTGCTTAGCTTGGGACTAGATGATGTGAATTTTCCAGCGTTATTTTATTTTTTTATTTTTATTTATTAGAGGTATTTTTTTTGTCTTTACATTGGTATGCTTGATTGGGAGCTAGAAAGTATCACCATGCGCGTATATTGGGCTTAACATCAAGTAGGAAGGAAGTACCTAGGTTAAAACGACTAAAAGATATTTCAATATCCATATAATTATTTATAAGCTCGAGTAATAATATTATCTCCTCCACTAATGGAAACTTTTCAAAGGTCTCTATAAATCGTTCCAAAATTATAAATGAGCACGTAGGCGTTTAAAAACAAGAGATAAAAACGAGTATTTTGGGGCCATAAATTTATTTATTAACTACCAGCGAATGGTACGGGCATAATTACTCGATGATTCTCAAGAATCGAGTCTATAGGAAAAAATTTGCTTGCGTTGGCAATAGGCAAAAACTACACATATCATCTTGTATTATAATGCTTTTATACTTTTACTTTATACTATATTAAGCCATCTTATAAAAAAAACCATGCATACTTAAAAAACTATAATAATAATATATATAATAATAAACTATAATAACTTTTGTCTGCAATGACCTAGAATATAGCACCATAGTGTGGGACCCGCGTGAAGCAAAAAGATCAACCTCAAGCAGTCCTCTTGTAGCCCTTTCGAGAGGGAATGTTTTGTATCCCCTTCGCTTTCTTACATCCGATAGTAAAATTGCTAAATGTATAAAAAAAGTCGCTCGCCCGACCCCCCTACGGTGGCGGGAATAGATTTTCTAATATAAATAGCGCAGTTTTGTACGAAAAATGATCAGTTGTTGGTAATCAGTCGTCATAGTAATATCACTAGTAATAGAAGTTTAAACAAACCCAGTTATACAGTCCATTGATTTTTTATTGAAGTGAGAAGACAGAAACCACACATATACAGTGATGCTATTTATTTATTTATAGCATCCATATTATGGTACATACATTTGCCAGGACTTATTGACTATATTAAGGAATACACACAATATAGCCATTGCAACACCCCTTTAGGGTGTTGCAATGGGAGACGGCCAGATACGTTATATAATACTAGAGGTAATTTAATAAAATGGTAAGAAAGGTAAGTATGTCAAATAAAATTAATGCAAGATTTCAATTACAAGTCACCAAAAGTATCACCTTAAAATCATTTAGTTCGTAGTAGCATTTTTCCAAGAGCATCTCTTTTAATCTAATTTCAAAAATATTATTATTTCCTTGTTAATTTTTTTTCCCCTCACAGCTCGCATATTTGCTACAGATAAAATGTTTACCGTTTGTTCGGCCCAGACAACCAAACCACTACTTGTGTAGTTGTCTAGGTAGAAATTATATTTCGCGGAACTAACCAGTTACTTTATCGGAATTTTAATTCCATCTACACAACTGCTTGATTACCTGTCTGGATAGAACGTAACTTTGGCGGATACAACCAGTTATCTGAGTGGAATTTCCCATACACCTACTTTTCAGTTTTTTGCATACAGCCCTTATGTCAGTAGTTCCTTACAAATATTTATAACCTTGGGACCTACATATAAATAATCTGATAAAAATTTACACCATCATTGTAAATTCTATTTCAAATAGTAATAAATTAATATTTCATGGTTAGTTACATTTATTATCGAAACATGTTACGGTCCAGTTAATGTGCTATGCGTTCATTTTACACGATCATTAATAATTGTCAAAATGTCGGCAGACGGAAAAGTTTTGAACAAATGATGCATAATGTCTGATGTTTTGCTGATATGTCGCTTATGAATTTACTGCTCCGCTGCTTTTAGATTATATAAATTTTATACTTTTTAAACTTTGGTTATTAGTATAATTTCCCAACATTATGCGAATTAGGCACTTTCAAAATTAATACGAAAAAACACTGTCTTTTGTTTGGCTCTTCGCTTAGGAGCAATGTCTCCCAGGCCACCTTTGGAAGAAAATGAAATCCACTTTTTTATCCCTTCCATCAGCACGTCGTAGTTGACAGATTAAAAAAGAGTTATCTTATCCGATCTTACTGTACAAAACTATGTACAAAACCAGTCACAAAATTGCTAAATATACAAACATCTGCATCTACCTTACATCCTATCCTGGTCCACTGCTGGACGCATGCCTTTCCCTGATAAACGCCTTATTAACTTTTATCGTAGGGGCCCTTAATTTCCACGCTGGGCATGCGGATTGCCGATCGCAGCTCAGTGGTAGAATTGCAAAAGTAAAAAACATCGTCCTCACAAAACTTCCTTCTACAAAATCGTTTCCTCCGTAGCACTTCGTAGCATTTTCGTACCGCCCTCGAAGTACTTTCGTAGCGCCCTCGTAGCTCGTAGCTCCGTAGATATTAGCTACGCACGGATGCCAAAACGCTACGAGCTTGTTTACGAGACAACGCCTTATATTGGACAATTTCAATAAAACTTCCCGATATGAAACAATGTGTATGTGTAGACTGTGCATATAACGCCGTTTGGTGCATTTGGTACACTGTACGAAACTTTCCTATCTGACATGATGGGTACAGTACTGGTATTAAAAGTTATTGAATAGGTACTTACTATCTGTAGATAAAATAGTAGTTTCAGTAAGTACTGAAAGACTATCGTCAGTATTATTGACGCCCAAATGTCTAGGTAAACTAGCATCTGTCCACGGCTCCTCCCGCACTTTTCCTAGATTTAAAGTAGCCTGCGTCCTTTTCTATAATACAATCTATATTGTTCTTGCGAAATTTCAATAAAATCAGATTTACCATTTAGGCAACAGACACACAGAGAAACAAACAAAGTAACTTTCGGATCCTACTAATATTAAAAAGGCGAAATTATTAAGATGTGATCGAATATCTTTGTTAACTCGTTTCAAAATACGTAAAAAGTAATTGGACTTACAGATTAGGCCTCTTTTCAACCAGCATTAAGCTTGTATATCCATATTAATATTATAAATTCGAAAGTAACTCTGTCTGTTTGTCTGTCTGTTACCTTTTCACGCCTAAACGGCTGAACGGATCACAATGAAAGTTAGCAGGGAGGTAAATGGTATCCCGAGAACTGACGTTACGTGTCCATCCAAAGGTTGCCTGGAAGAAATCGCTGTTAGCGATAAGGTCGCCCATTGTGCAACTGTTTCTGTGTTTGTGTTTTTCTGTTCTGTTTTTCTCTATCTTGGTGTACAATAAAGAGTACGTGTATTGTATAGGAAGCCATGGGCAGCAGCTAGTTAGCGCGTGCGCAAATACGCACACCAAGGACAAATTTTTAGTTGTGTACAAATACCATGTGCATGTTTGGTGTGCGGCCTCGCTTTGTAAGAAAATATTAATGGACTAGCTGCTGCCTGCGGCGTCACACGCAAATTTCAAGTAGTCTATGTCCGTCCCCGGGATACCGTTTACCTCCCTGTCAAATTTCATTGAGATGCCTTCAGCCGTTCCGACGTGAAAAGTTAACAGACAGACAAAGTTACTTTCGAATTAATAATATTAATATGGATTTACAATGTATACCTCTATCTCACAATGTAAGACACAGTTGCTATCTCAACCAGCCCCTAATTATGCGGGTCCTACCGAACTACTCAGGGTAGGCACTAAGGTTTCTGTGCAGATTAATTAGTGCTCGATGCTAATATTCTAAGTCCTAATGGTGCTTGTAAATCCGCAGAGAGATATCGCTGAGCTTGGCAACGGGTATAGTGGGTATTATCTTGAGTTGTATTTGAGTCGAAATGTTTTGTCTATTTATTTCAGATGGTAAGAAGTATGTTTTTTCATAATACTTAGACAAACCTAACATAGGCTTTAAGGTATTGCTAACCAATTTTTGTAACGAATCTTTATTGAATAAATGATCTATATATCTATCTATCTACTTCCTCTGCCCGCTTGCAAAAGGATTTTTAAATGTCTAATCTTATTTTAATTTGACTTATTTGTATGGTTTGACAACTACGACTTCACCAAAATTATGTTAGATAAATATCCTTGTGCACGCGGAGTTCTATGTATGTATTCTTGGCTCGAAAATATTCTGTTCTTAGCATGAAAACAAAAGATAGTTTAGGCCTGTAGCCCTATGACGAGTGGCGTCATTTTGAATTCGAAGAAAGTGTTCGAGACTTATCATTAATCTAGCTTACACGTACAAAAAAAGAATAAGACAAAGCTAAAATCAAGTTCGTATGAAACTATTTAACCCCTGTCAAACTAGGATTTTTTTTTATACTACGGCTGCTCGGAAAGTGACTTATTCCTTTTCCAAACTTAAGCTAGAAAGCATGTCATTGCAGGCATACTACACTTGCGAGCTATAAACTGGAATCACTTCATCGCTGGTTTCTGCAGACCATATTTTACAGTTTCCATGGAATAAACTGCAGATTGGTGTATACCATTTGAAAAAAAATTTTGTTAGCTTTCGAATGGTATAAAAATTATTTAAATTTAATTAAGTTTCCTACCTTAATTTAGTGAATTAATACAATAGGTCGAAGTTGTGGATGTTTAAATTAATAAGAAGTAATATGAAAATATCAAATTTTTATTTAAAATCTTTGTTATTTCCCGCTTAATATTTTGTATTGCCCCCCTGGCCCTAATGACTGCTTGTAAACGGTTTTTCATTGACCTACTGAGTTTCCTGATGGAATCCTGTGGAATTTCCTGCCACTCTTCGATAAGAGCAGTTTTTAGGTCTTCTATTGACGCCGGAGCTGGAGATCTTCCTCGTACCCACCTTTTCAGCTCGTCCCATAGGTGTTCGATAGGGTTCATGTCAGGGCTGACGGCTGGCCAGTCTATTGTGGGAATCCCGACTTCTTCCAGGTACTGTCTAGTCGCACGAGCGGTGTGGCAGCGGGCATTGTCGTGCATTAGCAAGAAATTTTCGTCAATAAACCCGGCGTAAGGGAGTACATGGCCCAGCAGAATGTCATTGATATACCTTTCTGCGGTTAGTCCTCCTCCCCGACCTCCACCGGGTACGAATACCAGCTCCGTTTTAGCTTCAATTGAAATCCCCGCCCACATCATACAAGACCCACCCCCATATGCCACTGTTTCCGCTATACAGCATTGTGCGTATCGCTCTCCCGGTCTCCTGTAGATTCTCCGTCGACGGTCGCTGCCATGCAGGCACATCCTAGTCTCGTCCGCGAACAAAACTCGGCTCCATTGCTGTATATCCCAATCTAAGTGATCACGAGCAAACTGAAGTCGGGCTTGTCGGTGGGCTGTAGACAATTTGGGTCCCGTTGCTGGCCTTTTTGGGGTCAAGTTAGCTTCTTTGAGTCTTCGCCTCACTGTTCACTCGCTGACAGTTCTCCCTCGAACTTCTCCGAGCTCCCGCTGGACGTCAACGCAGATGTCGATTTCGGAGAGAAGTGCTGACAATAAATCGGTCATCTCTCGCCGAAGTGCATCGCTGTCGTCCAGATCCTGGTCTTCGGACTAAGTTTCCAGTCTCTCTAAACCTCTTGTATACTTTGGAGACACAGGACTGGCTCAGATGAAGCTGTCGAGCGATAGTACGCTGAGAGAACCCTTGCTGGATTAGGGTGACGATTTGAGCGGCTTCTATTGGTGTGGTTTCCATTTTCTTGTAATTCCAATATTTTGAGTGACGTGATATATTGGACTGATGACAAAATTGCATAAATTCCCAGTTTTTATAGAGATTCAGGAGTTTGAAAAAATTGATGTTTCGTTCCAAAAATTTATGTCTTTTGTTTTCACGTTCCATGACATATGATGAACATTTTTTTCGCTATGATATCGAAAGAGTTTGAAAGCTAATAAAATTATCTTTAAAATAATATACCACAACCTACAGTTTATTGCATGGAAACTGTAAAATATGGTCTGCAAAAACCAGCGATGAAGTGATTCCAGTTTATAGCTCGCAAGTGTAGAATGCGGGTCGAAAAACTCTATGGAATTACATTTCTCACGCGTTTGCCTAGAGAGAATAAATACAAATCCATTTCTAACTTGTTATTTTTTTTTCCGAAATTTCTGCCTTTAGCTATGATTATTTTCATTATAGTTAAACAACAAAAGTTTTTACTCCGATTCTGCCATATGATATCGGCCTCTTCCGTTCTCGGAACAGTAAATCAAAAAAATACCCTGAGGCATTCGCAGGAATCTCTTCGTACATTTGAGTTAGGTAATTTTATTAATTCTACAGAATGTCGTCGAGTGATAGTGAAGATTTTATGAAACCGCCAGACAACAAGACTTATGAACATTTCGTGTATTGGAAAAACGAGAAGAGTGCAACTTCTTTTTTGAAAAATGTCTATTTTACTCGTAGGTGTAGTGTAAAGCACTGTACTACTCAGGAGAAAGTATGATTCCTACGTCGTGTGTTTTAAGGCCCTTGGCTGCACTATTCTCTCTATCAGTTAGAGGCGTTGCAAGGCGCCAAATGTATGGAAAGAGTCGAATCAAGCTCTCGAAAACTTTTAGCGAATGTTTTTTGTATCCGCTTGTACTAGTACATAATACCATATGGTGCTGTATTTTTCGTGTATGTTTCTACCTATGTGTGTGTGTTTTATGGCTACAAATAAAGATTTCGTTATTGCCCCGTTTTGTTGCGAGAATAAAACCGTCCACCACCTTTTCAGTCCAGCAAAATTCGTTATACCTTTCTAGTGTAGAAATTATCGATTGATTGATTTATTTAGTGATTATTTTATTAACCAATGAAGTTTTATAGTTACTAAAGTTTAAGAACTATCAACAGAGGATACACAACAAAAACAAATAAGGCATCACCAGTCGTGACCCAAATACAACTAATGCTTAAATATTAATTCACTTGACATGGCAAAACACATACCTACTTACAAGCTAAACATTAATTATTGAATATCTAGATCCGCTAAATTACAGTAGAATCAAATACCCCACTCCCTTTATCCATCATTCCGAACAAACGTTTGTACGATAAACAAGAAATAAACACGGGTTCCTTGCCCGAGGTGAATTCACATTTTCCATTTACTGTTACCGAACAAGAGCTTGTGGTCTTCGAGCGAAAGAAGAGGCCCCAACTCCGAAACAATCAACTTGGAATAAGAAAGAACGATCTCAATAATTTGGACGAACTTCATCTCTATGTTTGAAAAGATTTTCTCTCTCATTTCTTTTTAATATCTTCCTCAGAGTCAAGGCCGGTATCGAAACAACTTGGCGTCTTATTGTGGTTCAAATATCTGCTTCGAGGAAGCACAATCTCGCTCATTCTTTGTGGAAATAATAGAATAGAGTGACTTCTCGAATAAAGAAATTATTTTTTCTTCTATATCTTCAAGGCACATGAAAGTACTTATAAGTCACTAAGCTAATCAGCATTTTGAACCTAGACACTGACACTAATAGTTTGTATGTATGTGTACATGTTTGTTACATCTTCACGCACAAACGGCTTAACGGTTTTGGGTGAAATTTGATACCAGGATAGCTTATATCATGGATCAAAACATAAGCTACTTTTGATCCTTGAAAGGTGCAGTGTTCCCTTGGGGTGATACAATAATTCAAATATGTTTATCAGTGCGGGTAACACCACGAGGCGCAGCTAGTATGTAGATGCCTACTCCTTTCTACTATGCTATGCCACCAATTTGTTTAAATCCTAAAGGGTCTACTTACAAAATCAATTACGGAAAATCTTGTTACGGCCTCATTTATAGGATGAAAGAGCCTTGGGTCGATAATACAGCCAATTATCCTTTTAAGGATCGTCTAAAGATCGTATTCACGAATTTTCTTATTCAAATACAATAAAAAAGTTTTTTTAAGCTAGAAAATAGAACTGAATAAATGTTTTAGTGGGTGTAGGCTTACCCAAAGGTTACCTTAATGCTTTTGGCAAAAGGCAATCTAATGATGTCTTTTACCTTTTTTTGAGTACCCTATCTCTCCAATCTATGTTCACTTTTTTATTTTTGTATATTTATTTTTGTCTGTTTTGTACCTACATACTGTGTGAGGTGTTTGAGCAGCAAATAAATGATTTTATATGTATATATCCAATATACTAAATGCGAAAGTTTGTTTAAATTTTTGATAGGCGGTTTTTACCTCTTCACGCCAAATTTACTGAACTAAATGGGTTGAAATTTTGCATTGATGTAGTACTAGACCTGGATTAACATCAAGGCTACTTTCATTCGGGAAAAATCACGTGTAAAGCCGCGGCTAGAAGCAAGCTTAGTATATTTTTTGTTTGAAAAATAAAATGCTGCTGATAATTGACACAGATTCCAAAAATATGTCAATTATAGCAGAGACCTTAGTATGGGTTGTGCTTTTGCATAGTTTACGAAAACTATAAAAGTTTACGTTATATTACATACGACTTGTATGCAGCTCACCTACCGGCTACAGAAAAGAACTACTTTTCTAGTATGACAGCCATATCCAATAGTTCCCAATGAACTTTTTAACAAGTACCTAAGCGGAAATAAACTGTATTGTATATACTCGAAAACTTTTTCCTTTATGGTAACCCATTCAGATAAATTTTAAACCAGCTAACGATATCGTTAGCTTCAAACCAGCTAACGATAATTCCATTCTTTCTTCAACAATTCACTTCCATAAACATGTAGTAGAATATAATCTCCAAAGTTTCACAGACTACAGTGTTTTGGCAGAAATTTAGCTTCGCCAGCATCGTCGCTAAATTGCATAAGCCACAAACGACTTCAGCTGCCCAGGCACCGTGAAGACTGCATACCTAATTAGAATCACTTCTAGTGGAGTTCACACAAAAAAAAGTGAAGAAATAAGAGATGGGATTGTAATTAGCTACGGGCTGTTAAGTAAATGGGCTTATGGAGTTTTGAGTACAGGCTTTTAGTCTGTAGGCAAATTAACTGTTATTAGGCACTTAGCCCTTAAAACCTTTATGCTAAGCTTAATGATGATTTATGTTTTACGTACTATGATCCCGCACAGCCCGTCTACCGTATAAAAGTTCAGTTATGCGTCAAAAACTTATGGGGTTCTGTATAATTTAGCCATTTAATTACGTGGGCTGATTCAGAAGCCATTGCTGTCGTAATTGTAAGAGCTAACACAATAACACCTATATTATACAACCTATACTGGTCCCTGCAGGACGCAGGCCTAACTAGCGCCTTATAGGATTTTATCATATGGGGGTAAGGCCCATAATAATTAATAAATAAATAATGCTGGACAATCCACACAGCATCATCTAGCCCCAAGCTAAACAGAACTTGTGTTATGGGTAGTTACTAGATGTCTGATACACTTAATACATAGAAAATACCCAGAACACCTAGAACAAATATTTTTAGATCGTACAAACGTTTGTTCTAAGGCGGGAATCGAACCCGCAACCTCCTGCGTCGCAGACGGACCTTCGCCCGCCGCGCCACATCGGTCGTTCGCCCATATTCCCCACGCTAAACACAATAAATACATGTTAAAAATTGTTCCTTGAAAAAAAATTGGTTTAATGCGGGAGGTGATTTCCTTCGTCCGAGGTTTACTGGCAGCCATCAACAATGAGGCGTTTTTTTTAATATACCCAGACAGATTATATATTATACTATCAGACTGAAAAGAGGGCACCATGACTAGGTACGACATTAAATGGCATAGACCGGGCATAATTGGACATAACTAGAAACACTAATAATAAATTAATAATATAAAATCTGAGACATGACATTGAAAAATGCCTCATTACGATTACACTAGATCGAAAATAAGCCCTCGGTCGTATTGGCATAATAACCCGATTTGTATCATAACAAAGGCAAGGCGAACCCATCCATCGCCTAAGGAGCCCTAACCCGTTGCATAGTTAACAGCAGCGCTGCCTCCCGATCATTTCCATAGTTCCGGATACATTTACATAGCTTTGCCCCAGGGCAGGACAGTAAAATGCAGAAAACAGCTCTGCTCTTGCAGAACAGGGGGTGTATGCAGGGTCGTGAAATATAATTGAGATGAAGGAAGAGTAGATTAGAATTCTTGCATTCTAATTATTAGAATTATGTTAATACAAGGTCGCAGAAAATTAAGTTCAAGTAAGAAAGAAACATTTTAAAAAACGTGCTGTTCTTTTTTATTAAACTTGACCTTTCCGGTGATCCGAATCACCCCTCAAACTTTATGGCATGTTATTGCATTATTGGTTCTTCCGCACGCGTAAGTAGCTTATAAATTTTAATCCAAATCTAGATGTAGTTTTAGATTTAGATTAAAAATTTTAAGCTCCTTTTGCCGTTGTATATGCAACATTTCATCTCGATCTGTTTAGTAGTTTACGCGTTGTCTTCGCCCGAACATCTTACAGCGGCACAAACTTTCACCTTTAAAATAATAGTATGATATTATGATTGGATAAGAGACGGTTTTGGTAGATTTGGATCAAGAATCAGTAAAGACTGCATCGACGACATCTTTTCGCTTGTTATCATCACACGTCCACTCAAAACACAGGAGAACCTCAGTGGTTCAGCGGGCGAAGGTTGTATTGAAGATCTTGTGAACCTGGCCCACCTGGAATCACTTTCAGGTCTTATTTTACCTTTCACGACAGGTCCTAGGTCCATTTCTGCAGGTATATGTAGCTGCTGTGAATCGTAGAGGTACCTCTACGATTCATTCACCAGTTCACCGTATAATTGAGAGTGCATTTTGTTAACGCGTTTGTTATTCTTCCCGTTTTACTGCTTTATTTATGAGCATGTAAAGCGAGCTGAGACCGTTTTACAAGTGTTATTTCTGTGCATCTAATCACGTGTGAAGTATAAATTTTGAATAATTTATAAATTGCGTCATCCAGGGCTTAAAAATCCATCTTAATTTCAATAAATGAGTCTAGTAGTTAACACGTAAGATCGGGATCAACAGGAGTTGGCTTCAAACATCCTAAAGGGACCTATCAATTGATGATGCCCTTGATATATTCACTCACACTTTTATCCCAGTTTTTGAGACTAGGGGCCCAAACCTTCTAACCAATAGCTTCACTATGACAGTGACAGGTACCGTCGCAGAATTGTCACGTAGAAACCTTAGATAAAAAACTCCAGATAGTGCGTGCGGTGCTATTTGCACGGAGAGATTGATAGGATGTTTCTAGATTGGTTTCAACATCGACACTTAACATGCGTCTGGGACGTAGTGTCGTTTCTTTCATCTAAGATAGAATACTAAAACGTGTATATGGTGGCGATTTTGCCACGATACTATCGTCATAGTGAAGCGATTAGCTTAGTTTAGCAGAATAGGGGTGGCATTGCGTCTATTTGTGAAAACCGATCCTACCCAATACAAACAAAAGGTGCCGTATAAAGCCGCAACTCACCCGTTCATTTGCCACAATCAGGCCAAAGCACATGTTTTGATTCACGCTTGATCCGCACGATATTCGGATTAACTCCTACGGGTTATTTTTGCACACACGAATAGCTTTGAAAAGGATTACGTTATCATTATCGCAACGAATATAGCGGGGCCGGCGACCCGTGGATTGAAAAACAATATTTTATTGAAATGGCTCAGATTGGGTATAATGGAAATGGAGTTCCAATACTTTGTCAGTTTTTTCGTCAAATGGAAGCGTTAATTCACAAAGACGGTCCATTTCGGACAGAGTCCGTTGCGTTTGGGAAATTGAGTGGGTTTTATTATTTCCATAAGCACTTTTATGCCAACCTCTGCGGGAGTGCGGGTGAGGGTTCGCCTGCGACCAAGAGGTTGCGGGTTCGATTCCCACCTCGGGACACATGTTAGTGCTATTAATCTGCAGATATTTGTTCGGGGTGTTCTGGGTGTTTTCTATGTAGGTATATAATCTATCTATCTAAGTGCAGTTATCTATGTAGTACCTAATCTACCCATATCACGATGATGTTGTGTGAATTGTACACCATATTTTTTTTTATGAAAAGGTACCTCAAATATTTGCGTTTACCAGCTTACCTCCTAATGTTCAATAAACAAGAAACTTCATAATGATATTATCGCGTGGTCCTGGTTTTTGTCGTTAGTAAGTAAATGTTTACCCCCCGTGCATAAAAGCCAACAAGGCGCTATCAGGGGGAGGCCTGGGTCCAGCAATGGACCAATATAGGCTGTGGAGGTGGAGATGGAGTAATGTTTACTCAGCGGAAACAGCAGATGGATTCGATTGTTCCTGTTTTATTACTTTCCTAATTAAATAACACCCTCTACACTACAGTCTATACCAGACCCTGATGGACGCAGGCCTCCTGATATCGACTTTCATCATATGGGAGGTAATTCCCATAATCCCCAAGCTGGGCATGCGGGTTGGGGATCGCAGTTCAGTGGTAGAATTGTTCTGCAGAAGGCGCTGCTGCCCGCGCCCCGGTGGATATCCCTTAGTCACCTCTTACGACACCCGCGGGAAGAGTTGGGGTGGTGCAAATTCTAAGCTGGCACCACACAGCCAATAATACCCTTTGTTATCTATTAATCTTTATCATCACCATTCCTTACAGATTAATCTATTAATTATTTAATCAGTTGAGCTACCTCTAAATTGTTTGCAACAGTCTGCAATTAGCTCAATTGTTTCAATTGTAAATACTAGTTCTATTCTAAGATTGTAATTTTCTTTGTCAATAAAGTTTAAAGTTTTAGTAGATATCAGTGAAATCCCTATAGGTTATCCAATTCTCATTCACTGCCCAGCCTCGCTGGTGCGACCCGAAGGGGCGTGGCACGCTGCTGCTAGGACTTAGTAAACTATCCACATCTGTGTCATGGGCACTAAACGTGTTATCAACAGTCTTAGGTTTAGGTAAAATTACTTTTGAATAGGAATTATTAAGATAGGTTTTATTTTAGGTAAGTTTCGTCAAAGCCTACATATAGACTTACACAATAAAAAAATCACTTGCATGGCGTTGATTCTCAGATATTCGTAAGCAAATCTTATTGAAGGAAGGATCACAAATCGATAATTAATGTAGATTGTGTCTAAAATAGCGCATCAACAGAGTAAATTTTAAGTTTTTTGTTAAGTATGGGCGGTTCCTTCACAATCTTTCCACATCGAGTTTGGCTAGTGTATAAACAGGTATACATTTTTCTAAATCCCTGATGTGAGAATATAAACTAGATAAGGAGAAAATCACCCTCAGCCTAGTTAGAAGTTATATCGGCGTTGAAAACTAGCCCTAACTATTGCAGCAATATCTAGAACTTTCTCCGGCTCCATCCACAGGACAGAAACTTCCTATTTGTCGCTCGGATAGACACGATATCGGGCGAAATATCGGTTCTTGTTTTAAATGATGATTTGATCTTTTGTTGATTCAGTACTTAACCGATATATCATTACCTATTCCGTGACCTAACTATGTTTGTCTGTCTCTATTTGTATTGCAACAATTCAAATCTGAAGTAACCTCTACCTGTTTGGTCTTTCACTATAGGCTCATCACAGATGAATCGGGCAATCAGATAAAACTATGATGTGGTTAGAGCTTAATATTATCATACTTACCACAAGCGGACAGAATACCAATAAAAAATATATAGAAAGCAAAGCTCTGCACATATTAATTCAACGCCGCTACCACGCAGCACAAAAATGCGCAAACAAAGTGGACTTTAACTCGTTAACTTTAGATACATTTTACAGTGACAAAATGGCTTCCCACAAGCTTCAAACTGTTGGCCCGCGAGCTGTCTGTCATCTGATACCGTCTATTAAAAATACATCTAAATGTTACGAGTTAGAGCCCATGTTTGAATGCACATTTTGTGCTGTGTGGTAGCTGTGCGCCTCTGATCTGTGACAACCTTAAGTAGGTACCCAATTACTCGTAATTTCATACAATTTAAGCTTAAAAGCGACTCCATGTCGTTGGTTATGGCACATACTCTTGCTAATATCGACGCGTGTCGTCGACACACGACACTGGTAGTGCTAAGAAATCTTCAACTCCGCTCAACTCGGGTCGTGCCGATGCCGTAGCTAATTTGAAAAGTTCACATACTTGTCAGATTTGCCAGTTGCCGAAAAACATGTTGCTTCTGCCCTCGGGTTCGCATGCCTTTTTTTGGAATAAAAAGTTGGCTATACCAGTTTTGCTAGCTTTTGCGAGAACATGTATGAAACATCGTGAAACATTCAAATTTTCGCATTTATAATATTAGTGTGATACTCTACGAAAAGTTAGCATCTAAAACCGCCGTTTATGTCGGTTTAAAGCTTTATTATTTAATAATTTATACTTGTTGTCCTCGCTCAAAATCAAAATCGTTACATACAATAACATTCTTGAGCACCGATTCAATTACCTACCATCCTTATTATCTAACTTGAAACCCATTACCAGTGAGCTTCTAGTCGATTACCAGTGGTTGACCCAGTCACAATGTTGTCGGTATAGTCTAACTAAGGTCAGGTAAGGTAAGGTATTGTAAACTGGTCTTCGGATTGGAATGAATGATCCATGTGAATCCAATTTCTCAAGTTTTCAGCTTCCAGCATCCGACACTAGACGCCACATAATATACCGACGTTTAGAAAATATACCTACTTCCATACATAAGTAAGAAAAATAACCTCTTTTCTAATTCAAGTTTCAACTAACTTCCAGCTCACAGCCCTGTGATTCAAAGGACACCTGAAACACATACGAGGTTTATCATTTGTAGTTGCCCTGTCTGGTCCTGTCATTCCGAACCTAGGTTGTATTTTCAGTGAAAATTGCTGAACGTAGACAGCTTAGCACAAGACCCGAGTCTCCCATTATCAGCAACATAGCATTCCCAAACCTGCAGCCCCGCCTGCAACTCAATATCCGATGTAATACTCAGTTCAGGAGTTATGACACAAGAAAGCTTTTAGCTCAGACAATGCACAAGGAAATTTTCTACTTTCAGTTCGAGGAACGTGGAACTATTACTTCGAAGGTAGATTCTTTGGTAACAATAAATAAGAAATTGGTGGATGGAAATTATGAACAAGCACGAACCTAATAAATGATAGCGAGAACAGCTACTGAGATATATGAAAATATTTCAATTACGTTACCTATTCAGTCAAATATTGAATTCAGCAGCAATTTGTAACGTATTTTTTGCAATTGTTCTAGGTAACTGTACCTACTGATTTGTTTTATAATTATGAATAAATAGAAATCCTGAAAAAATTATACCGGAGAGTACTTACTAAAGAATGAAAACCTATGGCAATGGATTCAAAGCAATAAAAAGGAATGCCATCTAGCATTGAATACCAACTTACCAAGAACTTTGTACAAATTGAGGGACAGAGGCACTGCAACCTCGCTAGATGAGAAAGTTTTGGTAGAACCTTGATGGTAGAGTCACGAGACGCAGATTTGTGCTACAGTGCCATCTGTGATTTTTGTATGAAATCATGCAGACAGTGGAGTGAGTGGTGCCATTTTCCACGGCTGTTTATTAAGTACAAGTAAATGATTCTAGGTGGCGCTACTAAACTCTAAAAAGGCAGGTACCGTTACCAAAGCAAAATAAGGGTTCTTTCTCACAAAAAGACTTACTCTCTCTTATAGATGGAGTTACTTGTCTTTCCTAACTATATAAGGTATACATATACTTTTGTGAAAATGTAATTCTGAACTACCACGCACATGCACCAACCAAAAAAAATATTTATTTATTCTAAGACCTCTGAACTAAATAGGTAGGTAACAAAGAATAATTTTATAACGTTCTGCAGTAAAAAAAATTGGCATAGTATAATCAAATCATCTACAATGGATATTAGACTTGTTCCCATTCTCACCAAACAAACACCGAGATAAATCGAGGTCAGGTTGAAATGGAAAACATTAGCTAACCATACAATGGACCCCGTATCAACTAATTGACCATGTATTACACAATAAAATTGTAGACGCATAAGAAACCAAATGTGTTGGTTAATTGAATTTAGATGCTAGCCGCACGCACGTATTTTGTGGAAAACTTTATTTGCTAAGCTGTTTTATTAATGTGTATAAGTGAGTTTGTAAGTTACTGTGTATAGGTACAGTAGGTAACTCTGTTATAGTCTTATGGCCCGACTTAAGGCCCGTATTATTAAAGCTTGCTCAGTCATAGATCTATGCTTGAGTGACGTTTATTCCATAGAAAAGCGTTACTTAAGCTTAGATCGATGACTGAGCAAGCTTTCATAATACAAAAGTTTATATTTCTGTTATTTTATTTTGCTAGCTTTATTTAACCAGCGGCTTTCCGTGTAGACAAAGAGCTAACAGAGTGTATCCAGAAATAATATATCTATAACATAGTATATAACTATAGTAATATATCTAGGTTCACCCGGAACCAGGGTCATAGAACTTTTAAAAATGCCCTGATAAAAAAATTCTTGATTTCCTAATACTACCTCAGACTATGTGAACCGAGCTTTATTGGACGATTCTCCGTGTACATACACACATAAAAGTTTCCTAATTAAATACGATATGGAAAAACTCACATGCGGTCCGAGTTCTCCCTATTGCGGCCCCTGAGCAACTCTACATGTCCGTGCGAACTCTGATTAAATTTACCGCACTCGAATTGAGACCTGATCCAGCGAAATGGTAGGTACAGACTGCCAGAAGCGCTTATTGTTTGACAAAGAAGATAGGTATCGGAATATACGCTTATTCTTCATCAAAAAAATACATTAAAATAAATTTTACCTTTAAGGCGCTACCCCGACCCAGAACGGCGCCGCTACCTAGTTTATCTTATTAAGCAAAGAATTTTCTAATATCCATTGGGCAGTTTGTGATATCTATTATAAGCCTTTTTTTAATGCCTCTGTAATAGTTTTATTTTGTATAGTTTATGCAAAGATGCGAAGTTGCTCTTTTTGGCCACCAAACTCTGTTTTCGCATCTCTGTCTAAACTATACAAAATAAAACTATTACAGAAGCATTAAAAAAAGCTTATGATAGGTATCACAAACTGCCCAATGGATTTTAGAAATTTCTTTTGTTTACCGTAATAATAAGATAAACTAAGTGGCGGCACTATTTTGGGTCGGGGTAGCGCCTTAACAAGCTTCACCCCATTCGATGGCACGAAGTTCCTGTTAGTATTTCTTAACATGTCATCTGAAACGGCAAGGGGACAACTGGCGATCTCTGGTGTCAGAGGCCAAGCTAGATCCACTTCGGATCACTGCGCTAAGCCAGTAGGTACCTAATATCAGTTTAACGCATTCACTGCCAAGCCTCTGCGGTAAGACCCGCAGGTGCACCTCGCAGCTGGAGGTACTTGAACACATCGATGTGCGTTGGCGATTAAAGCGTTAACAAGCTTATTCACAAATAAGGTAAGTCTCGCGTAGGTACAAACTGCATAGCGCTTTAGGCGAGGTAATTTCAGATCGCCCACGGGCCTTTCACCTGTTTTCTAAAGCTCCATTCTGGCTACTCTCTGAGTCCAAGAATAACTTGCAAAGTTCATCTTGCAGATAAAATATGGCTTTTTATGTGTGATCAAACTACCTACTTACCCTCTTACCTACTAAGTATTGCTCTAAGATGATTTGGATTAATATGATAGGGTAGACAAGATGTATAACTCCCAGGGTCCCAGGGGTAACTCTCAGGGGTTTATTAGTATCACACGCACAGCTGTAGCTCCGTCCGACCCATGCCATTTCTCCAAGATTGCTGGTCCAATACACAGTTACATTATGTTAGACTCACATAAGACTAGTAGGTAAGTCTACACGTACATAAACTAATGTGAAGTCTTTCAAATCTATCTCACCTTACTTGGAAGACATATTCCCCGTACATGGAGGGCAAAAAGTAAGTATTACACTTTTGCCTCTATGGAGTTGCGAATCCTGACTATTTACTACTCGTATCTATCAAATATTTTTTGCAGCAGTCATCTGTCACAGATGGTGCCTGCAATTATAATATGCGCACGTGCCGTATGCGCATTACCCGCCGGCTGGCGCAGATAATTACGAAACTACATATCCCACAATGTTTAAAAAAGATAAATGGTTGTGTTGAAGTCGATTGGGATGGTGGAACAAAAAGTGATGAACATTGTAGAGCATTATTGTAATAGTAGGTACCTACACCTGCTACATTATCTAATTGTGGCTGTTTTTTTTTTTTTTTAGAATAGTTATTTAGAGCCTCTAGCTCCATATTTTCTTTACATTTATGGCTCTACGAAATTGTTTTTGTTGCAGGTATTTTCATAAAAACGGTCTTTCATCGTAAAAGAATATCATGCAAATTTCTGCCAGTAAGGAGGATTCAATAATCCCCATAAAATACGACACAGAACAGGGAGACCGCGGATTCAGCATTTTCATGCAAATAAAAGAAAGGGTCACAATACAAAAATCAGAAGCTGACCTAGATACAAACAACCTTGAAGTCCTTTTTAAACTTTTTTCTACTACTTCATCACATCACATCCAAAAAGCGAAAGTTTGGATGTATGGATGAGAAGAAAAATAAATTTATTTGAATTTGAATATGGATGTTTGTTACCTCATTACGCCAAAACTACTGAACAGATTGGGCTGAAATTTTGCATATGTAGGTACAGATAGTTTTAGGCTTGGAATAAAACATGGAATACTTTTATCCCAAAACTCAGTTCCCATAGGATAGAAATAACATTTAAACGTTTCCATAGAGACAACACTTGCAAAGCCGCGGGCAGAAACTAGTGTTTGTATAATATGTACCTTAGGGATTTCCCTATGGTACAAATTATATGGTAAAAATTTATACAACTCTAGGAAGGTATCTAGTAATGGAGGTACAATTCCCGGCCTGACTTGAGCACATTTAATTTAAGTAGGTACTTACCTACAGATTTTTAAAACAAGAGTTCTGGTAAAGATTAGAATTTTTTGGTTTGCATCGGCTGTAGGTAGATTTCCCAAAATACCTAATTCATAATAGGTAAGTAGGGTAACTTAAGGAAAATTTTCCATTAGGTAATGCCCGCTTGATATTCAGACGTCTCATGGAGTATCGACCTCGGGCTTACACGAGATCGAAGCCGTATGTGGCCCTTTGTGAAGACTAATTTAATTTCCTAAGCTCTGTAATTTACTTTGATAGGAGAGACTATCGAGGGAATAAAACCATCTCAAAAACCGATCTATGCTCAATTCAGTAAAATTTATCAAGCTTTTGTATTTATTAGCATCATTATAACAATATAGTAGAAAAGAAAACATAAAGTACTTAGCTAAAACTATTCCCTATTTGTTCCGTGTGTTTTGGGTAATTTTTATTTATAATAAAAATATCTTTCTATTTATCTATAATGTAATGTATTCTATTAAGTAAACCTTTATCAGTCATCTAGTACCTACCCATAACACAAGCTCTGCTTAGCTTGCTTGGCTAGATGATGCTGTGTGGATTGTTCAGCATTACTTACATATTTATTTATTTATTCCAAAATCTAGGTATACATAAATACGCACTGTTTTCCAAATTAAACAATAAAGTCATAGAGTAAAAAAACGCTGCTGTCATAATGTTAAAGTAATTCAATTTGACCATTATTTCCAGTCCTATAATTGGTGGAGCCTAACATACTTCTGCTGGGTATTCATATTTTTTCTACAAGCAATATCTAGGTGCTAGACTCAGTATAACTGGTTTAGGTCACCTGTAGGTACTTTATGGACCCAAACAGGGCTGCAAGATGTTCGACCAGGTGGCACTTATTCTGCAATTTGAGCATCTCCGAACCTGTCGAAACTTTCAGACATTTGCTTGCTGAGATGAGCAGCTGTTAAGGTCAATTTAAATTTTGGTCAGTCTGGTTGGAATGTAACCCGCTGTGGTTAGCTGTGGTTAGCTTATCTTCAAAACAGTAACTTAATAATATTACAGATATGATATGACCAATAATTTAGTCACAAAGGATTGCGGTAAGCTCAGGCATATGTAAGATAACGCCTGAGTGGAATTCCATTCCATACCAAAATAAGAGAAAGATGGTGCATTCAATTCCAATTCCTTGGATAATTATCACAGAAGAAATACCTACTAAGACATTGCGTAATTAGTTTATGTTAGTTTTTCAATAGGTATATTAACTCAAGAAGTCTTTATTGTTGAGAAATATTTTATTTAGACTAAGTTAATTTTAGAAAAAGAAACCCACTCTCAACAGCTAGATCATCTTTACAAAAGCTAAATCTGATTAATTTCATCTGTTCCGTGGAAATCTCTTAAACAATTCAATTGATTCAAAAAGTTTGCCTGGAATCTGTCTACGACCTCGAGTGTGATTCTATAATAAGTTTTCATATAACCTTAACCTTTCACCTCTCCACAGAAGAGCCCACTAGACCTGACATAACAATGTCTAGAGCATGTGTAGATATTAGGTCCTTACATATGAAATTGGCGTTTTTCGTACTGGCCACTTTAATCACAAATTTCTCCTCTTTGGTAAGGAATTCTAAATTCAAATGTGTACAGCTATAGACTCATGTATTTGTGCTTCGATGATCGTCATTCATTTGTTTTTTTTCTTCTGTTTTTTTCTGTTTGCGTCACTCATTTTACAAAATGGAAAACTTAAAATATCGCATTATTTACGAGTACGAGTTCCGCCGTGGCACTAGTGCTGCGGAAACAACTCGAAGGGTGAATGATGTGTATGGCGGTCGTGTTGCAAAAGAAAACACAGTTCGTTTTTGGTTCCAACGTTTTCGTTCTGGAAATTTTGACCTGCAGAACAAGCCCCGTGGACGGCCTGAGACTCAAGTTGATAATGAAGAGTTGAAGGCTATTGTGGAAGCGGATCCATCGCAAACCACGTCCGAGTTAGCTGCAGGCTGCGATGTTAGTGATAAAACTGTTTTAATTCACTTGAAGCAAATTGGGAAGATTAAAAAGCTTGAAAGGTGGGTACCTCACGAATTGACTGAAGCAAACCGGCAAACGCGCGTCGACTGCTGCGTTACATTACTAAACCGGCACAATAATGAAGGTATTTTAAACCGAATACCTGTGATACCTGTGATGAAAAATGGGTTCTTTACGATAATCGGAAGCGCTCAGCGCAATGGTTGGATCCTGGCCAGCCAGCCAAATCCTGCCCCAAGCGAAAATTAACCCCAAAAAAGTTACTTGTAAGCGTTTGGTGGACTAGTGCCGGTATTGTTCATTACAGTTTTCTCAAATCTGGCCAGACTATTACGGCTGATGTCTATTGTCAGCAATTGCAAACCATGATGGAAAAGCTAGCGGCTAAACAACCTAGGCTGGTCAATCGCTCCACGCCACTGCTGCTTCACGACAACGCTAGACCACACACTGCGCAACAGACGGCTACTAAATTAGAAGAGCTTCAATTGGAAAGTCTAAGACATCCTCCGTACTCCCCGGACCTTGCTCCAACAGATTACCATTTTTTTCGAAATTTGGATAACTTCTTGCAAGGGAAAAAATTCAACTCCGATGGGGCAGTCCAAATCGCCTTCAAAGATTTTATTGATTCCCGTCCGACTGGTTTTTTTAGTAAAGGGATCAATGAACTACCTATAAGATGGCAAAAGTGCATAGAAAATAATGGTTCATACTTTGATTAATTAAATATATTATATTAAAAAATATTCGACTTTTTGTTCCTCCCATACAAAACGCCAATTTCATATGTAAGGACCTAATATTTCGGTTCTGAAATTGGAATAATTATTTTGGTCCACAACATTTAAAGGTTTCTAAAGGCGACGCAAGTTCATTATTCCCCAAAAGCTTTTTTATTGGGACAGAAAAATTGAAAAGTTTTAGTGCTCTACCGAAGTACCATCACATAAACCACACAAGACACATAAAAAAGTGTTTTAGCAGCCATTCAGTTTCTAGTTTAAAAATAAGTGTTTTGTATTTATTTAGATCAGCACTTTTACATTCCTATTTGCGCTTTAGCTATACAAGTGGTTTTTTTTGTTAAGTAGTACGTTGATGTCGGAATTAATTGAAGTATCACCCTTACCTACCTACCTCCCTTAAGTTAAAGGTATACTCATTATGATCTCAGCCGGTCACATCACCATCTCTGATGTAGGTAGCCCACCCACAATGAGTACGGTAACCACAAATTTGTGAACCAAATATGAGAATCTACCCGGACCGGGGCTCAACCATCACTTTTGCTAACGTAGTAGGTAGGTACTTAACTTTACAGTTGATTATATTAAATATTATATTATATAACGCCCCTCGGAATAAAGACTCCCTTCGTCCTATGAGACTTGCCTATATACAGTGTAGTTTCTATGAATCTTGGTTACCCTACAATCCATTTTTGGGCTACTATTATAATTTGATTGACCTGTTCGCGTGAAATCAAATATAATTCTTCATAATACCAATCTTCAACATTTTTTTTGTCAGCGGAAGAATGTTAGGCTTTTGAATATCATCATTACAAAACTTATCAATAGTCTAAAACTCATTAAAGTCCATATTTTCCTACATCAAAAACGCTTTTCTTTCTTTCTTGCAAGCATATTATATTCCTGAATACAAATTTAAATTAATTCCGAGCTAATAGCTCGGTACATTTTACCTCTTTTCTACCCTAAAAAGTATATTTACTAGGGTTCTGTCACTATAGAAACAAGTCGACAACAAAGGGTTCTGCCTACCGACTACAGCAGCTACAATGTCGGGTATTATGTAACCCCATTCGCAGAAAACAGCAACATAATAAATGGCTTCATTTAACCATATTTCATAGAACGTACCTATTAACTTTTATACGATATTGAAAAAGAATCTCGGCTGTAGATTTGATTTTCTGCTTACTTAAGTTATTTATTAGCCATTAAATATGTAATAATAATAAACAATTCTGGACAATTCCAAAGGTGGTTTGGTTATTCGCAAATTACGCACTGTCTTACAAATAAAAATGACTCAATTTTTTCTTATAATCGAAGCATAACCTCAAAAGCTTTTTGCTAGAGAATTATGTTCTCTTGTTTCAAGCATCAATTCATGATCTTCATAGAGAAATGTTTTTACTTTTACAATGGAACAATTCACTGTATACAACTATCATGGACATAATTAAGGAAAATTCAACATAATTTGCAGAAAGTTTGATCTACAGAAGTAGATACCTATATAGTTTAATTGCACTTAAAGGTTTTGGTAAAAACAAATAAAAAATTAACCTTCCCAAAACTTGTGCAGTGCAGTCTACGAATAATTAATAAGTAGGTATATAAATAATAAGACTTATTATTCATTCGTAGGGTGCAATGCTAACACTTCCGCGCAGAATAACTATTACAGAACACTTCCGTGATTCTGACAATAACAAGTCACTCAACACAATTCTGTAAATAGTAAAATTAAAGCTAGTCACGCTAAGACCACCCGGGTAGCCTCTCTGGTCATTACCAATGTTAATCTTAGGATAATACGCCCATTAGAAAAGTATACGCCTCTGACTTACCGCAATTTCTTTAGAATTAGCTTGATGACATGAGTTTACGTGAGCGTAGTTTATAGTGGTTATTGTTTGTATTGGAAATACATCCCTATTTCCAATACTAACAATAACCACTATAAACAATAACAACTCATAGTGCACACAAGAGAGATACCTACATGAAGAGTTGATCATTGATTTTTTTTATCAGTGACCAATATCATTTGTGAAGATATCCATAAGACCACATTTTTGAAGGATCCACGGTAGAAGTCCAATAACAGTCATCTCTACTGTAGGTAGATATAGGTAGAAATAACTGTTCAGAGGTGGTTGCAAATCCATACTAGTATTATAAATTCGAAAGTAACTCTGTCTATCTGTCTGTTACCCTAAACACGCCTAAACGGCTGAACCGATCTCAATGAAATTTGGCAGGAAGGTAGATGGTACCCTGGGGACGGAGATAGCTACTTTTTATACCGGAAAAAAGTGTGCTAGCAGCACCTAGTTTTCAATAAAGTTTTGATGGAATCTATAACTTATTAAAACTAATACTACTAGGGAAACTACCCCTCGGCAGTCATAAGTTAAAGCAACGTGACAGATTAAATAACAGTACTTTTCATGACGAAGTGGTTTAGTCCCCCCAGTCATTCATAATGAAAATAATATGGGAAAAAATGTGTTGGTGATGGAAAAGTAACTTTCTAATGGATTGGACTTTTATGTAAAAGAGGCATTTTATAGCTAGTGTTTGCGGGTAGTTCGAAAGTTTGACATGAAAGTTTCCTACGGGCCCCGAGTCCCGCCTGACGTTAGTAACAAGACTTGAGCGTGACGTCTCCTTTTTACATACAATTTGGTATAGCGCCTCTATCGTGCGGACATGGAACTACGCTCTCGATCGCTTTACGTTACTAACGTCAAGAGATGTAAAAATCCCTAGGAAAATGACAGATTTTGACTTGAATTGCGAGTCCGAATGATGCTTACGTTACTAACGTAAAATGTACATATTTATAATTAAAATGATGTAAAACTGTTTAAAATAATAAAATATTATTTTGTAAAATATTGCATTTTTAATATTAAAATAAGAAAACAAATTGTAACGGTTGATCTGAAATTAAGATTTGAAATAATCTACTATCTTTATTATTTTGCAATATAATGACGCGGCTATTTTTCTAAGAATTACCCTATTTTGGAGTTTGTTGATTATCAAATAAATAATTCGTAGATGGTACAATATTACATGTTGAATCCTTCAAACATGATCCAAGCTTACCTAAAATGAAAATGAAAAATGTTATTTCTGTACATAGGTAAGTGACATTACCATGGGTTGGGGTACTTTTTTAAGCACAATATGCTTGTGTTAGAGTATCCCGCTCACCTAAATTACAGTAGACTGTGTTAATGCTTGGATTTTTCTTTTGGTAGAGAAAACAGTAGCAGAAACTTATTTTTTAAGATTTCTTACCCTACACATTGGTACCTAAAGAAATTAATATCCACTCTACTAATCAGTGACAAAGTTTAGTGATAAATCGATTTGTAGTTGGGTACATTTTGGTCGGAGTGTTATAAAGTGATAAATAATACGTAGGCACCTAAAATAAGGCGTAAATTATATTTTTCATAATCGCGACTCTAACGCCATCTCTTAGTAATGCAACTACAACTAGCATAGACCGTGAAGTTCTTTATATTACCAAAACATGGCCCTAAAATCGCTTATTTATTTTGTTATTTTTACATGTAGGAATACTAATGCAATAAAATAACGAAGATTGTATGAGTAAATAATTTTGTTTTACTAAATAATATGAATAATAAAAATAATCCTACCTTTGAATCATCTGGTTGTGAATATCAATGGTTCGTAATTATATGAGCAGCGTTCCAGATAAGAACCATTTTTACATCCCTGCTCGACAGCTACTCGACACATTCACGATAGCTACCGGACTACCAGCACTCGAGACGTGATGGAGACGTCGACGTCTCCATCACGCCTTGATAGACTCACGCCTGGTCCTTTTTTTGCCGGGAATAGGGAGGCAGCTTATGCCACAATAATAGCTCCTGCAGTGAAATGGTGAATGTAAGCTGGAACATAAAATTGAGCTATAGTTCTGAGCAAATTTTATCAATATTGAATTATTCGAAGAACGGGATATTTTCCCTGCCTAGCGGAAGAATATGTAGACTGGGGTATTTTACGTTTTAAAAGTGCATAACCATATATTAACTACCTATGAAAAGGTAACATAAATCCATACTAATATTATAAATTCGAAAGCGACAGACAGACAGACAGCTCTCTGTCTGTCTGTGACCTTTTCACGCCTAAACCGCGGGACGGATCTTAATGAATTTTGGCAAGGAAGTAGGTGGTATCCCGGGGACGGACAAAGGCTACTTTTTATCTGGGAAAAGAGCGTGCGGAGCTGCGGACAGCAGCTAGTAAGACTATACGTTATAATAATATAAGATATATTCATCAATACTAATATTATAAATTCGAAAGTAACTCTGTCTGCCTGTCTGTCTGTCTGTCTGTTTCCTACCTTTTCACGCCTAAGCGGCTGAACGAATCTCAATGTAATTTGGCGGGGAGGTAAATGGTATCCCGGGGTATCATAGCCTATTTGAAAAGCGTGTGCAAAGCTGCGGGCAGCAGCTAGTATAATACATATATTAAGAATATAATAAGAATTTCTACACTAACTCTGACCGGCTCTTTCTTGACAATACCTAAAGTGTCTCGTAACATCACTCAATAATCTAAACGAAATGAGCGATAACCTTTTCTAGAGCATCATGGACCATAATTGGTTCACATCAATGCCAGACTTCCAGATCAAACGAAACATGATGATGTGTGACATTTTTCATGACGCCCTTTAAAAGTTGGTTACAAATAAACAAGATTCTTCAACTTTAATGTTGTCGCCAACACGCGACTCTACCATAACTAGAAATAAAAACATTTCGTAGAGTCCTCACACGCAAAAGTAAGCTTGTTCGCTTGTAACTTCGTAACCCTCGAGCGTAATGCATCAACGTCACTGGAGGCTAGAATGTCGCTCAGTTCCCATAGATAACGAAATGAATGTTCCTATTAGACACGGCTATTTTGGTGGGATCTTCAATCTTGACTTGAATGCCGTAGATTTTGTTGGAGTGACTGTTGTAGATGCAGGTATTTGAAGGCAATTTGTGAAGATTGAATACAAAGACACACTGAGAAAGGAATAAGAAAATAAATAGGTAGGTATGTACTACGAACACACTAGACTCTAGAGAATTCAACAACTCGTAAAGCATCGAAGTAAGGAGACATTTCAGCGCACTAAACGTGAAAGCACTTCATTGACAGCGCTGTTGAAATGTTATACCGATAACTGTAGAGTATAGGTAATAAAGAAGACGATATATTGTAAAACTTAAAATTAACATTAAGATTGTAGACATATGATGGTGACAATATGTTTGCTACCGTTTGTTACATTAGCTAATTGCAACGTCAACACAGACTGATAAGAACAGACACGTGTAGGTTGATAACGGAATAAAAAAAAGTACATCCTAGTTATATGCAACGATAGTTCTAGAGCTGTTGTTTTTTTTTTTTTTAATTAGGTACTTAGCAGGTCGAGCAAGAAACATGGTAAGTATTAGTACCCAATATTTTTAATGTTCAGAGGATCTATCTATATAACTAAACAACACAAAACACAGTTAAACAGTGGGTACTATCCGTGGGCAGGCAGAAAGAGCGTGCTTCTGGGACCAAGATGGAATTAAAGAAAAGTAAATTAAAGTAAATTAAAAAGTAAAGTAAATTAGTTGTTGATGGCGGGACCTAGCAATTTGAATAAGGTTACGAGAAAGATAAGAGCTTCCAGACGGTACCTAGGTAGTTTAATATTCAAATATTTTACGGCGAGACGGCATGAAAAAATAAAAATAAAACTTTAACCATGTTCCTAACCTGACTCAGCAAAGTGACTACACTCGTATGCAAATCGCGTGCATAAGCACGCGCTGCATGCAAGTGTCATGTGGCAAAATAAAAACATCCATCCAGTTACCTACCTACACCGCCCGCCACCAGCCGCAAGGCAAATCACTTGCGAACGCAGCGTCGAGAGAGCGCATCCAAACTCCGAACGCATCATTTACCGCGCGCGCCATCGCGCCAGTCCGGTGGAGACCGCGGGCGGGGCGGCACGTTTGGTGCGCGCCTCGCGCTTGCATTGTTTTCATACAGTGTTTCAGTGTCCTACAATCAATACTGTGCTACGATTGACGGCCTAAACCTGCATTTTATCTAAAACAGTGGCAATTTGGCGATCTGTGCTGATTTATACATCAACTGTGTCACACGGTGATATATTGACAAGTGAAACTCTTTATCTTTATCCATTCATTCTAGACGGTTGTTAGTATTTATTATTGAACAGTGTTTGTGGTAAATGTAAAAGGATACTTGCTAATCAATAAGGTGATGCCCTAGCAGAAGCCTGGATAAAGTTTACAGCAGAGCTGCATATTGATTTGTACTTTTCGGGGAGCACTGGGATTGTCGTCCTGTTGAGGTGAGTGCCTATTCGAGATGAGGCGGTATATACCTCTACAATCGATACCTATTACCTGTAAAAAAAAATTAAACATGTTTATTTAGGGCAAGACCTTTCAGGTGCTTCCATTATAGAAATTAAATGAAAAAAGGTAATACGTACTAGTTAGTACGTTATGTATTTAAGTATGTACACATAAATAAGACATAAGCGACTTACCTGAAACTTGCATTACTGAACTCAACATAGGTCTAGATCAATTTAGTGTGGAAAGACTTAGGATGCAAACCCCGACAAAAGAAATCGACGAAGAGTGAAGCTAAAAAATGACTGTAAATACTACAATGTAATCATTGATAAGAAATGAAGATAGCTATTGTTTGATTGATAAACCAATTTATAAGTACGCACGTAGATACTTAAAAACGTAACATATGGCACACGCACTACACTATAAACAAAGTATAACATAGTAAAATCACTATTCAGACAGACGAAAATAGACAATTACATAATAAAAGCTACACAATAACAATATCATAGCCTAGCCCATTAAATCAATACCAACGGCGATAACATCACTGACCTTCGGTTTGCCGACGATATAGTCATTATGGCAGAATCGCTGGAAGACCTTAGCATCATGCTCAGAGACCTCAACACCGTTTCCCGACAGGTGGGTCTAAAAATGAACATGGGTAAGACAAATATCATGTTTGATGCCCATGTCGCATCCTTACCGGTCTATGTTGGGAACGATGTTATCGAAGTTGTTGATCATTACGTCTACCTAGGCCAAATGGAACTAGGTAAATCCAACTTCGATAAAGAGGTCAGCCGACAAATCCAACTCAGATGGGCAGCGTTCGGGAAATTTCGCAATATCTTTTTCGTCGCAGATACCGTAGAGCCTCAAGACGAAGGTCTTTAAGCAATGTGTGTTACCAGTGATGATCCGAGACGTGGTCGCTGACTATATGCCTCGTGGATAGGCCCAAAGTCGCTCAGCGAGCTATGGAGAGAGCTATGCTCGGAGTTTCTCTACGAGATAGGATCCGGATTACGGAAATCCGTAGAAGAACCAAAGAAACCGATATAGGTCTCAGAGTTAGCTGGCTGAAGTGGCGACGGGCAGGCTATACCTCTAGCTTGCAGAACCGATAGCCGTTCTCGAGTGGCGACCGCGAAGCAATGCGAAACGGAGTGTGGGAAGGCCTTCCACTCGATGGACCGACGACATTGTAGCGGTGGCAGGGAGTCGATGGATAGAGGCGGCTCAGGACCGCTGTTTGTGCGTCGTTTGGGAGGGGACGTATACGGGCTGATGATGATGATTCAATCAAATGTGTAAGTAGAACAATAGTAAGACAGCTACAAAAAAAAGCTTTAATTTAGATAAAACAATGCCGACACTAAACATGCGTCACATGCATGTTTTCAAAATAAACTTAGGCAGCTGTACGTAGGTAGGAGGACTAGTACTAGATACTCGAATTCTATAGAAAAAAACGCCGACGATGTGGGTCGAGTGATACTTGAAAATTTTAGCAACCAAATGTGCTTGAAACTCTCAAAAATATTCATGAGAGTCCATTTCTCCCAATTACGAAAATTTCTGTTCAAAACAGCTAAACATAATGGATGCAAAACTATAGATGCATCTTATCCCCACACCACGTGATATTTACCAACTCTAACTATTTGAATACGTAATGAAACCCTTTTAAGTCGTTTATGTGTTATGCAAAGCACGTATAACTATTAATAGTAATTGAAGGCATTTTGAATTTCGGTAACGGGGTTTCAAAGGACAGCTGGCTCAACAATTGATGTCATGAACGTAATCATAACTGTAAACAAAAGAAGCCGCTAATAAGGGCTTTTGACCTTATGTTTTAAAAAAATGCTTACCTTTTTACTATTGCCCAATTTTAAAAGGGAAGAATTTAATATGGGTAATAAAATTGCTCAAACATTCCAGCCATATGTCTGGTTGGACTACCTGCGACCTCGTGCCCAATCTTCAGTTACATCTAACAATGGACTTTGGTTCGAGAACGCGAAAACAGGTAGGAAAGGAAGAGATTTTACTGAGACTGAGATTGTTATGATAATTTTGCTGTGAGTATTAACTTTAATGTGAAAGGTATTCTGTAAAGATCTACCGTATGCAATTAAATTATACGTAGCATTATCCAATGTATTTACCGACATGTAAGCAGGATTCCGAGTCAGCTGTTTCCTGTTTTATACAAATCTCTGAACCCCTTCGGCCAGATTGAATTATTATTACCACAATGCAGTCGTACGATTCTCTGAGCAGTTGCTGAACACACCTGACCGCTACGAGAAGGAAAGACAACCAGTTTCGCCACCTGGCAAGCACGCACACATTGCCAAATGGCAAGAAAGAAAAAGTACTGATATCAGTACAGCAAATCATCTATGCTATGAAAGAATATTTACCGTTGATTCAATACGAGTAGAAAGCGTCATTCTTTTACGGATCGATATTCTCGTTTTGTAATTACCGCTTTTACTTGATTAGTTTCTTATTTCTGCTCTGGGGATGGGAATGCATTCTCTTCAATAACGTGTCTATTATTTCTCTTTTTGTTGTGTTGGAGATAACACATACCAAGTGTGCTTAACATGGCTGGTGTTGCATTTTCTACAATATTAAATTTCTTGTGATATAGATCAAATGGCAATGATTGCGATATCGATATCTGATTCCAGTCTCGAAAGTTAAATGCTTCATAGAATTAAATACATTTGTGGAATCTAACGAGAAAAAGATAGCATTGCTTTCTATATAGACGACCGATGTGGTGCGGCGGTGAAGGTCCGCCTGCGATACAGAAGATTGCGGGTTCCATTCCCGCCTTGGGTTCTGGGTATTTTTTATGTATGATAAAAAAATCTATCTATGTAGTGTATTGTAATAAGTATATCAGTCATCTAGTGCCCATGACACAAGGTCTGCGTAGCTTGGGGCTAGATGATACTGTGTGTGGATTGGTCAGCATTATTTATTTATATACAAAGCAATGCTATATTTGTTTCATTGGATTACACAAATTTCAACAAGTAGGATATTTGTTACCTCAAACACTATTGTTTTTCATTCTTTTCCACAGCAAACAATTTAAATTGCACCGCTAGCACTTTTCCTGATCACTCCTATTGTATTCCAACAAAAAACCTGTGTTTGTTCAAGTGCAGTATATTTTAAAATGACAATCTCTACCATACTTTAAATTACAGTACTAGAATATCTTTTGGTGAAGGTATTGTTTTAACTTGCATCAACCTTGCATATTGTTTTAACTTGTAACTACGCTCATATTTACTGCTACTCTACCTTATAATATAAGTAAAGATTGTATATTTATAATTTTGCCGGAACTAATCTCATTCTGAATATCTTTGCTAATAGGTAACCAACCACGGAATCCTCAGATTATGATATTCTGGCAGATACGAGTACCTACCACGATACCGCAGAAAATGGTCTATCTTATTTTTATTCAAGTACGTTGAATATATTGAATCACGACATTGGTATTCGCTGTTGAAAGGGTTTTAAATTTTTGTTTGACATTCCGTAGCTTCCTGTGATTCATCCTGGATTCCGTAAGACGTTTTGTAATTCCTTAGACATTTTAATAATAATGTGAAGAGTCTTGCTTCAGAAACGATACTTGTTTCTATAAAATCTGTGAATTTGGCTATGGAAAGCAAGACAAATTCCATAACTACATCTACGTCTCTTATGTAGGATATTGATGTTCTATCATAGCTTAACTTAAGTCGTGTGTTTATGTGCAGCTTGAATGTATATAATTATCATAAAAAATATTCATCTGTTACAGCATTTGGTTACGCTTTGATTATTAGGACACTGAATACTGAAGTAATGTTATGTAACTTTTTTTAATTAAAAATATTATTTTATCTTTTTAATGCCGGCCCCAAGACCTTGGTGCACTCGTTAATTTCGTTGCTAGCGTCAAGTTATCTGTTACCTTATTCTGGATACCTACATTGCAATAGTAATGAAATTAATAATATTCAAATTAATGTTTTAACACTTTTACACAAATGCAATCATACATATTAGTATGTATAGTTATGAGAATCACTAGTCATTTTGTTAATTCCTCTTGTCTGTACTCGAATAGTTGTTTGATAAGTATACCTATTTTGGATACCTATTTTGGATTTCTTCATTTAAATATCTAATAGCTTTAAGAAGTTCTGAGTCCTTCAATGTACTTTCTTCAAAAGTTGTTGATCAACAACTTATGCTTGAATTTGACATAAAGGCAATTTAACTTCAACCCAGGTTGTTCTTTTAGACCTTTGTGACTATTTATTTAGAATATCGTGGGTCGCGGCCCCTGAATGGTACCAATTTATTATTATCAAGTTATATATAAAACCGTTCATATTTATAAAACAATAAACCTTTGTCCTAGTTTTGCTGTTGAAATGTCGTTGACCCATATTGGAGGTAAGCTTTGCGAGATCATAACTTATTTTACTATTGAAGATTATGGTCATAAAAGGAGCTATTGCTCGGTGAGCCGGACAGGCAACAATGACCACAATTGGGCTATTTTCCCACGCAATGCTAACGACCCACGCTAGGAACATTTTAATGTGGATGCTAAATGAAAATGACACATTACAGGCGTTAAATTATGCCGACAATCGGCTGTTGGATAAATTGCTAGTACACTCAATACTTCAATGGCTATCATTGTGATTTTTGATCGTTGACGACTCATTTGGGATAAAACGAATAACGTAATGAGCTCAGATGAAGGCAAAGTACAATAAAACTTTTAAGCCAACCAAAATTACATAGCTTATTCTAGTTTTCCCCTGAAAATCCCCGGTAAACTGGAATTTAAAAACTCAATATCCAAAATTCCTTCCTTTATGAACCCCATTAAGGGGAAAAAATGGAATTGAAAACAGGTAGGCTAAGTACCTATCTGCTAATTAGTTGAACTTCTATTTTTGTTAAAATCCCAGAGCAACAGAGAGAGCAGAGATTACTAATCTAATCGGAAACAAATTAAAAACCAAAAGATAATTATATGACACAGGAAAACCCGTAGATATTTTTTACAACGTGTTCGGTCGTGTTCGGTCTCATCAAAATAAACGATGAAACATTGAGCTCAATGTTATTGAATCGGATAATTGAAATTGGATATGCTCTTGAATAATACACATCAACGTTTGTATGGTAGTGTAACACAATGCAGTATCATTTAGCAAGTTTTACTCAATTGGTTGTAAAAAGATAGGTAGATAAAACATTTAGGTTTGACAAGAACCAATAAGTAGGTACATGTAGTTACATATACATACATTACATAGACACAAATTCAAGCAGAGAGTATGTAGGCAGCTATATTTTTTTATTATTATATGGTAGATAGTCATATCTACCATATAATAATAAAAAACTCATACCTAGGTGTCTACAGACAAAAAATGATGACATTATATAGAAGAAAAAATAGAACACAAAAACCTAATGAGAAATAAAAACGTCATCAATCATCCAACACCACACACAATCAAAGTAAGTACATAGGTACTTCCTAAGTACCTGCCCACCTTCCACACCAATCTATAGCCAGTGCTGTAGAAGCCAGAATACTCCATCTAGGTACCTACCTACTTCTTTCGTGAATTATAAGAGGGCACGTCTGGTTCCTTTTGGAAATATTATGATTATAATAAATAAAATCAGTTTAATGCAGGCACAAAAAGACCCATATCCATACAAAAATAGAGTGCACACAATAGAGAAAATATAAAATAAACAATATTAAAACTAACATAGGTAATACCAATTTTTAAACAGTTATCTGAGCGTCTGGTCGACGCGACGCGTGACCCGAGAGCTGGCGGATATCTGGCGCAGCGCATCCAGCATTGCCATACAGCTGGGCAATGCAGTCAGCGTCTTGGAGACGCTTCCGACTGGTTTTGATATGGATCAGTTGAGCTACATGTAGATTGTTTGCAACAGTTACAGTTAGCTTAATTGTATCAATTGTATATACTAGAACTAATTTGTTTTATTATTTTATTTTTTTATTTATTTATTATTGAATTGTAATTTTGTTTGTCAATAAAGGTAATAGGTACATATCTTTTTTTTATTTTCTTCCACATAGACAGAAATCCAGTGACAGTATCTGGATTGGCCAGATAGTCAGAAACAGCCATCAGGATAGTGTTGTTGGAGCGATCTAGTCTAGTCCAGAAAACTGCTATCCTCGTCCGTCTTATAGCGAAGAAGCACGCGTAGACCGATGTACCTGGTGACGTGTAGTAGATCAGTGCTTTTCAAACTCGTGATGGCTGAATCCGTTGAGAGACCGGGACTAAAAACAAATTGTGCGTCATCAATGGTAATGTTTTTAAGCAGACCTGGATGAATAAGTCGCTCCAACACCTTTCCTAAAACTGTACCTAACGATATAGGACGATAATTTGCGGACGATCGACGATTATGACCGATTTCTAATCGTGCTTTATTTTTATTGTCTATTGACTCTCTAAATATCTATAGGTCATCATTATAACGAACAAATAAAACCAATTTTTCTGAATAGACGATATTCTACCCAATTAATTACTAGGTATTTCATGTATTTTTCTACTCTCTCAAAACAATTGAATACAAACATTCTTTCTCTCCTATATAAATAATGAAATTCATGATCAATTCTACTAGGCCATTTTCTAAATAGACCCATATTTATTTTACGATATAAGAGAAGTGAGAAGAGACACACTTGTGGAAATCTAATAAAAGGGCGTGTGTCCACTTAATGTGTCTGTTATGATTATGAGTATGGATCAACATGAGGTCAATGAACTTGCAGTTATATAAGGTTATTGGTAATTCACTGACACTGCGTTCTGCAGGTTCTGCCCATCATCACGAAAACGTTCGTGAAGACGCCAGGTCTTAATTTTTAATTTTTTTCGTAAATCACCTCACATACAAAATGAAAAAAATACGTTCGTTCGGAACCCAATCAATTAATAAAGACCGATCTCCCACTTCCACTGTTAGCTCAGGGCACAGCCGTTTTTAAATTTAGTTTGAAATAAAGCCTCTCTAAAGAGCGATTTTTGAATGGAGTACCTACTACCATTAATCAAATTTGAGATTTAAGACCTGGCGTCTACACAAACGTGATGATGGGCAGAACCTGCAGTTAACGCAGTGTCAGTGATTTACCAATAACCCTGTATAACTTCACACATAATATATGTATAAGAGGATAATAATACCAACTTAATCGCGTTTAGACGTGTGAGACAAAAATCAAAATGATCTGAACAAAATTGCTACATTATTTATGACTGTCGTTACAAATCTGTACACAGCGATTAGATTAAGATAAACGGTTGCATAACCTATTGTACGAGTATAAGATGGCCAAAAGCCACATTATGCAAAAACCTGCAAAGTCATAACTTTCTAACTAAAATTACGGGCAAGATTAACGATGTTCGGCGTAGGTGAGACAACTTACCATTTTAGAGTTGACTGATGCTGTCGCGTTAGGTGGCAAAAAGCTAAGATTACGCTAAATCATGGCTTTCTACCTTAACAAATTAGCAAACTTTATGAGGTTACAGAAAATATTATTGTCAGGATGAGGTGAATCAACTCTACGAATTTGGGCATGAAAGTGAAAATTATACTGAAAACGTGTTAGATGGTAGATCTAAAGGAGATTTGGTAGGCTTTCGCGGTATTGAACTCAGCGTTCAACGTTTCTATATTAATTGAACTTCATAACCACGTTCTGGTCGTAAAAGTATTTGCAACGCTATTAATGATAGCTATTCTCATGATTTAAAACCTAATTATGTAACAATGAACTTTATTTGTACCTAGTTGTGATAATAGTATATAATAAGAAACGAACCATTGAACAATAAAGAAGTAATTCAGACTTAACCTTAGCTAGGAATTATAAATTCAATGAAGGAAACGCCCTCAACAAAGCATAGTTGCTACAAAAATCCACTAAACCTTGCATTGTAAACACGAATTTGAAAATTACATAATAGATAACAATCGAAACAAAAACTCACTACATTTGATCATAATAACGCAACTCAGAAAATTTATCGTTGTCTGTAATATTTGGCATCTTTTACCAATCGAATTACTAACAATAGCTTAGTCAGACTTGTTCAGCAATATTACCGCAATGTTGCTGTTCAAAAGAAGATTGATTACATAAACCTTTGATAGTGAAATTAGGTAGGTATTGTTAAGATTTTGAACGATATTAAATTTTAACAATTGGTTTTAAAGTTCTGCTGTCTTTAATCAGTGTTGTAGATGTTTATTACTTAAGGTTACAAAGGTATTATTACCACAGTTTTTATAATACTATACTAGTAGGTAGTATTACTAAAGATTTATTAACGAAATAGGCAAATTGAATGTTGATGCTCTGTTCTCCGTACATAATTCGGGTCACAACGCCTAAATAAGTATGAAAAATACCATTTAGTAGAATTGACTTACCTTTAGGCGAAAATGACCTTGTAGCAAAACGTCTTTTTTCCATAACTCTTCTTAACGAATACTTGGGCTTAAACGAATACTAGGTTATAGGCATAAAATGGCTCCATACTAGATCCAGAAAAGCCATACGAGACCAATCAATCCTAACATGTCTCGAATTGAATTGAAATTAAATATCTGTCGCTTCATAGATACCTATTTAATTTCATTGATGTTGAGTAGGTACCTATGCAGATAGAGTCCAGATTATTGAACTCAATCTTCTAATGATTGCCTACTTTATTATGGCCGTGGTCCAAAGTTTAGGTTCCGACCGCTACTCATGCCTCATTTTGGAGATGTTGTCGAAAATCGACAGCGCGTGGGATACGGATTAGATATTACGTGGGCAATTGCTTGTATTACTTTGGCTTAAAGACAAATATGTAACTACGTGAATATTATAATGCTCCTATCTAATAGTACCTAGGAACCTTCTAAAAGAAAATCCATAGCGATAGTGCGGATGATTTTGAACCGATTGCTATTCAAATGGCGTTTTATTCCGCCGGTCACGTTCAATTGGTCATCACGTAGGTATCCACTTCGTTCCTATCATAACCGTTGACTTTTAAAATTGAAAAACGCGATAACTTCATTAAAGTTTCTCGCGTGACTATAATTTCAAAATAAGATCCTCCGAAAGTCAGAATTATAGTAAGTCCTTGAGAATTCTCGTTTGGAATTGGTCCTTCGTGTCCGTGAGCATTCAGCAATAAAAACCTCAAAGTACATTCTTTTGGACTTTTCTAATTTGTCCCTTTTCCCCCCAAGTAGTCGAGGTTTGGAATAATTGCTACAGCCATTAACATTCCGGCTCTAACATACTTTCTCGAGTGGGTGTAGTGTAATGCGTTAAAGGAGTACAGTCACGTTTTAGAGAAGATTAAAGATTTATACCCTGGCACCACGCTACACCAAACATAACCTGAATAGCACCTAATGTAAGTAATATAACAACCGCATTGCTGCAAATTGCTGATTCGTTTCGTCGTAATGTGTTTTCAGTTTAAAAAGAGTAAAAGTCAACACAAAATGGTTGTCTGCAAGTTTTCAAAACGGAGCGACGATTTTATAAGTAAACCTACTGCAGTGCTATTGTGAGATAGAAATTACATGAGCTCGGACAATAGCTCGCCGGTTTGTAAACAACTTCGTTTTAGTCAAAAGCAACAGAAAAAAGCCACTTTAGATTTTTCTGCTGGCAGTAAAGGTTATTCCCACGGAATTAGGTGAACTCATGTGTCAACGATTTCGAGAGGTTATCGATCTGAATCATAAAGCTTTTCACCATTGTCTTAAACCGCGTCGTTTCCACGACGGAACTGGCTAAACGTGCTCAAGCACCCGTTCTGATGATCACGCCCCGTACGCCGTACACTTGCGCTGCGCTCATCCACTTGGTATATTTTTGAACCAATATTACATACGTTTCACAATCGCGGCTGTTTGCCGTTCTCCTTGCGAAAGGTAATCTTCAGCTCGCGAATTGTTCCATTGCTAGTTTTGCAGTTTCAATTGGATTATCGATTTAACGCATTCTTTGACGACCGAACTAAGATTTTTTAAACTTTTTGGAAGGTATAGCTATACAAGCAAACATAGGATACCTATGTCCATTTTATGTGGTTTAATACATGTAAATTTAAATAATAGTGCGTTATTAGTAGTGACCGGAAATTCGGGCGCTTATTTACCTAAACTTGGCGATAAATAATGGAGTGGTTAAACCACCTCTCGGTAATTCCGAGAAATTCCCGGGAATTCCAGAATTTTCTAGAATATTGATGTTTTTTCGCTGGAATCTTATTTATAGACGAAATATAAGACACTTTTAGCCGGATATTTCCGGAGAAAATAAAACATTTTTTTTAAATATTGATGATTTTTTGCAAAAATTCATTTTCTAGAAAATTCATTTTCTAAAATACTTTTATTCCTTCGCAATTATCATTTAATTCACTATTTCTTGAGGAATAACAAATGTTATTTTGTTCCAAATTTTCATAATATTAGCAAGGGTCGTTTTTAAGTCCAAGATTTGGAAATGAAACAATAGTAAAAATATGAGTAAAACTTTTATTTACAAAAAAAAGATAACATACAACTTAACGACTTCTAGAACAAAATTACTGTTACAGAACTAAAAAAACACATTTACAAAAATGTACTATTTAACTAATTATCCGAGAAATATTAACTGATATTTCGTCTAAAAATCAAATTACTTACGACAAAAACAGTAAGCAATCGAGGAAATTTGGACATAAGAAAATAAAAACTTTATTCACCCGAAATAGTGAAAATCACGTCAGAATAAAAGTGTTTTATATTTCGTCTAGAAATAAGATTACTTACGGCAAAAAAACATTAGCATTCGAAAAAATTGGAAGAAAGTAAAAAAATAAATTTTTCTCCGGAAATATTGACTTATGCGAAAAACGCGACTAAAAGTGTCTTATATTTCGTCTATAAATAAGATTCCGGCAAAAATACATCAATATTATAGAAAATTGGATTCCCGGAATTCCCGGGAATTTCTCTGAATTCCCGAAAGTAACCGCTCCATGTTATCGATAGCTATACAAGCAAACATAGACATATTTTCACCAACTAGGTATATAAGCGCCTGAATTTCCGATCACTACTTATTAGGTATTTAGATTTCTATGGGTTTAGGCCTGGTGACCTTGATTTGCACTATAGTTTTCAGTGAGTTGTGTGTAGTGCTTGAATGAGTTAGCTATTGTTTAATTAAAGAACCCTTTAACGCTTTACATGCATGCTATAAGTATTTGCGGAACCCAATCAGTTTCTTTGGACATGTCTGCGTGCCACGCTATTTTTCTGGAGCAAATCGAAACACGGACTGAAAATTTGTCATGTACCAAACTATTCTGGAAGCAGTAAAAATAGAATAGAGTATAATGTTGACATTGAGCTGTAAAAACCAGTGGCCTAGGGTGTTTATTTTTAATTCCACATTCACTACCGTGTTATGCCACAGGACAAGTCGTCATGTTTTAAGAATATTCTATTTGGGATTTTTACGAGATACTTAGGCACGGGTTGTCAATTCGCCAAAGCTTTCACGATTGAAAAGTCAGTATACATTCTCGAATATTTCATGAAGGAACACAACTCCAAGCAAAACCTAATGAGTTATCAAATATTTTATATAATATTTTATTTATAAATAATGCTGGACAATCCACACAGCATCATCTAGCCGCAAGCTTAGCAGAACTTGCGTTATAGGTACTTGATGACTGATACACTTAATACAATACCTACATTACAAAGATTGATATTTTTTTATTAAACATAGAAATACCCAGAACACCCGGAACAAATATTTGCAGATCGCACAAATATTTGTTCCTAGGCTAGAATCGAACCCGCAACCTCCTGCGTCGCAAGCGGATCTTCGTCCGCCGCGCCACACGGTCGTCTGTCTAATATTCTAATATTTATGCCTAGTATGATAAGGTAATAAAAAATCTGCTTATCGACTCGTTTCCCACAGTCGAAGACCATTCATGCGTGATCGCTATCATTACCAGGCATAAATAATGTGGCTGGCCTAGACTATTCCATTATGGCACCAATTTTCTATAGTGCTCATAAAATGTATTTCACTTGTCGCAATTTCTTTGATCGTTAGAACATTATTTATCATTTAAAAACCTTACTAAAGTCTAAAAACTGATTTTTTCCGCAGCTAATTAGGGCCATTGTCAGTGCACTTGCTTTGATTCGCGAAACCGGCGAAACCAATCGAGGAACATGAACAAACTTTTATTTGAAAATGTTATTTAGATTTCAAACTCAAATATCCGCAAAATAAGACACTGGTGCCTATAGGGAGACGATAGCTGCAACAGACGTAATTTCAAATCTCTACCGCGATGTAAACAGATACCTACCATACAAGTTCATTGACTGTGATAAAACAGTAGATGCGGGTGGTGGCAATAAAATCTCGCCTTTGTTTAAGAGTGAAACTAAAGGGAATTACGAGAATAACTAGTGATCACGTCGTATCCCCTCTACGTGAAACAAAGGAGACTTCATCTTTCAACAAGTAATATATTTGAGAATGCAAGACGAGATGCGGTGCACATTTTGTGATTGGTCGACAAGAGCCGGATTTAGATAATGACGAAACATTGTTTTAGACTTTTCAAAGCCCGAGGATGTAAGTCACGTCATCACGCGTAAGTTCACAGTCGCGAGAAGACTTATTTCGTTGCAGTGAGACTTATACATTTGCAATGTTAGAGTCACATTGGGTAACAAATTCGGCATGACGATCTCTCCCAAAACTACAGTTTCTCATATCATAACAGATGTGATTACCTTACAATTTACTGCACTACAAGATCCTTTAAGCTATCGGAAATCTAATTATACGCAGTAGAATGTTCACCCAAAGCAATAAAGCTCAGTATTTATTGCATCGAAAGTAGATTTGTATTGAACTATACACTATTATCTAACTGTTTTAAAATCGTAATTTCACACCGCCTGCGATATAATAAGGAAATTGCTGTAAGCAATGTTTTACCGTGGCCTCACATAATGCCGTGGGATGCGCCATTAAATTGCAATGCAATGATTACTGAGAAGAATCCAATGCAATGGCGCGTGCGTTTGTTGTAACAAATGGATGTGTTGTGTTTAAACTGTTGTGTAATCCACTTTGAACTTTAGACATATGAAACGGAAGCAGAAGAGACAACGAATCAATCGATATTGATAAATTATTTCAACGATTTGTACGACTAGGAAAACGCATAGTAACCAGGTAGGTAGGTTTGTTTATGCAACCCGTTGTAGGGACTGCTCCTATATCAATCACAAAGGGTGTTTTACTCCGGCAAGACCAAACTCGCTTTGATGTAGGCTCTGATGTGGCAATTCTAGATATTGCTAAGCTACATATTTCTTTCCTTTATTAAATCCCCAATACAAGAGTCTGGCTCAAAAAATATTAATAAAGGATACTTTCACGTCCGCAGCACCACCGACCGGGTCACGGACGCAGAGTTCCTGCCCTCGCGAACACCTTCCTTCCGCAAAAAGTTTTGATATATCGCCCTAAAACAGCTAAACAGAGGCGAATCTCTGTAAATAATTACCCTTTCAAACTGAACGAATGAAAGAAGGATCAACTCGTAAAATGCCTAGGTGATCTACGCATATGACAAGAGCTATTTTTAGACTTCACGCAACTCGTAAAAAGACTATTCCAACTCGATGTAATAAAACGTGTCCCGGATACTTTTATTCCTCTGCCTATCTCGGCTTAGGGTTTCTAGTTATTGCATTCGCTCCTTGAACTCCTATAAACACTCGCTGCTCCTAAGGGAACGGGGGAATGGTCATTTCTGGAAGCCCTTAGGACAATTCGGGAAACATTTATAAGGACTTAAAGACTCTTTGGAAAGTTATATTGCTTGTGAAGAACAACATTCTTTGGCCAATGGAGAAATTAAGCTGTTAAGTCTATCTTCAAATGCGTTAATTGAATGTTATCCGCCGACTATAAAATTCGTTTCGGGTGTTTATTTGCCGAAGTTTTTATTACTATTGGGTTCAGCTGTGTTTATAATAAAACGGTTGTTTTGAATTACCTAGATAGATCATAAAGTTAGCATTAGGGATAATATACAATAGGTATCTCCTACCTACCTACCTACCTACCTCGCTAAGCCGTTTGGATCTTTTACCTACCTACAGCATCATTGACAGCAAAAATTAAAATTCCATCGGTATTGAGCAGAATAAATCGTAGATAAATATTTAGAAAATTATTTATCGTAGATAAACATTTATATATATATTATTTATTATCGTAGATAAATATTTTATCTAAGCGAGATGACTCCTCGTTTGGATTAGTTTGAGCCGTCGGTGGCCTGTTTTTCGTACGAAAGTTACCTACATTTCACATTTCATTACTTTGATCTATCGATAGTGGTAAAACACACTTACTTAGTATTTAAAGAAGTAGGTAGGTAGGTACCTATGGTGCCTAGGCCTTTGTTTAAAATTTGATATTATTTTTGACAATATAATTAATAGTTAGGTGAAGAAAATTACAATTCAATAATAAAAACAAATTAGAACTAGTATTTACAATTGAAACAATTAAGCTAACTGCAGACTGTTGCAAACAATCTACAGGTAGCTCAACTGATCCATATAGTTTGGTTGATACAACAACCTACTATTTACAAGCACGGTACCTGCGCGTACCTTAAGGTGCTTTCAAATAAACATTAATATGTACGAGTATTTTTAAGTATTCAAAGAGATTGCCAACCAATAAACCTAATTTGGTCGTCAAGTTCATTAACAAGCGATTCTCATCATTAACATTCCCCCAACATAGCTTTGCGTTCTTAAGATATTTGTAGATATAAACACACACACACATTTTCTTTAGACGGAGGCTGGATAGTCTGTGGATACTAAGTATATCATCATCATCATGATATGGACCTATGATGTCGTCCTAGCTGAATTTTCATCTACGGGGGCCAGTCTCAACGGAGACTAGCCATGTGCGCAGAAATTATTATAATGCACAAGTGTGCGCGCAAGCACAGATGCACTCCGTCAATCTCACTTCCCTCACTCTCATAATCCGATGGCTGGCAGACCGACATGACCGGTAAGAGAGAGACCAGGCGTAGGACGTGCTTTCCGAGGCAACTTCGTGATCAACTTCCTGACTCCGGACTGCTACTGGGATTTTTTTCCGGACATGTCCAGCAGATCGCTAGCATACAAACCCTTTCCTTATGATCACCAGGTCTTCATTTTGCTGCAAAGAGTGTCGACCAGCAGCCAGCAGTCTTTCGTCCTAAAATGTTTACCGAGTCGGGTTCATTTACTCAAGTACATCACAACATAACAAAAAATGTCGTCTTCCTAATTGTGTGGTGTGACAAAATATTCAACTCCTCCCGAATCAGTGAGACCAAAACACTGTTACACAAGCCAAGCCAAGCGATGCCCTATTTATATTCAACACGTCACATTTACAACTTGGAGAAGAGCTAACTTGATCACGTAGAATAAACAAGTATAGTTAGTAACTGTTCAACAATAGGAAAGCTTCACGGAAAATCGGGTTATAAGTAGTTTCAGTGGTCGAAACTTTTTCATTGATTCAACAGTACACTGTTGGATGTCTAAAGGTGGGTACGGGTACCGACTGGCCTTACAGGGCGTAATGTAAGATGTTACACAGCGAGCTTTCGTGTTGTCAGTACGGAGAAAGAAGGCGCTCGCAACGAGCAACGAGACGGATTTTTTTTTACACATGGCGTACCGTATTATGCTCGCTGCGCCCCATAACACCGGATGAGAGGTAAAAACATAAACGAAAAGAAATTAAGTGCGTAGTTTACTTTGGGTTGTGGTTAACCATGACCAGTAATTTAACAAATTAAAAGTTCTGAGGCTTTTTGCAACGGATGGTTTTAGTTAGAAACTTGCATAAGTTAACTGATCGAGAGGTTTATACAGCAACCTCTGGGTTTTTTAAACAGGAATTAAGCAATTTAATTCCTTTTTAAAAAACCCAGAGGTGACATGCTTCGTTAGAACACCACACCTAAAGAAATTACATAAGCAGAAGACGAGGCAAACCACTATTTTTATAGCATTATATAAAGCCGATTAATAGGATTTGCTCACAACCCTGTACCGTACTATGCCACTTCATCTGTGTTGGTATTTGATGGTAAGGGAAGGTATAGGATATGTAATATACTGTTACTATTGTTCTTGTTCCGTTCTATAAAACTTGTTCATTGCTATTACACTTGAAGTTCATGTAGGAAACTAGTGTCCAATGTTAACCGGTCGACCCTATATGTCATTTTGTCCATATGCATGGACAAAATGGTTGTATCCCATATCTGCTTCATCATCATCATCAACTTATCTTAGTCCACTGCTGGACATAGGCCTCCCCCAATGAGCGCCATAGCGCCCTGTCTTTAGCTTGCCGCATCCAGCATCTGCCTGCAGTCTTTCGCAGATCGTCATCCCACCTGGCCGGAGGGCGTCCTGCACTACGTTTGCCGAGTCGCGGTCTCCACTCGAGAACACGTTTACCCCAGCGGTTGTCGGTTCTACGTGAGATATGGCCAGCCCACTGCCACTTCAGCTTGATTAGCAAGCAATCTCTGAGCTATGTCGATAACTTTGGTTCTCTGTCGGATGTATTCGTTACGGACCCTAAGGATATATCTAAAGGATCTGAAAGGAGTTTATCTAAAGGATACATCCTTTAGATAAACTCCGAGCATAGCTCTTTCCATAGATCGCTGAGCGACTTTGAACTGGTGGACCAGCCCTACCGTGAGTGTCCACGTCTCAGCTCTGTAGGTCATAACGGGTAGGACGCACTGGTTGAAAACTTTCGTTTTCAAGCATTTCGGTATGGATGACAAGAAGACTCGACGTAGTTTCCCGAACTCTGCCCAGCATAGCTGAACTGCTGAGCTGCATATCTGCTTAGGACTTAATAATTTCAATAGTTTTCGTTTTTTCAGTTGTTGATTTTATTCAGTTGTTTTTGGAGACAAAATGTCAATAGTTATTGGTGCACTGCTCTAAGAACAGCTGTTATAAATTTAAAAGGAGATGTGATGCTAAAAGAAAACACTATGTAATTTCGGACGTAGTTCCCTTACGAGAATAATTGCGTAGAAAATTATCAGTACGTACATTTGTATCATCATTTTGGTAATAAGTATGTAGGTACATAAAACATTGCAAAATCAGTAACGATTCGACGCATCTGTTTAAACCCGATTTAATTAAAAGCAGCTTTCGGAATTAAACAGAATGTGGGTACTGTACATATCACAAAGGGTTTTACACAAAGCAGACCGGAACAACGCCCCAATTACTATGCAGTGTTTGTAATTTGAATTTAAACAGTGGATTTGTATAGGTAAAGATTTAGGTACAACCACCGGGGGCATCGGATTAAGTAGGTAGGTATGAAGTATTCAAGTTATATTATAAGATATCAATAAATGCGAATGTTTTCTAAACAAAGCTGCAGCCAACATGCAATAAACAGCTTTCCAGAATCTGTCTTGAACAAAGCAACTGAATGCGCTATTCTGTAAACATTTTAAACTTTTTGTTTCGCTACTGGCAAACATACCTATCTTCAATTCAGCAATAGTAAAGTCGGAACTGATACATCCTTTATGAGCTGCAAAAAATAACGGGTCATTGAACTTTACAGGTAGATTTGTTATGCTTACCAAGGTCTAACAAATCTGTTTCAAAGCCGCATGCACAGCTATAAAACTTCCAGGTTAAGTGGTAACAAATGGCCATTATTTTAGTGAACCGTACCGTACCGTAAGCCCCATAATAGCACCCGTATTGCATAGATGGTATCGAGCACTTCCGGCTTCGGTACAATGAACGCCGGAAGTGAAGTGACGGCGCGTGCGCTCATCATGCAATCCAACTCTACCGACTCTACAGTCTATCGAGATTGCGAAGATTTATGGCGTGATAGCTTTGTTTTATTTAAAAGCTAAACTCGCCAGCTTTCCATTGCTATACTCTCCCGCCTATAAAAACTATATGTATTTTTGAAATTCCACGCATCTTTCGTTGTAAGACGTCGTTTTCTTCATAATATGTATTGTATACCCAAAATACCTAGTTGTTAAGTCGCCTGTCGACTATTTATTGACTAATTGCGTGTTCAATTGGATTTAGTTTCGGGGCAAATTCATGAGTAAGCGACTGGTAAATATACTTAGTTAGCCTTTTGAAGGTAAACAAATAAATATATTTAATTATGTTGGCAATAGGATTTTTTTCAGATGCCTTCGCGACAATATTACCGAAACAGTTTCAAATGACATAGACTATAAAATGTTTATGGAACTAGGTACTCAACTTTGTAAGTTCCATAAACAGGTAGGTAATTTTAGTTGAATTACCGGTAACGTGCGAGTAACTAAATGCCTTGTCAATTTGATAAATTCCCGTCTTTGATGCTAACTAGGAACGTAGTTAGTTAGGGTAGCATATGGCTGCTATTAACAAGTTTATGTGAAATCCATACTAAGCGCTGACACAGATAATCTAACACTAAACACTGTAATAGATTCGAAGCTAGGAAGAACGTGAACGCAAACTAAAAAGTCGAATTTGCCAGGCTCAATAAAACAAATTTAGAACCAGATGTCTTTAAAAAACGTTCACAGATTGTAGCAAACCAGATTGGTGGGCAGATTCGTACGAATGTACATACATACCTTTACCTACCTTCTCATTTGATTGAGTAGGTAAGGCCCAAATCAGTTTTTTAATGACGTATAAAAAACTTGACAGATCGTCACAAAAACTAAGTAAGCTCAGGTGGGCAATACTAGGCACGTATACTATATCCAACCGGCTTATTTGTGTAGCGCATAAGTTCACCTCAACTCTGAGTTTATTATCTATGTACCTAGGTACCTAGTACAAGCCCTAGAGAAGTAGATCGCTAGAAACGCCTAGAGACAAGATATCAATGAAAGCAATCAGTAAATATTCTTGAAAATGCCGATGAGCAGTAAACGTTCTCCCGTATTTTATTATTGCTGCAATTGTTTCCCCTCATACACCGTTACCAAAACATGGGTGCTCAAAAATAACATCCTCCCATTGTCATAGGGATCCTTATTCGCTTTGATTCCTTATAACGCGCAATGTCATATCGTGTGGCCTATCACTGAGTTCAATGTGACTATTTATTATCTGGTTTATTAAATTTCCAATTAACATATTAAGAGGTTTAAAAGTCAAAGAGCTTTATTCCTTAAGATCTTACATTACAGTACTCTCGAAAACGATAAAAATGATATAAAATTACATACTACTTTATTCTCATTTTTGACAATAGTATAATGAAAACGTAGCCTGTTACCATTTCCATGTATTATATGGGCCTCAGCATAATGATTAAGGGCCCAGAATGCATGTTGTTCCAATGACCGACTCGATCAATGAGCGATTTGACGGATGCAATCGGGTAGGTGATTTACTACAAGCATGGGGAAAATTATGATAACGGTCAGTGGTTTGAAGCCAGTAGTTAAAATACTCTCGGACACGATAAAAATTCTATAAAATGACATACTTAGGTAGGTACTCCTTTATTCTTATTTTTATAGTATAATCAAAACGTAGCCTGTTACGTTCCATGTGTCATATGGGCCTAAGATAATGAATAAGGGCCCAGAATGAATGTTGTTCCAATGACCGGCTCGATCAATGAGCGCTTTGACGAATGCAATCGGGTAGGTGATTTACTGCAAGCATGGGGAAAATTATGATAATGGTCAGTGGTTTGAAGCCGCGCTAGAAAAGCCACTGGCACCCATTTATGAAACTGATTTGTTTTCGAAGTCGTTGGTGTCGTCACTATCCAACTAAGGCTGTTCAAAGCGGGCACGAGCTGCAGTAATAAAAAACAAGAAGAAGAAGAATAAAAAAGATCGCCACTATTGTAGTTTCGAGAAATAAAGTTTATTTTTGTGCATCTAGGATTATTTTGTGGTGTTTCAGTACCATTCAGTAGATATCGTATCAAAAATATTGAATTTGAAGTTTAATGGAAGAACCGAACACACTGCGTTTGAATTACTAGTTAGGAAAACAAATTTTACGAATAACAAAAAGCTCTATCAAAAGATACTTTCATCAATTAAGGTCAATTAATTCGGCTCTCTCAAGTTTAAATCATTTTTACGATTGTGGATGCTACTGCTGTATAACAAACAATGTACGCTTGTTAAACAAGATATCTACTTATACCTACTATAGGCAGGATGTCCTTTGCGCAACCGACATGCAAGAAACTGTGAACAATGGGGATAGATATTAGAGGATAGCAATATTGCCGAGTTGTGACATTGCTGCGTTGTGAATCAATAGGCGTTAAAATGCTCGCCATTTTGTGAAAAGGACAGACAGGCTTTCGAATTCATAAGAGCGGGACAGAGCATACGTTTTTGGAACGGCGGCGTGAGCGCAAAAATCAAGTTCTTGCTATTTACAAGAAAACTACACAACTAATGAAGAAACTGGTTCAAGGAAACAAATAAATTAGTAATAAAATATGTAACCTACGAATCAAAACATAAGTCATTTCAATAGACCGCCAGGGTTCCTGAGATTGCGACCAAATTATGTGCGAAACAGTGCACTTTCATGTTTTTTTTTTCTTTTTATCGTTTTTTTTCTCAATCGTGTCTTCACTTTTAGCATGCCAAAGAAAATACGTTGAATTTTATGTAATTTCAGGTTTTTACCACGGGGATCACGTGAGTACTAAGATTAAGCATTAACCTGAGGCATGCATACATCATTTCTGTACATAGCAGTTTGAAATATTGTGGTTGGGTTGGGTATGCGGCCAAAATAGGTTACGCCAAATGCGCGCCAAACGCGGCAAATTTACTCGGTGAATTATTGTTTTTCCACCGAAATTAAGCATACCCTTATATTTCAGTAGATAGTGTGTATCAAAACCTGGTGTGGTTACTAAGCTGCTAACAATTCACCGCTGCAAGACATGTAACGCCAACTCTGGGTAAAATAGTCACAACAAACGCCTGAGGATCATTTCTCAGTGTCTGTCATCTGATAGATCTTGTTACAGTCGAGATAGTATTCGGATTCAATTCCTCAAAGGGTTATAAGCTTTACCAAAACCATCCCAGCGTAAACTTAACTGTATTCGGCAAAGGGAAATGCAGATTACCCTGTTACCTATAGTAGTATAGTTATACTGTAACATGCAGGAGTAAGATGTAGACTTACTAACTTAGTAAACTGAAGATACATTTTAATTTAGGTGTAGTTACAAACTACAAGTAATAAGTACCTAGTTCAATTCTGGTATCTGAATCAAGGCTATTTAAAAATACAATAATGTTTAAATATTACCTACATAACCCTATATAGGTACATGTCTATGTTTTCATTTATGTTAAACCGACTGATTAACAACGAAGTTAAAAATGTTTAGCAGTTACAAGAGGAGATAAAGCATTTTTTTGATCCATGCCCGACAGTCAGATGTAACAGGCGATGTTTTTTTTATGGCCAAGGACTTGAAAACAAAATTAACAACACGGAAGTTAAAACCATAAAGATGAAAGATGTTAGATCCTGCAGATAGAGAGATATGTAAAATAATACGATAGGTGTATTCCATTATAATTGATGCTAAGTATGGGAAGTAGTAAATTGATATGAACAGACATAGAGGCCACTTAACCAATTTAGTCTAAAGACTGCAGATGCTCGATCAGAAGTTGTATAGGGGTCAATTCTGATATGAATAAAACAAAACAATAGTCTGCCTCATCAAATCAATGCGATTTAGGTAGATTCATAAAGTCATAGTGTTTTATTCATTAAAAACATAGAATGTATGTAAACGTTTCTTAAATTCGTTCATTTACACCCTCGAGTCGAGTGGTAAATGAAACAATAACAAAAACACTATTGTTAGAAGATAGGTAATGTTTATTAAAAGACGAAAAGAACAATATAATGAGAGATCCACCGATTGATTCTATTAAAGTGACGACGCGACGGTTCTATTACTAGAAGTGACGACGCGACAGTCTTAAGAAGCGATGAAGCAAACAAGCGATTGGAGCGGAAGATAATCCGACGTAACTAACGAGGGTGGTAGTAGATATAACGTAGAAATTATGAGAAACCAAACGAGGGGAGCTTCTATTCTACTTTACTTGAATAGTTTCATAAAGAAAATATAAATAATGACGGACAATCCACACATCATCATCTAATCCCAAGCCACAGATTTTATAGGTAATACTATACTATACCAAGCGAAGCATTGCTTGTGTTATGGGTACTAGATAACTGACGTACTTAATACAATACATAATAGATATTTTATTAATACAACATGTGAAAAAGTGCAAATATACATATGTGTAATTTTTTATCAGTGAGGGAACTGGGGGAATCTTTTGAAAGAAACTTAAACACAGCAAAACTTAGGGAAACTCTCCCACCACCAAGGCTCATAGCTCTTAATACCTAGGTTGTTGATCTAAACCAAGTTATTTTACTAAAGTTTTCCTCTGAATTGAAATGTGAACTCCAACTTTTCAATTTCAATTCCGAAGAAGATCGTGGTTATTCTTCAAGTGATTTGAACTGAGGATTAAATTAAAGCTGTTCCTTGATTTTGCTACTTATGATTTTTAATGACTTCTATGAAGGTTTTGTGTAATAGGTAAGCTTATTCTGAAATTCACATTCACATGGTTCAAAATTCGAGAGGGATAAATTCTAGTCTTTTTGCTGTTAGGTTAGGTAAATAAATCTAGATTAGATACTTAAGTCTAGAGCGATTGCAATTATATAATTAAGATATAATACCTAATGATAATAGCCTTAAGTCATAAAACATACGTTTTACAGGAAAACTGTACCTATTCCATAGATAGACGTTAAGAAACTTTCCCACCAACATAGAGGTAGACCGAGCACAAAAACTGAACAATTTATAAATAGTTAGCAAGACAAAAACAACGAGAAGGCGTGTGGAATCGCACCGATGAGTCTCCCGTAAAACAAAATACCACTGAACCGTAAGAAGTAATTACCCACTTACGCACCGCACGCTGCTGTGGAGCCAATCACATAGCGATTCGATTACCGGCATGCGAACTGGGGTGGCTAATCGGGCATACTTCACTTGTTATAAAGTTCTGATGAGATATGTAAGTGTACTGTAGGTTTATATTTATACGATATACATAATAGAGACCTTAATCTCACTAACAATTAGGTACATTTAAAATACCTATGTAACTACATACATACATCTAACAGTTTACCTACCGAATCGAACAATCCCGCTAATTATTTTTTTTTATACTTTTCAGATAACCAGAGAAATACGATAGAAGAAAATAAAGGTAAGCAAACCAACCGATCGAATATTTCACTTATTCGCACAGAAATCTTAGCGAAATCTTACAAAATCATCGTACAAAATAAATATAGCCAAACTAGTCTGGCAAGTTTAAAGAAGAAAATGATAAACGAAGACACGAATACAAATGTTAGTAGGTTGAATTTCATCATAAGCATACTCTTGAAGAAAGCAATACAAGAAGTAATAAGCATAGAAGACTACTCAAAATCTACTCAAATACGCTTATATGAATAGGTAAATCACTCTATACATTAGCTCACCAAATACAATAGTCGCGTGCGTCACACTCACAACCAAGGGTCGTGTGAAAATGTATACGGTAAATTCACATGAGCATCGGCCAAATGAAAAGACTCGTTTCGCTCCCATGATCTGAACATTATCAATGCTATTCAAAGATGTTTGGGGATCAAAATACACTGGTTGTAGCTTAACACCTGGGATTAAAAGCACATGTGGGAACTTCCACCCGCACATGTGCCTATAGGGGATGCAAGGTGAAACTATCGAGCCGGATACGAACCATGCGACTCGACATCTCGAGTATCCAGATTGATATGCTAATTAGCTAGTTTTGAAAGTTTACTGAGAGTTCATAATGACTGAGGGTAGGTTTAAAAATTGTTTGTTTTATTATTTACCTACCTGGGGTTATTTCAAGGTTATTTATGCAACAAATATCATGGCAAAATTTAGTAGATTTGTAAGTTAGCTGCAGATTTGAGCTCCATTCATGAATGAAGACTGATTCAAGTTAAGAGCGGTAGACAATTTTTGCCATGACTAGGGAAAAATACTAAAAAGAAATAAAGAAAGAAAATTATTTATTAGACACTACACACAAACAAACTAGACATTGAACTCACAGCGGTGTATTCCCGTTGTCCCCATTGTCGCTGTCCCCATTCGATGGGGACAACGGAACTCAATAAAAATAATAAACATTTATTCCTGTTGTCCCCATTGACTGTGTACCTGTTAATGGGGACAGCGAAACTTAATACAAATATAAAAATACAGGATATGGACTTGATATTGGCTGAAGAAAAGAAGGTACATCGAAAAGAAAGATAAAAGTTTTGGGTTCACCTACAAGTTGAGTTTTTCCATTGAAATGTTATAAACTAACTCCCACAGCACTTCACATGTTTACTTTTTAAATACTTTTAAATTTTAATATATTGATCCGGGTGAAACCACGCAAGTAGAACTATAGGTATTATTTAAATTCTCAATATCCGGCTCTATCAAACACCGCATTATACTAAATAGATTATATAAAATACTTTTACAAACTTTCCCAAAGCAATAAAGTAAACTTGGGTATTTGAATATTTTTCTAATAAGTACAAAAACTGTATGACACAAATAACTACAGAAAGGCAATAACATAATACGTAGCGTAATCTTCTTAACTATGACACAACATAGGTAATGTAACTTGTTACAGCTACAAACTTCAAAAGTTAGTTTTCTCCGAAGATATCTTACAATATTGACATGTGTAAATATGACCAAAGATTCGTCTTTACTCAAAGTAGAAACTTAGGAAGGGACATAATACGATAAAACTATATTTTTTTTAAACAATATGGAATCGTCTATCTACCGTTAATAATTAAAAAAATCCTAGGAAACAAAAACCATAATATTGTCATGTCAACCGACGCACAATAGACAAAGGAACACGTTATCAGCAGACAACAACGTACGTAAGAACTCTAAGACATGTCATGTAAAACCTTTTATAACATAAATAACCTACCTAAGATATGAATAAAACCCAATATACACAACTAGAATAACCTAACCACAGAAAACAATAGGATCATGACCATGACATCAGATGACTTACAGGCAGAATAAAACAAACAAGACGAAGTCGTAGCTAGGTACGAATACGAACAGGGTATAATTTATTTACTTTATTTTCCAAGAACCGCATGTAGCCAACAACCTTGTCATAGCTACATTTAGGACTAACTAACAGAATTCTGATGACAGCGTTTCCAAAAATAACTAACAAACATATAAGATGTCAAACTGTAACAAGTTTTTAACCAGGATTTATTATTCATAGCATATTGCATCATAGTATATTGTTTATTTGTCACCCGGGGTTGTATGCATGTTGAAGCTGTTACGTATTTTTAAAACCTATTATGTACAATTATGAACGCTATAAATAATCTTAAACAATCTAAAATGTCAAGTTTATTTTCCTTTTTCACTAACAAACTAAATATGAAATTCTTTGGTTTCTTATATCTTCTTATGTCTAATCTACATATAAAATGTTATAAAAGGTACAAGCCAAAAGCCAAGTCGTTAAGCTATCAAAATGATGAGGTCTTTATTCATAGTGTGGCAGCGGTCACCTTGACCTACTCCGTCCGCTAAGTAATTTGATTGTCAATGTTTCCCTTCTTAGCTTTAGATACTCTTGGCCGCGTTTCGCCCCATGGTTTATGTCACTATTAAGTTTTATCTGAGGTTTTATAGTCGCGTTTGTAATATAATAACAAAAAGATGTTAAGTAAAATGCTGAATAGGTACATACCTACACTTTTCTATCTGCTCTAGGCCTGCCCACGTTTTTGATTTTATTGAGATTTGCAGTATTTCCTACAAACTGCACAAAATTAATAATTAAAATTATAATTTATACTAAGATTTATATTTTTATATTTAAGTATGTCTTTTTGAAGGCATGCTTATAAATTGAATTATTATAGCAGACCTACAAATTGGTGATAAATACCAGAAAGCTTATTGAAGTTTTTCACATGAGACGTTTGTCTGACTAGCAATCATGATTCATGATGATGACCGTTATTTTTCTGCGTAATCGCAACAACTTAAAACATTACAAAACAGCTCGCCACTCCTACTTCTAAATAAAGAAAAATACTTCAAAGTCCCCAAATCAACAAACCCATTCACCTAATTCTCCCCGAATCGCTCAATACACCGGTGCTCATATTGTTTCCGAATCGCTTCCCCTAACATTTATTAGGCAAGCTCTTACTGGCAAGTGATGGGTGGGAATGTAGGTCGGATATTAGGGGACAGAAATGAGAGCGAACGGCCAACTGGGTCGCAGACTCATTGGGGTAACCACGTACTTTATTAGAGGCAGGATATCATTCCTTATTCACCTTCCGCAAGGTAAGGTGTCTCCAAGACATTAATTTGCAGATGAGTTGGGCAAACATATTCAAAGCCTACCTGCGTACGTCATCGGGATCCACAATGGGATTTATAAAAGCAACCTTAACAACAAATGTTGTTAATATTAAGTTTGTAACCTTAAACTATAAATTTAACCATAATTACTTTATACTAAATATAAAAACACAAACAGTTAAAAATTTTTGTCGAGCAGAACCAATGAAAATAATTAGTTTGTAATGTTAATATTTTAGGTAAATTACTGAGAGTTGGCGCGATCCTCTTTTGTTTTTGAGAGCCTACTTTCATTACGAAATTTCGTTAGTTTCGTTCTATCGGTACTTTATTCGAACTAAAACGGAAATATCGTACGATGTTGAGCTGCTTTTTTATTTGGAATGATGAAAGCAGGTATATTTTTCATTCTATTTGACACTGCAATTTTATTCCTTAGTTTACAACTAAAAATGGATTTAAAAGTCAAAGTCATAAAATTCCTCTGTAAACGGCCATTTCGTAACTACGGCCGCAAAACTCAACTTAAACACATGGTTAACTGTATGAAAAAACAAAAGACTCGCGCCAGCATCTTAGTAATTTACCTATACGTTTGTAACTTTAATCCTTACACTTAACCATAATAACTACGATATTTAAAATCACAGTAGGTACAAAATCACCGTCGAACAGAACCGTTCCCATGGTGTTCCTAGTTCACATCCACTGCAATCAGAATAAATGTCGAACGCACGGGGGAAGTGATTCGTCAAGGTGATGAATTATTGCTACAAAATGTCGCTAGAGCCCTGTTCACCCTCCCCCAATAATAATATCCCAATGCTAGATTTCAGGGCATAAAAAACCTGCCTCCTAATATATTTTACGAGAGGGATCATGTCTAGGTTTTACGATTAGGTTCTTATTCCTTCTTATACAATATGGTGAATACTATTGGGAATAGAAAGTAATATCGGTCGAAAATACTTCCAGTAATATGATTAAGTTTATTTACCGGGACCACGACAACACTGTCGTCCTGATGAAACGTCGGTGAAAATAGGTAAACGCGGTAAATACCGGTTAAATAATACTAAAAATACACATTATTTTAGTATTTATATTCAGACCGCGTAAGATTAAAAATGAACATATTTACTTCCAGTAAGATCTTACGTGTTTTTTTTTCTACTAGGTTGGATTTGATATGAATATGGACTTATTCGTTAGGTATTCAGGACGAGAAAATAATACATATAGTAGCTAGATTTTGTTTGTCATAAAAGTAAGCATGAACCAAGATAGATACCATTGCTTTTCCATACAAATAAAATTACATATGCGTCATAAATTTTACCATAATGCCTAACCAATGTTGCACGATCGGAATATTACATACCCCAAAACGCCATAAAAATGTACGTAAGTAGGTACAATAAAAGACGACCAACAATACCACATTTTAATTTCTTTTATCAACGTAACATATTACATTTCTCGGAGTTTTCCATTTCCCTTATCAAGAACCAATCAGAGTTTCGTCAATAACGAAAGCATGAAATACACTTTCATGTTGAAAGCAATGTGACAAGAAGGCACTGGTGCTGATGAAAAGTACTTAGAGCAGACGAAAAATAAAACAATTTTGTTCAATATACCCCTGGCACGCATAACTCCAATATTTTTTTGTAATTTTATGTATTTTGACGTACGAAATGAGGCATGTCTGTCTGTTTCTTCTTTAAACAATCCCATAAGGTGTTTCCTTTTTCAAAAGTTTGTATGTATTATTATAATTTATATATAACGTTAACGACATCAAGCGTAACATAATGTTTAACCTGCAGTGGAATAATAAATATAAAAAAATACGCCCTTGCAGTTTGCACCGCTGAGGGCAATAAATGCATAAAACAAAATTTGTACCAACCAATTAAACAAATAGGGGTGATGATAAAAAGACGGGAAACCACACCAGCGACTTTGTCAGAGAGGTCAGACCTGAATAAGCAAATTGCGAAGATGGTACGGCGCGACCTTCGGAATTCCAATACACGCCTCATTGAGGAGGCGATAGAGCGAAACCGAGGGTCCAATGTATTCACTCAGCAGCTTGGCAGGAGCCACCTGACGAAGCTTAAAACGCACGACGACGGGAGGACCGTATTGTCGAAGCCGAGATAGACGATTTATATGGCCGTTTGTACGCTGCACATGCCCCGTTCCCGAAGAGCCGAACACGATTCCCACCCACCACCATGATACGCCACTATACCGACGAACTGCCAGATATCAGTCAAGACGAGATCGTGTTAGCTCTGAGGCAGCTTAAGAATGGAAAAGCCCCCGGTAAGGACGGGATTACTTCAGAGCTTTTCAAAGCTGGAGGAGCTCCTGTTATAAAGGAGCTACAGGGCCTCTTCAACACCGTCCTTCACAGTCAGAACTCCTAAGGCGTGGAGCGGGAGTTTGGTGGTACTCATTTTTAAGAAGTGAGATAAAACCCTCCTTAAAAACTATAGACCCATCACACTCCTGAGCCACGTCTATAAGCTGTTCTCACGAGTGGTCACGAATCGTCTTGCCAGGAGACTCGACGAGTTTCAGCCACCGGAACAGGCCGGGTTCCGAGGAGGATAAGTCACCATAGACCACATTCACACAGTAAGGCAGATTATACAGAAATCCGAACAGTATAACCAGCCCCTATGTCTCACTTTTGTGGACTATGAGAAGGCCCAGGCTGTTCTGAAATCCTTACAGCGTTGCTAAGTAGACTATCGTTATAACGAGGTGCTGAGATGTCTACGAGGCCGCCACCATGAGTGTCCAGGTACAGGGCCAGCAGTCTAAACCCATCCAATTGCGCAGAGGAGTGAGACAGGGGGACATCAAATCCCGGAACTGTTCACGAGCGCGTTGGAAGATATTTTTAAGACGCTGGACTGGAAAGGTAAGGGCTTTAGCATAATCGGCAGTTATATCTCGCACCTGCGATTCGCTGATGACATAGTCTTAATGGCGGAGTCGCTTGAGGAGCTGAACCGGATGCTGTATGGCCTAGCCACAGCCTCGCGATGCATCGGTCTTGGCATGAATTTGGATAAAACCAAGGTCATGATCAATGGTCACATTGATCACAGACCGGTCGTCGCACATGGCCACCTTTTCGAAATTGCTTCCGAGTACACTTACCTCGGGTAGATTCTGCAGTTAGGTAAAACCAATATCGAGAAAGAGGCCAAGCGTAGGTCAGCTAGACTGGGCAGCGTTTGGTAAATTTCGTCGAGTCATCTCGTCATCCATACCGCAATGCTTGAAAACGAAAGTTTTCAACCAGTGCGTCCTACCCGTTATGACCTACAGAGCTGAGACGTGGACACTCACGGTAGGGCTGGTCCACCAGTTCAAAGTCGCTCAGCGAGCTATGGAAAGAGCTATGCTCGGAGTTTCTCTGAAGGATAGGATTTGTAACAAATACATCCGACAGAGAACCAAAGTTATCGACATAGCTCAAAGAATTAGCAAGCTGAAGTGGCAGTGGGCCGGCCATATCTCGAGAAGAACCGACAACCGCTGAGGTAAACGTGTTCTCAAGTGGAGACCGCGACTCGGCAAACGTAATGTAGGACGCCCTCCGACCAGGTCGGATGACGATCTGCGAAAGACTGCAGGCAGATGCTGGATGCGGCAAGCTGAAGACAGGGCGCTATGGAGCTCATTAGGGGAGGCCTATGTCCAGCAGTGGACTAAAATAGGTTGATGATAAATAAAACAAATTAACTTAATTAAACAAATGCATCCTTACACAGATAATACTTGATTTGATTGATTTCAGCTATAAATCAAAACAGTATTATTTGTGTATGGATTCATTAAAAAAAAAAGAAAAAGAAAATGTAGTTTAGGTATTTGTTTTATTTTACCACCAAATTAGGACCAAATAGCACCAAATTAGGCAATGTTCTATGTTCATCATACCTAATTGTTTTGTTTGCAGAGCCAGGTCCCGTTATCATTCTAGGAAATGGAATATAAATAGGAGCGAGCTCTGTCGTCAGCTACGACTGCATCTGTTGACCTTACGATAACATTAACGTCGCAGTTACACAAAGACATACTGAGTAACCTTATTAGATTAGAGAACTAAATGTCTCAAAAGAAACTTTGGTACCTAACTATTTATTTCAGTAGCAAAAACAAGGTTGCAACAATATTCAATTTGTAGGATTAAAATCTTACAACGATGATTTGAATGGTTCCCATCTAGAAGCGACACATTACGTAGTTAATTTTATTCCATACAATTTTTTATGCGAATGTTACCTACATTCGCATATGTTATTATGGTATTGGTTGAAAATATAGACGTAGAATGTATGCCTGCTGCCAATTAATCTAATTCATAAACTCATCAAGAATAATGTTTTAAATTTTACGCAAATCTTCATAGAGCCCTCTAAATTAAACCGTCGCGTCGCAAGATAGCCTTTGAGCTATATTCCCCTATTTATTTAGGCCAATTTATTAGCACCATTTTGTTGAATAAATTAGGTTGTATCTTTATTTAGCTTTACGTATTTACAATCGTCCTCCATTTAAACTCCTTTCTCTTTACAGAATCGATGAGCAATAAAATGGAGGAGTAACGTGATTTGAATTCATAGATTAAAATTAGACCCAGTGATACACAAATGTATGCAAATTACTCATCAAAGTGGAACGGTCTTGAGTACCGATAGACGATAGACTTTCGATTGAGGAAAAAAGCTTTCTCGTGGATATAAATAAATCTCAAGGCAAAGTATAAGGTTTTTGCCCAACAGTAAATGTTACCTTGTTAATTGACACAGTAAGTGTTACCTTGGTAATCAGATGATAAACTCATACTCATTTCATCATTGTACTGATTTGATTCAAATAGAATCTCAAGATTTTTATGCACAAATTCGGTAAATCACAGACAGGTGTTAGACCTTGCAGGTGAATATTCATGATTTGCCTTGAGATGCGATTTCTCGGTTCGATGCTCCGTAATTTGGCGTGTTTGTGACAGCAGGTCGTCGTCAAGGTGTGCTGCACATTAGTGTTGTACTTGCAGCAAAAAAATACCATAAAAAACATAAAAAGATAAAATCGACCAAAGAAGGTTCATAATTCTGGCTACTAAAATACAGTTTCGGGAGCCTATGAATTCACTTTATAATTTTGTAACTCTACCTGTGTCAAATACATCCCAAGTAGCACATTAGCGACGAATTAGGTTAGAGGTATAAACGAGCTACATTACAGTCAACAGCTTATAAGCAGATGTACTAAAGATGAGTCTTTAGGCTGTATTAGGGAAAAATTATACTCTATTAAACAGCATAGCTGACTAATGACTGTATAATGGCGAAAAAGTAAACTAAAAGCATTTAAGTAGAATTTTATAAGGATCTAGTCCAGCTTATGGCTGCATGTGATACTGCTAGCTGGTTAAGAAGTCCAAAGCTTGATAACGACTGATTAATATGACAAATCACCTGTCTTATAATGCTGCGGGCTACATTAAGGCATCGAAAAATGCCACTGGCTTTTAATTGGTGTACACTTATTCTATTCTAATTCTACTTCAACGAGCTTGTTAATGGCTTATTAAAAGTGGATATGTAATCTCTACAAATGCCATTACATTTATAAGAGAATCATTGAGCACCCTGAGTTGTAAATTGGAGTAGGTGTACTCCATCCTAATGCCAAATGCATAAAGTGTACCTGATAGCAATTTAACAGCTTTCGGCGTTATTTAAGAGTAAATCTAGATTATTGGTGTTTAAATTACGTCAAATGAAATACTAATGAAAAAGTTTTCTGTCGAGATTTCTTTATCCCTAAAAAGCTGTTGTATGCTTTCTTTTTATACCACTACACAGTAAGAAAAGATAATTAAAATCTTTTGTCCAGCCAGCATAATGCTATAAGCTTGTAAATATACTTTGGTAACACTACTGGAATTTATGGAGAATTTATGCTGGATAACAAGTGGACGCCATTTTAGCATTACAGAAATAATTTCTTATCAATATATCCAAATGATTTCGTATAGATTTCAGGATATTGGATAGCTTTTAACTCAAACAATATACTTTTCACTTATTTCTAAGTTAGAAAGCAATAATTTGAGTGATAAATCTATTAAGTATTCGTACACCATTTATCTTGTAAAATATTTTCGATAAAGCGATATTATTCTGATGGCGGGTGAAATATTTGATGTAATTACCTATATACATTTACAGTAAAATGGTACTCGCAGCTCAATTTACATACAAGGACACGCATAACCAACGTGAAAGCTATTTAAAATATATACATATCATAAATATGTCCGGCCGGTGCACTTTATCAAACAAACAACAATGTCGTCTGTCACATAATACACAAAGAAATAAAAAAATATGATATTTTGGTTATTTAAACTTTATTATAAGCTGTTACCAAGCCTCAAAACATCTTAAAGCTTTTGAAGAGAATTAAAGCAGCTTAATCTTGGGTGCAATGACTGTTGTATAGCTGTATAAGCCATTGTACAGGCCTTGTACAGCTGTTTCAATGATTATATGGTCGTTAACCAGCCACTGTAAAGCTCAAGGGTGGGTAATTTGGGGCCCAAATTAGAATTACAGGCTGCGTAGCTAACTACACAGCCCTTATGCAGGAAACTAAAACAGCCTTGAGTGTTCACAAAATTCTATTATCAAGTCACTGTGCGGCTGTCATGTGCTACTTGGGATATTTTTTTACTGACTTTGGATAATGTAAGAGTCACTGGGTAGGTGCTGCTCTCGTGTAAAAGCTATTGTGTTACTAAACAATAAATAAAGAAAATAAATAATGCTGGACAATACACACAGCATCATCTAGCCCCAAGCTAAGCAGAGCTTGTGTTAAGGGTACTAGATGGCTGATATACTTAATACAATACATTACATAGATAGATATTTTTTATTATACTTACATACATAGAAAATACCCAGAACACCCGGAACAAATATTTGCAGAACGTACAAACATATGTCCCAAGATGGGAATTAAACCCTTCTGCATCGCAGGCGGACCTTCGCCCGCCGCGCCACATCGGTCGTCAATATCGTCGTATTGTGTTACTAGATAGTTCGCATCGTAGAGAATAGAGAGTAATAATCTCTAGATAGATATCGCAGGTTATTTACGACTATTGGCTCAATCGACCCGCGTCGGTGCCGACTAATAGCGGCACCTATTCGAAGGTTCAAGGTTAAATGGGCATTTATTTCCATCGTTTCCATCGAAATACACAACACTACAAACACCTTTATCAAACCCTGTAATTACGGCACAATTGGAAGCCTTGGCATCTATAGATTATTTTGTTGGTTAGCAAGGTCACGTCAAAACACTGCCTTTGCGATATGATTATCGGCATTGATATTCCTACAGAATAAACCCCTGCAAGTGAGTATAGCATATTCAAGCTTACTCTGTTGAGAGAAGGTTCAAACTAATTAATGTATTGTATATGTATTGCCAGCCAATATTACCAATCTTGGCGAAAAGGCCTTTAGGACCACCATCAAAAAGCACCTCACTGAAAGAGCCTACTATGACACACGTATAAAGGGTTATCATCACCTTGGCTCTAGCTGGACTCATTGGAGAATTGACATTTACAGTCTTAATTGTATCTGCATTTAGTTGGCTTTGTATTTGAGTGCTAACCTATTTAAGTTGAGTTAAAAATTTAATGTTTGTAAAACGGAATTCATCAAGACGTGATGAACTCCATTTTATAAAGGTTAATGTTAATGCGTAGAATCTATCCTTTCTAATACGAGTACATATACAAATAAAGTATTCAATAATTACTCAATGAAAATAAGTACTTAATGAATTACTCAAATAAGTATTAAAGTAACTAAAGTACCTACCTACTTACCTAATTGCCGCTATAAGCAGCTAGGTAAATCGGATAGGACCTAATTGGAAACGGTTCCAGAAGCTACAGAGTAAGATCATACAAACATTAGCCGAAGTGAATGATATAAAGAAGTGTGCAATCCAATGCAGAAATGATAGGAATTTTATGAGACAATTTCTGGAACGACTATTGGCCGCAATAGTCTCACAGCACCTGGTCAAGAATTAAACTCAGAACAAGCCGATCTTCCTATAATTTTACCGAGTCGGTACGACAACGTAGTAAAATCAAGTATAATGGCAGTTTCATTGCACTAAATTGCAGAGGTATCCCACTTTCAAAGCGTAGAAAGTTTATGAAAGTAATTTAAACCATCGTTATAATAGTAGAGTTGCTAAGCTAGTTGCAGGTTACCTTTGTAACAACCAGGCAGTTATAGGCAAATAATCAACAAAGACTAAAGGCACTTCGATCGGAGCTATTACGATTCTCGTGATAAAGAAAGAAAGATTCTTGATTATGTTAAGAACTTTTAATAAAATAGGTGAGAACGTTGTGCTTAGATAAACCTAACAAAGGTTTTATGGCTCTTGTAACTTCAGTATGTACCTAACGTGTCTGTTTTGAATAAAATATCTATCACTATCGATCTATCTCTATGTGATGGATTGATCTTATTTATTTTCATAAACAACATAAGAGCAGGCATTAATACTTAACTCCCTCCTAATACCAACCTATCAACTCGATACCAGAACATCCTATTTCATGGCAGCTTCAGAAAAAGGAGACGCAACTCAAGCCCCGTTGTATATTTAGTCCCCCCTTTCAGTGGATACAAAGCGCAGTGCTCAAACGTATCCTATTTGATGGCTGTATAGTCTGTATAAATCTTGACGACGCAATCACGTGAAGAGATTGATGGCCACGCCATCACGAAAAGTTATTTGATGCAGGAATTGTTTGTTTATTTGGGCATAGAGTAAATGAAACAGTATTTTATTTTGTTGACCGTCTGAATGTTGTTATTGTTGCAAGGTTGCAATCGTATGTCATACTCACTTAGACTATGAGATACGATAGAGAAAGATAATACAATCTACGTATCGTTTATATTTGTATGATCAGTGTTTCATCAGAAAAGTGCTGACCTAAGACACTTCACAATAACCGCGTTTCATAGAAATATACGTGTAGTTTCAGGAATTAGCTAACAAGTATACCAGGTTCAGGGTGCCGTTTCCGTCAAAATAAAAAGCGTAGAAACAACAACAGCACAAAATCCGAAGGTATGGAACTTGCAAGAGAGATATTACGATGGGACGTGCGCGACAGGTGAAACGTGCATCGCGTAGACATTGTACCATCGCGCGGTATACATAGAAACTAGTTTTGATCATGTTTTGAACTTGAGTGATCGACCACGGTAGCCGCTATGTCGCCAACTGACCCACTGAGCTCTTTACCACCTGACTGGGCTTGTGAGCACGAAAACAATATCTCAGCTTTAATTTTAAAATTAATCTGAACGACATTAGCGATAACTTTGAGAATAGCGTGGGCATTCGAGCTGAATAATTGAAATTCGCAATGTCGATAAATTTGTACATGTAGTAAAATTTGTCACAGTTAACAACTCAACATGCGAGTGTCTGAAATTTGCAATTGAGCTACAAAATAAGAAAATTTGCAATTCAGTTACAAAATATGAAAAGTGCTGCTCACAAAAAAAAACAACCTAGTTATAGAGGAATGAGAACAAAAGGCACCCGTTAAATACCCGATAAATAAGAGCTGACATTTCTAGGTTTATTAAGCCTAGAAATGTCAGCTCTTGTCCTCCGACTTATCAGGTATAGAACTATTTCAGAAAACTGCATTTTCAACTTTGAGCAGTGGTCAGAAACATAAACACGGCATGTAATAGAAGTCATACTGCAACTTCAATCAGAATCCGACTCTATAAACATTTAAGCCGGCCGAATGGAAAGCAAATTGGAAACGTAGCGATGCTTGCCGCTGCGGTTCAGCCCGATCCCACCATAGCTGGAGGAAAACTATAGAAAGGAAACTCTTTCGATTTACTGCAACGGTTGGCTGCAACCACTAGGCAACAAGAATAAAAAAAACAAGATTGTAACACGCAAAAGTAGATTTAAGGATACGTTTTATGTAGGGGTAGGTAGAGTTCTGTGCTTAGGGTTGAGAGACTGCAGAAAAAGCAAAGCCTTTCCTGTCACGCATTGGATCGGATCATGAAATAGATTGTAGTTTTCATGGGAGTTTCCTTTCTATAAACAATACTGCGACTGCTTTTCTCACTTGTTCGTACAATCGCTAACGACCAAATCAATAATCTAACTTTCAATATTTCGTTTCAATTTAGTCTGACTTTGCAACTGATCGCGAATTGGATAGAATTTGAACATGTGATAAAAAATAAATAAATTAGGAATCGTGTCTTTCTAGAAAAATGGAGACTTCAGATTGAGAAGTACAACGGCGCCGGCCCAATGAATACCTTATTGGAAAGGACTAAACTAATGGCTAGTGGTACTATAGGGTACCCCTAGTACCATAGCGATGAGTTTTTCTAGGAAACACAGTGGCAGTTTTTTTTTTTATTAAGAATTTACAAATATCATACCGCTCAGCTAGTTACTAGCTACTAGCTCCGCTAGTTCAGTTAATCCGTCGTTTATTACACTGTGATCAACAAAAAGAGATGTGTTGATTTATGGAGGTCTACGATAGATCTCAACTACTGAGTCATTCAAAGTTTGTGAATGTGCATTGTGCTATTGTTCGAAAGTATTCCTTTTGTATAGTGGCATGGCATAGATGATTTCATACATTCGTGTGGGTAGAGAAATCCTGGAGGCACATTTTACCTACGTTCGTTGGTTAGGTAATTAATTATTAAACAATGTAGGTAAAACGTACCACTTTACCTACTAAGATTAGGTTTACGTGTAGTAGAGTGTTTTTAAAACATTTCTTGCCCTTTAAACTTGGCCTCTGCGATCGTTTTGTTGAACGAAGGCCCGAAATATTCCCAATCTGTTGGTAATCCCAGGTAGAAATAGCCGTTCATTATATTTTATTGTATAAAATAAGCAGTTATCAGCAGGTTCTTTTTGAAATTGGCGTAGTAGCAACAGACAGACGGCAGTAGGTGAAGTCACGAAATATAACGAACTCGACAAATCGCGTAATAAATTATTACGACCAATGTCTGTAGGTTATGTACCTACATAAGGTTCAATTTAAACCGAACCGATAAATCCCTACACTTATGTCAGCACGTATGCGTGCTGACATAAGTGTAGGGATTTATCGGTTCGGTTTAAATTGAACCTTATGTATTCATCCACTGACTTTTGTAGATATATTTTAAACCAACTAATACAAATACCTACCTGTCCCGCTCAAATGAATCTAGATAATTATATATGTATTTATATCAATGGTATATACATACGCTACCGACCCGGCCTACCATACCACCAAGCCTACCCGTGGAAGGCCGAGACGGTGCTGGTAACCAAGGTGCTATCCTAGTATCATTTTCCACCACAGGATTTACTTAACTAGGTTCTACTAGGGTAGCATAAATGTCAAGGAAGTAGTGTGAGTATTTACTTTACATTTGATTTTACCAGTGAATCTCCGATCATCTCTCTGTATCTCCAAACAACTTGTGCTCTCCTGGTACTTTGAATATACCTTCTTTGCAAAACCTACAAAACATACCTATCGAAAAAAAACAGAATAGAAGAAAAATTACACGCGAGCCTTCGTTGCCCGGAATCCAACATGATTGCATTAACTACCTTCTGCTTACAACTATACTAATGCCTACGTAAGCAACCTAAATTCGTTTACCAAACAACCTAGTTAGTAGGCGCGTGTAACTAGCTCTAGTAGGTATTCATGGTGGTCACGGACTGATGGTGAGATGTCGTTAGCAAACGGGGCATTCACGGCTGTCATTTAAGTGCGTTCTTGGCCGAGGAAAGAACTGTTACATGCCCCTCATGACCTTAAAATTAACTTTCAAAACTTTAACTTATGGACCAAAACAATAGTGAACTTTATTCTGTCGGTTTCCTGTGACAATGGCAGTTATCGAACACAGAATCGTCACGTAGAATCCTTAGAATCTAAGCCTAGATAAAGGAACCTATCTAGATAGCGCGTGCTATTTGCACGGAGAGATTGATAGAATGGTTGATGACACTTTTGACGCGCATCCCTCCATCTGTAGTTTTTTTCATCTAAGGTTGAATGCCAAAATGTGTCATTCAGTGACGATATATTGTAAAGCGATTAGTTTAGCAGAATCGGGTCCCTGCTGTCTAGGCACCAAAAGACAGAACACGTACCGTTAAAATTAAAAAATAGGAGGTTGGTACAGACAGATATTTCATAAAGCTAAATGTAGTAGGCGCTTATGTATGTAGTTTCAGCTTTACAGAGCAAAAACAATTGCCTCTGATTACGGGACCATGTAGGCTCACTCAACCTATACAAAGGCTAAGCACGTTGAGTAGCGAGCAAGTACTCCACTTGACCCACAGATTACCTTGTGACTTGACCTAAATGCCAGGCGTTTGATGTCCCCCACCAATTAATCAGGCCTTAGTAAATTAGTAAACCAAGATCAATTGTTTAGAAAAAAATTGTTTTTTTCGCGAAATGTGGGGTCAAATGCCTACAAAATGTAACTTAGAACCACAATAAAGAAGTCCTGACGAGTATTTTGATCTCTCGTTTATCAAAATCGCTTTAGCCGTTTGCATGCTTCAAGTTTATAAAGAGTGTCCTGTCCAATGTATAACTGTCAAATAAAATAAAGTGTCATGTTTGTTTAAGTTGAATATAACATATATCTTTATATATATATATATATCTTGGTAATCAAGATATACATATATATATATAAAGATATATGTTTATTTACTAAATAGTATTTAATATGAATACCTAGGTACTATAAGTCCACTAACACCACCCCTTTCCATTGTAGTAACTTGTGGTTAACGGGACTGGTGACACTTTTAGAATTTAGATTATTTAAGATTTCCTATAGTTAATATTTAGGTGTGATTGTTATCCCTAAGAGATAAAAAAAAATATAATATAAAATCGTTCTAAGAAAAGAGGTATATAAATGCTGCAAAATCAATTGGGACTGGATTGAATTCAAACGCGTTTCAAAGCACAAAATAAATATCACAGACGTAGAGAAGTCAAGTCTGAAGCAAGCCAATTTTAAGCAAAACTGCATTCAATAATTTGAATGTTTGAAGAAACGAAAAGCCAACTTTAAATTCCATAATATTCTCGCAATTTTTTTAACTTTTGCGGGACAAATACCTTCTCATCCCTCGGGCATATTTTATTTTTTCGAGATCTCGGTATCATACTCATACAAAAGCAAAATTTTCATCCAAACCGGTACCTACACAATTCACGGAGTAATCGACGAAGATAATATAAAAAAAAACATACGTACAGCCGAACATAGAATCACCTCCTTTTTTTAAGTCGGCTATGAACTATGAATGACATTGAACAAAATACCACGTCGTTACATATTTTAAGAACAGAACAATAATAAGGTTGGATTACAAGGTGTCCCATCCCACTCCCACGACCATAGTGCCAATAACATAATTTAGGCATTAGCATACAATCCATATTTATCCAGCTACGCCTTCGAACGGAGCAAAACGGTCACTTCCCGTCTTCTGGCTGGAAATTGTGAAATAATTACTTTATTACAACACGTTCCTATCGTAGTACCTACTGACTGATAGTAGAATGCAGACGCAACCCAACAAATGATAAGCAATATGGACATAAAATACATTTTTAAAACTTCACTAGTGTTACATACACACACATCACTAGTGTTTCTATGTTTACGTAACGGTTTATTTAAATGAATGTAAACTGTGCTATGTCTGAAATAAATTTCATATGATTTGATTTAAGTAAATCTGTTATCTAGGACCCATAACACTAGCTTTGTCTGCTTTGGGGCTAGATGATGCTGGGCTAATTGACCAGCATTATTTATTTGCTTTAATGGTCTCAAAACAAACAAAGGCAGATGCTAGATGCGGCAAGCTGAAGAAAGGGCGCTATGGCGCTCATTAGAGGAGGCCTATGTCCAACAGTGGACTAATATAGGCTGATGATGATGATGGTGAAAACAAAGACTGGTTGTTACATACATGGTTGTTCTATACATATAAAATGTTTTGTCCTGAATGACTGACTGACGGATCAACGAACAGCCTAAACCGCTGACCGTAGAGACCTGAAACTTGGAGGGTGTGTTCTTAGTATGACGTAGGCAACCGATAAGAAAGGATTTTCCGAAGTTCTACCCCTAAGGGTGTGAAAAAGGGGGGCAAAGTTTGTATGGGACAACTTGATTCCTTAGTCCAATCTACTTCAAATTATGCATAAACATTTTAGAACAGAATTAATGGAAGACGTGTTTCGTATTTTATTGAAATTCATCCCCTAGCGGAGTTAAAAAGGGGTAGAAAGTTATTTTGGCATAAAATGCTTTGTCCTGAATGACTGACTGACAGTGTTACTTTAGAATCCATACTAATATTAGGTCCTTACATATGAAATTGGCGTTTTGTATGGGAGGAACAAAAAGTCGAATATTTTTTAATATAATATATTTAATTAATCAAAGTATGAACCATTATTTTCTATGCACTTTTGCCATCTTATAGGTAGTTCATTGATCCCTTTACTAAAAAAACCAGTCGGACGGGAATCAATAAAATCTTTGAAGGCGATTTGGACTGCCCCATCGGAGTTGAATTTTTTCCCTTGCAAGAAGTTATCCAAATTTCGAAAAAAATGGTAATCTGTTGGAGCAAGGTCCGGGGAGTACGGAGGATGTCTTAGACTTTCCAATTGAAGCTCTTCTAATTTAGTAGCCGTCTGTTGCGCAGTGTGTGGTCTAGCGTTGTCGTGAAGCAGCAGTGGCGTGGAGCGATTGACCAGCCTAGGTTGTTTAGCCGCTAGCTTTTCCATCATGGTTTGCAATTGCTGACAATAGACATCAGCCGTAATAGTCTGGCCAGATTTGAGAAAACTGTAATGAACAATACCGGCACTAGTCCACCAAACGCTTACAAGTAACTTTTTTGGGGTTAATTTTCGCTTGGGGCAGGATTTGGCTGGCTGGCCAGGATCCAACCATTGCGCTGAGCGCTTCCGATTATCGTAAAGAACCCATTTTTCATCACAGGTAATGATTCGGTTTAAAATACCTTCATTATTGTGCCGGTTTAGTAATGTAACGCAGCAGTCGACGCGCGTTTGCCGGTTTGCTTCAGTCAATTCGTGAGGTACCCACCTTTCAAGCTTTTTAATCTTCCCAATTTGCTTCAAGTGAATTAAAACAGTTTTATCACTAACATCGCAGCCTGCAGCTAACTCGGACGTGGTTTGCGATGGATCCGCTTCCACAATAGCCTTCAACTCTTCATTATCAACTTGAGTCTCAGGCCGTCCACGGGGCTTGTTCTGCAGGTCAAAATTTCCAGAACGAAAACGTTGGAACCAAAAACGAACTGTGTTTTCTTTTGCAACACGACCGCCATACACATCATTCACCCTTCGAGTTGTTTCCGCAGCACTAGTGCCACGGCGGAACTCGTACTCGTAAATAATGCGATATTTTAAGTTTTCCATTTTGTAAAATGAGTGACGCAAACAGAAAAAAACAGAAGAAAAAAAACAAATGAATGACGATCATCGAAGCACAAATACATGAGTCTATAGCTGTACAAATTTGAATTTGGAATTCCTTACCAAAGAGGAGAAATTTGTGATTAAAGTGGCCAGTACGAAAAACGCCAATTTCATATGTAAGGACCTAATATCATAAATTCGAAAGTAACTCTGTTTGTCTGTCTGTTACCTCTTCATGCCTAAACGGCTGAACGGATCTTAATGAAATTTGGCATGGAGGGACATAATCTACTGTGTATCCCGGAAAAGAGCGTGCGAAGCCGCGGGCAGCAGCTAGTTATATTATAAGGGTAAGATAAGTATAACATTATTTAAGGTAACATTATTAAAAACAGCAAATAACTAAAACAAAATCGACGACACTCTTCAATAAATTTAATCAGACATTTTCATGATTCATTTAAATGTTTCGCCAGTTTTCGTTATAAATCAAGGGCGTGAAGATTATAAATATGCTATTCATAGCAGCTCATAAAAATGTAGTGCAAGGTTAGCTTATTCACCGCATTATTTATACCTATATAATAAGTAAAATATATAATTATATATACCGCATTATTTATACCTATATAATAAGTAAAATACACAATTATATAATAATGTATAAAGTAAAATTAAACAAACCTACTGAATACAAACAAACTGTGCTATATGAAGACATCTGGAAGCCACCAGAAGATAAGCTTAGAAAAAATTTTATAGTTTCTTTCACTTCTGCATCATGTTGACCTTGTGCCAAGTTACCTTTACTTCCCGTCCGATTTTGGAACAACATTGATCATAGGAATTAATTGATATTGATTTACGTTCAATTTGTCTTACAGACTACAAACTACGAACAGTTAACCTGCTACATGTATACTGGATGATTTTTTTGGACGGGGCCGACCAGAGAGGTACCTTAACCGGGGTGTAGCTCTATGGTTAAATTTTCTAGGAGATTATCCATATTTTTAGAGACATTTTCAGCCTAATTCACAGATAAAAAAAAATACGGTTAGCAAGAAAATGGCCACGAATAAATATTATTTAACGACCGATGTGACGCGGCGGGCGAAGGTCCGCCTGCGACGCAAAAAGTTGCGGGTTCGATTCCCGCCTTGGACAAATGTTTGTACGATCTGCAAGTATTTGTTCCGGGTGTTCTGGGTTTTTTCTGTATATAATAAAAAATATACAACTATGTTTTATGTATTGTATTAAGTTTATCAGTCATCTAGTACCCATAATACAAGCTCTGCTTACTTTGGGGCTAGATGATGCTGTGTGGAATGTCCAGCATTATTTATTTATTTATTTAAACGTAGGAAAATGGGAATTTTACACAAAAACTTTTTTGTTGCCAATCGATCCTGTTTCATGTGCTGATCAAAAACTGCTATCAGACAAACTGAGGTTGGACAGTTAGACTACTAAAAAAATCATAAATCGCACAAAACTTTTCAAAAAGTGGCCCTTACCAGGGCGGGGAAAAAATCCAGCCTGTATACCTACTCTAGCATTTGAGTATAAATCTCGGTTTAAACAAGAATCGTGCAACTAAGTAAGTAATTATTATAATAACTAGACAACATACTTAAAACCTACAGCTTACTTTTTACTTACCTACTTCTGTGGCTCAGTGGCCCAAAGTTAATTTTGGCCTCCGACCCAAGGCTTCTTTAGGCATTTTGATTCTGAACTGCATCAGCGCCGCATAGAGCTCTGGATTTGTAAAAACCTACTAAAAACTCATCGATCTAAGTAAAAAAGGGGAGATGAGGTACGAGATTCTCGAAAGTGGAAGGCTCAAATTATGTGCAATTAGGTCCACCCACTCAGTCATAGTCGGACCGGGGGGGGCGGCGGCGGTGCGGCGCGGCGGTCGTGTTACGCGTGTTTGCTACGACGTACTTTAGTGTGATTTATTGACTAAAAGACTACAGCAATTTCCCGGTGTTTGTTCATTATAATTATTGCATAAGATTGGAAATGTAACTGTGAGCGAGTGTTTGCGTGTAGTTGTAACACAGGCCAATTGTTGAGTAAGCGCTGGGAGAACGTACCATATCTACAGATTTTACTTAGATCTATGTAAAAAATGCATCGTTTTTGTAGCATTTACGTAAATGCTTGGCTCATCCATTCCGTGTCTCTGCGTCACTGCGCGTATCATATTCTCGATCTTCGATCATGGGGACGGCGAATATGCACCAGTGTACGATGGTTGAAGCAGACTTTATCGACATAAATATAGCTATGTGCTAACAATGTATTTACCTATCTACTCAAACGTGATGTGCCGATTATCCAATTTATCCGATCTTCAAATTAATTTGGCAGACCTTGAGTCAATCGTGTTAAAAGTACAGACAGTAAAAACACGAAGGATTTTACTGAACCGTGGAAATTAAACAAGAGGTTTCCAATTACTTGCAAATTTTTGCTTGTCATGTTGTCATGCACATTAACAGTTCTTGCGGTACTGAAGGTGACATCTCCGCTATTCAATGTTTAACTTATCTAACGGTACAGCATTATGTTTGTTCGTGATGTGAATTCTCTCTCAATATTTGCCGCACGTTTTTCGTGAAGTCACTGTTTGGCGATTTCTAGGTGGAAGATTCACATTTCGTTCGGCGCGGCGGCGTGTCATTTGTCATAATGTAACACCCCAAGCTGATTGAAAAGTTTATATTCCTCGGAACATAGAGGGAAAACCCGCTGCTGTCTCGAAATAACGACTTCTACAGTACAAAGTTTAGCAATGCTACTATAAAAGGTGCCACGTACCGAAATGTGTACTTACTAAGCCTAAAGGGGGTGATTCTGGAGGGCGTTAACTCTTGTTGAACGATATTTTGAATTTCGAATAGATAAGTTTAAAATATTATAGCATTGCCATTCAACGTGGCAATGCTGCCAGCGTTCTGGGCACTCTGCCTTCTGGTGACGGCTTAGATTTTTAAGAAATAGATATTAAGTGTATATACTAGTTGTAATTGCTTTATTCTTATAAGTTAATTGTTTTGAAATATTTAAAAACCGACTTCAAATTCAGTTTAAAATAAGTAATAATAAAAAGTTTAAATATATTAAACATACATATATAAATATATAACTTTTGTTGAATGATATTTTGAATTTCGAAAGAGATAAGTTTAATTAAAATAAGTAACAATAAAAAGCATAAATATATATTATTATACATATATAATAAGCATTAATAATAAAAAGTTTAAAAAAAAATACTTTTTTTCATTTATTGATGTACTTGTACACATTATTGCATTATGTATCATTTTCATGTTATACGAAAGTGTTTTTGCTGAAAATCAAGAAAATCAAGTTTTGTCATAAAAAAAAATACCAAAATTAATTATAAATCCTTTTTAAAATCACGTTTTACTTCAAAGAAATATGATTTAATGCAAAATTATGTACAACAATAAAAAAATACATAAAAAATAAATCGTGAATTAAAAAATAACGATATAATAAAGCTATGTAGAATGTAGATATACCTATCCGATATGCAACGCTACGCAAATAGGGACATCAACACTTTAGAAAACAACCTATCAAGCTTCTTACTCAGGTGTTATATTTCTAGGACAACTCTAAGTTACCAACAGGCTCAGGTTACGATATTAAGTTGCAGAATATCATGTTTATAATCAATACCTTGATGTTTGAACTTTAGCAGCCATATCCCTACCAATATTATTTATCTGAAAGTAACTCTGACTGTCTGTTATTTTTTCACGTCTTAACGGCTGAACGGATCTCATGAAATTTGGCTCCCTGCCTGAAATTTTATTAAGATCCGTTCAGCCGTAAATGGTATCCCGGGGACAGACATAGGCTACTTAAAAAGCGCGTGCAAAGCAGCGGGCAGCTGCTGTTTTGAATATAATGCTTACGGTTCTTCAAAGAATCAAAGCATAACGCACTGCCATTACACAACTCATTGACAAGTCTTCATTCACGTTCAGCTGAGTCAGACCAGTAAAATGTTTTACGTAACCTCCTGTTCCGTTTGTTTAACGCATGCAAAGACTTTTCAATCTTCGGTAAGAAACAAGGTAATTTTGCTTTCAGCCCAGTCATTGGCACACAATCCAGTTTTCCGAAAACTAGTAGTTGCCGCCTGTGCGGGGCAACTACTAGTTTTCTATTCTCTCCCATAAATATAAAAACATCCGCGAAGCATGCTTTTAATTTTCTAATATCCAGCAATCTGCCAGTGGAACAGGATGGCAGGGCCGGAGGCAGTTCTTCTATAACAGAAGTAGTAAAGGAAACGCGGAAATTGCGAGCCGCCACTATCCGAATGGGTATGCCCTTGATGGAACATCCTATCTCTTACCTAAGAGATCCAGATCTCCTTGCAGATTGAACTAAACTTCATTATGGAATTTTGAACAAAGAACTGTCAGAAAACTCATCGTCCAACTTCCTCATAAAAACCGAAGCTAATCAGTGTTTTTGATTGTTACAGAAACGAGTATTTTGAGACTGAAGCAACCCATTTGGATTGAAGTCCAAGGATTTTTCTCTCTGGTAAGTATCCGCACCGAACCAAACAAAAACTGAGTTTATTCTTACGAGTAAAGCAGGATATTACCCGAGTTTTAAGTAGTAACTATTTTTTTTTTTTAACAAATAATATTTCTTTATTGACAAAGAAAATTACAATTCAATAATAAAAACAAATTACAACTAGTATTTACAATTGAAACAATTAAGCTAACTGCAGACTGTTGCAAACAATCTACAGGTAGCTCAACTGATCCATATCAATACCAGTCGGAAGCGTCCCCAAGACGCTGGCTGCATTGCCCCGCTAGTAGTTTATTCATAACAGTAGTAACTAATGTTATGAATTAACTAATTGCACAATACCTACAAACATAATCCCGGTTTTGTAAGAATATAGACGTCTACAATAATGAATTGCACGCACAAAAAAGATTGGGTAACAGAATGGAAACAAATTATTTATTAACCACAACAAACTATAAGTTAAACAACTTGTAGAATCGACTTCAGAATGTATTGCAAAAGAAAGAAAAATATCATTTAGAGTCGATAAAAAGATAATTTATCTACATCATGAAAGTGGTCGTAAATCTGACGAAGATTAGATGTGTGTCATGGTAGTGCAGAATGTAGGCAATGCATCCGCTACCGCTTAATAATGTAGGTCTTATCAAGCTAGTTTAATTAGAACCAGGTCAAATTACCTAGTCTAATGGTAGGTCTCAATACATACTCAAAGTATCATTAGTACTACTTAATTACCAGTTTCTGGTCATCTGGGACTGGGTTGGTGTTCTGCTTGTAAAGAAAATGTTAGTTCAAGAAAAGCAATTTTCACTCATAACAACAAATAAACCGAACAGAATATCTTTAGCAAGCCAACTTTACAAAGACAAAGCTCTAAGTTGCCTTAGAATTAAGTCAGGTATAAGGATTAGAAGGTGCGTTATTAAATACTAGCTTCTGCCCGCGGCTTCGCACGTGTTTTTCCGGGATTAAAAGTAGTATATGCCCGTCCCTGGGATAGCATCTACGTCCCTGCCAAACTTCATTGAGATCCGTTCAGCCGTTTAGGCGTGAAAAGGTAACAGACAGACAGTTACTTTCGAATTTATAATATTTTAGTACATATTTTATACATACATACATACATACACGTGGCTGTAGAAGCCAAATTAAATAACAAACACATTTTGCGAAATCGACTTTATTACACTTCTATAAAGTCTAATTCATGCTGCATCTTTCTGTGTTACTAACGTTTTGCTATCATAATTCTGGTTTAATGCTCTAAGTAATTTATCATAAAGTTATCTGTAAATAAAACTTGCAAGTCGGAATTGATGGAAAAATTAAATTCTCAAAATAGACAAAAAAGTATCGAAGGAAAATTAAATAACGCAGCCATAAATAGATAAATGAAATCATTGATCACTTTGCAACAGCGTGAAGGCCATAACATCACTTATTTAGTTTTCCCTCGACACATTTATCACCAGGAGCAAATGGAATTGGATAAATTTAATACGATTAGTTATTGAATTTTCGTGTGTTATGTTATGATTGTGACATTATAGTAAAATACAAATTAAATAAAATCACTTATTTAAATTGTCTACTAAAGCTTATTGATTTTTTACAAGTTTCGGACAAGTAGAATTAAATAAGGGCATTTACCGTATACTTTTTAAGCTTCAGTGGAAAATATTGTCGGAGGAAAAATAAACAACTGCATAGTCAAAGTCAAAAACTCTTTATTTCCATAAATACAATAACTGTACACTTAGAAGAGGTCAAATTCTTAATAATTAAACACTGACACGGAAATAAAGTGATATTTTTGATTTCAGTCGCTTCAGTATGTAGACTAAAGTAAAGAAGCGACGAAGAAACCTTTAGCCTGTTAGTTAGTTGCTATTTTTAGAGTTGGAGCAAATCCCGTCCAAAGCTTTTTTATCCTCTAGCTAGATAATCTGATATTTTATAGTAGGCCTTTTTACACAAGAAGGTTTAGACAATTTGTTTGAATTTATTTACAGATAATTTTTGCAACTCACTAGGAGTTTTGTTGTAGAAGCGTATACATTGCCCTCTAAAAGATACATTAATTTTGTGTAGTCTTGTTGTGGGCACAGCGAGTTTATGTTTATAATACACAAAGTAAATAACTGACATAAACATTCAAAACTCTGGCGAGGGAAAAATACATATGTAGTTGTTTTTTAATTTTTTTTCTCATAAACCAATTACCCAAAAATTATTATCGTCAAACTAAAACATAGGTAGAGTAATAATCTATAAAATATCAAAAAGTTGACGCTAATATTTTTACCCAAAAAAAAATTATCGCCATTATTGTCGCAAAAAAACAGTTAATCGCGTTTTTCTCCCGATTTTAGTTTTGTTAGTTATTTAATTTGGCTATACACCTTGACTTTAGCAGGCAACACCACAGCACGTTCGAGTAATCGGACATAACCCACTTTCAATGAAAGCCATTAGACGAAAAAAATTAAAAATAAATTGAATTATCTATAGAACGGATAAATTAATTACTATAGCGGAAGATCTGACGTGGTCATCGGAACCAGGGCAACCCATTCAGACGCGCGAGTTGCATATGGATAGACCTGTTGCAATGCATACCAGGTTGGATAGCGGAACCTAACTGGACTGCCCACATCTTATAGACGTTATTGTGGTATTATTCCAATCACGCATTGAACGAATTTCGTATGGTGCCATTGGTGCTTGGCAAAGTATTGAGCCAGATTACTTATCGATGGTGATCCTGAGAACAGATGATGAAAATACTAACACCACAAATAATATGATTACTATACTAGTTGTACTAGGCAGCCTACCAGAATAGTGCCTATTCTGGTGGGTATTATTAAGTGTAATTTACCTATAATCGAACTATTTCCATATTGCCGAGAGAAGTCGGTAAAACAATGCTGTTTCGGGCAGCTACTCAGAGATAAATGGACGCGACGAGTTGAATCGAAATAACACAGAGAACAAAAGTATTCACTGACCTCAACCAATTTATAGAGTGTATCAAACTTTGTGTAGTATATTGAACTCCGCGCCGAAGGTGTCCTACATTCGCCCTTTAAATGAAAGTGAGCGTGTTGTAACTTTGAAAGAAAATCTCGTTGATGTGAAGAAATTGAAATTGCTCATAATTGTAGAGTTGCAGACAGAACTTTTGTTTTTGCTACAATCATAATTCTTTGCAATGGTTTATAAAAATTGGTCACATTCTGGTCTTACATTCATCAGATCAGATTAAGTTAGAGATTGCTAAAGACAGATAATCCGAAGCCTTGGAAGAATAACTGATTAGTGAAGTAGTCTGAAAAGGATAATGTTCCCCAAGTAACACCCTCATTAATAAGCAGGCATTAGCAGAAAGCTAGTAATCCTCTGAAAGTAATATAGTTTGAAGCGAGGCGTGGCACGAGCCAGAGAAAGTAAGGGCCAGCATTCATCTCATGCTTTCTCTTGACTCTTTTAACCCTACGTAGTACCGACCGAATGTTTCCACTCTGTTATTCCCTTCAAGAGTGTCTATCTGGCGCAAAAGAATTATTTTATCTTGGCAAATTGAAATGATGATCTATTATTTAACAGATTTTTTGCGAGGGCTTTACATTTCTTGTTAAATCCGTTTAGGAATTCCGTGATAAGCTACGTTATAGAATTAATGCTAAGTCTCAAAATCCAGAGTGATTCCAGATCCGATGCTTTTTTACCAGATGGTTCGGGTGACGATAGATATGAGGTCTAATCGACACAGTGACCTTTGTTAAGCCGTATGGAGCGTATCTTTAAAAACAAAAGTTGCAATTCTAGTTTTTCAAGATAGACGGGTCGAAGGCCTGCCAGTGGTCGAGTCCCAGTGGCGATCCGTTCGACCTCGAAATTTTAATAGGTACGAAAACTTTCGATGTCATACAATAGTTGGCCAAACACCTTTTGCGTTTAGCGCTTTCTTTTCTTAAAGCCTTCGTTTTATAAAGGTTTTGAGATCGGTTTCGAAACCCTTATGGTTTCGCTATGTCTGTCCTGTTCCGTCTTTAATATCTCAGCAACTTGCAGTAGTTGCTGTGATTTAACTTAAAATTTAAAATAATATTACATTTCGTGCGCCAGCAGATTTAAATAAAAAAAAATGAAAATGAAAAGTACAAAATATTTTGAAAAACGTCGAAAAATTACCCAAATCCGAAGTTTGCAGGGCGATCCATCTGAAATGTATGTAGCGTTTGAAGATAAAATATGGATCTAAGTATACATAGTGTATTTTACAGGAGCAATAGAACAATAGAGAAATCTGTAAATACTAAATACGTTTTGAAAAATGGTCAAAAACGCGGAATAATTATTTCAAAAGGGAGGGCTACCACACCGAGGAAATCCTCACCGGGGTTAACAAATAAAAGGTATTAGTTTGCTCATCTCAAAAAAGTTTTTGTAATTCTTGTTGGTTCCATACTTTTCGAAATATGAAAAAAGTCGAAAAATTTACCATTACCCCCTAATCTCCGAAGTTTGCAAAGCAAACCACCTACGAGTAGTAGGTACCTACATTTCTGATGCAAAGTTTGCATCAGAAATGTAGGTACCTACTATTCATTAAATAGCGAAACCGGTACCTATAGTAGACACATATTTGTATAATTGACAAACGTACGGAACCCTCGACGCGCGAGCCACACTCGCACTTGACAGATCTTGTTATCAACAATCTTTGATACTTATGTGAAACTTAAAACTTTACAATACAATATCAGCGAGATTAGCTTTGTCGCTAGACATTATAAAAGCGTCGACCAGAACTCACACGTTAGGCTCAATAAATAGGAATATGTTCACATTAAGGCTGGTGTTTGTACGGCCCAATGGCCTTGAGAACACAAAATAATTATGTGTAGCCGTAGGTATATACAATTTGTTTCATTCGTGAAATGTTCAATTTGTGAAAATACTTTGACAAATATTTGAGTGAAAGAAAAATACTCATAACTTAATAGCGTTTAGAAGAAATATCCAAATTTGGAATAAAAAAAATATTTGATATTTGGATATTTCTTCTAAACGATGTTGTATACCTACGTCTACAGATAATTATTTTGTGTTCTTAAGACCGTTAGGCCATACACCACAGCCTTAAATAAGACAAGCATAATTATATTTTTATTCACGGTATGCCTTGCTTTAATACAATCAAGCTTCATTTATTCATTTACTGTCGGTCATTACTTCCGTAGTAGTGCGGAGATTACTTTATACGTCACTGGTGCAGGTACAAAACTGAATAATACCAATGTATATTGTACAGTGTACAAAACTGATTATGCTTTCAGTATGTCAAAAACTTTTCCATTTTGAACTTTACGACCTCTAATTACGGGTTACAAAGACGGCAGGTGCGTTGACCGAACTGTAACTTTGCATCGTTACCCGGCCGCGGCTCAGCAAAAAGTCGTCGACTCGAGTCTGCCGCGAATAATTATTAAAAGGGCACAGAGGCAAGGCGACATCGCGTCTCGAGACCCTCCTCCCACCGACCTGTCTATACCATTACACAATTTTAGCTTACGTAGCACTAGGTAAATATCTGTGGCTAAAAACGCCTGAAGCTGAATACGAAATGAAAGCTGGCGTGGCGTGCAACTTTGTATCTTTTATAACGATTGTATGGCGGTCTGGCGCCTATAGCCATAAAATAGATATTCGGTGCAAATCATCCGAAACAATTAACCCAAATGATTGCGAATGCTATCAAAATGGCTAATAATAAAACTAATAAGCTTGGTATTGTAAATTATTCTATCTAGACTTCAGGTCCGGTTAGTGTAAATTAAATCGAAGCAGATACTCTGCGAATATATAAGAATAAGAAGTATGCGAGTTATATTACAATTCTAAAAGCACCTAACTTATGTACGGGTATTATGAAATCGCATTTTGCCTCAATGCTGGAACTCAAGCACGAAGCTGTTTATGCACATTACCGTAATTAACGGCGTGATCCCCGGCGTATTATTAGGAAAACGTTATTATCTCGCGAGCATGTGGCTCAGCGCAGACGCGCACCAGAATAGAACAGGATTTAACGCTGCAATGCACTAACAAATTCACATTGCGATGAAGTACCTACCCAAACGCCTTTGAAGTAAACTAACGAAACAAATTATCCATCAGTCTTAAAGTCAGACCAGTTCAGAACCTAATCATCTTGATGAATAGGAAGGAGCACTAGGATACTCATGCATATTTTATTACATCCATACAAACATTATAAATTCAAAAGTAACTCTGTCTGTCTGTTATCTTTTCACGCCTAAACGGCTGAACGGATCTTAATTAAATTTAGCATAGAGATAGAGGGTAACCCGGGGACGGACATAGACAACTTTCTAGCGTGCGAAGCCGCGGGCAGCAGCTTGTATAATATAATTACAACTGTTTTCTTCTTTTTCAGAAGTGAACAACGATTTATAATGTTCCGGTTGGACGACAGCGTGAGATAAGCCGCAGCATGGGTGCGAATATGGGCAAGAACTCGAGCTTGCTCGACGCGCTTCCGTCGGCGCAGGGCACGCTGCACGTCGTGATGCTTGGTCTCGACTCCGCCGGGAAGACCACCGCTCTCTACCGCCTCAAGTTCGACCAGTACCTCAACACTGTCCCCACCATAGGATTCAACTGCGAAAAGGTCAAGGGCACCATCGGCAAATCCAAAGGTGTCAACTTCCTCGTATGGGACGTGGGAGGACAAGAAAAGTTACGACCGCTCTGGAAATCGTACACGAGATGCACGGATGGCATTATATTCGTGCTAGATTCCGTCGATGTAGAAAGAATGGAGGAAGCGAAAATGGAGTTGATAAGGACGGCGAAGTCACCGGATAACAACGGAGTTCCGATCCTCGTTCTTGCGAACAAGCAGGACCTGCCGGGAGCGAAGGAGCCCCGAGAGCTGGAGAAGCTGCTGGGCCTACACGAGCTGGTGTCATCGCCGCACGGATCGCGCGACGCGCACGCCTGGCACGTGCAGCCCGCCTGCGCCATCACAGGCGAGGGCCTGCACGAGGGACTAGACGCACTATACGAGATGATTCTAAAGAGAAGAAAACTTGCAAAACTGCAGAAGAAACGCGTGAGATAAACTACTCTGGCGATAGAGTTGGTTACGAATCGACTGTACGGTAAAATAATTAGTGCGATTATTGCAAGTTTTTAATGCTCGTTGAAACGTACGGATGATTTCGGTAACGTCCGCTAAACACCAAATATTGTTTTATGAATAGATGTGTAACGTCTTATGAATTATTCCATCATAATGTTGCTCAATTTATATTGAACATTTTGAAGGGAACGAATAGATATTTTGAAATTAATTTTAACTACTAGTCATTTTCTTTTGAAAATAGCTAGGTGGAAAGATAAAAAAACCGATGCAATTCAGATAAGGCGGTTGATACGACACCTTCGTTTCGCTATGACGCGACGGAGCGAGCTACATAGTCTCTGGTGCAAGTGCTTAAAGAGCAATCGAATTGCATCAGTCAACTCTCAAGTATGCAAATCCCACGGTACGTTTATCGACAGTTTTTCTTTGATAAACCATTTACTCAGATAGAATATTCCGTGGGACCAGTAGTCTAGTGTTGAGTAGATTAACTTCATGATGAAGATTAGCACATAGCTAAGGAAAGCATGGGCATGAACGATTTTAGACAGCTTTTCCTTCAAATAAAACTTGCCCACTTCATTTTGCAAAATAAAACTCGAGGAAATAGTTTTCCGTCTTTAAAATACTAGGGTAACTAAATTACCGACTATTGATATGATTTTCATGTAAACTGCTAAATAAATTCATAGAATATGTGTATCTATTTATACCACCTCTTGATGTCGTGTCATTGTTTGTGTGTTAGTATCAATTCAATGTTACCCATTCGCGTGTTGTATCTCGTTCCTAAATCTTATTGCAAATTTTCAAATGTTCTTCAAGAACTGTATTTTCGACCTTGAAATTTTCCTCAGTGCCTCTATTTTCTTTAGTCTGTTTGTTCATCTATTTATATATCGCATCTTTCTTACAATTATGGTTTGTCTGACTCATTTTGAATTAATTTAGTTACAACCATATGGTATGGGCATGAAAGAGGCTTATGTTATATTTTTAGACCGCTTCTCTTTGTAAATAGTCTGTAAATACTTAAGTTGTGTAATCTTTCCTTTACTGGTATTTCTCATCATTTACAAATGTTCAGTCAATATCATCTGTCCTTCTTCGTTCTATAAATAGTAATAATGAAATAAAAATACTCACAAAAATGCCAAAACAAGCACAAGAAAATTTATATAAGGCTACAACTTTGATTATTTATATGTCATATTAATAATTAAAGGCTGCAAATTACAAAGACAGACAAAAATTTAAGCTTAAAACAAAAACCACACTTGACCTACAGTTGAATTATGGATCATTATTTTATATACTTACGAGTACCTACAGTTATTGGTTTCTCAACAACAGGTGGGGTATGGTGTTAGTCTCCACTACACAGTTATCTCTGATCATCTGATGCGAAAATATTATTACAAGTTTCGTAAAGATGTCTTGATTTCGATTTCTTTTAACAACAGACAAATTGTACCGACTTTTTAAATCAAATAGTACATTACTAATTGATTTACAAAGTAGTCTCTTGTAAGGCTTGTAGTATATAGACTGTAAACGGTAAAGTACGTGTTCATAAGTTGTATCGTTTTACTAAGTATTTATGTACTTTACCTATTCACAAATGAGTGTTAGTGTAATCCCTGATTCATTAAAATTTAAAATAGCTTTTACCAGTTTTATTTACGTTACTCAATTTGTAAATATGTAAATTCCAACTAGTTATTTGTCGATATATACCATGAAACCAAACGTTACATTATTTATAAAACGAGTAGTATGTACTTAGGTTTTAGTAAAAGAGAAGTTTTAAATGTTTTGTTTCAAATTAATAGGTATCTCCCTATGTATCTATTCTTTATAATTTATTTAGATACTGTATTTCTATTGTTTTATTGAAATATTAGACCTTTTTTATTATCAATTCCGTAAATAAAGCCTGTGTCCAATATATTAATTACCTTGTTTTATTTATTTTTGGTCCCTGAAGCGGCAACGACAGGAGCCTGGGTTTCTTCACCATCATCAGCAAAATGGATATAACGAGCAGGGTCTTCGTCTTTGTTCCAGTCGGTAAATAAAGATAAATATTCAACTTCGGTTTCAGTTAGCTCGTGCGCCTTCTTATTTGAAGCATATGCTTTGAAAGATACACATTTCGTAGGAAAATCAGATTGTTGAACAGGCGGTGGTTGCGGTGACGTTCTGTTTGGGATAGGCGCAAAGGAACGAAGTAACGCTTTCTCCATCACTGCAAACAGGCGAAGCTCCCTGGTAGCTTTTTTGGCTTGTTTCATTTTCCTTTTTTGTGCCTCTATGTACTGGTTCGTCGCTTGTTTGACTTTATTGCTATGCATTTCATCCAATTTATTGCAGTAGTCCATGTAGTAATTTTCAATGGCCCTAGCTATAGCTGAAATCGACATGTTGAATGGATGGTCTATAAAAACTTTTTCATAACAAAACTCTAAATGGATTTGGATTTTAAGAACCTCCGCAGCTCCCACTGATTCAAAAAAGAGACCGTTAAGCACCTTGAAAAACTTCATTTTTAGCTGAGCTTCCTGTTTTTGAGCGAATCCTAATTGCGCCTGGAAATATTTAATCATATGTACAACCATGGCACTGTCTGCCATGTTGTGTACTTTCAGTTGGTTTATCCCTTTGATCAATTTCTGAGCATGTGGCTTCAAGTGATCTAAGTACGTTATATGATTCAACTGTTGTTCTTCGAAAGCTTCAAATAAATTCATCAAATGCTCTGGCTCATTGAAAAACAGAACCGGTTTAATCAGCCCAGTAACACATTCTTTACGCATCTTTTCAAATATTACATTGAAGGTGTCCTCGTCATTGGTCGTGCCTAGATCGAATCCCATAGCTTCTATTTCAACGGAGCGAGCGAATTCTCTATTCTGGGACCTCCAGCTCGGAGGCGATAAATAATACAAAAATCTTCCATACTTCTGCTGTAGACCATACAGGTAGTCGAGTCCAACCAATCTGGATATTATAAGGAACTTATCATTGGCTAAATGCCTTAGATTTTGGACTTCTACGAGAACCTTATTTTCTAACACCTCGCCTTTTTTCAACACTTCCATTGAATATCGATAGTCGTCAGAAATAAACGTATCAAACAGCTTGACTTGTTCTTTGTATTTCTTCAAGCTACAATCGTAAATATTAATTTCTCTCCTTCGATTCGCTTCAATATTGAGTACACAGTCATTTTTACAACCTATCTCATGTCTCAAACGAAGATGTTTATTAAGCATAATCTTTAAAGTTTTGTACACGGGAATATTGTGTTCGGGCAACGGACGACAATTTAGATAGCGGTAATAGGTTTCATCGAAGTCAGTAACAGCGAATACGTCATCAACTGGATGATCAACATGTAAACGTTTACGCAAATCAATGTACTGAATCTTGTACTTCTCTATTAAACCAATAGCTAAACGTTGCTTATGCATTAGACTGCTTTGCTTCTTGGCATACGATACGTAGGAACGAAATATTTCATCGTTTTTCAAAGATTTAGCCGATAATGGCTTAGGTTCAGGCAAGGTGTATTTTTGCAGTGTGGCTTCGGAAAGTTTTGTAGTCATTTTCTCATGTTTTCTTTTTTTCAATGTTTTCTCACATACATACTGTTTGCCTAAAATTCTTGGCTTTGGAATAGCGATAATAACCTCGTTGTCATCCATGATGAATCAGCTAAAATAAAACTCCCAATAAATCTAAAACCACACAGAAACCCTTGCGAGTAAATTAAACTACAATAATAAAGTAAGCATGACCATCTGGACTCTTAAATCTATGAACTACACGTATCAAAAAACTATGTTTTATAAGTAACTAGCTGACCCGTTCTGATTGGTATTATGGTCGTTAAGTTTTCTTAAATTTTCTAGTTTTCCGCGCAACTTTCTTAATTTTTTACTTTCGTAAGTACCTTCTCCTGGCAATAATAAACACACTACAAAAAGAATTAGCGAAATCGGTCCAGCCGTTCACGCGTGATGGCGAGAAAAAGGGATTCATTATAGAAATTAGATTGTTTTAAAAAAAACTAAAAACCGACTTCAAATTCCTAATTATTAATGCAGTTTTTTATGCTTTGCGTGACAATACTAATCCCTCGTAAATAAAAAAAATTAGGTTGCCAACTTATTGGCATCATTCCCTGAATAAATATAATAAAATAAAAGAGCTTTATTTTCCAATACACTGTGATTACAAAAAAATAATTTTAGAATTTAAAAAGGTTATAAAGGGTTAGTATAAAGTTATTTCACTTCTAGTTGTTGACCCGCCTGTGGCGGTGAAAGCCTCCTCGAAGCGTTTCCAATCACTTATATTTCCAGCCGTCCTCTAGGACGGCTGGAAATATAAGTGATTCCGGCTTCCGGGACTTTGTGGCTTCCGGGATCATTCTCTATACAACAGCAAAATAATCACAAAATCGGTCCATAATTGACGGAGAAATCAGCGAGCATAATATATAAAATAAAACGTCAAGTGAAAGTCAGACTCGCGAACCGAGGGTTCCGTATACAAATTTTTATGATTCTAGGTTAACAGGAAGTACCTACCTACTCTATAGGTTTTGGTCCATGGCGATAATCAAAAATTATTATTTTTGTGAATAAACTATAAATTTACGGTTTTCAGATTGTTTCCTTTACTTGTGACATCAGACCTTGCTTCTTGCCAAATTTTATGGTTCTATGTTTTGTCAACGGGAAGTACCCTATAGGTTCTGTGTGCGTGTCATTCCTTTGGAAATTTCATAATATTCAGGCATAAACAGCTGTCAGTTTTGATTGATTGAAACTTCTAAGTCAACGGACTTATAAGTTTGATTTATATCACGTCTCCAAGAGATTACGGACTTGAGTATTTGATTAATTTCAATTCGATACCTCCCCTCCACGCGTTCCTGGAAAAAGGTGGTTGACAGTCGGACAACTAAGGGTCCGTACCTCGAAAGGAAAAAAGGAACCCCCAATCATACATACAGCTGAGCATAGAACCTTCTCCATTTTTGAAGTCGGTTAAAGATTAACAGAAAAAAGAGCATTGAAATAAAAAGAAAGGTAACTATTTATTAAGTAAGTACATATATGATTTGACACAGAATAAATAAATTCAGATAGGTAAGTACGAGTATAGTAAGTATTAAAAAAGTATTCCGAAAAAGTGTCTCGTATTTAAAAACGCATCTCACTTTTGATAGGCATCTAATCAAACGATGGTTTAACATATTTATAGTATTCTTCGAGAAAAGGCGCGGGGTCCATCCCCTCACACCATTCCGTAAACAGCTCTAAGCCTTCCCTTTCCTCAGCCGAAAGCTTATACTTTTTCGGAGGTGGTATTAACGATGTTGGCAGCTTTACTTTTTTTCCAGCCTGCTGCTTCAAATTACTTGTTTTGTCGCTGAACTTTTTAATTTCAGGACGTTTGAACTGCGCTGGCTTTAAGAAAGCCTTATTCACAGCATTGGTCATTTCAAGGAAAGCTCTTAGTTCTCTTTGAGCATTATAAGCGTTGAGCATCATTTTCCGGTCTTGCGCAAAGTTGTCGGTTCGCGCTTGATTAACTATCTTAAAATCGAGCGAGTCTAATCTCAGGTTGTAATCTTCGTACAAAACTTCGAGGATTTTCATGGGATCTTGCAGAGTTTGATGTCCTTCTTCACATTTCCCAAATATTTCCTCATAAACATATTCAATACAAATTTTCAACTTCAGCGTAGTTGGGCTGGCAACACTGACATAAAATGTGTCCTTTAATATTCGATAAAACTTTTGCTGTAAATAAATTTCATTGTAATATTCTCTTTCCGTATCGCTATTAATTCTGTCAATATAGTATTGGAAGTAATCTTGCTCTACTTTTGTAGCCGCATGCAACTGTTTTTTTCGATCTTGCAGCAGTCTAAACGGAGCATTTGTTTTGGAAAGTTGTGTCAAATACTCTCTACTCTGTAGTTCCATTGTACGGAAAAGATGCATCATTTGCTTAGGCGTTTTGAAATAAAGCCTTGCAGGGTTTGGATTTTTTAATTCAATTTTCGCTAACTCAACCATTTTATCAATATCTAAAGATTCAACTAAGTCGTTATCCGTCACAAAATATCCTGCTTCAAATTGGATGGATTGTACTTTTCCTTTCATTGACTCGTCGTTGTGCTGCCTCCAGGACAGTGGTGCTACGAAAATCAAATAATTTCTATACGTCTTAAGTATTCCTCTTATCGCATCCAGTTTAAATAGTATGTTATTTACGATTGTTAGTTCTGTAACGTATGTTAGAAATTCAGTATTTTTTGCTAGCAAGTCCAGATAAACTTTTTCGGCTTTAGATACTTTATGGCAAGCTTTTTTGTAGTCTTCAGTAAGAAATTTTTGAAAGTGTTTTATGTGTAACTTCAGTTCATCGACAATGCGATCATGTTGCGTAGTTTCTTCGGCAATACTCAGATCTATCTTCAAGATTAAGTCACGACGATATCCGATTTGTTGGCGATTCATAGCATAGCATCGAATATTATTTGTGTAAACTTTGATATCATCAAAGGAACGGATAGGTCGGCCTTCAATCACAGTATAGAATTCGGGATGTATCTCAACAACCGCTCTCACGTCATCAGGCGGCTCTTCTAAGAACAGTCGTTGCGATATGTCTCTGGTAGCAGCTATCCTCAAGTTATCCTTCTTATGAAGTGGTTGTGAGAGTCTTTTTCTTGTTGTCATCTTTTCGATTCGATCACTGTACTTTATATAGGACAAGAGCTTCTCGCTTTGTGCCACGCGAAAGGGTCTGCCTGGTTTTTGAACCTTGTTTTTTTCAAACGCATGTTTACGGTTTGTAAAGTAGAACTGGGTATTGGGCACGTAACGACGCCTAAAAATTATATCTAGAGTCTTGATTGGAATTATCGGCTTATGTTCCTTTTTAAGACACGACATGATTCTGAATTAAAGTAATTCTAATAGATAGTTTAAATAGGTAGTGATTATGTAGCTATTAAATCTATTCTAAATAAAAATAATAGGATTATTATATTAAAGTTAATTATTATAAATCTAAATAAAATGCTTGTCAAACATATATGAATGGATTGATTTTAAATTGTCAAAATGACAGAGCACAAAGCAAATGTATTCTTCTTTGGCAATAGTTACTCGAATCGTTACCAAAAAGTTCTCTACCTGAAGATTTATTCATAATGTTTCCTCCTAGAAGGCTCGAAAGCAGATTTCAGTCGTCTGCTCATCTTGTCCACTTCCTTCAGCATTTTCGACGCTTGTTTTGCCTGCTTTAACTCATTCGTTCCGGATTCGTACTCTTCCTTTTCAATTTCTTTTACCATCTCCCAATCGTACGCAGAAATATCCATCATCAAATTGTCATATTCTAGCTCAATGGCTATCATCATATCAACCGGATTTAGCTTGATTTCATTTAGGGCGATTATGAATTCATATGTGAACTCTACGTAGTTTAATATTTGCAGTGCAGTCTTTGACGAAACTAAGCTACGTATTTTACATTCTAGAATCTTAAAAAATATTTCTTTTAATTCGACTTCTCGGGCTTCGTTAAGAGTTATCATTTCATCTGTCTCCTTGATCTAAAATAAAATAAATTGAAAGATTCTTATTTAAGATTAACCCCAGAATACTCAAACGCTACTCGAATGAGCACGGCGCCACACAGATGAAGGGCGAGGTGAAGTAGCCGCTGAGGCTCACAAGCAGTCCCCCCAGGGCTGCTGTGCCTCCCGCCGCGGCCAGTTCGGGAATTAGCACGAGTGCTAGGCAGGCAGGCATCGGGGGATAAATGCATAAAAGTCATACAGTAATTCTTTTAATATACGAAAGATTCTTACCTTTACTTGAATAACCTTCAATGTCTCATATAAACACCTCTTTAATATGTCTAATGCTTTTAAAAACTTGTTTTTCTCCGAACTCAGTTCTTCAGTTACTAATAAATAGTTCAAATTCTGTTGCTCTAACATCGAAAATGCCGTAACCAACTGTTCTGGTGTTTCAAAGTACAGTTTAGCAGGAGGTAAATTATGTAAACGGTCTTTTATGGCTTGAACGTCAATTTGTAAAAATATATCAGTATCCACAGAGAATATTTCGGGGTGATTTATGTCTAAAGTTACGTTTTCTCTTTCCAGCCATAAAATAGGTGATGAGTTATGGAGAAAGTTTTGAAACGACAGCAAGATCAACAGTGTTTCATCAGTATATTGCAGATGGGATTTTAATTGTGCCATCTCGTAATTTACCGATTTGTGTTCTTCGGTTTTATTTAGCAAGTCTTTAGCGAGCGTGTCTGACTTTTGCATAATGACGATCGTTTTATTATTATCGTCAGCAAGGAACTTATCAAAACTGTTTCTGTACTCGTCGAAATGCTTCGCAGCATTTTTGTAGATGATTCTCTCTCTTTCCATTTCCTTGTCGATTCTAAGAATTTCGTCGAGCAAGAAACCGTTATGTGTTCTTTTTAGAGCAACCTCTTTGATGTTTTGTCTGTATAAATGCATGGATGTGTTGGGTCTCACCGGGCGCCCCTCTAGTATGCTGTAGAAGGAAGGATCGACGTCAACTATCGTTTTCACTTTGCCTTCATTCCCCGGCTCTATCGGAGGAAGCTTAATGCCCATAACGGTTTTTCTCTGCGTTTGTTTACTTATCTTCTTTTCTGCTTTTTTTCTAGCTGCTTTTTCCATGATTTCTACCAATTCTTACATCAGAAGCGTTTTCAGAGAACTCTGTGAGATCGATATCCCTATAGCAACTTACAGTGAGAATTGTAAACATCGTGTATGTGATAACGTACCTATAGAAACACGAAAATAAACGTTGGTAGATACATCCAGGCACTCTTCACGCATTCACTGCCGAGCCCCTACACCACATGATGTCAAGAGACTCACATGTGCCTACCTATCCATGTGCGTCATAGCACAGACCAATTTCTGTGGTCATAGCAGAGATCAGTTTATGTCATAGGTACGGCACTCAATAATTTGAAACTGATAAGTCTCAAAATATTATTTAAAAGGTCTATAGGTCTATTATTGTAGGTAAACTTGCCTTTGTTGGAAACTGGCCCCAAAGTAAGCCGAGCTTGTGTTACCTATAAATCTTATAATACATAACACTAAGTACATAGATAGGTTTTTTATCATACATAGAATACACCCAGAACACCTGGAAAAATATATCTACCTATCTGTAGATCGTACAAGCATTTGTCACGAGGCCGGAATTGAACCCGCAACCTTCTACATCGTAGGTGGACCTTCGTCCGCTGCGCCACAGAGGTCGTCACTTGAAATGAAAAAAACAGCAGTTCTGTACAGTTACTATAATAGCAAAGTAACTTTAGCCGATCAACTCAGTAATAAACTCAAACATCCGCGGTAGATACTATTTACTAGTTTATTTCTTGGATAATATATAATCAATCAGTATAAAAAATTACTAGTTCAATGAGTGTCACTCATGATATTCCTGAAGAGCTAAAGCCTCAACGCTTGTTCTTGGGCCGTCAGACCGTCTTGGGAAACAAAAACACGTGCGAAGCCCGGTCGTAGTTGAAATGTTGGTGCTTTCCGCTAAAACAGGAAATCCAGTCTCAAAAAATGTTTTCACACTACGAGTAAACTATGGTCTAAGTTTAGCAGTGGACTAATATAGGCTGATGATGATGAGTAAACTAGAACACGTGTATTTCTCGCGTTATTTATCTTCAAAGCACTAACTTGATACGAAGAAACCTGCGTAAAGTGCGTAACTTGTCAAGAGATGACGTATGTGTGCAATTCAGTCGACGCGGGAAAACGGAATATTGGGTCCAGTCCAAACGAAACGGAATCATATTAATATAAAGTTATTATCAAGAAACACTCGGGTACGATAAGTTAACATTGTGTTGATTACAAAGTAAGTGTTTTAAAAAGGGATTAAAGTGGAAGAACATATTTGTTTATCTGTGTACCTTACCTACCTAGTACCTACCTATAATAACTTTTGACCTGTTTATTTGTATATCTTAATGAGGGCAACAGTGTTGACTACACATTAAGAACTACACATAGAAGGATATATTCTTTATTGACAAAGAAAATTACAGCTCAATAATAAAAACAAATTAGAACTAGTATTTACAACTGAAACAATTAAGCTAACTGCAGACTGTTGCAAAAAAATCTACAGGTAGCTCTACTGATCCATATCAATACCAGTCGGAAGCGTCTCCTAGACGCGCTGGCTGCATTACCCCGCTGTATGGCAATACTGATGCGCTGCGCCAGGTATTCACCAGCTCTAGGGTCACGCGTCGCGTCGAATAATTAATAATTAAACACATAGAATAATATATATTTAATTAGGCTAAGAGAGTAATTGTTCTGTTACCCCGAATAAATAAAAAAAAATAAAAAAGTGAATGCACAGATTTTGCACCCTTACTCTAGTCAAAAGCAGACTCACATAATTTCTAATCGCTTTCAGAAGTAGCGCTCTGTCTCTCCAGTTCTTCGTCCTCATTGACTTCCTTCTTCACCAACTCCCACGGCATCACTGGAAGCGGTTCCACGAAAGAATCGTCTACTTTCAGCTTGTAAAGGAAGCGCGGGGTGTATTGCGTCGGGATGGGCCAAACGTTTTCTGAAACAAGATAGCATTTTGATTAGCACCGTTTAGCTTCTTCTGCATTGCGTGTACGTACACACAAATAAGTTTATAGTGACTTTTTTACGAGTAGTTATATCCTTCCCAAGGTTGATAAAAATCAGGTTTTTTTTTATCAAAAAATCCGAATTAATTGGATTTCAATCAGATTTTTTTTTGATTTTTATTAAAATGTAGGTTCAAAGGTTTAGTAACACGAAGTACTAACAGAAAGAGAAGACACCAAGATTGAAACATTTTCATTTGTCTTACATGTTCTGTCCATATTTTTTAAATTTTGATATCTATGTCCATTTATTCCTTATTAAAATTATAAAACAGCTGACTTGCCGCAATCACATAGATTAAGTAGCTTTTTTAGAGTTCCGTACCCAAAGAGTGAAAACGGAACCTTAATACTAAGCCCCCGCTGTCCGTCCGTCCGTTCGTCCGTCCGTCTGTCACAGGGCTCTATCTCATAAACCGTAAGAGGTAGACAGTTGCAATTTTTAGAGAATGTGTATTTCTCTTGCCGCTACAACAACAAAAAAAAAATGTACGGGGGCTACAAGAAAAGTGATTTTTTTGACTATTTTTGCTCTATGTTTGTCAAGGACACATGACATTTTTTATAAATAAGTAACACTTCAACTGTAATTACAACAAATACTAAAAATATAATAAAGTTGAAAATTGAAAGGGGTCTACAAATGAAAATTTGATGTTCTTTGAAAAAGTTGCCTGATTTTTACGGTACGGAACCCTTCGTGCGCGAGTCGACTCGCACTTGGCGGTTTATTTCTGACATCTTACGGTATTTAAACTTTATGGATACTTTATATTTCGACTCGTATTATCATAGATAGGTACAAGGTACAACCTACAATAACATAACTCTCTTGTGTAGTCGCGTAAAAACAGCGTATCGTTTGAGCTCTGGCTTCTGTTCCAGTCCATGATACACCACTTACCGTGGTAAAATATGTAATCATCAACCCTCCGATGCAGATACAGGGTCTGGCGCAGATCCATCACATGCTTAGATTGCAGCAGGAAGTCTATGAGAGCCACTTCGGGGAGCGCATCCATCTTCGGATCGGCTGCGCTTACGCCTTCGAAGCAGAGCTGAAGTGTTCAAAAGTGTGTAGTGTGTGAAGTGTGTCAGGTTAACAAAACATTTCAAAAGTTAACTGTATGAAAACTCACACCAAAGTCGCCGGCCAGCCGGCGGCTTTGATGTCGACGGCTCCGCCGACGGTCCGCGGCAAGTTCACGGCTTCCAAGTTGACAAAATATTGTCGGCGGCCTACAATATTCATACACCGAAATGTCGCTACATGTGGCCGGTTAACAAGGTTGTCGCCTTGTCGTTGGCGACATAGTTCTCTACAAAATGTCACCGAAAACAATCCGCTGGGCTGTTCCAGCAGGTCGGCGATTTTGGTGTGTATAGGGGTACGTAAGAGGCTCTACGAAAGACTGCTGACAAAATTAAATGCTGGGAGCGGAAGACAGGGCCATGCCATGCCGTGAGTGGACTAGCATCTAGGCTAATAGTGATGAGGTATAAAAAACATTTAAGAGTTGTTCAGAGTTTACACCGTTAACACTTTTTTTGTACGAACAACAGTCTATTGCTTGCTATCCACGGAGTTCTTACTAACATCATCGATTTTCGCCAGACCGCAAAGCTTGGTGGTTTTATCCAGGCATATCCGTAGTTGCTCCATATGCGCTGACAGGGGTCCGTTGATGTCGAGTCTACCGACCAGCGACGGAGGCCGGGCTATCACTGACCGCCAGTAGTCGAAGTTCCGCTGGCAATAATAAATAAAGATAAATATATATTTATTTGTCTTCACAGGAACAGCACAGACTAAGTATAATCAGATTAACATAGGTAAGTACAAGTAATTGAATAAGTGAAAGGTAGAGTTATTAGATTATATACCTAAATAACCATGATTTTACTGATGAAAGGTCATCACATCACTCATTGGAGCCACCCGGCACCCACCCTCACCGCCTCTCCTCGTGCGGTTAGTAGGTATTCTTTATATGGAATTCTATGGATATGCGCTCACTACATCATTTCCGGATCGCCTCGCTCGCAAGCTAACAACGCGTTGACGGCGAGTGGACCATACGCCGTCCACGCGCGGGCGACGCGTGGATCACTCGGCTCGCTGCTCGCCTTCCCTTGCGTTGACAGCTCATGGGCCCCGAGTGGACCGCGCGCCGCCCACGCGCGGACGGCGAGTGGACCACCCGGCCGGCGCCCGCGCGCCGCGCTTCCCACCCACCCTTCATTCCCAGACTTTTAAGTTTCGAATATCGGTTACGAAACCCTTATGGTCTCGCTTTTTCTGTCCTTTGATATCTCAGCAACTATAGCAGCAAATAACGTGAAATTTAAAATAATAATACATTTCGTGCGCCTGTACAGATAAAACGATAAAAAAAAAGAAAACAACGAAAATAAAAATTTTCTGTAGTTCAGTCTGTTCGTACATCTCAAAACAGTTTTTGTGATTTCTGTAGGTTTGAACTTTTTGAAATATTTTGAAAAAAGTCGAATTATTACCCATTCCCCCTCCCCTATCTCCGAAGTTTGCAGAGCGATCCGTCTAAAATGTATGTAGCGTTTGTAGATATGGATCTATATTTAACAGGAAAAATATAGAGAAGTCTGTAAGTAGAACCCTTTTTGAAATATTAACAAAAAGGGGAGATTTTTTTGAAAAGGAGGGTTACCTCACATAGTGGGCTATCAAATAAAAGGTATCGGTTTGAAACACCTCAAATCAGCTTTTGAAATTCCTGTAGGTTTTTTCGAAATATTTTGAATAAGTCCAAACTTTTACCATTACCCTCTATACTCCGAAGTTTGCAAACCGATCCATCTGAAATGTATCTTAAAATTTTAGGTATTCATTAAAAATAAATAAATAAATAGCTATAAAGCTATAAAGTCTCTAACCGGGGTGCCTTAGTACATAAAATATGTTTGACAAACGTTCGGAACCCTCGGCGCGCGAGTCACACTCGCACTTGACTGATCTTGTTTTCGAAAGTGACGGAAGTAGCATTGTTTTGCTTTCAAAATATGTAAATAAAGAAAAACTTGTCGATGAAGTTCTGAAATATAAATTATTGTATGATCTTAGTGACTCCAAGTACAGTGACACTATATAAAAGCCTCGCATTTATCACCACACCGCTATTGTCTCAGATGAAACTGACAGCTCGATGTCTACACGAGGACAACTTACCAAGAAGCAAGCTTACCAAGAGGATATGACGTGAATAGACCAACCGACTCGATTACCGACCGCCTGGTGTAAACCATTGGTCGGCGAATGTATGGAACCCCTTTTTGTTTTAGTTTGTCATCGTATAGTGCGTTGGGGTATGATTGGACGTGGCGTGGGTGAAGACCGTATGAAATTATTTTAGCCGAATTTATTTAGCCATATTTTGCCATTAAAGGCGTCGTAGAAAATGTGGGCAGCATTAGAAAATATGGCTTAGCTCAAAGAAAATTATTTCATACGGTCTTCACCCCACGTTCGATCATACCCCAACTTACCTTATGCTGTATCCTCAGAACAGGGAAATATACTAGCTATGACCATAACTTTCATTATTTAGGTAGGTTCTGGTGAATTTGTTGTCATTAAAATTAATATCATGATTCTACGCCAGTTAGCAGTATCAAGTCTTACCGTCTTGATGGAATGATACATCATCAGAATCTTCAATCTCTTCAACATGATATGGGTTTTACGTTCCGGCTCCGGCGGTGCAACGTAAGGAATGCCTTCCTCGAGAGCAAAAGCAACAGCGGCTTGGATTGCAGCTAATCGTGCGTCTTTGTCCTTCTGATAGCTTTCTTTTATCCAGTCGATCTCTCGTTGGAACATGAACCGAATTTGACGGAATATGGTGTCTTCTGAGCCCTGGACATAAAGGCTATTTTAATACAGCACTTAACCTATTATTACAAAGCAAAGTAGTACGTACCTATAGGTACCAAACGTTTAGGCTAGTTTCAACAAGAAATACTTACTATTAAAAGTTTTACTCAACAGTAGGCCAAGCGCAGTGATTGTTGTCTATAGTTTAATATATAAAAATAACATGGCATCGTCATACATTGCGTTAATATTGAAGTTGAATTAATTAATTTCAAACATTTTGTACGATGTGACGTAATATTTCTCTATTCTACCATAGACAACAATGCCTGTGCTTCGCCTACTGCGCTCCTTATTTCCTTGTCTCTCATGTAATTTAGAAGATGCTTTTTCGGAGGGATTTAAGCTAATAATATTTTTTTTTTTTTTAATCTAGATATAATAACTCTAGGGTATATTATTATATTCAATCAACTTTTGTCTTATAAACAATAATCGCCAATTAAAGGTGATTTCGAAGAAGAAAAAAGAAAAGCTCTAGATAAAATCCCAGTTAACGTTTCTTGTGAACGTTATCGGTGAAATTACACAAGTTCCTATTTATTATTATCAATATTAAGTATATCCAGTGATGGATGATGGTCATCTAATTAGAAACACCCACCTGGGATTATATTTTTATTGCAAATTCCCGTTCTAACTGATTTTTAACGTATCATTGAATGTTTCTACGTATTAAAATCGTTGTATCGGATATTTTATTGCATTGTTATACCATTTAATGGAAAACAACGGTTGTTTTCCATTGTTATAACTTATATTAACATCAAAATAAAATACGACAAACAAGCCGGACAACCCAAAAAATCATTATTAAACACCAAAAAATCATTATTAAATTGAACAAACCCTAATAGTTTTGAAAAATACTACATTATCAGACAATTAGTATTTGGTAGGGTAGCCTCTGTTATCGATTACAGCTTTGCAGCGACGCGGCATTACAACCAATTTACAGGTTTCTACAGGAATACTTCTCCAAGCGTTTACAAATGCACTGTAAAGTCCATGAATATTAGTAACATGTTTCTGCGACAGTTTGGTCTTTATAGTGTGCCACAAATTTTCTATGGGATTTAAATCCGGACTATTGGCAGGCCACTCTAACACTGTCACCGATTGTTCTGTGAGAAACGATTTAATGCTGCGTGCTGTGTGCTTTTGGTCATTGTCATGCTGAAATATCCAAGTTACTGGCAAATTTTCCTAGGAATATGGAATCATTGTGTCCTCTAAGATATTTTTGTACTGATATTGATCCATCTGCCCTCCAATCTTTCTCACGGGACGAAACCCGTACCCTGAGAAACATCCCCACACCATAACATTTCCACCACCGTGCATAACTGTCTTTTTAGTGTACTTGTTATTCAAAGTCTCGTTTATTGGTCGTCGTACATATCGTTTTCCATCGGAATTAATCCAATTAATTTTAGTTTCATCTGAAAAGAAAACTTTTTCCATTGATAGTCCAACTGCCATATTTGCGAGCGAATGCTAGATGGTTTTCTCTACGTTGCCTGTTTAGTACCTAGTGGTACTTTTCTAGCGATCCTTCCTAACAATTTTCCTTCAACCAACCTTCTATGAAAGTTTAGTGGACACGTATCGAGGATCGTCTCCTGAAAATACCTCTTTTCTTATAACATTGGTTCCTTTCAAGGAGTCCGCTTTAGCTAATCGAAGCAAAAGCCTGTTTTCTTCTGCCTGTTTTGTTCTGTAGTCTTCCTGGGCTGAAGTTTTCTTTGCACGTTATCTGATGTTCCGTGTAGTTTGAAATGTGCAAGGACGTTAAATATCATCTTTACGGAACATTCCAAATAATCGGCGATTTAGCTGCAACTCCATTTTGTTTTAAATTATAATTGAAAATTCATTATAATTTTTCTCGTTGCTGCATCACAGCTCTTATTTTTACCCATTTTTAAAAAAACAATAAAAATTAGTAACTTTTCGTAATGAGTTAGAAACAATTATTATAAAAATGTCAAGTGACTAGGTGTTTCTAATTAGATGACCACCACTCTATATGTTATAAATCTAGCCCATAATCACCCACTGCTGGGTAGGTACCCAGGAGGCCTATAGGCCTATTTGCTTCTGCCTCCTCTGTCCTGTGCTTCTCACACAAGTTCCCAATAATTATCATCATCACTAGACTATATTGATCCACAGCTGGACATAGGCCTCTCCTAACAAAGCACAAAGTCCTACAGAACACAAATCACAAACCTCCAGAATGTGAACAAAATAACTGTCGTAAACCAACAATAGCCCGTGAACATTAATATCGCAGTAGCCAGAATTGACCCCATCGATAACAATCTTCATTTGCTGCGCGAATTCCTCTTTACTAGGTATCCCGTGCTCACCGGTGTAAACCATGCGAACTGCGTAAGTTTTCTGCAAAAACCCATTAATAAGGAATATAAATGTCTCACAAATGTAATGCAAGGAACAGTAGGTAAGCTTACCTACATGCATTTTACACAAATTAAATAAAACTTTTCGGTAAAGTGTATTTTTGTAAGTTTTAGAAGCTCTCCAAATAGGTAAACAATAATAAAAACAAACTCACCAATCCCAATTTTTGGAAGTTACTTTCTACAATATCCAACACCGATTTCGTATCAAGATCTGGTAATACGTTTGCCATTTCTTTTTTAGATCACAATAACATGCTTTGTTTTTTTATTGATCTTATGTCCTGAATTACGTAAATTACAAAGATACCGACGACGACGCCGTTCTCCATCGAAATATCGAAATGCATTGAAATGACGCGGTTGCTATAGAAACATTGCCAACCTTCAAAATAAAATCCGTCAAAATAGTATTACTATTGTCCTAGTTGATAATAATTAAATAATTAGGTCATTATGATGTAGGTTCTATTATTTTGAGTTTAAAATAAACCTTCCAGACCATCGATCAGGGGCCCTATTCAGCTAAACATGACAATCTCTAGTACAGTGTTTGGTATTGCAACCGACATATTTTTTTGGGGAGTTGGGGGATTATGGACTACAATTCTCCGGTAGAATCAATATCCTAAGTGTTGCCGAGATGTTTTTTAATTTCACCCAAAATCTCGCTTTTAAATCGACATATCCTTTTTTAGGGTTTCGTGATCGGTTACGAAACCCTTATGGTCTCGCACTGTCTGTCCTTTTTACACTCTTGAATATCTCGGCAACTACCGCAGTTATTCACTTGAAATTGAAAATAATAATACTGTCCGTGCGCCTGTTATGTAGTACAGATTGAAAGAAATTAAAAGAAAATGAAAATGAAAATCATCAGCACATATTGTGATGTCGACATTTTAAGAGACCTACAAGGTCAAGTGGAGTGGAGTAGGTATCAAATGAAAGGTATCGGTTGTTACATTTCAAAAGTTCTATAATTTCTGTAGGTTTCTTAATTTTTGAAATATTTTTATAAAAGTCAAAAAATTTACCATTACCCTCAAATCTCCGAAGTTTGCAGACCGATCCGTGACGGATCGCTCTGCGGATGCGCTGATGCGCTCTGACGGATCATCCGTCTTAAATGTAGGTACCTATACACTAGCCAAATTCGATGTAGAAAGTTTGTAAACAAATCACGACACAAATAACTAAAACTCACTTGCTCGGCGTCTTTGCACACTACTGGAAAGTCTCAAAATTATTCCCTCGCTTTGCTCACCGACTCTAGAACGGTCGCTCTAGGTGTCATATGGCAAGGGGTGCAAAACAAAGTTTGAAAGCACCTTTTCAACGAAGTCAACCTCGTTAGTCAACCAAAGAAGTTAGCGTTGCATAGTCAACTACGCAGTTATTGCCTATCGAATATGCGAAGCAGGGGCCTCGCCTATTTCGATAGGTAATAACTGCGTCTCGCTACGCTCGTTATTTCATATTAAGCATTCTTAACTTTCAGAAATTATCAGGACTCGCTCGACTCGCCGATATTTATTTTGCCTGAACTTTTACAACAACCGGTAAATCATAAGAGTTATAACAGTCTTGACTTTTCTGTCTTAGGCAGAAAAAAAATTGCTCTACCATTTGCTAAATGGCATCCCCATGATGGAGACCCGACGACGACGACGACGACAACGCTAGCGATGATGTAGCAGAAGTAGCTGGTAGGCTTTCGTACCATCATCTGTTCATGATTCGACAGACGAGAGACCTAGATAATTTTTATCAGCTTTCATAAAGTTGTACTTTCGCCTTTATTTTCGTAGGATGACAAAATTTCTGCTTTCGACTTTTCCACCGAACCCCTCTCTTTTGAGCACTCATTGAGTGGACTAAACTACGAACTAGGTTCATAGTTAACCCGCTTACATTCATAATGAAATATATAACTTTTTTGAGAACTCTAAAAATATTTTTTTTATGGTTTTAGAAAGATCATCTCATAAAAACTATAATTTGGAACACATCAATCATAATTTTATTTTTGATAAACATGTTTGTTCGAAAATACGACAGCTAAAGGGTTTACTGCGACAACACGCGAATCAAGCCAGTAGCCAGTTGCTGAAATAAAACTATTTCATCATATAATGTTGATAGGTATATTACAAATTATTATAATATGTACATACAGCTAATCGGTAAAGCCTAGATTTGTAGGGTCTAGTGAAGGAACGCCTTCATGGACAAGTTCCTTGCTGCAAATCAATACCTACTAAGAAATTATCGCAGATGATGTATAGCCGGACATGCGCACAATAATACCTAAAAATAGTTTAAATTTATACGTTTGGATTTTATGTAGATCGAGTTTCGCGTGTTTGCGTTCCAATCTCTGGAACTACTGATCCGATCTTGAAAATGATTTTACTAATAGCTAGCTACAGGCTAATTCCTGAGTGACATAGGCTACGTTTTATCCAGGTACTATGTGAGCGAAGCTACGGGCAGAAGCTTGTTTGTTATACAATGAAGTAGCATGACGATGGTACCATCGCTAGCGATTTATTCGTTCTAGGAAGTGGATCTTTAGAGTCAAATATCTACAACTCCTGCCAAATTCGATGTGAAATCTGTGTAAACAAACACCTCATACTTAACCTAAAATTCACTTAGTTGTCGAATATTTTTGAACACAATTTACATTGCTAGTTGATATGAGATGTTCCCTTCAGTGAATATTACTAACAATTATATCTGAAACTTACACCAAACGCGTAAATTTTGGTTTGTTTTATTGTGATTTGTTTACAAACATTTCACATTTCTATTTGGCCGGAATTTAGGTATTAATATCTGTCATCCTCCTCATCCCAGTTCCGAGACCGCCTGTTGTTCCTATATCCGCCTCTGTTGTCATAGTTTCGCGAGTTATTCGAGTCATAGTTGCGCGAGTTATCAGAGTCCCAGTTTCGTGAGTTTGAGTTCCAATTTCGGGAGTTGTAACTCTGTGAGTTTGAATAATTCGGGTTCCTGTTGTAATTGTTGCTTCTCTTAGCGTATCGGCTTTGGACTTTGTCCGCGGTGAATAAGTGTTGGAGCTCCTCAAGCTCATGGGGTATTTCCTGAAAAAGCAATAAATAAAAAATAAATCCATTAATTTTTCATTGCCTTTTATAATTCTTCTTATTTCCTATCCTGGTAACCAAAGACCTTACACATAGACATTATACAGATTATACAGGCAAAAGTTTGTGATGATGTGAAATGTTTATTACCTAACCTAAGATCTCCACTAAACAGATCATAGTGAATTTTGGCGTACACATAGAAAATAAATTAAAAAGGTAGAGACTTACCCTAATATTATAAAGGTCAAAATTTGTTTGTTTGTTTAGGAGTTTGTGAATGGGGGGTAATCTCTGTGCTTGTCAAGGGTAAAATAGAGAATAATTACGACACATTGTAATGACAATGTGACGTAATTATTCTCTATTTTAGGATTTTCTAGGAATGAATTTCAAATATTTAACGCTTTCAATGGAAAGCGTTAAATATTTGAAATACATTCCTTCAATAATATACTCAATGTATGACTATGCAATGTTATTTTTATCTATTCTACCCTAGACACCATCCACCATCTCTGCGCTTGGCCTACTGAAAGTATGGGTCCCTGAGTGACATGACAGGCTATGTTTTACACACACACACACACATATACAGACATAGGCTGTATACATGAGTGTGTACAGACCTCAGCAAAGCCGAGAGCAGAAGCCGGTTACAAAGAACACAAGTTACAAACCTGGTTAGCTTCTTTCAGCACAGCAATAAGGTTCTTAGCTTGCCTGCCGTCTTCGCTCGTGAGTAACGTGTGCGCGACGCCCTTGTTGTCCCTACGACCGGTGCGCCCGATTCGGTGGATATAGTCCTCAGTTGTGTTTGGGAAATCGTAGTTTATAACGTGTGTAACGCCGTCGACATCTGGAAAAATCAAGGTGTGTCCGTTAGTATGGTTTTAAACTGTAGTACTTTCATCAATTCTTAGTCCAACTTGTTTTAATTATTTTACCATAAGTTTATGGGCTGCATTGGTATTTACAATCTGCATTCGTAACTCAGGGGTGTTTTGTGCTTTATACTACAGCCTTACCTAGCCCTAACCAGCCAACTCTTTGCAAAAAGACAATTTGGCTTGATAGGATGTAAATGAAATAAAATTTATTGTAGAAACCGTGTACAAAAAAAGCTGTAAAAAACTAGGTGGAACAACAGTTTATTTATTTTAATTATGGACGTACGATATTTAACTTATATAACTAGGTAATTTATTGATTATACAATTCTTTAATGTCATAAAAACATTTTTTATGCGCCACCTGCGGAGTTTTTTCTAAATTTACTAGTAGGCAGTTCTCTTATGTCTCTAGAAATTTTGTTAAATATTTTTACAGTCATGGTAGAGCAATTTTGTAATGTGTGCCTGTAGCTGTGTGTGCTCAACAAGGTATCAAGTGATCTTAACACTAGAGTGCACGCGCGCTCTACCTACTGTAGAACGCATTCACTTTTTAAGCACCATTCATTAATTCATTCATTTTTACACCTGAATCCCCGCGCTCATATAATATAATAAGCACGTACTGATTGATACGCCGCCCACCCGCAGAGTAAGCGCATGTTCCCGTAATTAGGTGCCAAAGAGTAAAAAAACCATAAAGTGTAAACGTTGTGCGCGGTGGATTTATCCTTATCTCCAAGTTGTAGTCTGTATCGAACGGATGGTGACCAATAAGACAGTCATCTATCATGAGTTTTTTTTTTAAACTGATCTCAGACATGCCCAAAATGATGACTTTGATCTCCTAAGTTGTTCCTAAGTTAAGGCATATTTGATTAAAAATCAATAACTGCGTGTAATAATAATAATAAACAAGATCCGTCAATCAGTCAATTCCGTCCTCTGTCAGTTCGAATTTTTTAAAAATATTTCAGAAACGGCCAGTTATACTAACTTTATTATGCATGTTATAGATTAATTTTACAATAACAGAATAAAACAATTACAACTAGTATATACACATATTTATTTCAGAAACTATAAAACCTACAGAAATTTCAAAAACTGTTTGTTATGTACAAACTGATACCTTTCATTTCATACCCACTTGACCTTGTAGTTCTCTTAAAATTTCGACATTTCATTTATCATTTTCATGTTTCATTTTTTTTTAATCTTTACAGGCGCACTAAATGTATTATTTAAATTTCAAGTTATTTGCTGCTGTAATTGCTAAAACATTAAAGATGGAAAAAAGGACAGAAAAATAAAACCATAAGGGTTTCGAAACCGATCTCCGATCTTCAAAACCCTAAAAAGAGGAAAAATATTGTACAGTTTTATCATTCTAAAACCAACTGCTTTTAAAATATTTGACATATTGTTTTCTACCATGCTAGAGCACCCATGTAAAAAAGGGGCCTGTGCACTGTAGTGTTAAATTAGCTAGATTATAAACACTTCTGTAACATTAAAGAATGTAATAAATTATTGACCATCCTGACCCGATCCATATAATTAAACTTAAGTAGTCAGTAACTCACCTAATCCTCTGGCTGCAACATCTGTGGCTACAAGAATGCTTTTGTTAGAGCGCTTGAACTTCTGGATGATTCCATCTCGCTGATACTGCGACTTGTCTCCATGAATGCCCTGTGCTGGCCACCCATTCTGACTGAGGGCACTAGCCAGGTTATCCACAAACCTCTTTGTATTTGTAAATACTAAGATCTTTTCAAAGCCTTCTTCTGATATATCATGCATGATATTTTTAAATCTGAAATTAAATAAAATTTACATTATACAACTCCCCTAAGACAACAATTGATATAAAAATAATGTACAAGAATACCTACTTTGATAACTTCTCATTCTGATCACAAATGTGAATTTTCTGTTGAATGTTGTGGTTGGCTGTTAGCTCTGTAGAACCAACATTTACTTGCACAAATTCTCCAAGGTAATCTTTGGCTAGTTCCTGCACCTCAACAGGCCAGGTTGCAGAAAACATCAATATCTGCCTTTCTAAAGGAACCCCTTCTAGAGCCTGACGGATCTGTGGCTCAAATCCCATGTCCAACATTCTGTCAGCCTCATCCAACACCACATAGGTGCATCTGGATAAGTTTGTAGTTTTGCTTACAAGAAAATCATTAAGTCGTCCAGGGGTAGCAATAACTATATCTACCCCTGATTGAAGCATACTTGCTTGGGGGCCTTTTGCAGCTCCACCATATATGCACGCACAGCGTATATCAAACTTCCTTTCAAATTGTTTAGCCACTTGCTCAATTTGCCGAGCCAGCTCTCTAGTCGGAGCAAGAACCAATGCTACTGGACCTCTTCCTCTTTGTGCTTTTGTTTCTTTCAGGTGTATCACAGCAGGTAAAAGATATGCCAATGTTTTGCCAGTGCCAGTTTGAGCGATGCCAACAAAATTTTGTCCACTCATTGCGATGGGCCATGCTTGTGATTGTATCACAGTGGGTTTACAAAAACCTTGACTTTTAAGGAATTCTTTTATATAGGCAGGGAATTCACAGTTTTCAATATCTATGTAGGGATTCGGAATGTCTTCACCAATTATAGTCACATTGTTCTCTGTGCGATAGTCATCTATCTCCTGATTAGTCTTAACAGAATATAATCGTACACCACATAGTTCTCTTAGATTGGTATGACCATAATATTGGTTTTGGAGAGAGGAGTAGAAAACTCGTGCATTTGTGAAGGAGGTATACCTATTTTCTGCAGCTAGTTTTGATGCTATAAGTTTAGTACTATTAGAGACCCTGTAAGAAAAGTAGGTTTTGTAGAGACAAAGATAAAAATTCAGGAGATTCAGATAGGATGATATGAATTTCTCTTACGCTGAAAAAAGATCCTTCCGTCTTGCTAGTTTTACCACAGTATTTAGAGCCATTTGGAATTATGACAGAGACAGGTACTTTTGTAAAGCTGTTGCAATGGTATTGCATGGGAATTATTGGAGGTTATGTTATTTTAATTTTAGCACTTTGCAATAGCTTCTTCTGCTTCTTATTTAAATGTTCTATGAAATCGGATTTAGAGGCAAATGGTTAGAAAGGTAGGTTTTCTGATACATGGGGGAAGAATCAATACTTGTTCTGAGTTTCTTTTCTGATAAATTTTCACTGAAAAAACCCGCACCCAGTCAACTTCAACTTCTTGTAAAGTGGATCTGCCTCCACTGAATTATTATTACTAGAATCAGCGGGAAACATTATTTTGAAATTCATGACGGTAGCATTTCTATAAAAGCAGCTCACTCGCTGTCTCTGGCTCACTCCTCTCCTCCGTAGACCGAGACTCTCCTCCGTAGACCGAGACACGTTCTCGGTGACCCCGTTGACCCAATCACCGCCGCTAACCCGGAGGTGACGGCAACAGATACCGATTCGCTTCCGCACACTACACACCCGACCAAAAACCGACCCCGCCGGATGCGGGGTCGAAGAATTCCCCGCTTCCGCCCATAGGTGCATTCGTGCACCTTGGCGAAACCTCCATTCCCTCTTGTAGCATCTGGCGACAGCCCAAGCCGAGGCTCGCACCTAAGTGGTGGCCCTTGTGCGTGTTGCCCCATCATAACTTTACCGGCGAGGCGCCTTCTGCGCCCGCCAAAAGTCCGGTAACGCTGTCATGGCCATCTGCGGTCAACAGCATTGTAGTCCTTTCGAAAAAAAAAAAAAAACTCTGGCTCACTTTTGCTCGACGAGCCGTCGTAAGGTCAACACCTTGGTAAAGTACACTGTTAATATGGCCAACTTGCTATTGATTTGTATTTATTGGTTGTGACTATTTTTTGTGAAATAATGTTGAGGTTATTAAATTATTTTGTTCTTAGCTTCTTTTTTTATGTTAAATTTATAGAAACCGCTTATTTCAGAAGTGGGATTGGACACCTTTGTCTAATCTCTGCTCTGGCCTCAAGCGCAAATAGTTTTGCATTGTGTAAGTAAATCATTGCCGAACGTTCTACTTCTCGTGGTAGAGGTGGAAAAGGCAACAAACTGACACCAAGACTAATGAACTTCGTGAGTTTCTAGGTTCAATTCTGGCGCGCTTTAACGCGCTGGAACATGTTGGTTTACCCTCGATGAATGCCACGTCATCACTGCTGATTGCGCTGGACGAGAGCGCCATGGCGCTGCCCAGTTCCGCCGCCACGTGCCCGCCGCGTTCGCAGTGAAGTGTTATTGCTCCCAGGGGGATAGGTCTTTGTGCCGGCATCCATTGCCAGCACCACTGGCGAGTTCACGACGAACGTCCTGTCGTCACCAGGTGCCACTGAACGCCTCACTCGAGTGTTGAGTTTGTTGAGCAAGGTTAGATCCAACCATTATTATTATTAACTTCGATCCTAGTTTGCATCATATCGATTCTTTGTGCGAGAGCACGTGATGTTAATTGTTGGGACGACAATGAGTGCTCATCCCGAACTGCTTGAAGGGAGATAGATGCTCGCAGTTGGCATAATGATTGGGTCACCAATGACCGCAAGTTGTCTAATTTTATAAATTCAAGTCTTTGTGCTACCGAAGAATCGACGTCGCAAATATTTTGTTTGAGGTTACCTGTACAAATTCTGGCGACAGCCCAAGCCGAGGCTCGCACCTAAGTGGTGGCCCTTGTGCGTGTTGCCCCATCATAACTTTACCGGCGAGGCGCCTTCTGCGCCCGCCAAAAGTCCGGTAACGCTGTCATGGCCATCTGCGGTCAACAGCATTTTAGCCCTTACGAAAAAAAAAAAAAAACTCTGGCTCACTTTTGCTCGAGCCGTCGCCGCGTCGTAAGGTCAACACCTTGGTAAAGTACACTGTTACTATGTCCAACTTGCTATTGATTTGTATTTATTGGTTGTGACTATTTTTTGTGAAATAATGTTGAGGTTATTAAATTATTTTGTTCTTAGCTTGTTTTTGTATGTTAAATTTATAGAAACCGCTTATTCTAGCATATGGTAGGGAACCGACATCCCTAATCAAATGTTTGCGCCATGAGTTGTTGCTGATCGGCAACAACTCATTTAGTAACTAGTAAGTATACTTCGGTCACTCGCATAAGCCCATCGCGACCGAATGCGACTAAACAAAAAACAAAATATGCCGTCTTGCTTGTTAAAATCGGGTAAAAATCAATCAACTGCAAAGAAAAGTTATAATATTTTATGAGTTTTTACAAAAATGTACCTATACATTTTAGTAAACACATACGATCAAAGATAGGTACAATAAAAACAATAAAAGAATAATGCTGGATGCACAACCTTGTCTCGTTCATGTGAGCGGCAAAGCGGCAACACTCCGCGGCCGCGGCAGTAATTTTTGAGAATTTTTGAGTAAAATAAAATTTATGATTTTCCATTTTATATAGACTAAACAGTACTTACAAATGAAAAGATACATACTGCCTGCTTTTTACAGCCGTCCCATTATAATTATTGCACTTTCGGAAAACACAAATTCCGAAATTCATTGTTATTTTCCGTCTTCAAAATCCCGCAACGTAGGTACGTGTCCGCGTCGCGGCCTGAGTTCATTCAAGCTAATTAGCTTTAGTTTGTCTTGCCGCGCAATCTCGGTAAAACGTATCTACCTCAGTTTATATTTCACTAACAATTTATTTGTTGTGCGCGACTGTACTACAATACATTTTTGTTCCTACAACCTCACATCGACTTTTTACATTGTTTCATTACGAATTTGCAAATATTATTTCGTACCAAAAAGGCACTACCTACCTATTTATTTTAAGTTCCTACCTATCCTATAGTTATTCATTAATTAAGCTCTAAAATTAGGCCGTAAATTCGATTAAGGGCACGATACCGTCACGGACAGAGCTCATTCATGTGTTCCTTCTGTATTTTCTCTTAAATTACTAGGTTTAACTCGTGTCATGAAAAAACAAGATCCGGCAAGTGCGAGTGTGACTCGCGCGCAGAGGGTTTCGAACGATTGTCAAGTATACCAATATGTACTAGGTACTGGTTAGAGACTTTGCTATTTGATGAATACCAAAAAATTATAGATGTATGTATCGGTTTGCAAACTTCGGAGTAGGTATATAGGGTAATAGTAAAATTTTCGTCTTTTTTCAAAATATTTCAAAAAGTATGAAACCTACAGAAATTTCAAAAACTGTTTTGAGATGTACAAACCGACACCTTTCATTTGATACCCCACTCGGTGAGGTAGCCTTCCTTTTTGAAAATTATCCCCCCCCTGTTTGACCATTTTTCAAAAAGTATAACAGGAAAAATATAGAGAAGTCTCTATGTAGACCACTTACAGACTTCTCTATATTTTTCCGATCTATAATTTACAGGAAAAATATGAAATGCATATAGCGTTTGTAAATTTTACAAACGCTACATACATTTCAGATGGATCGCTCTGCAAACTTCGGAGATAGGGGGGGGGGGTATTTTTTGACCTTTTTCAAAATATTTCAAAAAGTATGAAACCTACAAAAATTTCAAAAAATGTTTTGAAATGTACAATCTGATACCTTTCATTTGATACCCCACTTGACATTGTAGGTCTCTTAAAATTTCGACATCACAATTTGTACAGAAAATTTACATTTTCATTTTTCATTTTTTTTCTTTTAATCTGTACAGGCCTCAGAGCATTCAACCAGAACGGAGGCGACACTCATAGGCGTATCCCCTCTGCCAAAGGTACAAGAGCGGCGGTCATATCCGTTATATAAAACTAGTTGCCGCGCGTCGGCCGCCAGTTGTCTCTCCTCCGTAGACCGAGACACGTTCTCGGTGACCCCGTTGACCCAATCACCGCCGCTAACCCGGAGGTGACGGCAACAGATACCGATTCGCTTCCGCACACTACACACCCGACCAAAAACCGACCCCGCCGGATGCGGCGTCGAAGAATTCCCCGCTTCCGCCCATAGGTGCATTCGTGCACCTTGGTGAAACCTCCATTCCCTCTTGTAGCATCTGGCGACAGCCCAAGCCGAGGCTCGCACCTAAATGGTGGCCCTTGTGCGTGTTGCCCCATCATAACTTTACCGGCGAGGCGCCTTCTGCGCCCGCCAAAAGTCCGGTAACGCTGTCATGGCCATCTGCGGTCAACAGCATTTTAGTCCTTTCGAAAAAAAAAAAAAAAGGCCGCCATTTGTCGGATTGCAATGCGCGCAGAATAAGCTCCGGTGAAAATGCCGAGTTGCAGTGTTTTTTGGTGCAAAAATAGGTAAGAAACTTCAAACCTTCAAAAGAATAATATTACATTTCATCTGTAAGTATTATTTTGTCCAAATACTATTAAATAAAGCACTTATTTAGCAAAAATAGAAAAATATGCGTGTGTTGCCAGTAAGTTATAGAGTGTAATATTCTAGCGCAAGTTTCGTAGTTGAGTTAACACTAAAACTGAATATTTTATTTTACAATCATTATTAAAATTTTCCTATTGTAATGAACCAATAATGATTATTAAAGATTCGTGTGATTTTTAGGGAAATACTGCAATATCACCGCATTTATATGAGTACATTTCAAAATAGCAAAGATTTTTAGAAAATACTTTTATTAGTTAATTTATTATGCATGTTTTAGATTATTATTACACTTTCTAGTTGAATTATATTTTCAGTCGACATTTTACCAAAAAATATCAGTTTTCAACTTAAAGAATCTGGCAGCACCTCAACAAATTTGTGATGGGACTGCACAATCAGAAATATCAATATTCTTTTTGTTTTTATTTATAATTTTTTATTTAAGTAAAAAAGTATAAATAAGTGCTGGGACAGCACATTCACGAATATCGATATCATTTTCTTATACAGGGTGATTTTTATTAGTGGATGATAATTTGAGAAATGAATCTATCCATGAAATTGAAACTTCCCCAAAAAATTTAGGTTGAAATAAGACAAATATTTTATGAAATATGAGAAATATTTTTGGACATACCATAGATAAATTAGTTTTGTAAGGGTAGGAGAGATCTAAACACTATCACCTATATCAAATGATGACCTATGTCTTTTAGACAAAGTAGTTCAGTTTCGTACAATCATCCCACAAAATATCAATCACTTATAAAATTTCGTTATTCTTTTTCTTACAGATTTCCAAAGGATATTGGGATTCGATCTGTGTGGGTTAAAGCTTTTTTTTTATGCTAAATCATTCCTTGTGGCTCAAGAAATTGTGATATAAATAAGGATAGTTTAATTTTTGTCTATGACATTGACATGTGTTGTAAATTATATTCAAAAAGGAAAAAAAACTTATCGCCAAAAAGTAGACAAAGTCTTATTCTTACGGTGGTTGTTCAATCCTACAGTCCTTACATTTTATGTACTTCGTGACAAATAAAATTGTTAAACCATATATCTTGTTTCTATGCTTGCTTTGCATCCTAACAATCTTCTAATATATGTATTACTTTTAATATTAATTAATTTTAATAGCTAATGAGAGGTTATCTTAGAATAGCTTAGCAAGCTTTATAAAACGAGGAGAACAAATAAATAGCTATTAAGGTAAACTTTATTCGACCACAAAATACCAAATAAAAGCATGTTGTCCCTTATGTGAATAACGCTGCTGCATCCAGTAGTGTCTGATTGTCGGACACTGTATTTTTACAGGATTTCTCAATATTCATAAGTATACGTAGGTACTAGTTAATTAGCCCCTGTCAAATAACAATGTAGGTACGTTAGGAAAACGAAAACCTAACTGTAGAATTTTACTTTGCAATTTTTCTTTTTAAAATTACGTTTAAACATACATGTAGTGTATTTGTTATTAAAACCCTTTATTCTGACACCCTACTTGATGGGTTGTTTATGACGAAATTAAATTCTACTATACATTATGTATATTAGTAAAATATTATGGCTTTCGAGACTACAGATAAAGAGCAAACCAATGATTCCTTATATTTAAAGTCTGTCCAACCGTTAAGACTACAGGTGAAACCAATGAATGATACATAAACACATTCAGAAATTATTACCCTCCGCTCTTTCGGCAATTGGGTAAAAATAATCAAGTATTCCTGGTAAACTTTAGAATTAATCGATAGTCGATTACCTAACGATAATGTCAAGCACTAGCCTAATTAATTATTGCTGCAATTGTGTTGTATACTGACAGACATCATTAGGTACGTGTGCGACTGTGTGAGTATGCGATTGTGTGCGATAATAATGTTGTGTGCGTTTATAGCGACGTGATTGAAAAGTCTGTGTGTTACCTCACCCCCTGCTGAAAGCGGCAGAATTTTTTGGGTACCTACCTATGTATTGTTGCGCGTGTCTTCTCCGTTCCGGTTGGATGCTCTAAGGTACAGGCGCACAAAATGTATTATTATTTAAAATTTCACGTTATTTGCTGCTGTAGTTGCTGAGATATAAGACGGAAAAAAGGACAGCAAAAGCGAAAATAAGGGTTTCGAAACCAATCTCCTAAAAACGGAAAAATTAAATTTAAAGTTCAGTTTCGTCCCTATTGACCCCGTTTTACGGTACAATAATAGTCTAGGGGAAAGGCATTCGGAGCAAAAACAATATTATTTTATTGAATTCCTTACAGAATCAAGTTACGAAAGTCAAGACAGAACAAGGAATTGGAATGACGGACATTTTATGCACGAATTTAGGATGTTGTTAGTAGTTAAAATAATTGTATAAAAATAGTACAATACTTCCTACTTCACAACATGATACAGCCAGCGAATCCTCCATAGAATTAAAACAAATATCACAGTAATCAACTAAATAAGAGACAAAGTTTACAGGATATTTTAACAGAAAATCTATGACATCGACAATTAGAATAAATAAATTTAACTAGCAATCACTGCAATACCTTACATCCAGGTTTCTACAGTACACAACTTTCACTCAAAGTACTCCTACGAGGATTGGCTATTTCAATTACACATTAATACTACTACATGGTAATGTTAATATTCATTGAATCGTTTGTGTCCCGGTCCTTTGCTTCCACCGAAATTGCTTCCACGTTTGAAGGAGCCGCCACCACCACCTCCGCGACCGCCTCCATACCTGCTCCTGTTCCAGCCTCCACCACCACCTCCAGAGCGCTCAGCCATTGTTTGCAACTGAGGGTTTACAACCTGCAACAACAGAAAAAACATTAAGGTTTTTTGTTATTATAATGCATAAGCCCTCACTCTCAGGGTAATTTCTTAGAAATAGAATAAGAAACCAAAAAATTTGGAATTTATTAAATTTCTTAGAAAAAATCATTATTGTTTGTAAATTCAACTCCAGAAGAGATTAGAGCTATGTATAAATGTGACAGCATCTGAGGATGGGATTCAGACAAAACATGTGTGAACACCGAAGGCATGTAGCTGTTTCAATTTACCTCATACTTGCATTCATGTCACGCCATTGAAAAACGTACCCATGCCAAAGGTATGAGGATATCAATATAAAAATGTAATGTTTTACAAACCTGGTTGGCTTCTGTAAGTACAGAGACAAGGTCTTTGGCTTGTCTTGAGTTTCCAGGTGTGAAGAAGGCATAAGAAGTGCCTTTTGATTTTGACCTTCCAGTTCTGCCAATTCGGTGGATATAATCCTCAGATGAATTAGGATAATCAAAATTGATTACGTATTTGATACCTTCCACATCTAAAAAAATAGCAATGATTAGATTCTTTCTAAGCAAGTATGTTTGACAAAACTTGCAGATAACTAGAATAAAAAAGGGATAAGGTCTGTAAAAAAACTAAAAGGTCTATTATACATATCTAAAATCAGGTTGGTAACACTTAGTAGTATTACTTACATGGATATGTGTACATAGTATGATCAAATACAACAGTCAATACACTTTGCCTCTCACTTAGAACCCTGGAGACTTCTTAAGGGCGTTGAATCTATTCTGTTCATTTAATATTTATATAGCCCTCTTCAAAGCTCCATTGCGACCGAAACAGAAAACCCTTGACCTCTTGCCGCTATCTCGTCTGGTCAAGTTTTTCATGATGCACCATTGGTAGTATCTTAGGCAAAATTATCTTTAAAAAGTAGTGCATCACCAGGTTTTCCACTATCAAGTGTATCCGCATGTTTTACGGACATACCATCAAGTTTTCCGGCCTCAGGTCCCATCACAGTGAAAGGCGAGGCACCATAATAATGACGAGTTATTGCATTCTCAACAGTTGGCAACTGCATCAGACAATGGGTCTGTTAGGTAATCCAGTGCAGAAGTAACATGCCTGATAGTCTGAGGCAGTAATCAGATAGAACACAATAACTTTCCGCCAGTGCCTCTGAAAGTATACACAAAACAATTGTAATTATTAGAAATTTACATAATACATAAATTATGCTGATCATACAAGTAAAGTATCCATTGAACCTGTTCAGATCCGAGAAGACAGAAAATACTTACCAAGCCCACGGGCAGCAACATCTGTTGCAACAAGTATACTAGCTCTTCCCTGCTTGAATTGATACAAGACATCATCTCTCTCTTGCTGTGTCTTGTCTCCATGCATGCAAACTGCAGGCCATCCATAACGCCTTATATTCCTAGTGATATTTTCCACTTTTCTCTTAGTCTCAACAAATATTATAGTTTTGGCACCAGGTTCTTGACTCTGGCCAATTTCTTGAAGAAGCACATTTAGCCTGAAACAATATTAGAGTTAATAAACAATAGTTAACAATCATAAACCAAGCTATTGTTCAGTTAGTTCAGATCTTCTTAGAGGAGTAATTGCTATTTCTAATCAAAAATTATTCATCCAGAATACACTCATCATAGGATAGGATGCCAAATAACTAAGGAATGAGATGAATTTAACTTACTTGTTTTCCTTTTCATGTTCTTGACAAACATCAATAATTTGAAGGATATTGTGATTGGCAGAGAGTTGCATAGATCCTACATTGATCTGGACATAGTCTCCAAGATAGTCTTCAGCCAATTTTCGGACTTCCTTGGGCCATGTGGCAGACCACATGACAGTCTGTCTGTCTGGGCGAATTTGCTCAATAATCTTCCTGATTTGAGGTTCAAAACCCATATCCAACATGCGATCAGCTTCATCAAGCACAAGGTAAGTGCATCGCTGCAGATTGGTAGTACCCTTTTCAAGGAAATCAATCAATCTTCCAGGTGTAGCAATCACTATTTCTACACCTCTCTCCAGGTCACGTGCTTGCTCTCTCTTAGGGGCACCTCCAAATATGCAAGTGTTGCGTACATAGGCAGAGTTACCGAATTCGGAAGCTACTTGCTGTATCTGTTGTGCCAGTTCTCTAGTAGGTGCGAGCACTAGAGCAATTGGCCCATCTCCTTTGCGAATAGGGGGTTGGTTGTTGATATGTACAATGGCAGGTAGTATGTAGGCCAATGTCTTACCAGATCCAGTCTGGGCAATGCCAACTAAGTTCTTGCCAGACATTGCAATGGGCCAGCCTTGAGCTTGAATTGGGGTAGGCTCTTTGTATCCCATACTAGAAATGCTCTGGTTTACATAATCAGGAAAATTCCCTTCATCAAAATGTTGTATTGGCACAGGTACATCAACACCACTAATGGTTATCTCATGTGTGTTTCTGAATTCTTCCACATCATAGGGTGATCGATTGAGAACAGTGGGATGCGCGTTGTAGAAGTTCTTGTTGAATGGCTGCAGTGACATAGTGTCCCAGTTAGGGCGGCGCATATTTTGACCGCCGGAGAATTCTTTCCTGCCGCCGCCGCCGCCATAACCACCACCGCCACCGCCGAATCGACCGCCGCCACCACCACCGCCGCCGCCTCCATAACGAGAGCCACCGCTACCACCACGGTTATTATAACTTCCAGACCTACAACAAAGCACGACACATCAGTTGGCTAGAAGTATAATAATATCTACAAGACAATTGAGTCGTGACTATGGTGGTGAAGTAGAGAATTCGTGAATAATATCGATCTATAAAAACGACGCTACGACAAAATGGCTGGCTTTGCTAGGCTAGGCCACGTACATAGGTCACGAGTTCACGACTGAAATATCTGACGGGCATGCGCGTTAGCAAAATAAAATTTACGCATTGCAGATAAATTTGATGTATGCCGCCCTATCTGTTGTAACGTTATCAAAACATTGACTATGAAGTAGAAAACACATCTAAAATATTAAATACTAATAGGAAAACATTAACCTCCATCCATCCACCATCAATGTCGTATAAGAACGGTGGTGGTTTACTCTAGAGGTTAGACTCGTCATTTTCTTATTTGAGACAAAATATAAGAGAAAACAGATAAATCATCCGCTAAATAAGTACTCACATGGCTAAATTTTGATTTGATGAAGAGATGGATAAGATTTAGAAAGATGTAATTCTAATCTTCAGCAGGAGCAGGGTCTGTAAGAGACAACACAAAGCACTTTATAATACTGAACCGAACACTGATTAAAATTCTCACAGGGGAACAAAACAATATTTAGATTTAAACTGTGCATTAATCATTAAATTTCATAGAGAGAAATTGATTAATGAGGAAGCAACGAAACGAACACGACCTACCGAAACCACTGCTTTTCTGGAAAGAATGAAAATGAAATAATTTTCTGCTTCTTGTCTTTTCTGATCGGTGTTGCCAGTTGACAGTGAACAAGAAGTGGTCAAAACCTACATTAAAGGGAATTTATTCGTTCATTCATCACATCACCATCAGTCAGCATATTTTAAGCTGTGCGTCCACCGAATCGGAATCAGGGGAAGGGGGGGGGAGTATTTAATGAGTAGGTACATAAGATAATCTTACATACTTTCTTAATTAATTAATACAATAGTTTGCTAAGAATTGTAGTAGCAAGTTTTACAATAATGGTTGGTATCGAGCGTTACGCTAACATAAGATTTCGTCATAAATAATATAGGTATATAAACAGTTCAAAATGTTATCGGGTAAGCTGTTGTACAGTTGTACCTTCGAGTTGTACAACAAGAATTATGAAGGTGCGTAGCTGCGCATCTTCATGAAGAATGTTTCTTTTTCCAAAGTTGGTTCATGGACTCCTTAATGTTAACTTATTTTTATTTCTCAAATTGTAGGTGTAAGTTTTTTTGTATGTGTTATTTGCGTATGGATTTTTTTGTGAATATTTTCTTAACAAGGATGCAACAGACAGTACATGCAGTATGTAACAGAAGAGCGTGACTGGCATAGTAAGTTATGAAAATAAACCGCCAAGTTCGATTCGACTCGCACAAAAAGGGTTCCGTACCGTAAAAATCAGGAAAATTTTTCAAAGAATATCAAATTTTCACTTGTTTGGAGACCCCTTTAAATTTTCAACTAAAGTTTATTTTTAGTATTTGTTGTTTTTACAGTTGAAGTGTTACTTAATTATAGAAAGTTTCATGTTCCTACCTATTGTAATTCAAGAGAAACAGCCTTGACAAACTATGAGTAAAAAAGCCAAAAATAATTACGTTCTTTAATTTTGATATCTATTTTTTTAAACTATGTATTTGTTGTTCTAGCGGCAAGAGACACATTCTCTGAAAATGTTAACTGTCTACCTCTTACTTTTCATGAGATAGAGCCCTGTGGCAGAAGAAGGGACGATCGGACGGACGGACGGATGGACGGACGGACGGATGGATGGACAGACGGACGGACAGTGGAGGTTTTGTAATAGGGTTCTGTTTTTACCCTTCGGGTACAGAACCCTAAAAATGATGTCTAGCATTGAAAAATAATAAAACACATAGTTAATCATACGTACATAGATGCTTTATTATATATTATTAAGGTGTCCACTGTCCAGTCTCCTCCGTTGTCCATTATAGCCTGGCATCTTCGAGGAATACTTTCAACTAATTTTTCTGCTTTTTTACGGGATAATGACCTCCATTAAGGGGTTTAAATTGCGAGTAAGCTCGGCGGCAGTTAGCTTTTTTTTCCTAGAAGTTTATGCTTCATCAACGTCCAAACGTTTTCAATTAGGTTTGCGTCAGGCAGGAGATTGTGAGGGTAAATCCAAGACATCGATGCCTTTATTTTGTATCCACGCGGTGCATATCTGACATCGATGTTTGGGGTCATTGTCTTTTTGTAACATCCATGATTCACTTGTTCTTGGGAACAGCCTTCGGGCAGATGGTAATAATGCTTTCTGGTAAATTTGGTTCATCCTTGGACATTTTCCGAGATGAGTGTCGCGTAGGTATGCTTCCCGCTATGAGGCTGTGTTCCTTTGTTCGCATCCCAAAGAACTAAAAATCTCACTCCTTCAGGCTGCAAAGTATATTATGAATAAGTCAAAAGCGTTCGTGACCAAGTGGATGAATGGATATTTAGGAACAAAACACGTCGATGTCCTACCAAAATGTGATAAAACAAAAAAGACGTCATCCGCCGAGGATGAGCGGATAATAAGGTAGGTATCCTATATTTGAAAAATCCACGTCTATCTTTGCAATCTGCACAAAAAACACTGAAGCAAAAAAAACTTAATGGACTTAGCTACAATTAAAAAGGACTTACTTTAGGAATACTTTTAATAGAGATTAAGTGAAAATACCGAATTATATTCGTTTATTTCAGACAACACAAAAATCAATTTAGGTCCATAATTATGTACATGTTAGTCAAAATGAATAATAAATAATTCTATGTTAGAAGTAACTAGTCATGAGTCATGACTAGTTACTACTCATGACGCATGTTTAAGTAATATAATTTCAAACACTGCAATCGCTTAATGATTAAACTATTTTATCATTATTCGATAAAATATCAATACCTCAAGACAGCGTCCTAGGCTGTATTATGTTTCTCATCTACATCAATGGCCTGCCTAAAATAATAGATGACCACTACACTCTTTTTGCAGATGACATACCAAAAGTAATACCTAGCAAAACTGGTACTAATCTCTATGAACACCTTGATAAGACTCTGCAAAAGACAGCGGACTGGCTCGAAGACCATAATCTTCAACTTAACTTCCATGAAACAAAGCTCATACAATTCCACCCCTACCAAAAAAATCCCCTTACAAACAATTACTCATTTCATAACATATACTTAGAATCTATAAATGCATACCCTCTTGTAGGTTAAAACATAGACACAAACTTAAATTGGTAAACGCATATCAATAAAATAGTAACTAAACTTTCAAGATTCACTTGCACCCTTTATGAATTAAAAAATCCGATAGACTCAAAAAACAGCGACAAGTGCTTATAACGCTTATGTCCACGCATGACTCCAATATGGCATAATTACATGAGGAAATACATAGTACTGTCGCGCAAAACTCTTTATTCTCCAAAAACGATGTATTAGAATAATTCATAACTTAGATACAATGGAAAGCTGCAAACCCTATTTTATTAAAGAAAATATCCTAACACTCATTGATATTTATATATTAGATATATGCACATTTGTCTAGAAAAACTTAAAGATTTTCATGAATAATCTCGCCCTCAAAATCTTCGCCCTTAAAAAAATATAGCCGCCCCCTTATCTATACTTAAAATTTTTCATATCGGAACACATTCTATGTCAATAAAAATTTATAACAACATTCCCCAAGATATAAAAGATGAATCAAACTTTTTAAGATTCAAAAATATTTTAAAGTCTTACCTTATTAAAAAAACTTTCTGTTCCTTACAGGAATATTTTAAAACATAGAAATAAGTTAGAAGTAAATACATTATTTTAAATAATTGAATCTTGGTTTTTAAAATAATAGTCAATATTATGTTCCATATTGTAAGTTATATTATTTTATTTAAGGAATACAAAAGAAAATTATGTTTTAAGGAAACTACTTTCCAAATTGCAGTGCCCCACTCGGGCTCATGTTAAAGCTTGTACCTAATTTTAAGATCTTAATGTACAACATGATCGCCATAAAAATATTAATATTGAATCAAAAGTGAGCGCTTTTAAGTCTAGTTGAACTATTTTGGAACTAAATCAGAATAATGATTATTTCTTTGTCTTTACAAATAAGCACACAGATAAATCAAATTCAAATAAGCAATAAAGTAATTGTGTGCTTAATTAAATACATATTTATTTTTAAGAATTCCTAAACTGGCTATGCTTATCATTATCTATCAGTCATCTAGTATCCATAACACAAGCTCTACTTAGCTTGAGGTTAGATGATGCTGTGTGGATTGTCTAGCATTATTTATTTATTATCTCAAGAGTCCTGTCCACCATTACTGAAATAGTTTTATTCTGATAAAATACTTATTTTTTGTAAAAGCTATTGGTTCTTTAAAGAATGGCTAACTTGGCAACATTTTGACAAAGTTGGGTTGGGAGTGACAGAATTAATGATTGTTTTTTTTTTATGTTGTCTGTAATGTAATGAGTGAACACTTGATTGCTAATGTCAAACCACTTCATGTTATGCTGCGTACACACCGGCCAAACAAACGCCAACGAATGGGTCTCGCTGGCCTTCGTTGGTCTATTCGGAAGGCAATTCTTTGATATTTATGGAGTGATAAATTGGCGAGAATTTGCCCCCTGCAGGGCTAAGATGCGCGCCACGAAAGACGTCGCGCGCGTGACGTCTATTTTTGTCGTCGTCAGTTGTTTTCTCATTTACTCTAACATGCGCACCACGAAAGATTATTACTCGTTGTCGAAATGTCGAGTAGTCCTTCTCGCGTGTAGAGACAGCCACCCAGACGAACACCCGTTTAGTTCATTCAATTGTCTATGGTTTTTGGGAACTGCACGTAAGAAATAAACTAAACTTCTTAGTTTTCACCTTTTTATTGGTAGTTTGAACATTTCCACTGGTAGAATGGTGGTAAACAGTCGAAACAGAACTAAACAAAAAAAAAGAAGAAGAAGCTATTTCAACATTGGCGGGCGAAAATCTCCGCATCAGTTTAGTAGCTACAATATGTATTAAGTATGTTTTCTATTATGCACTTGCCTGACCCATGACCTATCTTATAACAAGGTCAAGAAAAATGTGACTAATTACATGATATGCTTCACCCTTAGCGCTTAAAGTAGAACTACATAGCTCTTAGAGATATTTTACAATAATTTATTTATTTTATTTATTAAATAGGACATCCAACATGAGACCACACAACGCAAGTTAAGTTAGTAACAAGTAACATGGTTCTTATATCTATGTGTCTCTATAATACAGGAAGTCTCAGCGTGCACATTATCAGAGTAACAGAACAACAAATAACATTTTTTTTTTAAACTAGACTGACAAAGTAGCTTCAAAAATAAAAGGAAAAGTATAATACAAAAAAATATTTAAAAAATTTTTTTGGTAAAGGAATATTTAAAAAATGCTTATGACTAAAGTAGACAACATAAAAATTACAAAATCTACTTAGAATGAGATCTTTTTCTACAATAACAATGAGATCTATAATATAATACTATGTTATGTATATGCCTTTTTTTTAATTATGATAGGACTACATTCATTTATTCAAATTAAAGACAAAACAGGTAGGTAAGGTACCTACCTAATAATGCGTAACCTACACGTTATTATTAAACAGGCACCGTTCCCAAGCTTCACCTTGAGTAAGTACCTACAATAAGTAGGTACCTACTGGTAATTAAATTAGATACTTCTACAAAAATCTTTCATGTCTTATTTGATAATTATCGAGTGATAGATAAATTGGCGAGAATTTGCCCCCTGCTGGACAGCAGCGGCTTATCGAACGCCAATGATCGTTCGTTGGCGTTTGCCGGGGCGACCTACGTACGGAATCAACTCGTTTTTATTTGTTATGTTGGTATCACGGGGCAGTTGAAGTTCAGGCGAATGAAAGAATGTAAAGAAAGAGAAAAAAATGAAAGAAAGAGAAATAAGTTGTGCCTTGACTTGAATTGTATTGCGTGTGATGCGGTGTGGTTTCAATCAAAGTTCATATTTTATATTACACTGGTTTATTGAGTTTCAAAGTGATTACTAAAGCTGCAAAGCAATTACTACATTTGTAAAATGGCCATGCAACCCCACAGCAAGAAGAGAGTCTGCTATTACTATGACAGTAAGTAGCACAAAGTTTGTTCCCCGCCACAACCAAATATTTGTTTGTAAATTACGAAAATATCCGACTTTTAATTGATTTAGTAAACTGCATTTCACTGTAAGTATGTAAATTTAGCTTTACTTGTGAAATTATCACACAATAGTAAAAATTTTGTAAAAGTAACCGTCTTCATAATTTTATCGTATCGTGGCTCACGCCATTTTATCGCGTCTGTCCGGCGTTCAATGCTCCCATTGGCCACATGGTTCAAGTTCGTCTATGCGATAATTACACTACAGACTGATTGTGTAAAGCTGTAGAATGACTTGAGCAACATGATGATATAAAGTGAAAAATGGTGATCCTTATTTTGATCTTACTTTTTAGGTGACATAGGAAACTATTATTATGGACAGGGACATCCCATGAAACCCCACCGTATACGTATGACTCATAATTTATTATTGAACTATGGTTTATACAGGAAAATGGAGATTTATGTAAGTATTTAGTAAAAATTTACATGTACATTATGAAAAAAAATAACTACCATATAACAGGGTGTTCCAAACATCGACGATCAAACGTAGTTGGGAGGAGCGAAATGTTTTTTTTAAAGGTTGTGAGCATATTCAAAAGAACATAAAAACTAGATAAGGATCAAATATTCCATTTTGGAATTTTTAAGGTTTTGTGACTAAAATAAATAAGATTTTGACGTAGGTAAGTTTAGAGTTATTATTATTATTACCATCATTATAGATTTTTTTGTCCTAACTGCATCACAAAGGACTAATGTTTTAATCAACCTATGTTTAAATGTTTTTCTTATTTATTACATCATTCATCTCAGAAATTTCATTTCTAATCAGAAAACTTCACAGACCTAAGTTGTAGTTGCAGGCAGATTTCATAAATTTTCATGGTCCTAACTTGTAGTAGCAGGCAGAAATGCAGGACGTGGCAAACTGAAGACAAGGCAGTCATTAGGCTCCCCCAATCCTCTAATAATATGCCTTGATGATGATGAATTTGTAGTATTTTTTTTCCAAATTATGGTTTGCATGACATGTTTCAATTAACTATGCTAGTAGGTCATCAACATCATCTTTGAATACCTATTCAAAATTTCAGTCCTATTTTATAGTAATTTTTTGCCAATTTCATGTTAGTATGTTAAATGGGTGTTCTGGGTGTTTTCTAGGAATTTATAATAAAAAAAACAATATATATGTACAAAAACCATATATATAATGTTAAATAAAAAAAACAGTATGCAATGTATTAACATATTAAGTATATTACTTATCTAGTGCTTACTTTGAAGCTAGATGATGCTGTGTTGATAATCTAGCTAATTAATATCACCCAAAGACCTTGCTGGGACACAATATGGATAGAACATACCATATTCTTATAATTAATTTTATACTTAAATCAATGCACTTAACCTCCACTCCACTCCCTTTTTGTTTGATCTTCGATGCATAGAACATCCTGTGAGACGGAAACTGTTATGAAGTTTTATTTAATGATATACAGTGGTGGTCAACTAATTAGGAACATTCAAGGTGGTGAAGAGAAATAACCTGGTTATGTACTTATAAATATGAAACCCTTTTGATTTCACAATTACTATTATTTACATAATTGGGTCCAATTAATAAGCTTGAAATTGTAAATAAAAGATTAAAACAATAGAAAAATAAACCGCCAAGTGCTAGTCGACTTGCACACAAAGGATTCCGTAACATAAAAATCAGGCAAATTTTTCAAAGAACAATATTTCACTTGTTTGGAGACCTTATTTATAGAAAGTTCATGTGTCTACCTATTGTGTTTCAAACAGCTTTGAAAAACAAAGAGCAAAAATAGCCATAATAGCCAAATTTTTGGTATGGGGAGCCCCTTTAATTTTGATATATATTTTTTTATTTTGTTTTTTGTTATAGCGGCAAGAGAAATACTCATTCTATAAAAATTTCAACTGTCTGCCTCTTACGGTTCATGAGATATGGCCCACGGATGGACAGCGCAGGCTTAGTAATAGGGTTCCGTTTTCACCCTAAAAATTTCGTACCCTAAAAATGTTTAATGTCAAATCTTAAGCACGTATTCATCATCATCTTCAACCTATATTAGTCTACGGCTGGACATAGGCCTCCCCTAATGAGCGCCATAGCGCCCTGTCTTCAGCTTGCCGCATCCAGCATCTGCCTGCAGTCTTTCGCAGATCGTCATCCCACCTGGTCGGAGCACATATTCAATTTAAGTTAATTCTGTAGCTGGACATTTAATTAGGGACAGTAACTTATTTATTTATTTATTACTTAAAGGCAAACCAGCAGCACATACAAAAGTTTAGAATTAGGAATGTAAAATGAAACTAAGAATCAGCAGTTTTTTTTTTTATTATTCTTAAACCCCAACCCTATTGCAGTTCAAATCAGTACCTACCCAGTAGCAAAACCTTTGTTAATAATGACGTCTTGACACCGATGTGGCATAGACATTATCAGTTTCTGACATGTTTCGACAGGTATGTTTGCAAATTTTGAAAAAAAAATGCTTTTTCTCGTTGTCCATAATTAAATGGCCAGCCAGCATTTTATGAACAAACCTGTGACAATCTATTAGCTATACTGTAAAGAGTTTAAGTGTTCAAGGAGTTGTTATTGTTTTTATAATCGGACACTTGACTAATTATATTTACGTGTAACAAAATTGGAAATCTTTTTGGATTTGTTGGAAAATAAAAATTATTTTACAAATTGGTTTAATTAGAGTGTCCCTAATTATTTGACCACAACTGTGCTATAATGCTTTAAATAATGCTATATGGCTGGCCTGTTCCATCAAAACTAATAAGGTTTTATTTTTCCAGAGACCGCATAAAGCCACTGCAGATGAAATGACAAAATTCCATTCAGATGATTATATTCGATTCCTACGATCTATTAGACCTGATAATGTGAATGAATACAACAAACAAATGCAAAGATGTAAGTGCTCAAAACTTTAAAGCTTATTTTGGAAGTAGGTAGGTAAGTACTTAAATTACCCTACCAGCCCTTCTAGACTCACCATCACCACACCACTCACTGGTTGACACCCCATGGCCTTTCATTTTATATGGCACACTAGCTTCAGACCAGCTTCGCAAGCGTTTTGTCGGAGCAAATATAGCCCATAACAAGTCTTCATTGTTGCAGAATTTTCGTCCCATCCGTTCATTGTTAAACTTTATCAAAAATAACATAAATTTTGTAAAACGTCCTAAAAAAGTATATGCACTTGTTTAGTCATGAACATACATACAAAAGAGCAAACTCGATGTTTGCCAGCGACCAATGGAGTGCAGCATACTTGGTATGAAACAGACTGACTGAATCTGGAACACGACACTGCACACCCAAATACTGATGTAGCTTAAATGGAGCTGGGGTGGTTATGTCTGCCGCATGCCTGGAGTCCTGTGGTCTAAATTAACCTCCCAGTAGAACTCCTACAGCGTAAGGCGTGGCAGACCGAGCAGCGATGGCGTGACGAACTGGCTAATCGTAATTGTTTGTTAATTGAATCAAATTCAAAGTGCTTTATTTCCTTTAGACCTTACAGGATTCTTGGACACGTCACAAAATTCAAATTACTTAAGTAAAACTAGGAATTAAAGCGACCACTTTGATTTTTGTTCTCTTCAATCTTTTTAAGGTAAAATAAAGACGCGAACAAGAAACCTTTACGTCGTCGTTAGGTTGTTAGTTTTCGAGTTGGAGCAAAACTTGTCCCAAGCTTTTTTATCCTCTAATAGATAATCTGATATTTTGTAGTAAGCCTTTTTACAAAGGATATGTTTGACAATTTGTTTGAATTTATATATAGATAATTTTTTCAACTCATTTGGTATTTCGTTGTAGAAGCGTATACATTGCCCTTTAAAAAAAACATTAATCTTGTGTAGCCTAGTTGTGCGCACAGCGAGTTTAGTCTTATTTCTAGTATTTAAATGATGTATCAAATCAAAATCAAATCAAATCGTTTATTGGTACCATGTATGTACATATTTAAAACAAAAACAATGCAATGATACTGACGCTAAAAGTATAAAACTGTGTCGCGTTCAGTATCGCCCTCCTCTGGACCGACTCAAAAAGATAAAAATTATAAAAAAACAAAAAGAATTTAGCCTACGTTATCCTTAATTAATATTATAATTAGGAGGTTAGTATACATACACATGTATGTCGCTATTTTTAGGAAACCGATTGATATTCCTATGAGTGCACAACAAGTTTTCATAAATATATTGACATGGTACTGTCATTATGTTTATTTCTTTGAACTTTTCACGTAGGGTTTCTCTGGGACCCATAATATAGATTGCACGAACAGCCCTCTTCTGCAGCACAAATACGGTGTTAATATCTGCAGCGTTCCCCCACAGCAGTATGCCATAAGACAACACTATGGAAGTAGCTGAAATAGACTAGTCTAGAAGTATCAACGTCTTTAAGATGACGGATTTTTTTTACTGCATACGCTGCAGAACTAAGTCTTCGATAGCTTGTCTATGTGTGGGTTCCATTGAAGTTTACTATCTATGGTTATTCCTAAGAATACGGTACTTGAATCAATTTGTTCCTTCATTGACGTTTACATCAGCCTTAACTTGTTTTACATTATGTAGAATAAATCTTATACATTTCGTTTTGGTTTCATTAAGCAAAAGGTTATTGACACTAAAACTAAACCAATGGACTACTTTTGAGATCGAATTATTCACTTCGACAAAATTTGTGTTTTGTTTTTTCAATTTAAAAAATAATGAATCAGCAAACAATACGATCTCGTTATTATCCTTTACAAGATGAGGCAGGTCGTTAATCTATCTATATTTATATATATAAAAGAAAGTCGTGTTAGTTACACTATTTATAACTCAAGAACGGCTGAACGGATCTCGGTGAAATTTGGCAGCGAGGTAGATGATCCCGGGGCCGGACGTAGGCTACCTTTTATTCCGGAATAAAGCATGCGAGGCCGCGGGCAGCAGCTAGTATAAACTAAAAATGGAAAAGGTCCGAGGATAGAACCCTGTGGTACACTCACTGTAACTACAGACCCTGAAGACCCCATTAATGTCAACTCTTTGTATCCTATCACTCAAGTAAGATGTAAGAAGATCCAAAGAGGCGTCTCTTATTCCATAGTGATGTAGTTTCCTGATTAATGTTTCATGGTGTACGCAATCGAATGCTTTTGACAGGTTGCAAAAAACACCTACAGCATCTTGCGACTTCTCCCAAGCATCAAAAATATTTGTTAATAACTCAACTGCACCGGTATCTGTAGTTGACCTGCCGCGAGTAAACCCGAATTGCTTACTTAATCTCTCCTTTCATATATATTTATTTATTATTATAAGACTACCCAATTTGACAGATCAGATCCTATCCTTAAAGCCTATTTTAAAACTTATCTTATCTGCTTACAGTTAATGTTGGAGAAGATTGTCCTGTGTTTGATGGTTTATATGAGTTCTGTCAACTATCTGCTGGTGGCTCTGTTGCTGCGGCAGTCAAATTGAATAAACAGGTTGGTAATTTTCAAACATATTAACAAACCTTGTTTTTTAAATATTAGAATGTAAAATATTTGAAAATAATTCCGCACTAAACTTTCTCGGTTAATATCTACAATAAGCAATTCTCTTTACACAGATTTTACCCAATATGAAAAATATTAGGTACAGTTTGATAAAACTGTATCGATCTGTTCTTGCTTTTCATTCAGATCAATTTAGCCATTTAATTGTGAAAAGGTAATGGGATAGAAAGACAGTTACTTTCGCCTTTTATGAATAAATCGTATCAATGTAACGGTATTTAATTTTTCCTCAGGCATCAGAAATCTGCATAAACTGGGGTGGTGGACTCCATCACGCCAAGAAATCTGAAGCGTCTGGGTTCTGCTACGTCAATGACATTGTACTGGGCATTCTTGAGCTGCTGAAGTACCACCAGAGGGTCCTGTACATTGATATTGATGTGCATCATGGAGATGGTGTGGAGGAAGCGTTTTATACCACGGACAGAGTTATGACTGTCTCTTTCCATAAGTATGGAGAGTACTTCCCGGGAACAGGTATGTTCAATTATCTAAAACACTTTTTATTTTAGAAAAACTGACAGAACCATTTGGGTCCCAACTCCTTTATAAGATGAGGAAATATACGTGCAGTACCTATCCCAACTTATTATCAAGTCACATTCGACTTTTTGATGTCCAAAAGTTGGGTCCTGCCCTAGCTCTTTTCCTTAGGGCGTATAGATAAATGCTTATCACGTGTAGATAAGTCTACACGTGATAAGCACGCATTTATCCGGCTTAGGCTTAAATTAAATCTAGGGTTTTGGAACAAATATGCTAAATTTCAGTCCATTCAGTAGTAAGCAATAAAAATTAATCTGTACAAGTACAGATCAATTTTTAAAAGCTTAAGCGATTGTCTTTTATTTTTCATACAATTATCCACGCTGACGCATGACGTCACAAATCCAGATCTGCAGTAAACGAAAAACATAAGGAAATCGCGCCAGCTTTCAGAAATGTATACCTATAGCACGCTTACTACTGAATGGAACATTCTTCCATTAATCAAAACTTTCGCAATTATGTTAATGATTATAACCCAAATACTGTTCTACCACAGGTGACCTTCGCGACATCGGCGCCGGTAAAGGGAAATACTACGCGGTGAACATACCACTCCGTGATGGCATGGACGACGAATCCTACGAGTCTATATTTGTGCCGATCATCTCCAAAGTCATGGAGACGTTCCAACCCAGCGCCGTTGTGTTGCAGTGCGGCGCTGATTCTCTTACAGGTACGGTCGTAGCGAGACAAATTAAATTATTCCCTCATCAATACACATCCATGTTGAATATGCCTCAATGTCCCACAAAGGGGGTTTTGCTATAATCACCATGCAATTTTGTTTTTATTTCATTGTCGTTTGTTACTGTCCCATTGCTGTGTAAAAGCCAACCTTTTCTCATTTAACTTTTCGCGATATAACGCTGTAAAAGGTCACGATGTGTGTCTTAGATCCGTATTATGACAGTTTACGCACTCATCAATATATGCGCCATATGCATAGAAAAGCGTTACTCAAGCATAGATCGATGACTGAGCAAGCTTTCATCATACGTGCCTTACACACCATCTTATTAAATCGATGTTTAGTTTTCTCGATCGATCGATGTTTATAGGTGTTATTCTCATTGATAAGGTTGTTTTTTCTTACAGTTAAAGTTTAGACTCCTGTGTACCATTGCTGGAAAAGCCTTCTAATGTTTTCTTTTTATTAGGTGATAGACTGGGTTGTTTCAATTTGACGGTGCGCGGACACGGGCGTTGCGTGGAGTTGGTCAAACGATTCGGTCTACCTTTCCTTCTAGTTGGCGGCGGAGGGTAAGTTACAAATTATTCCAAATAACAAAATTTGAATATCCTCATCAGAACACATCCTGGATGGATGTCTTTTGAACATGCCTTCCCCAAGAGTAGTGAAGTGAGAGTAGAGGAAGTACCTCGTGTGTTCATAAGTCTTGAGACACAGTAAAACTAAAATATTTTTGGAGCTAAGTTGAGTATTCATTTATTGGATATTAAAATTAAAACTACTGACATCTAGATCTGTATTTAAAAATAAATCATTCAAAATGGCCGCCTTTGCATTCAATGCAGGCCTTCAAACGCGTGCGCCATTCATCTATGGCGGCACGAATCTTTTCAATGGGAATCCGTTTCGATTCTTTAATAAGGGCTCGCTTGAGAGAATCCAGGTTTGGGTGAGACTTTCTGCATGCCCTCAGCTCCAATTCCGTCCATAAAGAATAATCCAAAGGATTCAAGTCAGGGCTTGACGAGGGCCAATCTTCGCTCCGAATGAAGCCTGGCAAATTGGCCTCCAGCCAACGTTGGGTAGTCTTAGCTTTATGGGAGGGAGCAGAGTCCTGTTATAAAACCCAGTATTTTCCAGCGAATAGCTTATCATTTAATGGTTGAACCACCGCTTCCAATATGTCGGTTTGGTAATTTTGTGCCTTCACCTTGTCGCCTTGCTGGCAAAATTGAAACGAAGTGACCCCCTCGTGGGAAACACCCCACCAAACCATCACACTTGCTGGATGATGAGTGCGCTGGACATTGCGTACAGATGGCTGGACGTCCTTTGAACTTCTAGCGTAAACCATATTGTTCTGCCGGTTAAACTGTTCTTCCACCGTGAAGATCTTTTCATCGGTAAACAGGATATTTTTTGGATCGTGTCTCTTCAATAGGTTCCGACATCGTTCCAGTCGCAATTTACGAAGACGCTCGTTTAAATAATGCACTTTCCTTTGACTGTAGGCCTTTAGTTTAAGATCATATTTAAGTATCCTGTTCACCGATATTCGCGAAATGTTGGTCTGCAGAGCTAATTTCTTTTGAGTCCGGCAAGGGTTGCGACGAATTCGCTCTCTGATTACTTTGATGTTGGCGGGCGTCCTTACAGACCGCGGGCGGCCACATCTTCCACGGTCTTCTAAAGAGCCGGTCTCCTTGTACCTCTTTATGGTATAATACACAAAGTTCCGACTACATCCCAAACTTTGGATTTCACTAAAAACTTGCATTGGTTTTATTCCTGCTTGAAACAGTGAAATTACAGTCGCACGCAAATCTATTGTTGGCGCCATTTTCACGGAGAATGAAACAAATATTCAAATGTATATTTTTTCTGATTCAAAACATTCGAAATTTAAAATTTTAAAAGTTTAAAAAAGGTTGCATGAATTACTTTCTTTTTAAATTAATTAAATAAGTTCGTCTCAAAACTTATGAACACACGAGGTATAGCCAAATTATGAAGACGTTTTTCATTTCGAAACTGGTGTCTATTTTATCGCCTTGACAAAAATATACTAAAATAATTTGACAACACTAAAAATATTGCCGTCCGTTTCTCGAAAATTGATATAAAAAGGTTCATTATTCAAGTGGTGTCAAATTAGTTCAGGGTACTTTTTAGGGTTCCGTACCCGAATGGTAAAAACGGAACCCTATTATTATTGAACCGTAAGAGGTAGACAGTTTTTTCAGAGAATGTGTATTTCTCTTGCCGCTATAACAACAACAAATAATAATAATAATAAAAAATCCAAATTAAATGAGGGTTGCAATCAAAAAAACGTGATTTTTTTGCTCTTCGTTTGTCAAGGCTGTGTATTTCTTGAACCACAATAGGTAGACATATAAAACTTTCTGTAAATAAGAAAAACTTCAACTGTTGTAACAACAAATACTAAAATTATAATAAACTTGAAAATTTAAAGGGGTTTCCGAATAAGTGAAAACTTGAAGTTCTTTGAAAAAGTTGCCAGACTGTTACGTTAAGGAACTCTTCGTGTGCGAATCGAGTCGCACTTGGCGGTTTATTGATATTTATTATCTGAGTTTACAACAGTAACAAAATAGTTGACAAGGTACAATTATAAGATTTTTGTTATTAATATAGTGCGTAAGCCCTCACTGTCAGGATTGGATAAACTTCAATCTGTCCCCTGTAGGTGGAGCTAACGGCGCGAAGAGTCCCGAGGAAGTCCTAAAGTTCGTCACTTGACCTCGTGGTGTAATAATTGGTTAGCGCATTCCCGTACCGAGGGAACAATGCGGGTTCAAGTCCCGTCGAAGTCGAAATTTTTTGGGATATTATTTGATTTCTTAATGTACAATTATTCTTACGCCCGACGCAAGAAGCCCATCTGTTTGCGTGGTTGTTATAAGTTTATCGTGTCTGTGGCATTGTACCCCCAAATTGATGAACCAATTACATCTAATAGTACCATTTCTCTTCAGCTACACAATCCGCAACGTTTCTCGTTGCTGGACGTACGAGACCTCCGTCGCTCTCGGCGTGGAGATAGCCAATGAGCTGCCCTACAACGATTACTTTGAATACTTTGGACCGGACTTCAAACTGCACATATCGCCCAGTAACATGTCCAACCAGAACACGCCAGAATATTTGGAGAAAATCAAGAATAGACTGTTTGAGAATCTCAGGATGCTGCCACACGCGCCAGGTGTTCAGGTAATAAGACTAGATTATTTATTTATAACTCCGGCCAAACTCTAGATATAAGGTTTGTTAAGATGGCCCCATAAATAACCCTAAAAATACCTTTCTTATTTTTGATTTTTGGACAGAATTTGCACTACATGTCGATTTGAGGTCTTTCCTACAATGCATATTGCTGACAATTAGTTTTAATACTTGATGCCAAAAATAAATTTTGTATTTTTGTGTTGTGAGTTGTTTACAAAAATTGTATCTTGAGAATGAGACACAATATGGTTGGCATAATGTTAGAGCATTTTCTTTCTGTTAAGCAAGAACTGATTGGACTGTATTTCGCGGGCTGCCCTAGATAAAAATGCATACTGACTTTTCACTTCTATTGCTCAAAAAGTGCGTAACATACAAGATGTAGAGAGGGAGATCAAAGGCTTGGGGGTGGGGGACCTCAGTACCTATTGATTTAACTCGAATGGATTGATGTCCTTATCTTACCGAAGATGCGATATTGTGGAACATAATTTCACTTTTTGTCAATACTCAAGGCATTTTTCTTTTAATAGGTTCAAGCTATACCTGAAGACGCCGTCAATGATGAATCTGAAGATGAAGATAAAATTGACAAAGACGAGAGATTGCCTCAGAGTGAAAAGGTCAGTTATTTTGCTTCTATCTATTTCAGTTTTTACCACCCCTTGCACGCTTGAGCACTATTACACTAGCTACTTATAAATTCCTGTGATTAGAAACTTATTTTATGTCTCGCAGGATAAACGCATCACAGGCGACGGCGAGCTCTCAGATTCGGAGGACGAAGGCGAAGGGCGCCGCGACAACCGCTCATACAGAAACCCGCAGCCGCGCAAACGTCCGCGACTAGACAAGGACTCCTCGCAAATCAAGGACGATCTCAAAAGTAAGTCAAAATTCTATAAAGTTTTTACTGCAGTCAAGTTGTCAAGTACGCCGTCATATACATAGAACCCTTCTCATCCATCTCAGCCGAAATACATTCCCTGCTGGACATAGACCAAAGGTGAATGTTTGGGGGGTATGCTATAATTGCGACGCTTGGCTGGCAGGTTCGCTATCACAGTTCGGTGGTGGGTCTGTTTAGCAGCGCTGCTGCCCGCCCCCGCTGTATTTCCCTTACTCGCCTCTTAAGACACCCTTAGGAAAAGTTGGAGTGGTGTAAATTCTAAGCCGACAAAACACGGCAACAATTAACCGCTTCGCAATATTGTGAATAGTGTGTAAGCGCTTACTACCTACAGCATCTTTTAAAACTATTATAGAAGTCTAGAATAACTAACGATGGATGGAGTCCCTAAATAGAATTGTTGTTTCAGCTGAAGAGACAAAAGACGATGTCAAAAACGCCAGCAATGTGGAGGAACCAAAGAAAGAGTTGGCGCCGAATCCTTGATATTTTCGCTAAAGCAGATTGCCATTGATAAACGCGATCGATGTTGGCATTACTTGTTTTAGAACAAGAAATAGAATGCCCAAGCTTACTGGATTTGTAGCATTGACAAAACAGTAACCGTCTAACATAGTCTGCGCGATCTATGCTGTTTGTGAAGTGAAGAGACACATTTACATTGGTAAACCAATATTGGTAATATCTATAAAATTTTACACGACCTACTTTATTATGAGACAGTTTACAAGTAATTGTAAAGTGTGCAGTATTTAATACCCGCAAGCAATAACTATAATGTACGGTAGTATGTAACGTAATTGAATCATAAACCTTTTAAATGTAACAGATTTGTTAATTTAATAGATCAGTCAAGCCAATCTTGTTACAATCCCGTTGCACCCGTATTTTGATGAAACTTTAATTATTAAATTTGCTGCAACAGGGTCGCAACGAAGGGGCTAATTTATTGAATTAGGTATGTATAAAATTGGATTGTGGTGGAATTGTAGAGACGTGATTGTTTTATTATTCTTGTCCTCATACACCTCCATACTTTCTGTAAATCAGTATGAAGGAATTATGTAAAACCATACATTTAATAACAGGAACGTGTTCAGTTCTGTAAAGAAATGAAAAGCTTTTGGTTTCTTATTTTTCGTTCAAACTTTTCTTTAAACATCTTGTAATCTCATAATAACCTCAGAATAAGACGTTGTTTGTCGAGACGCGTTGGTTTTATTACGGCACCGCCAACGAGTTCGTCACTGGCACTCAATGTGTTAGGTTACGGTCTCCTCTGCTATACGTGACGTCCTACTTCAGCGCCAATGTTCCGATTGACGTCTGAATGCCAGGCACAGCGTCAGCGGTCAGTACATCTCGGCAGCGAACGACGACGTCTCGTTCATAAAAATAGTAAAATTGTACGTACGGCGTGATGACGCTGTAAGCGGCTGATGGCGATTATAGGAGACCACAGCCTTAGACTGAAAGGCACCCCGCCTTTCAGTCTAAGGCTTCAGTTGCGCATGCGTAAAATCGCATTATGTCGCTTGACTATCACGTTATGTATTAGAGATTCTATTAGTTTATTTTACGCATCTCTGTTCATAAGAAACGCGCCGTTAGCCTATAAAAGTCCTCCCTTGTTCTCACAAAAATGTTTTTGTAGTATTTATGATTGGATTATCAGCCTTTCTCGTAAATTCTTCATAACGAATATATCAGGAAAATAAATAAAACTGTTTATTCAATCAAATTTTCATAACAATGAATTAAATAGAATATAAGCATTTATTTTTATATAAATTTGACTGATTTTGTAAGATTTTATGAGGGATTGCAGAAGCCACTACGTTTGGAAATACATATTTTTGTTATGTTAAAAAGTGAATGTGGCTATTGTTTTGTTGCTGGTTATTGCTTTTGTTGAGAAGTTCTCCACAAAATCTTTCACAAAATTACGTTTCTCTAACGCGTGATGGTTTGTGGCCACATCGCCCCGTTATGGTGCCGTGTTAACAAATCATCATGCTTAACTGTATTTTAGATATAGTTTGTGTAACTAAGTTAATTAAATCTAAGAATTACGTACGCTATGCAGTTTGGAATATGGATATTATAATATGACTAGGCAGTGATATGATTTCAATTCTTCTCCATAGAAATTAAGGATGTAAATATTTTGTTTATTGTTCAATACATCTACTACATTTGATAACATAGTTGTTTTAATTTAATTTCTACCTAGAAAGAATTCATAGGAAAGGATTTCGAAGAAATAATTAGCATTACATTTTATCGTTTTATTAATGTATGTAATTAAAACAGATTATCACAACGCTCTAGACATACATTGCACCAAATAAAAGTACCTTAAAATCAGTCTGGTACCAAAAGGCTAAAAAAACTAATAATTGGAATGAATAATATAAAAATACTATGAAATAATTTAGCATTATACATCTACAATTTTAAGGTTGTCAGTACATACACAGAAATCTAATAAAAGAGACAGCCTTAGTGACAGATAAAATAATTATAATGTTTTCAATAAATACCTATTTACTCTAGTGAACACTTACATCATAGGGCGTTTTCTAAATTTACAGAATTATCTTAAAATTGAACCTTTATCCTAAAATTAATTTCATGTTTTGAACTTCATATTTTAATAATCACACTTGAATGTTTTCAAAATCCTACGTAAAATTTATAAGGAATGTACAATGGAAGATAACAGGCGCGGTATGTATTTAAACAGCAATACATTTTGTGCGTAGAACGTAGACCTTTTATACATGACTAGTTGTGGCCAATTTCTTGGCAGATCTTACTCTGTCGACAAATTATTTGTGCTAAGTTTACATATGATTTATTGTAAAATCTGATAAATTGATAGTCATTCTCGTAAATGCATTTGTTCTGAATTCCCCGTCCTATACGAAATCACAAAACGAACTATGCCACCGAGAAACGTCAATAAACAAAGTTCTGATACAAACGCACAGTTAACGACAAAAAACGCTTTCCAAAAATTTGAGCACGCATCAATAAACATCTAAAACGCTTTTTTACTATAAACGCTATCGTAGTTAGACGAATTCATTATGATATTAAGTGGGTTAACAACCAACACTAACAAGGATCGTAGTTAACCCGCTTACATTAATAACAAAACGCTTTTCTAAGATAAATCTGTTAAGCGATTTGTTATTGACTGAACATGCATACTAAATTATTCCTACATTTAATAATGTTCTGTATCTTGGTGGCAAGTTCTGGCAACACTTAAAATATTTAGAAGACGAAAGAATACATTTTAGGCCTCAAGTAACAGACATAATCCTAAGGCCCCTTTTCCCGCGAACACGAAAAGAAAATAATCACCAACCAAAATAACAAAAATGTATTACATAAAACTTGTTTCTTCACTTGGCGCACTTAAAATAAATTTAGGCGATGACATATAGCCACTTGGAGAAAACATAACATTCAATTTTGCACCCTGATTAGTGATTAGTCTCTAGACATATTAATATAAACAGGCCTAAGATAACATAAATGTGGTTAAATAATTTAATGACTATGACCCAATAGTAAAACTAAAATCAATCACAGGAAATACAAAATGAATATAATATAATTCTACGAATATGTCACTTGTTATTTGTAATATGACTGCATTTATAATATTTTTATGTAAATACCTATTTTATTTGAAATGAAGAATTTAAATAGATGATAATAATACTATTCAGTAGCTATTTTACTGTCTACCTCTCCGTAAACAAATATTCGCTACGCAGAATAAAGATTTTATTGTAAAATCAATCGAAAGCCTTGGCTTTACCCGCTACTTATTAGTAAACGGTAGATGAAATAGTTGTAAGAGTTAAATTCTAAGTGGCACAATAGTGAGCGTCCTGGGAAAGGAACCGACCGATCCGTCGCGTCGTGGAACCTTGCTCATCTTATCACGTGGTTGTATGGGCGCGTAGGCGCCTGTGCTTCGCTTAGGTGTCTGTGCCGTCTGGGAAATACAGAATACATACATATCTAATATAGGTCAGGTAAATTTTGCTTTAGTGCTCATTGGTAATGAAACACTTGGAGAAGAGAGATATTCTTAAAAGCAGGGGGAATATTCTTCCGTAATACTAATAGTTACAAACTAGTTGTATGAAAATAAGTATACCGTACATATTTTACCTGGAGTTAAAGGATGATCTCGCATCATTGAGCCTAGAAGCAAAAATAGAGCATTAGAACTTAGAAAAAATAAAGCAAAATTTTATCGTATTACGTTTACATCAGGGCTTATGTTCAGCAGGACGTATGCGGGCTGATGATCATGATGACAGCAGGGCCTCGATAGTCCGAACCTCAGCTAATCCGAACGACCCCCTACCCCTGCGTAACCGCGCTGTTTCTCAGTCTCGCAGTGCGTTGAGTTCGCAAAACAATCTGTGGTCTCGCAGTACCGTGTATACGTTTTACATTGCTACACGTATTGTTTTGCAGATGAACTCGATATAATTTATATTCCAGAAAAATGTTTTTGCGAAAATTGAGGATAAAGCGTTATCTATGTCGCTAAATACTCTACTCCTACTCGTCAAAGCACCTATATTGGAATTTTATAAAAAGTGTGATTTGAATAACTTTAATTTTATAACAGATTTTCATAATAAAAAAATATTATGAAAAACCTTGTAATATTTAGAAATACGACAAAATACAGTTTTTAAACTTATTAATGAACTGTCAAATTTGACAGTTCTTGCCATATTTATCGAGTGATAAATTGCCTTTCTGTTCGGATGTACGGAGCGTTCAGATTGATCCGAATTTAAAAATATACTTAAAATATTTAAATACTGTCAAATTTGACAGCTCTTATATTACGAGAATTGCCTTCCGGGGTTATACATTTTGGGCTTAGAATATTTAGCAAATGGAACCGCTATACAAATTTTGCACCGAACACCCCTCTCCGATTTTGTAGCGGGAGGGGAGGTAAACACGAGGCGGTATTACGCTCACATTCGCAAAAAAAACTTGTGTACCTACGAACCCACACTAAGCCGCGCCGGGGAAATTAAACTCAAGAGGTCAATGTCCCGAAGAAAGGTGGAAATCTCGTCACTACCTTCCCTATGCAATGATATAAAAATACGTGTTGACAATGTCGAAAAAAACCTTTCAAAATTCAGTCTCGTTCACATTTTGATGTGTAACACCGCGCTCCTATAACTTAGACGTCCATGTCCTGAAGAAAAATTGCTCTCCCCTTCACCCATAAAAAGATTCTCGCTATTATGTGACCAAGTTTTTTTTACGAAAATTTTCACGGTCTTGAACGCGGTCCCGGATTGCCACACCAACCATTATTTTGTCACATCACTACGCCTGTACCACGACATCTTGTATCGTCGTAACCTTAGGAAGAGGAATTGTAATTTTATGTGAATCTTGTGTTGCTATTACTAGAGGTATAAAAGTACTTAAGTAAAATAAGAAACACCGTCTCTTTTAAAATTTGATGTTTTTGCCTTCCGGGTACACGATTGCACTGCACTATACACCATATTGCGGAGCTCTGCTCAGCGATACGAAGCGAGGCGAACGGGCATGAGAGCCCGGGCGATTGTTAATATATACCGTGCCAAACATAGACTCAGATGGTATGTGTGTGTGTATGTAGTTTTCGGAGGGGAAACGAGTTAGTAAATCGTTTCCATTTGCTAAATATTCTAAGATTTTGGGTGTTCAGAGTATTGAGGCCCTTATTTACAACATGAATAAATAAATTGATTTACACAAAATAATATTCAAACTGTTTAAAATTGTTAGCGTAAACGATCATAAACTAGAAACCATTGATAAAATAAAACTAGAAATAAAACGTTTACTTCACTAAAGTATTACAGGTCTACTTATTTAATAACGTACTACATGCAATACAATATTAATTACATAGAAATTTGTACCTTGTCGAGACTCCTAAACATTTTTCGTAAACAAAAGGTTTACAAAATCAAAAAATATTGGTGGAAAATATTTTACGCAACGTATTAGAGAAAACCGCAGAAGCTCAAACAATTTTTGCTTTTGAGAGCTTTAGCTATTTTTTAGCTTTTTGTCGTCCGTTTTAGAATTCATAAAAACTTTATTGAGATAAAGTGCACACGCACTGAGGTGCGTGTGCAATTGCACACGCGCTGAGAAAAAGATTTTTTGATGCGTTGTTAAAGATATTGTATTTAGTGATAACCTTACAATTAACTTGTTGTTTTCGGTTAGTTAACAGCAATGTCTTTGTTGACATAAAATATCTTGGATTCTAGAACCGAGTGTAGTTTTCTGTTCTACTTTTGTCAAAATTTAACTTTTGTTATTTGTGAAGTCACTTATTTTATCCTACGGAGTTTTCAAATAAGGGTTTGGGTTGAAAGTTGAAACATAAATAAGTTTCTGTAGATATTATTTTATCAGAAACTGTTTGATAATTGGTTAGTTAGTTAAATGAAGTTGAAAGGTTGAATAAGTAGGTAAGGTAAAGGTAGGCACATTAGTGGCGAAATAGTATCGCTGCATACTATTTAGCCACTAGATATAATGTGAACGGGATATCGTGAAATCAGCAACAAAACCAGTAGATAAGTTGATGATTTTAAAATATTAAACCGGTGGCCAGGAAGGCAATTCTCGCCAATTTATCACTCGATAAATATAGCAAGAATTTTCAAATTTGACAGTTGTTGCCAATTTATCACTGTGGACATGTTTTATCAGTGTGGACGATTGTATAACCAAATCAGTATGGATAATTTGTTATGTAACACTGTTTTATTAATGTGGTCGTGTAACATTAATTATCATAATAAAATGTTAAATAATCTGGAGGTCTACTTTGAAAAACGTACAAAGTTTTGCGGATGACGTCTGATCGCACAAAAAGAAGGACTTGCGATCCGTTCTTTCGATGATCTATGAAAATTATTCTTGACTCTTATTTCTTAGAGATCCGGAACGAAAGGTGTCGGTTGTTAGTGACGCGCCTCAAGCAACTTTGTGGCAAGGTTGTTAATTTCGTGCGATCGACGTCATCCGTCAACTTCGTTAGTTTTTCAAAGTAGACCTCCAGGACGCTGCTCCATTGCGATGAAATGCCCAAATTCGACGAAGGTTCAAGAAATTCATGCAAAATATCACAAAATACAAAGCAGCAAAGCTTTACCTATACAGCCAGCGCCAACATTGACAGAGCATCAGTACAGAATAGCGTCAGAAAGTTGGTTACTGGTTAGTGCAGCGCCCGGGGTGATCCCTACGATGCTGCCGCCGACACACGCCTCCACGCCTTCTGTTGACCACCACCCAAATGTTTTACACACTAGACTAGAACATGGGTTTGCGAACTTAAACGTAAGTACGAAATGTCTAATGGTGATTCAAGGTGTCGCCAAACCTATACTAATTTAACAGCACTAATAATGTTGCCCTTCGGCCAGGAGGGATAATGATCTGCGAAAGACTGCATGCTGTTGCTGGATCAAGCTGAAGACAGGGCGCTATGGCGCTCATTAGGGGAGGATTATGTCCAGCAGTGACGAATATAGGCTGATGATGATGAAAAATGTTGCCATCCCTTTAATAACGATCGAAATAAAAAGGATGACATCAATTTTAGTGCTGTCAAATTAGTTTAGTTTTGACGACACCTGATTTGACTTCAATATGATATTAATTTAAAAGCATCTTTAGACCGCTAACATCCCTTTCCCACGGTCGCTACGTTCTACGGGAACGGTATTTACTGGATCCTGCTAAAATCACTCTTGCGTTCATACACAACACCAACAACAACAGCCGTACCGTAAAAAACAGGTTTACAACCTGTTTTTTACGGTAGAGCAAGGAGCGGTTATTAGATCATCTAAGAATATTCCAGCTCTCCCCGCACCCGTCCTGCAAGAAACGGTATGCAGGAAATGCACTTCTTTTAAACTATACCGTGTTAAACTGGATCCTGGTTTTTACTGAACGACAAATTCGAACAGACCGGTTTTTTGCAGGATATACCGTAAACAGGAGACTGATTTGACTGCTAGTATTGAAAGACGTACACTATCGCCTATGTACATATCCTATTAAATTAAATCATGCTTATGTATTGTGTACAATAAAGAATTACAGAATTACTATTAAACGGAGTCCTGCAAAAAACCGTACCTGCAAATAACGGGATGTTGCCGTGGGAAAGGGCTGTAAGGTTGCATTGATCTACCTTTCAAAGTACTTATGATACAACTTGTGAAGCTCAGTTTAATAGGTAGGGGATCCTATTCTGCTACATCAATCGCTTGATTTTGAAAATGATATCGCAGAATCACCACCTTTTTTGGTATTCTACGTGGCGATTGTGCGACGATACAATTTGTCATAGTGAAGCAGTTGTTTTAGCTGAATTGGCTCCCTGAATGGTAAACCCATAATAACTTATATGTTTATAAAGCAATATAAAAATTTAAAAAAAATGTTTGAGTTCGCAAGAAACAACATGCTAAGAATAGTTAGTAGTATAAGTATAAATGTGCGCAGGATGTGAATGTGAAGTGGTGAGAAGTTTTAATGGACACTGCGATTAATAAATAATTATTGGATTGGATTGGATGTTTCGACAATGAAGGTTATTTGAAACTAACGATCATATAAATCTAAAATGATTGAATCAACTTGAAACTAATAAACATATTTTGCAGATGTTTCTTGGTTTTTAAACTAATTCAAACATAACCCGATTATTTAGTAACATCATTAGTTATTTTAAATAAAACAATTCAACCAAGTTAAAACTGAATGCAAGTTTAAAACAAACTTTTCTAAAAAAATAAAAAAAATCACGAAAGATAACGTTCAAAGACACTGCAGGGATCTAAGTAAGAGAACGAAATTAAGTAGGTATTTTAATACTTTAAGCCAATAGTGCGAAAGATGCAAAAAATTAAAATAAATAATTTATGCCAATACATTAATTAGGAGCATTCGCAATCAAGTTTAAGTTTGGAAGGTTCTAAGGTGCATTTAGGAGCATAGCACCTTGATTATGTTTAATTTGTGTACGTAGATAATCGTAGCTGCCGAAAAACCATCATCCGCAGCCGGATTTTACCCATTCTCCTCCCGTTATTTTTGATATGTACCTAACCAAAGACACACCTGATTTTTTATTAAAAAAAGATGGCAATTATGGTTTGCGTTTAGTTTTGGATTCGCTTCAATTATGTACACAAACATTAGTGTAATCAAGTACCAGCTCAATCATAGCAGCTACAATTTCTCGCCTTTAAGGCAGCCTGTCCATTGACGCGGAGCGAGGCAGCATAGCGGAGATTTATGCAATATTAACCAATGGAATTGCATAAAATCTTCGCTACGTTTCAGTGGACCAATAACTGCTTATAATCTCCCCTCCGCTGCCTCGCTCCGCAACAGTGGACAGGCAGCCTTAAGGTGGTACCATGCGCCTAGAAACATGCAGGGTGGTTTCTCACCGGTGGTGCAAGCCGCCGCGTTATTGTCCGCATTGACGCCCGCCACGGACCACGGGCGCGCCTTGCCGGGAGTGCGCGCGCACCCGTTACCTACGCATGGTGTACTTATTGTGCAAAATCCTTTAACTTGTGATAGCACAGCGAATGAAGATAATAACAACATTTGACGAGACAAGCAGACACCTTATGTGGAATTATAAACTGCGTATTTATAAAATGGGATTGCGACTGACGTCATTTCTCATGCTGTCCCGCTCAAATCGGATTCGAACTGAGCAGCAGGGCAATTCAGACTCCGCTACCGAGACATCGACATGAAATCTGATACAGATTCGCGCGAAATTCAAATATTTTTGCGGTTTTTAATATTTTCTGTGTTCTGCAAGGACTTAAACTACCAGAAAAGTAATAAATAATTTAAAAATATTTATGAACACATGTTTACACAAATTTAAATTAAGTAGCACTACTTTTGTAGCAATTAGTATGTAATATAAGAGCTTTATTACTAAAAATCAACGTATTACCTACCAAAATCAACATATTACCTACCAAAATTTGCTACATTATATCATAATTTATTGTAACATGGGTTCATAGAAAATGGTCTACGATTTATGGAAAACGACTTTTCTGGCAGTTTAGTTCCTTGCAGAACGCAGAAGATATTAAAAACCGTGAACTGAATCTGTATCAGATTCCGTGTCTAAGACTCGGTAGCGGAGTCTGTATAGCCCTGCAGGACAGCATGAGAGCTGACGCCATTCTCAAACCCGATAGATAAGTACGCTGGTTATACCTTTAACAGAACAAACCTCGCAGGATACACAAGCACGGCATAATACGGGCCTAAGACCTTGATCAGGGGGATCAAGGGCTTAGGCCCGTATTATGCCGTCCATCTTAGGCCCATATAGGTATACTTACATATGCTTGATTAACGCTTTTCTATGGCATAAACGTCGCTCAAGCATAGATCGATGACTGAGCAAGCTTTCATAACACGGCCCGTATTATGAAAGCTTAGAAACCCATTCAGGAGAAAAACAATCTGTCGAATTTTTGGGGTGCTTTTCCACCAGATATGTGCTTCATAGCTACGCGGTGGATTGTGTCAAACAAACTCAACCAATATGATTGGTTGTGTTCGGTGGTACATACAGTAAGGTGTGGATATAAATGGATCCAATTGGTTTTTGTTAGACACATAAAGTCGCATGACTACATATGTAGCGCATGTATGATGAAAAAGTACCATTATAGTTCTGTTCGGATAATTATTCCAGTTACACTCAGAATGTTAAATATCTCACATGATTAATACTAGCATCCAACTTTTACATTAAGTTTTTATTTTAGTTTAACGCTGAGACCCAGCTTTGTTTGCGGTGATCATAAAAAGCGTTGCTTGCTTTCTTTCACTTTATTGCCATGCATTTCAATGTAATTGTAAAATATAAGTTTCAGATTTTGCACAATAATAAATAATATAAAATTATTAATGATAAAATGATCCTGGAATAAATGTGGTTTAAGTTATTAATTAGCTGAATGATTAATTATAGATAACGAAACGACACTACACCGATGCATTGTGGTTAAATTAGTTATGCCCAGGATGGGTGGGAGAATTAATTATGATGACCCAATGAAGAGAGCAGGATTGGTTATAGGATCAAAATAAAGAAAAAGTTTTAATATCATACATTAAAAATAATCTTCTTAAATAATTGTAGGTGCCTACTTTATTTAGGTACTAAACAGATTTTGTTGAAGGCCCTATATCAAGCTCGTAAAGCGATAATTTTTCACAAAGGAAACTTTCACATAAGCGAAAACACAGTCAACCACTTACACAGTGCTTTTAAAGCTTCATGTGCCCTAACAAAATCAGAAGAACTTAGAATAGATATGAAATGAAGTGCGAAAGTAACATACCCATTGTGTTGACATTGTCAGAGGACCGAGACGGCGGTGGAGTGGTCGGGGCTTTCGTTCCGACGTTGTCAGAGGACTTGCAACGGGATACTTCTGCAAATATTAACGTAAGACATTGTACATGCTGCACTAAGAAGCCTGTACTATAGTACCTTGTCTTGTCTTTAAAAGAACGCTTGTTGTCAGGCAGGTAAGTCAAGTTTAAAAGAACATGTACCAAAGCATGTGCTGTGTGGTGCCTGCTTAGAATTTGCACCACCCCAACTCTTCCCGCGGGTGTCGTAAGAGGGGACTAAGGGATATCCACCAGGGCTGGGCAGCAGCGCCCCCTGCAGAACTACAGATTATGGAAATTACCCCCCGTGAGATAAAAGCCAATAAGGCGCTTATCATAGGGGGAGGCGTGAGTCCAGCAGTGGACCAATATAAGTTGTGGAGGTGGAGGTACCAAAGCAGCAGAATATACTTCTACTACATCATATAAAGTTGATGTTTAATTAAAGAAAATATGACGACCGATGTGGCGCGACGGGCGAAGGTCCGCCTGCGACGCAGGAGGTTGCGGCTTCGATTCCCGCCTCGGGACAAACGTTTGTACGATCTGCGGTGTTCTGGATGTTTTATTTGTTTAATAAAAAATATCTATCCATGTAGGATATTGTATTAAGTATATCAGTTATTTATCTAGTACCCATAATACAAGCTCTCCTTTGCTTGGGGCTAGATAGCTGTGTGAAATGTCCAGCATTTTTTATAAATTAAAAAACCAAGTTTGTATATGTTCACACAGCAGTCCATTTTACAGTGCCGTTTTCATCGTATACGTTTAAATTCGGCGATGGCGGATGTAGTTCAATGAGCGAGTTCACACACATTATTGCATCTGGAATACTGTCATGTGTGTGAACTCGCTCATACAAATACATCCGCCATCGCCGAATAAAAACGTATACGATAAAACGGGCCTGTAAAACGGACTGCTGTGAGAACGTACCCTTACTTAGATGAATTTAGAACTTACCACATTCTAATAACACAGGTGTGCTTTCCCCAGATGTGACACTGTACCTGGAAACAAAAATAGTCACATGAACTTTGTGTAATCAGGTAATTACGCGTTTTTATACAGCTCCGCCTCGAAGGTGGTGGCTCAGATGAAAATCGGTCCTTAGGGACTACAGGAGCGCTGTTGAATAGTATACTAAAGTTTAAACTTACCCGGCATTATTATTTATTTATACTAAGCTCTTTAGACGTTTTGAAGCACGAGCTCTAGTATCGCGCGTTTTAAAAAACATCTGCTTTCCTACATTTGTACACACTCAAAAGCGCTTTTAGGTATTAAGGTATGGTATGTACGGATGGTGGATCTGATGTTTATTAAAAGACGCGTTACCAAAACATGCACTTCAAAACGCCTAATGTGTACTCGACGATGTATATCATTCATTACCATAAGCCCATGCTAGCCAACTGCTGGACGGCGGCGGCGGCCTCTTTTAAGCGCCAAAGCGCCCATCATGTTTTAGTTTTTATTTATTCGGGGTAACAAACAATTACACTCTTAGCCTAATTAAATATATTTTTATTTTTCTAAGTATTGTTCTTTAAGTGTAATCAAGACCGTTACACTCATTAAGATATAAAAATAAACAGGGCAAAAGTTTATAAGAAATCAAATAAAATCCCAAAAGTTTTGGCTTCGACGGGACTTGAACCCGCATCAGATGCGGATTTTATTTTATTTGATTACTTATAAATTAACCCAGTGTGAGGCTAACGCACTATAATAATAAAAACTTTAGAAATGAGCAACGCGACACCTCTCGTCAAACGAACTAAGCTTAACTTTAGTCTTTGAACAGGATTGGATAACACTTCAATGTGTCCCCTGTCGGTGTAGGTGGAGCTAAAGGCGCTATAGTCCGATGAATGTCCCAAAGTGTTTCGTCTTCTACGTCACTGGACCTCGTGGTGTGTTAGGTTAGCACGTTCCCGTACTGAGGGAAAGATGCGGGTTCATGTCCCGTCGAAGTCAAAAACTTTTGGGATTTTATTTGATTTCTTATAAATTAACCCAGTGTGAGGCTTACGCACTATAATAATAAAAACTTTAGGGCAAAAGTTATTCTAAGTAAGTACTAGGTAGGTAGGTAAGGTACACAGGGAAATAAATGTATTCTTCCACTACAGTCCCAGCGCGCGTGATTACCGCGCGTTGAAAACTAAACTAAAGCATATCTGTTACACGCAATTAACTTATAGTTATAGAAATTGTCACTTTAGTTACATAGTGTCGTCCCGCTGCAGTGTCGGCGAGTGTCGTAGCGGCGAGGGCGAGGCGAGAGACGAGAGCGAGTGCAGAGAGCGCGACGTGAGCGGCGTGCGAGCAGACATCGATGACGCGTCTTCGCTGCCTGGCGGAGTCCGACAAGTGCGCCAGAACTCTTCTAGACCTGTCATATGAAAAACCAGAATAAACATTTACACCTATTACCGCCCACTGTTCCCCAGATAAATGCATGCTTTTATATCTGAGGAACACGAGCTAGTTAACATTTCGGTTCCGATCGGGTCTGAACCAACACCAAGTAAATGGGCTGTCACAGAACTCTGTGACGTCGGTTACAACGTGAGGGCTACGAAAGGGTTCAGACGCGGCGGAATCCGCGCCGATTATCGCGGACCATTAATTACCATTAAAATAATTTATTATTTACCATGATTAGTGGTAACGTTCGTAACAAAAGACAAAAAATGAGGGTAGATCGGTATGTCTGCCAATAAAAACTCACTCGCAGTGCCTTCAGTTATTCCGTGATCATGGCGCATGAAACTGTGCCGAAATATTGGAAAGCACAAAACTAAATTCATAGTAAATATCCCGTTGTAAATGACTTTAGTGTTAATAACCATGATGGATTTATAAGATTTATCATTAATTACCATTCGAATTTATTGGAACGATGTTAATTTCGCCGTGCCTGAAGTGGCCCCAAGGGTAGGTTCCAGGTGAAGGGCTGTGTCGTGTTGTGTGTGAGCTCTACTAAATACAGATAAAATGAATTTGGGATAGGAGAAAGAAACTAACCTTCGTCTATATCCTGTGACTGATCCGTGATGGGTCTGGTTGGCGCTCTTGTTTTAGTTCTTCTGGGTCGCCCTACAGAAAATTTACAAGTCAAGAAAAACATTGCACACCATAGTAGTCGTTGATTATCCTCGACTAAAATTAGGGGTTTTAGTGTAACGAGGCCACAGATAGGCGTCGTAGCTCCGAAATTAATCATCGATTGCGCTACAGTTTTATTTGTACGAAAGTTCTTTTTGGAGTTGTTCTAACTTTTTATAAAATCTCTTGTTAACTTTAACTTAGTGTGTGCGGATATTAGTAGGGAGTTTTGGTTTATAGCGCATGGCAGGCACATTCGCAGCATACCATTACTCCTTTTAACTTTTTTGTTTTATCGGAATTGTTTTTTAAGCTAAAGGTCGCGCAAATCTTTATGAACTCTGTGAACATAGCCTCGAATGCAATGGTACAGTTGAGTGCATAATCATTACTGTAAGATATTACATTTCTTAAAGGACGTACTTACAATAGCTACTTATAATAATAATAATATATGCAAAACAGGCGCCATACTAGAATCTGGCATGTTCGGTTCTTTTGTTGCTACGAGTACCTTTCACTAGATGTCTAAGCTTGTGTGCCGGTAAGTCCGCCAGGGCATCGGCCGCCTCGGCGTGTAAGGGCGGGAGAGATAACATTTCGTTGCTGCTGCATTGTTGCTCTGCTACTGATTTGGGACGTACTCGTCGACAGCCGCGCTCGCGACGTCGACAACCGAGGGGCGTGGCCTAAAGACAGAGTCATTATTAAATTGGTTTCCATGTTCTGAGGGTTGTGCCATCGATACTAATCAAGCGGTAGTTTGTAATGAGTAATCTCCGGAATAACTGTAACGATTGTGTTTTTTCTTCTTATAGGTGAGTGTAGCTACTCTTTGTTAAGACAATCATTTACTCCCCAGCCCTGCGGGTCGCACCGGCGCATGGGCATGTGCATCAGGAACAATGAAAGTGTTTGTTAGGCTGGTGGTGTGTGTTTATGTGTCACGCTGATCAGCGGCGCTGAGAGTTCGGCCGTAGATGGTCAGCGCGACGTTGAAACGCTCACTGTAGACTAGGCACGTGGCCGACGGCCGACGCCGACCGCACAGACGCTGACGCGCGGCGCGCCGCGGACCACTCAGCGGTGAGTGGTCGGTGTTATTCTAATACGCTTCTATAGCAACCATACAATAGGTCAATACCTATCAGCGGCGATGATCATCGTGACACTAAAACCAGCCTAATGACACTAAAAGCAGCTTCAATTTACTAACATAGTAGAGAGCAATAAACAATAAGATGGATCAAATAAATAAGTACACACATATAACAAAAGGGTATCTTACCAGGTTCAGGTATTCCAGTTTCTAAGCAGCGTGAAATGATATTATAATTTAAGGCTTTCGTGAGATAAAAATAATTAAGTCTTCTCTTCAGTATTTATAAATTTAGATTGCATTGTATGCACCATTTGACACCACACCCAGGTTAATTAATAAGGTTATATTCGAACGTAAGTTGCATCCATAATAATATTATAAATTCGAAAGTAACTATGTCTGTTACCTTTTCACGCCTAAACGGCGGAACGGATCTCAATGGAATTTTGCAGGAAGGTAAATGGTATCCCGGGGAAGGACATAGGCTACTTAAAAAGCGCAAGCGGAGTCGCGGGCAGCAGCTATACCTTAGCCAGACTCGATGTAGAAAGTTTGTATACAAACCGCCCATACTTAACCTAAAATTCACACAGTTGCCGCGTCTTTTTATACGCAATTTACATTACTTGTCCATTTGAGATTCTTCCTTCAATAAATATTGATTACAATTATATCTGCAACTCGACGCCGAGCATGTGAGTTTTAGTTATTTGTGTCGGGGTTTGTTTACAAATATTCTACATTCAGTTTGGATATGGTATAGTTATTTATATGTTTTGTGGTTTCGTTCCTACAAAGGACAGGAATACATAACAAAACCATTCAAGTGACTTACCCCTGAATGCGACATAGGCGTCAAGAGATCCGGTATATCCCCTTCGGAACACGGGATAGGTTCGCTGTCAACGTTGTCGATGTTCTCACACGCCATCAGAGCTAGGCTCTCTACGGCTTGGCTGTAAAGGTAAATCGCTCTAATATTATAAATACGAAAGTTTGGTCGATGGATTTGTTACTTCTTCACGGTAAAACTACTGAACGGATCGGGCTGATATTTTGCATAGATGTAGTGCTAGACCTGGAATAACACGTAGGCTATAAATCGGTTCCCAGGAGATAGAAATAACCTTTGAACGGTTCCATAGAAACAACGCTTGCGAAGCCGCGGGCAGAAACTAGCAGGACATAATACAAGGGATTTCTTTTAAGTCTGATGGCAGTTACCTTTGCTTTTGGAGTTAGAAGGTTTTGTTCTTAGCAATCTAATCTAATTGGTTTATATCTAAGAAAATAAAACCTCATTATCAGATTTGAAAAAAAAATACAATCTGTGTAGAAAATTACATTTCACAAAAGAAAAACAAGTCTCTATTGACTCTAATTCGTACCAGAAATAATTTTCCAAAAAAAACTTACCAAATCAAGTTACAATTTAAGATTTAGCAAATATTTATATAAAAATAAACCGCCAAGTGCGAGTCAACTCGCACACGAAGAGTCCGTAAAGGCCGTAGAAGGGTACCGTAAAAGCCGTAAAAGGTATAATATTTTTAGTATTTGTTGTACTTTAAGCTGTAATAAACTAACAGTAATACAGTTGAAGTGTTTCTTATTTATTAAAAGTAGGGTAGAGACCTAATTTTGGCACCCCACCAATTACTGGCACTTCCGTGATTTAACCGCTATAATAAGAAAACAGCTAATCTAACGGTATTGCAAGTTATTTAAAATAGAGTAGTAGAATCTTGTGCTACCAAACTGGCAACACTTTAAAAAAAGGAAATTACAATGGCGTCGGAAGAGTAGCAACAGCTGAGCGTGTCTCGACTTGACCAGTGAAAACTATTTTTTTTCTAAGGTCAGAGCTTTTTTAATATCATCGAATCTTGGTAATCAAGTGGTTTTTATGCGACTTATCATTGAAAGCATATTAAACACATATTGTTCCACGGGTTTAATAACTTATTTCCAAGATTTCCATTGTTTATATTATTTTATCCCGGTGCCAACATTTGGTATCCAAAAATGTCCTTATTCTAATTTATTGGCACTAATGACAGTAATTGGGTTTTCAGATTACTAGATTATTAGAGGTTATTTTGTGGATAAGATGATTAGTGGACCACCTCATTTTGTATAAATAATAAATACAAGTAAAAGTCGCATTTTTTCCAAATCTTGGCACCGGTGCCAACTGTGAAATTACCAATTACCAACACTAGGGCCAATAATTAGGCATAAGTATGGTAATAATTGGTGTCATCTTACCTATGATTTTATTTTCAGGCTACCCGATTTAATATCTGAACATGAGACCCAAAAGTACTACCAAGAAGTCTACCAAAAAACCCAAAAATATACGCCGACGTAAGATATACGACTCGGAGAACTTAGATAAAGCCAAATTTTGACAAAGACCAACAAGATATGGAAATGATATTAGATGCGATGGATATTGAAAATATGCCAGTTGTGATAAGTGGAGACTTGAGAGAAGAGCTATCTGATTGCGTACCTACACCTGCCTCGGAAGTAGTTGTAACAACAGAAGACTTTGATGATGGCAATGACGATCGTTTATCTGACAATTCACAAGAAGTTATTCATATAACTCATATGGCAGAGGTTTATGATGCTAAGACTAAAGATACCCGAATTTCTGTTCTACCCCAACAAATAGAACGCCCCATGAATGCAGTCCCACAACAACAAAGTTCCGATTTTGACAAAATCGAAACTTATATAGATCCAGCAACGACAAGGGTTCAAAAACATACCACTGCAATATTAAATCTCACTCCCATTAAATTAACGGATATTCTTGTATTGCCATTGAAATTTAAAAAGAGCTCCTTTTGTATTGACATCTGATGAATGGAGATCTATAGAAAGCGAAAAACTACGACTAAAACAAGAAAAAGAAGAAGGCATAAAAAGAAGAAAAGTAGAAAGGGAGAAAAAGAAATTAGAAGCAAAATCTAAACAGACAAAACCAAAGATACCAGACTCTAAGTTGAAAATTAAGAAAGAAAATAGAAGAGTGAACCCAGATGTGAAGAAACTTGTGGTATCTGAAAAGTTGAATACCGTAGATATCTCGTTAATACCACCCCAAACTGCGAACGAAGAGTATACATCGGATGAAAAACATGAGGAAAAGGAAAATTATACTGACTACGCTAATTTAATACCTGAAAAGAGGGATAAAAAACAAAACAAGATTTTATACACTGCAACTGAAATAGAGAAGTTTTTGACAGATTTTGAAGACTAAGACATTATAATAGGTACCTACCTAGTTACTACTATTGATCTCTTACGTTTAAGTTATTGCGTAGTGATAAGAAATATAGTAATTTAATACATAATTGTTGTTTTTCAAATTATAACTTAATGTTGATTTTGATACTACTTTATATGAACCAAATAATTGCTAAGGAGGCTGTACTGATTGTATTATTTTCATTTCTATGTGTCTAAGTAATCACGTAAATAAATGTGATTACATATTTACTACCTCTTTTTACTTTATCCTTGTTTTCTAAAAACAATTTCCTTTATTTACCTATAGAACAATCTGTGCCAACAAAAGTGCCAATAAATTTAACTAGGCCCATGCAGATAATTGGCCAAAGTATGCCAGTAATTGGGAAACTCGTGTTATTGAAAAAATACCCTAAAAACTTTATAATATAGTTAATCTAGCCAACATTTCATTTATTTAAAAACGTTATTTAACTTTTTTTCTGTTATCTTGATAAATTAATTTTTCTGGCAACACTTCATAAAGATTGTTTACACGATTTAATTGGACAGCGACACTTAAAGTGCCAATAATTGGGTATGTTACCCTATTATATGTTTTCCTATTGTATTGCCTAGCCTTGACAAACGAAGAGCAAAAATAGCAAAAAAAAAACACGTTTTTTGTATGGAAGCCCCCTTTATTTGGATATTTATTTTATTTTTATTATTTCTTGTTACGCGGCAAGAGCACATTCTCTGAAAATGTCTACTGTCTACTTCTTAGGCCGGTTACAGTGCTTCACTGACCGTCGGTGCGTATGTCAGTCGCGCTTGTCATTAATATGAAAATCCATAAATCGTACAGTGCTGGACCGACGGTACGCACGCGTATATTGCTACGCACTGCGTACGAGGGCCGTCGGTCGAGCGCGTGCGCATGCGTGCCGTCGGTCGGCCGACGCGCTATGGAAACGTATGAACGCGTTCAGTGCTGCACCGACCGGTGGACCGGCCGCACGGATGTGCGTATCATCGTCGTCAAAAAGCGATTGTAATGTTCTTAGGGCGACGATCGGGTGTACGTGATATCTACGTCTTCTTCTATTCCTAAAACGTCTCCGAAGATAATAAGCACTAATTAAACTATTCGTAACCGCGTCCATTTCGTGTTCCGACTGTACCAGTCCGGTCAGTTTGTTGGTCAGGAGTGCACTGAATGATACAAACTGACGGTCGGTTTGCGTTTCGTTGAGGGCGGACCGTACGCACTGACAGTCGGTGGAGCACTTTAACCGGCCTTACGGTTCATGATAATTGTGTTCCGTTTTCATCCTTCGGGTACAGAAACCTAAAATAACGTTTGCAACACAATTTATATTCTATAAAATTCGGAAACTGCCGTGGCGGTTGCAGCGTAAGTATCAACCCCTCCAACTCAACCCGTGGAGTCGTAAGAGTCAACTAACGGAACTCCAGAGGAAGGGCAACATTCCGTATATTTTTGACAGCTCAACTGCGATCAATCCGCCTGCCAAGCGTGGTGATTATGTCAAATGGGGGAGACACTTTCAGCAGTGGACGTATGAGTGCTGAGGTGGTAACTGTGATAAATAACAATGAACTTACTTAAGCAAGTCTTGTAACGTAGTATTGCACGGCGCCATTGCGTCCCTCACAGCCTGCAGTGACACGATCTCGCCACCCACTCCGTTCCCGCCCATCGCTGCAAACACTTCGCTGCACCTCTGTGACATACAACAAATAAATAAAAAAATTGCTGCCCCGGATATTGCGTAGATTTCTGCCCATGATTTCTGTCAACGAATTTCAATCGCTTTTTTGACGCATTATTGTGTTGCTTTCTTACTTTCTAACTTGTAGTTGCTTCTTTGCGAATACCAGCATTCTAGAAATTAAAAATCCTTAAAAGCCCATGTATTCTATGGCTATGGAGACAAGGATAATTCTCGCGGCCGCGGCTTCTATGCTCTCTAATGCTATAGAGATAAGGTTCAATATCTCTCGCACCTGCAAGTACTGGTGCAGTAAGTGATGTGCCGCGGAGGCAGCTCGCTCCAAGGCCGCGGGTAGTGGATGCGGCGGGAGGGCGGCCGCTGCTTGCGCCGCCAACGCCGCTGCGGCTTCTCCTCCTGCCCAGGCACGTTCTAACGCTAATGCGCGGAGTGTTTGACCGCCGCCGGGGTTGGTGTTGGTTGCTAGGCTGGAAGATTGGGACAAGGTTATAATTATAGATGTACAATATCCATCGAAAAGACTGTCAGAAGATGGTAAAATGCTCAAATCTTGTATCCGGCCCGGCCGGCGTGCTTTTGAGTAGTTACACAGCGTGAAGTGCGAAGAAAGCTCCGCTGCGTGTGTTGGAAGCCTTGCCAGCGCTGCAGACGAAGCAAGACATACACACTCATCTAACGTGGCGAGCGAAGTGAGCTACACACTGTCAGCCAGCGCAGCGAGCTACACGCCCTCGCACAGCTTGGCAAGCGAAGTGAGCAATGCTGCTTATTATTACCACGCCCAAGACGTTTCATGAACTCACACTCAACTGCGGCTGCATCCCCTATACAACCTACAGTCCGGCTTAACTCAAGACACAATGTTTGTAAACATTGCCTCCATACTTAACTTATAACCCACTTCCTTGTTGTTAATTTACAACAACGCATATTGCTGACAATTACATAACAAAACGCCCAAAGATAAATTTGGATGTTTGTGTTGTGAGTTGTTTACAAACATTGTACCTTGATAATGGTTTATATGTACCCGATTTTTTTCAGCATGACAAACACTTTACAGGCTATTTGTCTACATGGCGTACCGTTCATGTAGATCACGCCAGAGCTGCGCGACCCGTTCGCTGGCGCCGCGCCCGCCCGCGGCCGCGTCGCAGCCCGGGAACTCCACGCGACGGACTGAAACGGACCTGCGCAGAGCCGTGGCGATGTCCGTTAAACCTGAGAACAATATTTTATAAGTACACTCCACACATAATCTAAAATCATCATCACCATTAATCCTTGTCGACCCACTGATGGGCATAGGCCACCCTCTCTATGTCATTTTCTATCTAGAATTATCAGTCTAAAATATATAATATATGTGTGCCATGCCACTTTAAAGTGGATCGTTTCGTTATGGCGCGAGATTTTTTTTTTTGTGTTTTGAAATTGGTTTACGATTTGCGAAAAATTCCGCTTCCTTTAGTTTTATTCCTTGTAGTAAAAAGAAAACCAAAATAAAAAAAAAATTCTGTCAACAACACGAAACGATCAGCCTTATCGTAGTTTTTCGAGTTGTTTAGAAAGGTAATATTTTAGGGGTACTTAAAAAAGTTAGTACAAGTACCTTGCAAACTAAACGCGTTCCTGTCGATGTACAATGTCTGTAGCGTGCAGTTGCACTGCAGAGCTTTGGCCAGTAACCGAGCGCCTGCGTCACCCGCCAAGTTACCTCCCACATCTAACGAGCGGAGTCGCCGCGCGCCGCCTAGTGCGTTCAGTAGCCCGTATAGATCCGCCTGAAACAATGTAGTAGGTACTAGTAAACATGCAATACAAAAATACTTTATTCAACAAACATCAACATCTTTATTAACAAAGAAAATTACAATCAAAGAATAGAATAAACCAATTAGAACAAGTATTACGTAAGAAACAGTAGTTAAGTTGAAACAGTTGAACTAACTGCAGACTGTTAAAAACAATCTACAGGTAGCTCAACTGATCCATATCAATACCAATCGGAAGCGTCCCCAAGACGCTGGCTGCATTGCCCCGCTGTATGGCATTAGGTTAAATGAAAAAATAGGTTTCAAATAGTAGAAAGTTGTTGATAAACTATCTACTAGTTTCCGCTCGTGACTTCGCCCACTGGATGTAACGCAGCTGGAAGCTACGTTTCGGCTAGTGGATTATAAGATCTTTATTATGTGGGTACTGAAAGGTAGAATGAAATTGTTCACAAAATCACGTGCATTTTTTAAATGTAGACGAAATAAAATATTATATATGATGTACCTTTAGTTTGCAGTCACTGAGATCCAAAGACAATAGAGCCGTATCTGGTTCTTGTAAAACGTGGACTAGAGCCTGAAATATAAATAAAATATTAAGTTAACTAAGTTCATAGTTAGTTCATTTATTCATAACATTTATAGGTTACAGGTCACATAGGTATTCATTCACTAATCATACAGTATGTAAAAACTACATAAATGATTAAATTAATAAAACAGTTGTTTAAAAAAAATTACAATAAAATTAAAATTCAATAATAAAATCATCAGTTAAGTACATTTTAAAATCATAAATTGATTGGGTTAACAGCCACTTTTTTAATCTTATTTTAAAAGACTGTGTGGACTGCGCGCTGGTGAAGTTGAGATACGGTTATAAACAGCCGTTCCCATCACGTGCTGCAACTTGGACGTTTTCTCCAGTCGTTGTGAAAGAGCTCTCAGGAAGCTTTAAGGATAATAATATTAGTCAACTGCAATGATTTGGAACAGTGGAGAGAAACTTTCTAGTGTAATGATTTCGTTGTTTGTTTTGTATAAAATTTTAAATGTAGGTCTTTATATTTATAATAAAATTATAATAATCATTAGAGTAATTTATGACTAATTTAAATCTACTTGTTTGGAGGAAAAAAAAACACGAGAGGTTGGGCATTCAGTCTCCAGACTTCGTAGTGAAAATACATCTAAAAATACTTTGTGAAAAGAATTGTAAATCTATAAGAATAAAATTTTGCAAAGCTTACTTTAATTTCTTAAAACTAGTAGAATGGTCCATAACAATTATACACTTCAACCGTAACTTTACCTAAGCAAGACCTAGTATGGTATTATATTATCTGTGGTAATACTTATGTTTAAATACCAATGTATACTCATCATTAAGGAACTTGTTAGTTCTTTTTTTAGTATAAAAAAAAAGATCTTTAAACCGAAGCTTACTTGTATAAATGGCGGCGCATACGACCGTTTTCCCGAGAGTCGACTGAGAGACAAATGCGTGATGGAATGATTCTTTCCTATCGCCCTCACAATACCAGAAAGCTCGAACTCCATGCCTGAAAATTTTACGAAATTTATTAAAAGTGATGGTCAAAAGAACAGTTCAAATGACCGTAATAAAAAACTGGGATGGCTCTTAAGGTTTCATTGCTCGCTCATCAACATCATCAGCCCTTGTTGATTCACTGCTGGGCATAAATAAATAAAATATGTACAAAACGATTTATTTCTTGACACATAAATTAAATTACCTATCATTATCTAATTAACAACATGCATAAACATTCTATTAAAATTCAATTGTATTAAACGATGCTTATGATTATTTACAATATATATATATATGCATGTTTAAAATTTAAATTTAATATGTTTATTTAATGATCACTATTTAACATTTTAATTCTACATTGGTAAAGATTTTTTAGGTTTCTTTGTTGTTCATTTTCCAGAACTCCTATTAAGGTGAAGGCCTCCTCCAAAGATTGCCATATATCCCTCTCTTGAGCCAGTTGCATCCAATGCGCCCCTGCAGTATTTTTGCACTGCTGGGCCTATGCCCAGCATGGGCAGCAATGGGTCGCCGACATCCGCAAGATCGTGGGCTACACCTGGCCCATACTGGGGCAGGACCGAGGCGAATGACATAAACATAGAGAGGCATAGGCCTCCCTATGTGTATGTCATTAGCCTGGGCCAGGTGTAGCCCACGGTCTAGCGGATGTCGGCGAGCCATTGCTCGCCCAAAGTTAGCTACTAAATAGTGACCGTGTAAAAATTGGCTTCTTATCTAATAAGTAATAGTAATAATAAGTAATAGTCGTCGTCATAGTCAATAACCGAAATCTGTCAGCGCTGGTAAGCAACGATTTTATTTATATTTATGTTGGTGTTCGTCGTTGTTTTGTGCTGCAGCGATAAGTAGTAGCAATAGGAGGCCCTATTGTGGCAGAAATGTTAAATTCCCATAATTTTACATTTCGGGTTGGCGAGATTCAGCTCACAACCGACATATTGTCTTCTGTGTAAGATCAACTTTGGGTCGCTGAGCCATAGGAGTTAGTCATTTCAGCTAGTTATATTTTACTCACTATTATCCGACAGATCCAGTGTGCTCAGACATCTCACACCGTGTATACAGGACTCCAACACATGCGCAGCCTGCGACGACGACAGTACACCCGATAGATTCAACTCCACGCCTGCCGCGCTTTCATTGCACGCTAGGCCGAGAAGTAAGCTCCTGGATAAATAGAGGAATTAATCATTCAATTATTGATAAAAAAAATAGTTTAAGCTAGAAGGCGATCCAGATAGATAGATTATAACTTTATTGCACCATCAATACATTTATAATTTAAGAAATGAATACTAACTATATCTAGTGCGGCACAATCGCTAACAGAGATCTCTTCGAGGCAACCTTTGGATGGATAGGATCGGTACGTATTTAAGCCACGTTTTCACAAGGGGTGATGTCGCGGAGACAAATCCATTCACGTAGTTGTCTCTGCAAAAGTCGTGGGACAATGTCCCACGATATGTGACTTGTTCACACTAGCCAATGATGATCAATATGTCGCCCGAGGAGCTAGTGTTGTTGACACAAAGGTCGCGCGTGTCGACGCTCGCAGAGCATCGACTAGCGACAAGTCGCACGACCCGTAAAAATCCCGCGCGACGTCGCCGTCGGGCGACACCGCGCGGGACACGTGAATTTCGTGTCGACAGAGTCGCGGGACAAATGTCCCCTAGTGAAAACGCGGCTTAAAGCTGACGGTGCGCGGTGGCGTAATTGATGAAGTATCAAAAAGAATATTTTTTTTTCTTTTTTTTTTTGAGGAGTAGATGATGATTATTTATTTCCTTTTGTAACCTAGCGAAGGACTTCGGGTTAAGAAGAGCGCGCAATGCGCGCCATTTTGTGAAAAGGATAGGCATAGGATTTCGCGTTCATAGAAGCGGGACAGGGCATACGTTTTTGAAACGACGTAAGCGCAAAACTCAAGTTTTAGCTTATTTACAAGAAAACTACAAAACTTATGAAGAAACTGGTTCAAGGAACCAAATAATTAGTAATAAAATAACCTACGAATAAAACAAGTCATTTCAAAAGACCACAGGGTTCCTGAGATCGCGACCAAATTATGAACCGGAACAGTGCACTTTCAAGATTTTTTTATTGATTTTTTTTCTTAATTGTATTTTCACGTTCAAGGAACTAAAGAATTTGTATTTTATTTAATTCTAGTTTTATACCACGAGGATCCCGTGAATACTGAAATCTAGGCCTAGTCCCTTCAGGTGGGTTTATTTCAAAGACATTTTCCACTGGACGCGTAACTTGGCCGATCACGCCCTATACCCCGCTGTCACTCAGTCAGCCTTTTAGCCTAACTGACCGAAATTGTCTTGTCAGTGCGTCGTTGGTTCTCGAGGACAAACATTCGTTAAAAAATGACTAAGTGTTCGGTATTGTTTTGTAAAAATTATAGTGACCGATCCGCCAATATTTCTTTTCATAGGTAAGTACAATTTTATCCCATAAAAGTAGCTATTTTTTCGTAAAATTTAATAAATATGATGTAATTATTTCATTCATACCGCCATTTTAAAAAGTACTCAAATTTTAATGCTATTTAACTAAACTTGTGACCTACCGAAAGAAGTCGGATTATACCGTTCTTTTTCCATTCGTTCTTTACAATAGGGCTTGATACTATCGATGGAAAATATCGATATGAATGAAAGAACGGATTCAAACACTTTCAGATTTCCAATTGATCCAATAAGAAAGAAAGAGTGGGTAAAAGCATAACCGTCGCCTCAAGAAAATAGTGGCGAGCTTGCAAGAGATTCTTGAAACTTTAACAGATAAATCTCTTATAACAGATGAGGACAAAATTTTGTTGGAAAAAATTGGTGGGGGCACAAAATACTTTAGATAGAAAGATTAAAAAGAATGAAACAAAATATAGAGACCGGTAAAGTTTCACGAAACCAGTACTCACCCGAACTGAGGCCATTTGCCTTGACGTTACATTTTTATTCTGCAAGAGCGTATAAATACGTCAGAAAAACTTTTTACACTTCTTTACCGGCGGCGCCTCGTACGTTACAGAAATGGTACAGTACTATAGATGGCAAGCCAGGTTTTACAAGCGAGTCATTAAAGGCCATAAAGGAGAGAGTGAGAGAGAAAAAAGTCTACGGAGCCTTAATAATAGACGAGATGAAAATTATGGAGTCTGAAGAATTTCGTCCTAATTCTGGAAGAACTTACGGTTTCGAAGATTTTGGATTTACAATTGAATCAGACTGCAATAAGCACGCAACTGAGGTCTTAGTATTTCTTTTAGTTGCACTCAATGAATCTTGGAAGGTTCCGATTGGCTACTTTGCCACTGCTGGCACTAATGCAGAACAAAAATCGAATTTGATACTGGTTACAACAAAAGAGGGTGAAAGGATTATTAAAAATTTAACAGTAAAACATTTAAAAAAATCAGAACGTTAAGGAAAAAAATAAAAAGTATTAAAAGTATGGCTATCAATAACTAAAACTAGTATTAAATCTAAGGTAACAGACTATTACATAAAAATATACAAATTAAAATTATTTAGTTATTTAAACATAGTAAGTAGATTATTAGGATAACTTAGATGAACTTAAAACGTAGAGTTTGGTTATGCTTCAATTTTTAACATTCCTGCACAAGAGGGTATAAAGTATGCGACTTTTGAAGCGAAAATAACTGAACAAACATTGTACCTTCTCTAAATTTGTTTCTGTGTAACAATGTGTCGAACGTTATCTTATTAATTGTGTTGTTGTATAAAATGTTTATTTGTCGGAATTCACAAAGCAAATCTGTAATTTTAGGTAGAAAGGCATTTAGGTGCACGCAATTGAAGCCTCGGGATGAGGGTGAAATACGATCGTTTGCCTATATAAACGATCGTATTTAGGTAGGTATGTATAGGTACTATAATTTCAAATCGAAATGTAAGTAAACAAACTTATTCATTAATTTTTATCGATAGAATTTCATCGATTGCGTCAATCACTATTGAACATCTTATAGAATTGTTAAACAGTGACAACGCTATATGCGTAACTAAGACAGCTAAAAATTACTCCCCCCCTACCCCGCAAAAATTGGTTGAACGTGATTGCATTCATTTTGCAAGCATAACGTGTCCCGTGGAAAATGTCTTTGGTTTATTTATACCAAACGTTGGTTCGTTTGGTCTGAACCCAAGGTGGGTTCACCTTAATCCGTAAGAATGTTCTTATAATCTTCTTGTTTTAGTTTACGAACACCAATAGAACAACCAAAGAATGCTCTGTTTCTGTTTACACAAAAATAATTTGACGGAGTAGGGATAGAATGAGTATTCTTGAGTTTTCTTTGAAGATCTAAACCCCTCGCGTTGTTTGCTGCATTGATCAGCTACTAGACCGACGTACAACTTTCAAATCAAAGCCATTTTCCGTAAATGTGTGGTACAGACTAGGCTAAGCAAGCACGTACTTGAGAGCATCAGGAGGCATCTTGCAGTGTGAAAAGTCGAGGTTAGTCAAGGCGAGGCACGCTGTGAAGAATTGTCTGAAGGACGGCGGCGGGTCCTTGGCGCGTCTGGCTGACGTCCACGGGTTGCGGCCCACGAGTAACGCAGAGAGGCGGGCTGCGCAACCTCGGAGTAGGGCTCCCCACATCTGAGGACAAACAAGGGTGCAAATATGTGTATAAAACAAAGTCGGGTTAGTTACACCATGCAATCAAGAATGGCTAAACCGATTTTAATGATCTTTGATTTGTTAGATTCGTCTCCGTCCCGAATAGCAGAATAACTTATTAAAAATATGAAAAGAAAAAATATATGAAAAAAAAGAGTTTTAACATTTTTCGTATGCATCGCCATCTCTGATTCTAAGGCGGAACGAAGTTTCCTGGGTTAGCTAGTAGGAACATAAAGAAAAATTCTAAAACACTGATAGTAGATAACATAAACAAGTATTCGGTAAAACAATCCAGTCCATTTCATTACCCGATAACATCTTTTTGTTTGAAGTTAGAGTGCGTTTTTCTTGAAACTTTTTACAAACTTATTTTAAGGCATTTACTGTGAACGTAGTGAAAGAAACTTACGTTTTCTAACGTGGTTTCCGTATTCGTCAAATTCAAATGCGTGAGTACATTGGGTTGAGCAAGAAAATTGTATAAGTTCTGAAACAAAATATTCTAATTAGCTATAGTAGTATTTTAGGAGGTATTTTTATACGACCATTCACTCCAAAATTATGGATTCATGAAATAACTTCTCGATTATTAGCAACTTGTATCTGGATTGCTTCTTTTTATCGAGCTTTTGGTCCTCAAAGCCGGGTACTGACCGGTGTTAAGGGGCGTAAAGTTCCAGCATGATACGTTACGCCGCGCCGTGTGCTAAAATTCGTCTCGTTGCTCGTGCCTTCTTTCCCCATACCGACTGCACGAACACGTAACATTACGCCCCGTAACGCCGGTCAGTACCCACCTTAAAGTCTCATTATCATAATCATGTTCAAATTCCAGATGCGTGAAAGTAAAAAAACTCTGATTACAAATAGCTTATGGTCGTGGTAAGACTAAGTTCAGTGCATATTGGGACACAATATATTCGTCGTACTTCAGAACAGATAGAGAGTTATGTAATTTTGTTATCTTAGAGGATTTAGTTAGTTCTCTATCTTAAATAACTCAAAGATGAGGGCACTCACATGAACGTCATCCTTGAGGTTATTGTACGATAGATCGAGATGCGACAGCGTGGAGATATGGTCCGGGTTCTTGTTCAACATGGCCGCCAGGTGCAAAAGTCTTGCTGGTGATACCACACTGCGATAAAGCGATGTGTCGCAACTAGTCGCAAGCCGTCTTGATTGTTAGAATACTAATAGCACTCACATGAACGTCATCCTTGAGGTTATTGTACGAAAGATCGAGATGCGGCAGCGTGGAGATATGGTCCGGGTTCTCGTTCAACATGGCCGCCAGGTGCAAAAGTCTTGCTGGTGATACCACACTGCGATAAAGCGATGTGTCGCAACTAGTCGCAAGCCGACTTCATTGTTAGAATACTAATAGCACTCACATGAACGTCATCCTTGAGGTTATTGTACAAAAGATCGAGATGCGACAGCGTGGCAAGATGGTTCAGGTTCTCGTTCAACATGGCCGACAGGTGCGACACAGTCTTGGCGGTGATGCCACACTGCGATAGAGCGATGTGCCGCAAGCCGTCTTGATTGTTAGAATACTAATGGCACTCACATGAACGTCATCCTTCAGGTTATTGTGCGAGAGATCGAGATGCGACAGCGTGGAGAGATGGTTCGGGTTCTCGTTCAACATGGCCGCCAGGTGCGACACAGTCTTGCCGGTGATGCCACACTGCGATAGAGCAATGTGTCGCAAGCCGTCTTGATTGTTCGCCAGCCCGGTTAGAATACTAATAGCACCTGGAAATAATAAACGGATAAGTTAATGCTGGACGTGTCACGTTCAGCTACATTTAGCCAAATTAAAAAAACAATTACGCAAATTAAAACCATGCATAAATAACCAAAAAATCTGTATTTCTATAAAACCGCATAGGACTCATAGAATCGTTATATATTTCAAAACTAAAACTACTAATACTAGGAAATAAGATGCTGTAAAGTTTAAAGGTCTGTGGAAACAAAATCCATAGATACAAAAGGCTATACACTGATTCGTAGACAAGATACCAGTTGCAATGCAGCAGCATTCATTTTAGCGAGAAAATGCTAAAATAAATTCATGAAAGAAGGGAAGACATTTTTACAACTACGACTAACTACGTAAATGATTGTCTACCATTATAACTACGACACCCAAAACAGACACATGTACACGGGCCCATACTAAAATAAAGAGTCCACTACACAATGTTTTATGAAAAAACCGAGTGAAAGACAAAAATGGTACACCAATAATACACAAATCATTAATTTTGCACTGAATGCGCGGTACAAACAGATACAAAACTACGGAACGTTGGCAGTCCAAAACTATCTCAAAACGAATAACGTCGATTATTAGACTCTTGTTTTATAAATTATAGTAATGCTTATTGTCGGTTTGAACACTGTTGACAAATACTCAAAATGATACTTGTAAACAATAACATCTACTCCATTCTATTTAGTTTTCCTCAATATATCATAGCCAAAGCATAGCTTGTTTAAAGTGTCACCACTCACCAGTGCAGTGTGCAATTGAAGTGTTTATCAAAAATTAATCACAGTAGAATGACGTTTAGATGAACGGTATGAACTTGTGATGCCTGATGCTAGTGCCTTGATTTTGAAGTTTTTTAAACCATAATGGAGACATCACGCTCTGTAATAAGTCTACAATACTGTAACTATTCTATAAATAGATCTCACCTTTATCTTCAATATGATTCTGCGTTAAATCCAGGGTGTGCATAGCAGGCGTATGCTTCGCCTTCGACAGGGCATGTCCAAGCCTAGCCGCGTGGTCGTGCCTCAACTGTGCAGCTCGCCAGCTCAGTTTCTGAGGCGGAGGCTTCGAGAGCCTTAATGAACGACATACGCTCTCCCAAGCTTCGCCGCTAGCTCTGACACTGTCTCCGCAAACGCCAAGGAACCATGTGTTGTGTTGTAATGCCATTATTAGGGGGATTAGGTCTCTAAAATAATTTATAATGTTATTTGAGATACTAAACCAAACAAGTATTTCGCGCAGATTAAGTTATTGAAGGGGAAGGACTTCGTTTAATTGTCTGCCTGTAGAGGCAAACTGTTCAAATAACAAGTAACATGTTGGGATAAAATAGCTTAAAATTCCAGTCACTGGAAGAAATGGGGAAAGCCAATTGCTTACGGCTGGCGATGCGTAAATAGTTCAGGCATCAGTAAAAGTAAGTTTGAATATTATATTACCTTTGTTCTAAATGGTCAAAATCCTTTAGATGTAGCATTCGTATGTCGTGCGCCAGATATATCGTGTCAATGTCCCAAGCCACTTCAGCCCTGCAAAATAATTATGGTATGAAAGTGATGAATGATAATTATGATTAGAGATGATTAATTATCATTACAGCCCAGAAGAACCATTACATCTCCATTAGCCTATGCTAGTGCACTGCTGGTCATAGTAGAGGGTAATGCCATAATCCCCACGCTGGGCATCCAGGTTGGGATCGAAGATCGACAGTGGGTCTGCTTTGCAGGGGCGCTGCTGCCCACCCCCCGGTCGGTATATATCCCCTAATAACCTCTTACGACATCTGCGGGGAGAGTTGGGCACCATACGAGTGTCTACCCTATTTATTGGACATGCGTCACCTCCAAAAATGGTCTATCACCCTGATTGGTATTATTCACTGTGGGTATTATTGACCAAAGTTTCTGGTTAGCAGTGTTTTTAATCCTAAATATGGTTTATCTTTTTGTTAGATATACGTGGACTGGTGATAGCGGGAACGGTTATTATTGTACACAGCGGTTATCAACTGTACTTATTCAGGTAAAGTCTGGTCTATTTCTCTTTAATTAATTTCGTTGAAGCATTATTTCCTCGCCGAGGCGGTCGCAGCGTAAAAATCGACCCCTCTAACTCAGCCCATATAGTTTTCGACTAACTCGAGGGTGCAGATTACAAATATGCGGTGTTTTTTCAAAAACGAAATGGCAGATAGTTTTTTACATCCTTTGATTTTACTCATGGATATTGTTTTCGACTAACTGTCTATATGCACCGCCTCCCCGACGACGTGACGGGCAGGTTGTAGACGGGCGTGGTCGCTGCCGTGTGATCCAAAATGGCACGTCTGGGCAGTGAATGCTTTAATATTTTTATTCTCGCCTACCCCATGGTGTGAGGTATCATTTCATAGCTGATTTAAAATACTGTGGGTGTGTCAAAACAATTTTTCGATTCAGGGGTATGTTGGCGAATACTGAACTTTAAGAGCATTTTTTTGAATTCAGTGCCTTCCGCCCCATTCTTCCGTGCCAGCTACACAATTGGTTTGGGAAATGTGCCCCCTGCGGGTCGCACCGCTGAGGCTGGGCAGTGAATGCTTTAGAAACATGTACTTTGATAGGTAAAAAGGAAAAATTCCTACTAATTCCGTTAAAAATTACTTAGATAAAGTTCTATATAAAACGGGTCAAGAAGTTTGTATAAGATGAAGAACAGTGCCACTATGCCACTACGGCACCCTACACGCGCGGATTCCTGCGCGTGGCCCGACACGCACTTGGCTGGTTTTATTTATGTCCAATCGGACATTGACTTCTACATGAAATGACCCCGTTTCTTCAGGTCAAAATGCTAAAATACTTGGAATAACAGTTTTGCAGTATCATTATAGAGAAGAATAGTTTTTTTTATAATTTGTATTTGTATGAAATAATCACAGAATTGTCAATTGCTTTTCTCAATTTTCGAAGGACTACGCAACAGCAACATTGAAAACAAATTGTCTATGTTAGAAATATCGAAGAGTGCACGAGAATCCGGTTTTTGGCGGGACTCGATATTGATCACCTGTTATTTTATCCCGTGATACTGCGTATCACTCGATAATAAATAATAATATCACGTGATACTGAGAATGGCGAAAATTGCCTTCCTGGCTTCCCATGCTGTTTTTTATAAAACTAAGGATCCTAACAGTCCCCTGCCTGATCATCCTGCAAGCTGCCATGTACGCCCGTAACCACCTTAGCGAGTACGCTAAAATCGGTAACGGTCTCACCTACATTACGAGGAATAGTCAGAAACTCATCAAACTGAAGATATATTATAAAACTAAAGAAATTCTACATACTACTAATTAGGCTAATTTACTTTCAATTTAATATAATATACTTACTTTAATATTAACTTTACATTATTTAAATGAATTTACTCATTTGTTAATTTTTGTAATTTTCACAGTACATTTTCATTTCAATTTCATGTGCACAAAATGTAATGAATTACCTGTGTCCTTTGCTGTAATAAATACCTCGTGTGTTCATAAGTCTTGAGACACAGTAAAACTAAAATATTTTTGGAGCTAAGTTGAGTATTCATTTATTGGATATTAAAATTAAAACTACTGACATCTAGATCTGTATTTAAAAATAAATCATTCAAAATGGCCGCCTTTGCATTCAATGCAGGCCTTCAAACGCGTGCGCCATTCATCTATGGCGGCACGAATCTTTTCAATGGGAATCCGTTTCGATTCTTTAATAAGGGCTCGCTTGAGAGAATCCAGGTTTGGGTGAGACTTTCTGCATGCCCTCAGCTCCAATTCCGTCCATAAAGAATAATCCAAAGGATTCAAGTCAGGGCTTGACGAGGGCCAATCTTCGCTCCGAATGAAGCCTGGCAAATTGGCCTCCAGCCAACGTTGGGTAGTCTTAGCTTTATGGGAGGGAGCAGAGTCCTGTTGGAAAACCCAGTATTTTCCAGCGAATAGCGTATCATTTAATGGTTTAACCACCGCTTCCAATATGTCGGTTTGGTAATTTTGTGCCTTCACCTTGACGCCTTGCTGGCAAAAATGAAGCGAAGTGACCCCCTCGTAGGAAACACCCCACCAAACCATCACACTTGCTGGATGATGAGTGCGCTGGACATTGCGTACAGATGGCTGGACGTCCTTTGAACTTCTGGCGTAAACCTTATTGTTCTGCCGGTTAAACTTTTCTTCCACCGTGAAGATCTTTTCATCGGTAAACAGGATATTTTTTGGATCGTGTCTCTTCAATAGGTTCCGACATCGTTCCAGTCGCAATTTACGAAGACGCTCGTTTAAATAATGCACTTTCCTTCGACTGTAGGCCTTTACTTTAAGATCATATTTAACTATCCTGTTCACCGATATTCGCGAAATGTTGGTCTGCAGAGCTAATTTCTTTTGAGTCCGGCAAGGGTTGCGACGAATTCGCTCTCTGATTAGCTCTCTGATTATTTTGATGTTGGCGGGCGTCCTTACAGACCGCGGGCGGCCACATCTTCCACGGTCTTCTTAAGAGCCGGTCTCCTTGTACCTCTTTATGGCATAATACACAAAGTTCCGACTACATCCCAAACTTTGGATTTCACTAAAAACTTGCATTGGTTTTTTTCCTGCTTGAAACAGTGAAATTACAGTCGCACGAAAATCTTTTGTTGGCGCCATTTTCACGGAGAATGAAACAAATATTCAAATGTATATTTTTTCTGATTCAAAACATTCGAAATTAAAATTTTAAAAGTTTAAAAAAGGTTGCATGAATTACTTTTTTTTTAAATTAATTAAATAAGTTCGTCTCAAAACTTATGAACACACGAGGTACTTTTTTACTTTACTTTAAACTGAGGGCCGTGCAGCGGCGCCTTACTAAAACCTCCAAATTGAATCACGTGATGGGGCCGGCGGTCTACAATCGCCTCCCAACAACGATGACGAGTGCTAAGTCAACGCAATCCTTTAAACATAAATTAAAGAACTGGATGATCGAACAATCCTTCTACAGGATTGAGGAATTCGTGCTATAAAACAGGATGTTATCCAATAGTAATATTATTAATGTCTATAATAATATTATTCCAATGACATAATTATTATTAATTAATTTATAATTTTAATTGATTTTTTTTTCATTTCATTGATTTATTATTTTTATTGAAACGTATAATTGATTAATTAAAATATCATAATTGAATGTACCTACCATCGATACACTTGAGTATATTTTAAGGTGTGCTTTGTACTATTTGACGTGTAATGATATATTTTACCAATAAATGAACAATTGAACCATTTAAGAGTTCTAATAGTTATTATTTCCTTAAAAGACCATTTAAATTACGCAAGAGGATATTTTACCACAGAATTCACAGGTATCTTTATTAAGGCCACGCCACAATGTGGTAAAATGTGGTAAAATACATGAGTGGTAGGTAGTACATGTCATGTACTACCTACCACTCATGTATTTTACCCACTTCTATGTATTTAACGCACTACTCACGCAAACTATCCATTTCTCATGTATGTACTTTACCGTTTAATATATATCTATGTAGTATCATGTATTAAACCATCTAGTACCCCTAACACAAGCTCTGCTTAGCTTGGGGCTAGATGATGCTGTGTGAATTGTCGAGATTTATTTATTTATTATTATTATTACCTGAACGGAGTTTGGCACAAATCGCACATAGCTGCATACTGGTTCGAGAAATCCCCGCAAGTCGAATGTTTTCTTGTACCGCTCACTTGTGGCAGCGGAAAAGGCAAATTGACCTGAAATTATTTATAATCAAGTTACTAACTATATAAGTACTAGCATTCGCCCGCGACTTCGTTTGCACAGTTCGATGTAACTCAAAAAACGCAAAAAAAAAAAAGCGCAAGATGTGTCTTTGAACGAAAGTTGCGACACAGTGCCAAGAACATGCTATAATAGACTCCAGAACGAGACAGGAGGAAACACGCCCATTATTTCTGTTGTATGTTACTTCCCATACAATGAAATCAGTTTTATGCCATTTACTCCTAAACTCTAGGCCAAAAATGCAATAGAATATTTATTGTTTAGATTTAAAAAAGCTATCGAATGGCATATTCAAATTTATGAAATTACGACTTAAAAATTTAGGCATGCTATGTCCGACCCGTTGTATGGGCTCGATCCACCGTGCGTCGCAGAATCGTCCATAGATGCAAGAACCTCTTGGTGTTATTTGCACGGAGAGATTACTAGAATGGTTTCAACCTTGACACTTTTGACACGCGTCCCTGCATCTGTAGTTTATTTAATAAAATGCCAAAATGATGAAACGATTAATTTTGTGGAATTAGGGCCCTGTCCCCATAAATAACGAATACTTTATTGCTGCAAAATTTGATGCGGAAGACTTTTTCATATTCACGCAACTTTACCACTACTCTACTTCAGATCTAAGAACATTTCCACAGTATGTATGACTGACCCACGATCACCAGTCAGTGAATTTGTATATTTAAGCCAATTCAGAGAGTTTAACTAATTGTCCTGTCTGGGAAATTAGTCATAAGCGTTGCCAACTGATGACACTTTTACCCAGATTATCATTGCCACGGCTGTTACTGTTTCTGAGTCAGCCACGGTTTATACTTTATACGATTCGCTGCGGTTTTGTTTCACTCGAGGAAATAAATAAAAATGGAATATTGCCGACTGAGTGAATTTATGAAAGGACTTGAGCCCACAAATCGCATTAGAATCAGCTTAGAATTGCATTTAAATCAAATTTGGCCATTATTTGACCTACTTCCGCATAAACTAGTAAAGTACTACTGATTTAAGAGTGACATGTGATTTTAGTTTTTTGCAAACCTGCCAAAAAGCCTGCGCACAAAATTAGAGTACAGCACCTTAGCAAGTAGTTATAATATTATTTAATAAGAACTAGCTGCGCCCGCGGTTTCGCTCGCGTAGAATTCACATTTTCATTCTTGTTTAATTTCTTCGCCCTAAATTATTTTCCAAACTAAAAGTAGCATAAGTTACTGGTCAGGGTTAGGTTAACATCAGCTAGTATAAGTCCCGTCAAAATCTGTTCAGCTCAAGCAAACAGGCAGACATTTCTTTTTATTGGTGCTTTGTTATAAGTTTTGCATATAAAAGTATACCTACCGTGTATACTTTTATATGCAAAAAATCTGTTATTTTGAAATTACAAACGGACACATCAATTTTATTTATTTGTGTAGATTTCCTCATACAAACCTTTGATATGATATCCTCCATGGCAACATTCGGAAATAAGTCATCAAATGCTGCACCCATAGCGTGCAAAACATTCAGGACACCGTCAACGGAACCTTCTTCGCCTGAAAATGCATAGAAATATGACTACTTAAGTTTTTGTTATTATAGTGGATAAATCCTCACACTCGGGGTAATTTTTGTTTTCTTAAATATAAGTACTATAGATAGTAGTTATATTTAATGGTACATTAGGGTGGAACAAATTTTATTTTTGTTTTTCATATCGGCTACCTCCTTAATTTATAACACGTACCTATAGTAATAATAACATAGTGAAATTTCAGAAGCTTTAGCGTAACAGGATGCTCAAACGAGTGTAGTTTTTGAAATTGTCCTAAAAACCCATAATTTTTATTTTTACTCTAGCTCGTCCCAGCGGTTCACGTGATACTTACATATGGTATAGCTTAAAACACTCAGGACTAATGTGCTACCAATGAAGTAATTTTTAGAATTGGAATATCATGTCCTGAGATTGCCCTTAGCATCCAACCAAGCTTTTAACTGTATTGTTCCTCATTATTATTTATTGTGTAGATTGGCACAAGTGAATTTGGTACCTTTATGTGATTTTTGATGCTAGAAAACGTAATTTATTTATTTGTATAGATAAACTACACGGAGAAAGAAATGGGATTACAAGACTACAAGTACGAGTGGTAATCACGAAAAATGTTACGTCTAATAATAATAAATAAATAATGCTAGACAATCTACACATCATCATCTAGTCCCAAGCTAAGCAGAGCTTGTGTTATGATGTGTGATTGTAAATATTATGATTCTATAAAAAAAAAAAAAAATCCTTGTGAATTAAATAGGAAGTGTAAAAATACATGTTGTCTTTTTTGAATATGCATTTAATAAAAATCCACCCAATCCTTACTAACTTAAACACCTACCTACTCAACCAAAATGCACGAAACAGCTGACGAGTAACACCTCTTTTTCATCTCAGCTTATTAACGTCCCCATTACCTACAGCATGGAGCAACACAAAATAAAAAATGTTTGGTCACCCATCCGATGTCGAACCGCTACAAACGTTACTGATTTTTTATCAGCCATCTCATCGGTAGAAAGTAAGGTCGCGCAAATATTTATGAACTCTCGTAAGTAAGCGCGAGTGACTGCGCTGGAGTTCATAAAGATTTGCGCGACCTTTATAAACTCTTTGGAAGTAAGCGCGAGTGACTGCGCTGGAGTTCATAAAGATTTGCGCGACCTCTACCTGAAAAGGCTAGCGGGATGAAGGGCGGGCGTGCGTAGCGCCGATTGGCTCTCCAGTCGCATTCCGTTCCCCGCACTGATACGACGCCCCGCGCACATACAGTGTACAGTCGCGTTCTTAATTGTATTGTTATTGTTGTTAATTTTTGTTATGTTTTAATTTGTTTGTTAAATTTAGTTTTTTAAGTTTGTTTGTGACTTTAAAGTGAATATGCCTAGAAGAAATACTGTTTGAAAAGACAGGGAAAATGGTTTATGATGTGAATTGTTTTATAAAAAAGGAATCTAATGAATTAATTGATTCTTTGAAACAAATCAAAAGTGAGATTGTCGAAGCTACAAGTGCTTTACTCAGTAATTCGGAAAGCAGCACTGTAAATTTGAGCCAGATAAAAAAAGACAAACTGCCGAAATTATTAAGGCGGGAAACATTAAATTAAATGGTATAATCAGCGATTTAGGAAAATCCAAAATAGGACAGCCGAGTCTACAAATACGTCAATTGCAACGGTAAGGAACATCTCCAATCAAGCCAATAGTTCTGATTTGATCACAGTGTTCAGAACACCTGGCAAAAAACGTTCCAGAACAAAACCGGTCACAAATATCGATAACTTCGACCAAAGAGGAGTAACTTTCACAAGAAAAATAATGAACTTCCTACCGTCAGAAAGCTTAAAAGGAAGCTAGAGGAAGACATCAATTTCAAAGGCTCAGAACGAAGTCTTCGGCGAATAATTAAGAGTTAGGGACTTCGGTGGAAAAACACCGGAAACTGCTGATTGAGACTTCAAGTAGGTATACGTTGGCAACGTATCGAATATTTACGTAAATAAAACAATATCGCCAAGAGGGAAGGCCTATTGTTTATAAAGACGAATCTTACGTAGATTTATCGCACTCTTCTTCAAAAGCCTGGACCGATGGTACTACTAAGGGCCTCAAAAACTTATTTCGAAAAGACAGCGAGTTGTCACTGTCCACACAGGATCTGAAACTGCGTTTATACCCCATGCGTTGCTGACTTTTAAAGCTCGTACCAAATCAGGCGACTACCACGACAATATGAATTTCGAGAACTATGAAAAATGGCTCCGAACTCAGTGAATGCCCAACCTACCACCCAATTCCACCAGGCACCGCGCCGCGCTTGACCCGGGGCGTAAATTGTTAACTGTTTTTGAGTTCCGTACCCGAAGGGTCAAAACAGAACCCTATTACTAAGCCTCCGCTGTCCGTCCGTCTGCCTGTCCGTTTATCACGTGGCGGTGAGGTGCAATTTTCAGATAATGTGTATTTCTCTTGCCGCTATAATAACAACTAAAATAAATATCTAAATTAAAGGGGCTCCGATACAACAAACGTGATTTTTTTGGCTATTTTTGCTCTTAATTTGTCGAGGCTGTATCTCGTGAACTACATTATGTAGACACATTAAACTTTCTATAAATAAGTAACACTTCAACTGTAATAACAACAAATACTTAAAAATATAATAAAATTGAAAATTTAAAGGGGTCTCCGCACAAGTAAAAATTTGATGTTCTTTGAAAAAGTTGCCTGATTTTTACGGTACGGAACCCTTCGTGTGCGAGTCGACTCGCACTTGGCAGCTTATTTATAGGTAGTCTTGTGTGTCAACTAGATCTCGGTTCTGAAGCTCAAATAATAGTAGTAGGTTATTTGTTTTACGATCATACAAATGTCTCTAAATATGTTAATTAGTGGATACTAACTTGTTTGAATATCTTTAGAAGTGAAGAGTCATTTAGATTATTATAAAGAATGTAGTTTTTGTCAGTTTTGTGACCACTTTATCTTTTGTTGAAAAGAAACATTGTTTCTATTTAACATGTTGTTTGTAATGCCATGTAAAATTAAATTAATTAAAGTTTGTCTTTTATAGGGTTCCGTACCCGAAGGGTGAAAACGGACCCTATTACTAAGCATCCGCTGTCCGTCTAGCCCTCATGAACCATAAAAGTTAGATAGTTGAAAATTTCAGAGAATGTGTATTTCTCTTGCCGCTATAACAACAAAAGATAAAAATAAAATAAATATCAAAATTACAGGGGTTCCCATACAACAAACGTGATTTTTTTTACCTATTTTTGCTCTTAATTTGTAACGGTTGTATCTCTTGAACTGTTATAGGTATTCACATGAAAATTTCTTTAATTAAGAAACACTTCAACTGTAATAATAATAACAACAAATACTAAAAATAAAATAAAATTGAAAATTTAAAGGGGTCTCCGACCAAGTGAAAGTTTGATGTTTTTTGAAAAAGTTACCTGATTTTTACGGTACGGAACCCTTCGTGTGCGAGTCGACTAGCTTACTTGACTTGGCGGTTTATTAGTCATAGTGCTTCTAAATATTATGTAATAATGAGATCACCGTTCTGAGGCTCAACTAAAAGGTAGTAATTTGTACTACCATGATAAAAATGCCTCTAAATGAATGTTGATTAATAGTTTTAACTGAGGTAATAAATTTTATTCAAGGAACAAGGTACAAATTAAGATTATAAACTAAGTGAACACTGGCACCTACATATGTTTATATAACTGTATCTTAAATAGGTAGGTTATTTATATGATTACAATAAATATATTTTTAAATTAATTCAATAATACTTATTATTCTGATTCCACTACCTACCACAGATGTATATAATTTTAAGTTTTACTATTTAATTTGTATGTAGTTTGTCATATAATGGTTCGAACTCGTCAGCAGGAAAATGCTGTACTATGCTGACGAGCCAGGACCAAACCTTATTGAATAAAAACTACATACTTAGGCTGCCATTCCACCGGAGATGTGCTACGTTGCTAAGTTTCCAGCCGACCAATAGGATCGCTCCATTATCGCGTCATTTTCATAGCAGACAAAAATTACGCGATAAAGAAGCGATGATCCTATTGGTCGTCTGGAAACTTAGCAACGTAGCACATCTCTGGTGGAATGCCAGCCTAATTGTTTGGTAATAATTGCAATCATAGACAGTACACATGAAAATATTAAATAGTACCTATAACAACAATGGATAGTATGTACATACAACAATAATTCATAAAAATGTGAACAGTAATCATCGCAATCAGTATAGTGCTAATAACAATAACATATGAGATCTCAGATATGAGAGAGAGTACAAAATTAAATGACTTATCTGGAAAAGTAAGACAGCTTAACTGGATTGGACAGGTCACATAATGAGAGGCCCAGATAAATGGAGCAAAGAAACAACTACATGGTTACCCCGAGAAGGCAAAAGAAACCAGGGCAGACCTTTCACTCGATGGGCAGACGAGCTTGTCAAAGAAGCAGGCTGGACGTGGACAAGAAAAGCACAGGACAGAGAGGAATGGAGAAGGCTGGGGGAGGCCTCTGCCAAGCGGCAAACAAACTATGTAATGTGTATGTTGTAAAAATTTGAATAATGTTTGTAAAACTAGTTTGAATAAAAGGCTTTATTATTATACAGATAGTAGGAATAGCACGTAGTTACTTTACAGTTACTAAATAATTCAGTAATTATTAATCTGCTTATTGTAGATAATACCGCACAATTCTGTTCACATGACAAAAATTAATTATTAAGTAATAATTATTTTTGTAATCTTTACTAGACTGTTTGGTTGGGATAACAGCTACCTCTAGTCTCGACAGCTAAATTATTATTATAATCGTTACTAAATTATTCTCGCTGTCACAAAAGAACGAGAAATTCTTGTTGAGTCAAACATAATTTTAATAAGTGTAACGAGATTTTTTCTCCGTGTCTATACAGTTTATAACACGACAATAAATCCATTAATAACAGTGCATTATAGTCCACACGTTTATAAGATGAAGGGTTTCTTTAGGGTTTTCAAGATGGTAGTTCCAGAGGCGGCCGATTACATCCAAACAAACATACAACCTTTAACTATTATGAATATACCTCTAAGTATAGAATTTGATGTCAAAGAAACCAAAAGAGTACCTCGTGTGTTCATAAGTCTTGAGACACAGTAAAACTAAAATATTTTTGGAGCTAAGTTGAGTATTAATTTATTGGATATTAAAATTAAAACTACTGACATCTAGATCTGTATTTAAAAATAAATCATTCAAAATGGCCGCCTTTGCATTCAATGCAGGCCTTCAAACGCGTGCGCCATTCATCTATGGCGGCACGAATCTTTTCAATGGGAATCCGTTTCGATTCTTTAATAAGGGCTCGCTTGAGAGAATCCAGGTTTGGGTGAGACTTTCTGCATGCCCTCAGCTCCAATTCCGTCCATAAAGAATAATCCAAAGGATTCAAGTCAGGGCTTGACGAGGGCCAATCTTCGCTCCGAATGAAGCCTGGCAAATTGGCCTCCAGCCAACGTTGGGTAGTCTTAGCTTTATGGGAGGGAGCAGAGTCCTGTTGGAAAACCCAGTATTTTCCAGCGAATAGCGTATCATTTAATGGTTTAACCACCGCTTCCAATATGTCGGTTTGGTAATTTTGTGCCTTCACCTTGACGCCTTGCTGGCAAAAATGAAGCGAAGTGACCCCCTCGTAAGAAACACCCCACCAAACCATCAAACATGCTGGATGATGAGTGCGCTGGACATTGCGTACAGATGGCTGGACGTCCTTTGAACTTCTGGCGTAAACCTTATTGTTCTGCCGGTTAAACTTTTCTTCCACCGTGAAGATCTTTTCATCGGTAAACAGGATATTTTTTGGATCGTGTCTCCTCAATAGGTTCCGACATCGTTCCAGTCGCAATTTACGAAGATGCTCGTTTAAATAATGCACTTTCCTTCGACTGTAGGCCTTTAGTTTAAGATCATATTTAAGTATCCTGTTCACCGATATTCGCGAAATGTTGGTCTGCAGAGCTAATTTCTTTTAAGTCCGGCAAGAGTTGCGACGAATTCGCTCTCTGATTACTTTGATGTTGGCGGGCGTCCTTACAGACCGCGGGCGGCCACATCTTCCACGGTCTTCTAAAGAGCCGGTCTCCTTGTACCTCTTTATGGTATAATACACAAAGTTCCGACTACATCCCAAACTTTGGATTTCACTAAAAACTTGCATTGGTTTTTTTCCTGCTTGAAACAGTGAAATTACAGTCGCACGCAAATCTTTTTGTTGGCCCAATTTTCACGGAGAATGAAACAAATATTCAAATGTATATTTTTTCTGATTCAAAACATTCGAAATTTAAAATTTTAAAAGTTTAAAAAAGGTTGCATGAATTACTTTCTTTTTAAATTAATTAAATAAGTTCGTCTCAAAACTTATGAACACACGAGGTAGATATCAAAGAGAGTTTGAAAAAGAGTTATCAAAATTTGTTGTAGTACACCATTTTGGTGTACTACAACAAATTTTGCATTGAAGCGCCTTTGATAGCAGCAGCGGCGTGTTATTGCAAGTTATGGTCGTTGGAAGAGTTTAATATTATACGATTGCTCCTGATTATGAAGCGGGGCAGCAGGAAGCGTCTTAGAACGTTACTTGTGGTAGATACTAATTTATAATGTTTTTTATTAAGACTCGTACCGAGAAAATCGCCATTGTTCAAATAATTCCTAATGTTGTAGCCGATTCTCGTATAAATGGGAAACTTTGGTAAGCTATCAATTGAGGCAACATAAATAAACATTGCCTTAAAACATTGCAGACAAAAATGCAAATAATTCTATTCTAGACGTCAAGGACTGCTTTTGAAGCTGGCCCCTAAAACTTTGGACGAATATTGTATAGGGAGAACGGCCCTACAGAAAGCAGAAAAACTTTTTCAACTGATTTGTCGAAATAAATGTTACCAGCCTAGATTGATCAAAAAGAAACTGAAAATTGTATAACTTTTCTTTGTACGTGGTGTTATCTGTTCAATGACTATTTTTAAAATAAAATATATTTGATATTATAGTGTTACAAAACAGGGGGGTGGCCGAATTCTTACGCAATATTTTATTTTTTTCCATACAAACATGGAATACATGTACATGCTTGAAAAAAAAAAAACAACTGGAACATTTTCGTTAACACTGTGGAGATTTTTCAAAATTAGTTCTAACTACACCCATGAAGTACTTTATCTTTAATGTACTCACATGAGCACAGAGACAAGGCCACCCGCCGTGAAGCCTACCCTTGTGATGATAAATAAATAATGCTGGACAATTAACACACACAACATGAATCTAGCTCCAAACTAAGCAGAGCTTGTGTTATGGGTACTAGATACAATAAGTTCCTTTTATTACAAATTAAATTTTAAATTTTGTTTATAATTTTTAGCCGTTGCTGTCCCACTGCTGGGCAAAGGCAATGTATTTTCCTGAGGCGAGAATCGAACCCGCAACCTTGTGCGTCGCAGCGGACCTTCGCCCGCTGCGCCCTAGTAAGGCTGGTTATTCTACTAGCCAGACATTGTTGCACAATGGAAATTTTAAGAATAAATTCGGATAATGTAGTCCTAAACGAAACTCACTCTCTCTCAAGGATTATTTTCTCCTTTCTGACTACTGGATCGAACCACTCTCAATAATAGGTAAGTATGTATAGCTATGCTTCTCTTATTATTATTCTAATCTTGCTTTACATACGATAGTCGTTGATTGTCATTAGGTACAAAACGTGATGCATTTTTCTTAGCCTCACGTACGGTTGCGTCAACACAGGTTTTCAGCGAATTTTCCCTATCAAGAACCGGGGTAGATGGAGATTGTAAAAGGAATAGTTATGGTGTTCACAGTTAGTTATTTAAAACACAATGACACAAATATTTGACACCAATGCCGTTGACACGAACGTAGTCTTGAGAAACTACCTACTGGTCTGATTATGAAAATTCTTTCAATAATAGAAAGCAACATTATCTTTGAGTGGCATAGGCTATGTTTTATCCAGGTACCAAGTACCGAGTAAGCGAAGCCGCGAGCAGAGTCTAGTAAGAAATACGATCTGAACCAAACACGATTGGAACTATCTAATAAGAAATATCATTTCAAAGATAAGTTACGAGCCAAGTAATATTAAATCTGTGGTTCAGCTCGTTCGATAATAGTTAAGAGGAAAACAGATGCCCTTGAGCCGCAGCCTCAAATGTGCGGTAAAATAATTTGTAAACGCGACGGTCACGAAACATTAGCACACAATGACACAAAACAATCAACAATTATCTAACAAAGAAGTGTAAATGTTAGAGGCACTTGTTCTTTCTGATTACATTTATATCTATTGGGGAGTTCTATCGTCATAATGTCGGCACTATTGGATAAAGGTCTCTCAAAGATCGCCAAAATGATCGGTCTATTTAGTAGTATATACGCGGTCTATTTTTTGCCCCTGGATCGTTGAACCAGCCTGTATGAGGAATGGCTAGGCAGTTTAAATAACCGCGCCATTCTTAATACCCAGGCCAATTGAAGAATGCACTATACACTAATTCTATAATGAGGAAAAAGTATGTATAATTATAATTATTTAATCTGTAAAATGCAGCTTTATGCACTTACTCAAGCCATTATCAAGGTACAATGTTAGTAAACCACTCACAACACAACACTATTCCTGAGTGCTATGAGGATACGTTTTATCTAGGTACAACGTGAGCAAAGGCGCGGGCAAAAGCTATAGCATGCTTTTTCGATAATTTAAGATTACGAGCCCCACATGACGTATTTATTAGGCATAAAGACTCTCAAGCTGATTGAATCAGCATACTGGCTGATGCTGACCTCAACTGCTGGACAAAGGCACATCATTACAATGACAAAGGCCTTGTTTTCTTTAAAAATTTATCATTTTATGATAGCACTTACCTATAAGAATAGATACAGGTTTATGTTCATGTATGAGTGTTATTGATAAGTGGTTCGCCTTTTTGCTTTCTATCGCTTCTATTTCCATTAAGTGAAATCCATTGTCTACCTGTAGTAAACAAAAAATCGTAAACTACTTCGCAAAACATTCAATATCAATAACCAATTTGAAAAAAAATCTATTCCATATACAATATTTGTTGATACTATGACAACTACAACCGCAATGTGGTTGTAAGAATAACTTAATCAGCATACGTGATTGACTAGTATGACAAGCACCACAAGAATTTGGTCAAGAATTACTTGCATTTTCATAGTGACTATTAAGTCGGTCAATATGCTGCATAACTTAATTATAATACATCATTTTCACTTTCATGTGGTTTTTTTTATTTTGAATTTACATACATGTAGTAGTTTTTCATCTAATATGTTGTAACTTAAAAGCCTTACCCTAGTGGGAACTTTTGCTGTTGTTATAAAAATTCTGTATGATGTCACAACCTGAAAAATAAGGTTAACTTGATTATTTAGTCATGTTGGTTATGTTAGGGCGGCTGTCGTGTCGTTTAAAGCATTGTGGCTTGTATATTCGAATGAAGGTGTTCACATAATATAGGACAACTTGTTTTTGTTGTGACGATACATTGTCGTTATAATGAGAACAGCTAGCACAACAGTCGTGAAACGAGAAAAAAAATCACAATATAATTGTCACCGCAAATATTGTGTCGGTGCGACTATCTACTATCGTCATGATCTAATGGGGACAATAGATTCGATAGTCGTTCCACAATAAAAAAATCGCGACACAATTACAACAAACAGTCGTTTTAGTGGGAACAGCTAGAGCCGATAGTCGTCCAACAATAATTTATGCTCACAACACAGTGGGAACGCACCCTTATGTTTAGTTTTAAGGTTAAGTGCAGGCAGGGTTTGAAATTGTCTATGTAAGGTTAGAAAAAAAAATAATTACTGCTGGGCAAAGGTCTCGCACAAACTCTTAATAATTAACTTAGAAATTAGAAGCAAGGTCAACCTACAGAATAAACATTATTATATGGTAATTTACTCCAACACTGTTGGTGCAAATAACCCTATTTAGTTTATTCCTGTTTAACACTCAGTACATTCTCCTCAAACATTGGCTTGTTCATTCTGTAGAAAATCTGAGAGGATTTCAAGAAATAATTAACCAACTCCTAATGAGTTTCAAACACAAAGTTTCAAATAAACAAATTAAGCAGGGTTTTTTTTGTACAGAATAAGGTGTAACTAAACCACAAATAAACATTATTTGTGGTTTTATGATTAAGATGATCAAATGGATGAAGACATTACTTCTCAAATAAAATCATCCACAGTCCCCACCAATAAGCAACCAGTTACAGATGAATGAATAACAGTGCCACATTCAATTGAATTTATTCTATTTTGGTCTAGAATTGACCACAATGGCACAATGTGGGTGTAGGCAGCCAGAGAGAGTGCACACACACATGCAGCAAAATAGACCGGTGTGTGACTCTTGTGAGACACACCTAATGACTCATTTCATTTCCCTTTTCAATAACAATGGACACTGGATATCTATACTGGTTCTATTTATGTGCCTAGCCCAAATACAGACTGAATAATTCAGTAATAAAGTACATTTGTTATAAGTTATAACAATATGTTACATTTGTTGCAAATGACTCTTTCCTTTAATAGTGTATGACCTTTGACTCATCTGTGTGTAGGTGCTCTATTTTCTTTCTGCTTCTATTTTCACCTTTTCTATTTTAACAATCAACCTCACTGGAAGTTATTGTCTATTATTTTCTCCAAGCACCTATAAGTTGGAATTAATTATATTGTAAACAAAGATCTACTCTACAGCCTCCAAGCAAAATAAAAGTGTATGTTTTGGCTTGGTCAGTGCATACAAAATGCATAAAAAATAAAACACTTACCAAAACTCTGTTGTCCACTTTATCACCTCTTGATTCCATACGAATAAGAGTTTTGTAAATAATTTTGACTTTCTTTCCAAGAACATTGCTAATACCGTCTGAAAGGATGTAAGATAACACTCATCTAAATTTTTTTGTATGCACAACAATAAATAAACCATCGGAAGTAAACAACTCACCGTGTAATTCTGAAGAAATGTGTGATTTTATTGACATTTTCGCAATTTTCCTGAGTGTCATTACTGCAGTGCAATATTATTTTAATATTTTTCGCGCATGCTAGTGGCTTCAACTATTTTTTGTAATTATAACTTAATTGATGATAATTGAGTCATTTTTGTTCCTCTCAAAAGCTTTTTACTTGATTTGATTTCGCAAAATCTAAATCGAAATCCAATTCACAGCCCAAAACACCAACACCAACCATCCGATGAAAACCATAGATAAAGTAAAATAACCACAGACAGAATAATTTTCTTTTGGATAAAAGTGATATCCTTTTCCAAACGAACTAGTCAAATCTCATCGATTGAAGAAGTTAAATTACATAGGTACAAGCTTGTTCACTTCTAGATTTTTTTCTCGATGCTTGTATAACAATGAGAGCAATACAGCTAGACCATAGAGGTAAAATAGGAGAACGAGCTAGACCGGTGTGAAACTATAATAACTTTTACGAGGGGCGTTCAACGTATTCTCGGTATCATCGGGGTGGTTGATAATATTTTGGGTAATAATTAATAAAGTATGTTGATAACTTCATTAGTTTGTTTGCAACCTCCAGATAAAGACGACGGAAATGACTGACGCGACAATTTTTAAGAAAATCGAGCACCGCGCGGGGTGATTAAATTCCTCACTAAAGAAGAAAATCTCTAAAAAGTATTTACAAAGAAATGGTAGCCGTTTATCAAGAGTCTGCCTTCATTATTGACCGTACAAAAGTGGTCAAATGAATTCAAAATACGCAGAGAAGGTATCGAAAATGACACCTGTCCAGGTGGGCCAATCACGGAGGTCTACAGAAGAAAATGTGAAAATTATCGAAAAACTTGTATTACCTACTTAGTCTTATAATACTCAATCACTTTACGCCATTTGAGAGAAGCAATAAATGAAAAGAGAAGAGGAAAGCTGGGCAAGAAAGTGCTGCTTCTACAAGACAACGCACCGGTTCACACTGCGCGCCTGTCCAGGACTGCTGTACAAGAGTGCGGGTTCAAGGAAATTAACCACCCACCCTGCAGCCTAGAACTGGCATGGCACCCAGAGCATTTTTCAGGAAATTTTTTTTTTTTCAAATTTTTTTTTCGAGGGACTGTAAAAACTTTTTTAGTGATCAAACATTTATTTTTTATTGAGATCATGAGATCACACAACGCAAGTTAATAACAAGTAACATGAATGAAAGAACACTTTATTGCACTTAAAAAATAACATGATAAAAACCTTATATGGTTTTGAAATTTTTTGAGGTTTTTATTATGTTCTTTTGGTGATAAATTTTAATATTTAATAATTTTAATATATATTATACTAGCTGCAGCCCGCGGCTTCGCACGCTTTTTTCCGGAATAAAAGGTCCGGCCCCGGGATACCATCTACCTCGCTGCCAAATTTCACCGAGATCCGTTGAGCCGTTCTTGAGATATAAATAGTGTAACTAACACGACTTTCTTTTATATACATATATAGATTTGCACCCTTATTTGTCCACAGATGTGGGGAGCCCTACTCAGAGGTTGCGCCGCCCGCCTCTCTGCGTTACTCGTGGGCCGCAACCCGTGGACGTCAGCCAGACGCACCAAGGACCCGCCGCCGTCCTTCAGACAATTCTTCACAGCGTGCCTCGCCTTGACTAACCTCGACTTTTCACACTGCAAGATGCCTCCTGATGCTCTCAAGTACGTGCTTGCTTAGCCTAGTCTTTATCACACATTTACGGAAAATGGCTATGATTTGAAAGTTAAATAGTGTAACTAACACGACTTTCTTTTATATACCTATATAGATCAAACATGGTTCTTAAATCTAAGAGTCTATATAATTTAGGAAGTCTAAGCGTGCACAATAACAGAATAACAATATTTTTTTAAACTGGAGTGACAAAGTAGCTTCAAAAATAAAAGGAAAAGTATAGTCCTTTCTTTTTCAAAAATCTTATTAATACTTCTACTAGCTAATCAGAACGTGCTCGTCTACTCGCCGTTTTCGAGTGGGAATCAGGATTTTGGTTTCATGTTCTGCCTTCGAAAAATCTAGGTACCCTTTAACATGAATGTGTCAGTCAGCATGAATGACACTTATAATGTTGTTACAATCCAAAAACATAATTATATTCCGTAGTAGATTTTCTAGTTAAAAATAAAAATCAAATTGGTAACAATGGGGGAATTCTTTTTTGGCACCTTTGTCTTTAAGTACTTTTAATTGAATATAACTCTGAAATTCATTCAGAGTCTAATCACAAATCACTTTTACTAAAAGTGCTTGAATTTGGATACGTAAATTATAAAAAATATCCTATTAAAGGTTCTTTGGACGACCATCAAAAAATTGTCTCCGAAATTTCAGATTCCTACGTGTGTCACGCACGACATTCTACATACAATTGAATTTTTCAATTATTTTTGAAACGTCGATTTTTTGATAAAATTTAAACTTTTTTTCAGTTTTGAATGTAAGTTTGAAGCTATTAGGTATTTAATTATCTGTAAAAGAGCTATTAGTCGATCGACTACGATATGAATGACAAACGTGTGCAGCACCATCACCAACAACAGTCCGATTTCCTGCCCGAGCTGCCACTGCCACTGTCACAGTGCATAGACTATTATTCTGTCAGTCCAGTCATCCACAACTTGTTTTGTTTTGTTGATTTTTGTAGCGTTTTGTTAGTCCGATTCTTCAAAAATTTGATTTTTGATTTCCTCTCAGTGGACTTTTATTGTAGAAAAATAATTCAACTTATGATAATTTCCTAAAACGATGAACAAAAATTACGAGAGGTGTACCCACTGCAATCGCCGTAGGTGGCTTGCAACAGGATGCCTCCGCAAATGGATAAAACCCAATGCCATGGAATGTAAACATTTACAACGTAACATCGATAGCAAAAGAGATTTCGACGACACAGATTTTGTTAATGAGGTGTTATTGTCTGATCGTAAAATTGCGGTGAACACTAATAAGCTTGTGAAGTTTTGGAAGAACAAACTTTTTCTTACTGGTAGCGTCAGATCTCTTCAAAGATATTTTGGTCATAAATCTAATGGCGCTGATTATATTTGCAATCTCAGTAAGGGGTGTGATCCATCCTCATCAACAGTCAAAAGAACTGTCGCAAATCTAAGTCATGATTCAAGGAAAGACAATATATACAAACAGGCAATATGCCAACACTCTGATGGTCACCTAGTTCTCAGAGGTCATCACCACCATGCATCTGTTGAAACATGTGCCATTTACTGTCAACTTTCAAAGTAAGGAACCTTTACATACCTGACATCTAGTTTAATCTGGATTCATTAGCCTCAATCATTTCAAGTTCTAAGAACTATAATATTATTGCAACATGCTATCGCACTCCTTGGCAAATAAACATAAACCTGACATTTTCCAGACATGGCTGGTACTGGGGTAGTGTTACTTCAAGTGAGGCTGAAGAGTTGCTAGCTGGACAGCATGACAATGTTTTCCTTGTGAGAGACTCAAATGACTCTCGGCACATACTCTGCGTTTCATTCCGATGTGTAGGACGCACATTGCATGCTCGACTGAGACATGCCAATGGACTATTTTCTTTGAACAATGAGACTTTTGTGCCAGCAAATAGAATATCAGAGCACTGTGCTGCTGTAGATGTCAAGTCACATCTTTTTGAGATGCCTGTCAAATTAGCTAGACCTCTGAATAGGTAACAATTTTTATCTGTACCTTTTCAGAAGACTTATCAACAATATTCATACTTGAATTTATTAATTTTCAGATTCGCCAAGTTGGATTCTCTTCAAATGATCTGTAGGTTTGTAATAAGACAAACAGTATCTGTAAATGGATGGGATAAGCTGCCCCTCCCTCCAAACCTAATCAGATACATAGAAATGGGCAGTGATTACATAGTACCCTCATAATTGACTGAATATTGTGCCTACAAATCTCTGCATTATCACTATCGTAAGTTCTATTACTTTATAACCTATTAAGATGTACTTATCTTACAATAAAACAGACCTTTAGTTATAATTTAAATTTTGATTGCCTTATGTAAAAACATGCTCATAGAAGATAATACTGATAGTTCCGTGTGGTGCTAGTTTTATTGTAATGTGAATAGATCTTTATTGTTACCAATATACATTGTACAATGTAACTATTATGTCCAAATGAATGTAAATTGTTTATAAATTTTATACTGAATTAAATATTTTAATAAACATTATCTGTCCTCATCAGATCTTATTTTTAATCTTACATTGCTACAGATTCTGAAATGAAACAACAGTTATAATAACTACTGTATTTTATTAAGAATTTAATGACAACACTTACCTAATTAAAACAAATTTGATATTTCTCTTCACTTCAGTGAATTAATTCCAAGGATGTTTTTGGCCTGTAAAAAAAGAATTGTGTAAAAATAATGAATGGGTTATGCTCTTAATCCGCTCGCTGGGCATGCGGGTTGGGGATTGCAGTTTGTGGTAGAAAATTTAACTTTTAGGATGTGTTGTATAATGTTCTATACAAATTAAAGCAGGTATACATACAGTGACAAATGCTGCACTCAGGGTAGCAGGTGCAGCAGCAATTGGGTTTAGGTTAAGGGCTGTTTGCACAAACTCAGCATCTCTGATTCTTGAAGCAATAAAGTTTCTTGTTGCAGTATTTTCTGGAGTCTTATCAGTAAGGTAGAACAGCTCTGCTGTTTTGTAAATGCCAGCCAGACCCACTCTTCTCACATACCAGTTGAACTGTAAATAACATCCATACTAAAAACATAACTCTGTCTGTCTGTATAACCGTCAGTCTGTTAACTTTTTACGCCTAAATGGCTGAATGGACCTGAAATAAAATTTAGTAGGGAGGTAGATGATATCCTGAGGACAGACATAGGCTACTTATATCCCGGAAAAGCGTGTGCGAAGCCGCAGGCAGAAGCTAGTTTGAAATATAATTTCGGTTTAATTAAAATTTGTCTTGTGTCATTCATTATTCATTACTAATACTGTGTTTTATCATGATAGAAAATTATGTCAGTTACTTACATCTACACTTCTGTCCCCTGAATGGTAGCAAATATCATCCACAAGTGATAGCAGTGTAGCTAAACAATTTTGAACATTGCTTGGCAGTGTCTGGATAGCCATTGCTTTGGGCCATGTGCTCCTGAAACCACATAGTTTATGATTACAAATATCTTTATTTGAAATAAAAGAGAAGGTAGGGAAGTTATGTTGTTCATATTAACCCTAAATTACCCGCGTGGGGTGTTTTACACCCCTAGGCGAGCGGTCGGGGTGTAAAGCACCCCCGGTAAGCGTTTACGTAGTGCAAATTTTACGTGATATTGTTGTTAAATTTTCTCGAAGTGACTGGGCGCCATCCTTTAAGCGATGACATATTTGTCCAAAAACAAAGGACCGGAAATCCAAAACATTACCTATGCTTTAAATGCCATCAACATGTGCGCAGTGACCATGTTATTTTGACATGTCAGAAATGTAATGAAGAAAATTAATTATTTTATTGAGTTGATTTAAGAAAATGTTTACGGCACTATCCGTTTCTAAAAGTGTTTATCTGTTAATTAATCGTTAAGTCTAAAGATTATCATAAATAAAGAATTTTCATGTATTTGGTAGTTTTTTCTTATTCTAAAACCGGGGCACCCCACGCGAATACATACGTAAGTTTTTAGGCGCGAGTAACTAAGGGTTAATGAAACTCACTTGTATGGTTCAATCATAAGAAGTCTGTTCATAATTGCATGTTCAATAAACTTAACAGGGATTTTGGGATCTTTGAATTCTGGCTTCGGTCCCTGGAATATGACAAAATTGTTATTAACATGGTGGGTATAACTTAATAAAAGAGCTACTAATAATAAACTTACAGTTTTCATTTGGTGTATCAATTTTTCATTACAGTTTACATTGAAGTAATGAACTAAATCTCCTCCTCCATTGGGAAACAGCCCATGAGTTACGGTGGGGTAACCTGCCTTCTTGGCCCCAGCACTCAAGGACTCAACAGACCATCCAGATTGGGGGACAAACTCTAAAGCCAATGCTAAAATCTTGTTTTTTACATTCTCCTCATACTGGCGATCTTCATTTTCTAATACTGCTACAATTTGTTTTGTTGGTGCCTTCTCTTCTTTCTCTATATTTTGGCAGTAATATCTGATAACTCTCTGATTTTCACTGATAGGTATAACTGGAAGTGGTAGATTAATTCTACGGGCAGCTCTTAATGCTGGTGACATGAAACAATAAATATCTTTGTATTATAAATTTATAATTGATCTATTCTACATGTAGCTTAATTTAAATTTATGGATAAAAATACTTTTTTAAATTTTGGGGAAATGTCAAGAAAAGTCAGAATAGTATACAAAAGCTGTATTAAAATGTTAAAACAACATTATTAAGTGATTAATACAGTACATTGATTACAATCTTTGTTTTGCTACATATCAAAACAAACATTCAAAACTTAAAACTAGTTAATTTTTCATAAACTCTGTAAGTCTTGCCACAAGATACTCAATCACATCAAATCCATTCAAAGCAGATTGAATAATCTCCCTCTTATTTGCTGTAGGTATTGAGTCAAGAACATTCCCTCCAACATTGAGCTGTATTGTTTCTTCAGGAAGGTTCATGCCATCTTCTATGTCCATGAGTTTGGTCTGGTAATGAGCTCTTGACATCTTCAGGGCAGTCCTTAGGGTTTCCAAATATTCCGACTCTATTGTTTGATATTGGTCTTTAATACCGGTTTTGTTTTCCTTGTCTTTTAAAACTAAGTAGGTCAAAAAGTTAAGTACAGAAATTATTTGGTCTGCTAACTCCATCAAATCTGATTCTACATCATGTGGTAGATAACTGATTAATTTAACCATATTTAACAGCTGTGCCCCAGTGAAGCTTTCATGGATATTTTCATCTTTGAAAGACTCATGGAGCGCATCTTTATACAGCTTAATCGCATACCCAATCATTCCAGAATGATTTGCAGCTTGTATCAGGAATTTGATAAGCGAATACTTTCCCTTGTTTTCAAACTTTTTAATATGGCCTCCAATGCAGTTCAAAGCAATCAAACGCAGAGAGGAATAGTTAGAATAAATGGCAACAATCATCAAATTTCTTATTAAATTGTAATGAGTTGATGATAGAATTGAGAAAGATGTTTTATCAGCCAAACGGTTTGTTAGAGCTTTGCAAGTGGCCAAACCTTTATTTATTGGTCCATATTCTGTATCATTGAGAAAATGAATAACTGCTAGCATTACAGTTTCAACTACATATTCAGTGCTGTATACCTGTGGCACAGCATTGTCTGGAATATCAAAATGTCCAGAAAATACAATATAGAAAAGGCCAGCTAGTGATGTCATGTTGATTTTCTCTCTATGTTCATAGGCAGACAATTCACCTTCATCTGTGGCTTTGGGTTCTGTATTTTTCTCTATCTCTTTAGCACAGATTTCTAGGTGTGTTAAAAACTTCAACAAATTCTTTTCTAATTTGCAAAGATCTTGAACAATTTCAATACAGACTAGCCTTGATTCACTTGTCTCATTAGAATTTGCATCCATATCAGTGTAAATTATTGGCTTGCCCAGCAAGCTGATTAGAAATGCTGCTATTATTTGCTTAGCTTGATCATTCTGTTTTTCTGTAGCAGTTAATTCATGAATGAATGGTTTATAGAATAGGGGAAGTAATGAGTACACTTTTATTACTCTTCTAATATTTGGATCACTGTCCATCAACTTCCGTTCATCTCCTTCAAGTTTATGTTCAGTCACTGGTATTTTTTCAATGTATGTAGAAATTGAATTCAAAGTCCACTCCAAAGATCTGCCTCGTTTTGAAGACAGTTTTTTCAAAAGATGCTGTAGTGGTGACAGCACTAATCCAAACTGAGCATCATTCTCGGCAAGCTCGATTCGCTCAATGAACTCTAAGAGTGCTTCTTCGGCAGAACATTTTTCAATAATAATTGTTAATAACTGCTCACAAGCCCCATATAAGGAAGGTCTGAGAACAATAGTGTCATCTTGAATTTTTTCAATGATAACAGATATCAGGTCCCAGCATTTATCTTTAAACTGTTGTTGCAGTTTTGGTTCATTAGGAACGGCTAAAGCTTCCTTGATTTTTCCAGCATCAAGTAATGTTGAAATTAGATGGATAATGTCGATTTGTTTCGCCATGGTGTGAACTAAACACTCAAGAGTTCTGTAATCCAACGAACTCTGAAATTAATTTAAATCGTCACCAGCTGAAATATTGCGCGAGTAATGTAAGTAAGCAGTTTTTTCCGATTTTATAGAAACATGGAATACCACATACAAAATATCCACTTTTTTCTACTTACAGTAAAGGATCCTGGCTATTTTGCTCATCTTTTTTCCTGATAGCACGGATTCACATATACAGATAGTAAATTATAAAGTTATTTCTTTAGCAATTTTAGAACAGCTTGCAGTCGGCAGCACGCAAGTATATTTTCACGAAATTTTTAGAGATTTTGTTTGACAGGATTTACAATTCTGTTCTGTGGTTGGTAGGTACCTATTTGTCAGATCGAAATCTTCTTAAGTTTCTTCTTCTTCTTGTCTTGGCTTCTGCAACTGGGTTGTCGCAATTTCGCCAATGGTTTGACTTGACTTCTTTGATTGGCGCAATTTATAACTGATTTGTCACTTTTCTGCCAGCGTAATGTTCATGAAAAATTCATAGTCATGGAATGGAGGCGTGGTTAAAATAATAATATGAGCGGTAAATTTTGTAAAACACCTATGTGATTTTTACCTCAAACAAATACAATAGCTGTTTAAAAGTTTAGAGAGAAAAAAAAGGCTATCTTCGTAAGATTATGTACAACTTTAACTTTATCTTTACTTTTTGCCCTAAAAAGAAGGATGGCGGTATAAAACCCATAGCCGTGGGCACCACATACCGCCGCCTTGCGGCTAAAGTCTAATGTCGGAAAGAAGCCGACTATTTCCGAACAATTCGGCTAGGCTTTGGTTCGACTATTTCCGAACAATTCAGCTAGGCTTTGGTTCGCGAGGCAGATGTGTGGCCGCAGTACATTTTTAGACCAAAATTATGGGGAGGTAATTCTGAAGGTAGACGTCAAAAACGCCTTCAATTCCGTAGACAGGGAGCTTTGCTAAGAGTAATTAAAGACCAAAATTTCAGAAATTTACCCTTTACTCTGGCAATGTTACGGTTCACTGTCAAAATTAATTTACAAGAATAAAGTCATATTGTCCGCTGTTGGATGTCGGCAGGGCGACCCTCTTGGTCCGGCCATATTTAGCCTTGCCATCCAACCGATAATTCAACGTCTCCAATCCGCGGCATGACACTAGTCCAATGGGAGTTGGGGAGGCCCATTGTGTGGGACGCTACATGCGTCGACACACTTGCGCCTTCCCATCTTCCGAGGACATCCGTGAGGGCTGGTGTGGCGGCAGATTTGGCCGAGGATCTCAAGAGACGCAAATATGCAGGTCTCGACAGAGCCTACAAATTTGCTCCCTTTGGGGTTGATACCCTAGGTCCGTGGGGTACCGAGACTCTCCAGGTTTTTAAAAAGTTATCTGAGCGTCTGTGACGTGCGTGACCCTAGAGCTGGCGGGTATCTGGCGCAGCGCATCAGCATTGCCATACAGCGGGGCAATGCAGCCAGCGTCTTGGGGACGCTTCCGACTGGTATTGATATGGATCAGTTGAGCTACCTGTAGATTATTTGCAACAGTCTGCAGTTAGCTTAATTGTTTCAATTGTAAATACTAGTTCTAATTTGTTTATATTATTGAATTGTAATTTTCTTTGTCAATAAAATACTTTAGATCAATAATTAAATTACAAAGGGAACTCGTTATAAAGGCCAAATGACGATGATTTTGGAGGTTTTACTGAACCTTCGGAACCACCTAACGAGCCGCAGGCTGATACAGCACCAGATCCGAATGTGACGTCACCGGATCCGGCTCAGACCTCAACCGCGTTTCCTGCGAGAGATGGTCGGATGGTGGAAGTAGGAGTCGAGTCTGAGGGGTCTGATGACGAGTTTCTGGATGCAGGTTCACCCAGTTCAGATGTCAGGGTTCGCGGTACAGAAAATCCTTCTGAATGTGAGGTGGAACTAAACCATCGAAATCCCCCTAGAAGGGCTAGAAAACCTGTTATTTATAATTATAAGATTTGAATAGTTTTAGTTAGTTAGTAAGGTTTTAATTGAATAGGTATTTTAATAATAGTGGTGGAGGGATGTAATTAATGTGCACCATAAAATGTATGAGGGTAGGTTGCCACCACAATTGATTGTAGGCCATTACAGAGTTTAGGTGTTCTCACTTGTTTAATTTATTGAAATACTTGAAATACGCAATATAAACAAACTGTGTTTACTTTTTTTTCGTAATGCTGGACACAAATTTCCGGTACAAACGTCAAACAATAATTAGAGATATATAATTTCAGTGTTGCAAGAATGGAAAAAACAGAGCCAAATTTAAATTAGACGTTGAAACTCTTGATGCCCGATATGTCATGCTATGCAGTAAGGGGTTATAAGACATGTTTTATTTGTTTTTGGTAATTCTATCCAAATGTAAAAAGTTTATTGTGCGCGGCCATTTAAAAAAATAGGCAACTCGTATTAAGGACGAATTTTACTAATAAAGTCGGCCAACCTTTGAAAGTTTTTTGTGAAAACTGGCTTTAGGATGGCGTGACCCAACAGTATTTTTACCATATTTACCCAACAGCTGCCGCACTTAAAGAGGGTTATGCGTTTTATCATTGCATTTCGGTGTTTTGCGTGGCTTTGTGGTTATGTCTTCACTAAAAGAGGAATATTTTGCGATTTTTCGCTGTATTTTTCGCTGTATTCTGAGTTTTGTTGTTCTGTTGCATCTTGGTTCACATACAGCTTTGCTTTTCTTATTCCTTCCAGCATGACTTCTTTCACAAAAGTCTGCTTGGTTACATTGCTAAATGTACCACACTGCGTATAGAAAAAGCGAGAAGTCAAGTTAGTGATAGAGATGCTAGAGCACGAAAAAGAAGATTTATGGAAGCTAATGTGAACTATTTTTATGCTATGCAGGAACTGCTTCTAACCGTGGCATTTGAATTTGTAGGTTTAACGTTTAACTACCTAGGTAATGTAGTTAATTAAAATAATTAAACTACTTTATAATGACAGTTTTTTATTTATTTTAAATTTATACAAATTGTCATAAAATTTGTATGCAGGTACCATAAAAATTTTGTATGTCTCAGGACTGATGGGATACACAATCCCATATCGTAAAAGTGGTTTTTCTGGTAGAAGTTTTCCTGGGTATCTCTTGAGAGGTTCTAGTAATCAATCAGGTAAACCAATTTCAAACAAAATACTAAAAGAATTCAACTTTTGTGTGTGTAGTCTTTTCGATGCACCTCCCTGCCGAACTGAAAGGGTTAATAACAAATCTAACAATTATAATGAACATCATTTATTATGTTGACTTAACGCTAACAATGCACAAGGACTCGTAGAGTCGTTTGTCAACTCACACCATCAATTTTGTCCTAACTGGTGTTAGCTGTCGAATCGTAAAAATGCTATATTCTTTTTTCTGCAACTCGCACCACTTTTACTTTGAGTGAATTTTGGTACAGTCAACAAAAACAATATTTATAAAATCATAGGCAAAAGGCGATATTAAAATTTATTATGAGCACACAATTGGTGTTTTGTATGTGCTTATAATAATGTGAAATGGAAACAAATGATAGGAAGGTTCTACATAGAATTAAAAACTTTACACACATCTATCTATACTCTGTATTGGACCCTAAAATTTTTGGCAATTGTAAAAAATCTAAGAAGATTTTTATATGTATATCGATTGATTTATTAATGGCGAGAATTTGCCCCAGGGAAGGCAATTCTTGCCAATTTATCAAAGTTGACAGTTCTTTTGGTATTTATCGAGTGTTATAAAGGCCCGAATTGCCATCCTGCTCACACATACACATTTTAACATATACTTCATCTCACTTTCGCAATTACTATTTTTTAGATTCTCGGTCTAAAATAATTTATACTTACCTACATAGATGAAATGAATAATCAACTTCTTGTTTTATGGCGCCGCTTGCTTTTCGCTAAGACCATTCTACAAGTGTCTGTGTTAGTGGAGGTGTTAGTGTCATACACTTGGTCATACATAAGTGAGCGTGCGTGATCCGATTTTAGTGACACTGGCAAAAACTTGTAGCGAAAAGCAAGCAGCGCCAAGAAAATAGCAAACGCAAAGAAGTTGAAGTTGAAATTCCTGCTGCTGAAACGAAAAACTTGAGTTTCGGCACTTTGGCAATTGGCTGATTTCACCTTACAATAACTTTGTTTTGTTGTTTAATTTTTATGTAAAACAATAAACAAACCATGGCCGCTAAACAGAAGAATATATTTACTCGGAGCAAGCCGTTGATGAACATATACAGCGGTGTAGACGACGATGGAAAAGAGGTAAACATTTGCTTTGAAGTTTATATATCTGAAGTTTTATATATACGGAATGATATATGAGGAATTCTTTATTCAGGTGGAAGTTAGAGAAGATGCAGAGCAGCTAGTGAAATGGCATGAGATTTCTGACGCCCTGGTAGCTGCCGGATATTACCGGGCTCAGCTCCAAGGACTGTCGGCATTTGATAAAATAGTAGGCGGTCTCACTTGGTGCATAGAGCTGTGTGACATCGATGTGGACGTGAGTCTTCTATTCGAAGAGAACCTAACCATAGGAAAGAAAATGTAAGCAATCTTTGTAATCACTGGTCAATTATATTTCTTGACTACAAACAATGTACCCAGGATTGAAGTCCCTGCCATAAGTAACTAAAGACTGATCTGCCTAGAATGTATCAAGAAACGTTTGTTCCTGTCAGTCCTTTATGTGAAGTTCAAAAATAAACTTTCATTATCAACATATAGGTCTCACTCCATCTATTGGTTTCTTTTACTTTTGACATAATATTAATTTCCTTAGGAATTATCACAATAACTTTAATAAGAAATTCTCTGTTTGTGTTTACAGATCTCTAACTGAAAAAATAGTTAAAGTCCTCCCATCAATGAAATGCCCATACATGATTGAGCCTCACCAAATCCAGGGCTTAGACTTCATAAACATATTTCCATTAATTCAGTGGCTAATAAAATACTCCAGCGAGTTTAGAGAAGCAAAGGAAGATGAACTCAGAAAGTTTGCAGTCATGCAATATGATAAGAGTTACATCTTTGAGTCTGACAGAGAAAAGTTTTTGCAGAAAGAAAAGATATTGCGGAATCTGGCCGCCGTACAGGTAAAATAAAACTACACCTATGAAATTGAATTATTAATTGCACAAAAAAATAAATACATAGTAAACTTTAAACTAGAGAAAATATAAATTAATTAGTTATTACTTTATTATCAGTTACACAATAATTTATTGTTCTAGAATTTATACAAACCATGCAGAGTCCGTAAAAGGAAAGGTGCCCACCTTTCCTTTTCCTTGCCTGCCAGTGAGCTAGAACAAGTGAATGCTACTCTCTCAGAGTATGATCAGAGAACACTACTGCATGTTTCTACTAATAAACAGGACAGTAAGAAAGATGAGGGTCTTGATTTCTTGGTAAGTATTATTTTAGGAACTCACTATAGCACAGATAAACACACAATAATAGCACATATTTTATTATACTATACTTGTAGAAATAGGTATAATTATAACCTGCATACTTATAAAATGGACACTAAGCAGTCAACAATTGAACAAAACAACAAATAAAGGTATATTAAAATGGAATGGAAAGGAGTGTAATCGGAGTCAAAAGAGAAGACAAGGTTAGATTACAAAATATAAAAAGTATAACCAAATTTAAAAACATACAAACAACTTAAATGGCGCTGCACGAACATGAAGAAATTAACAGGAGAAGTGGACAAAAATAATAACCTAATGGTACCCCCGAGGAAGCAAAAGAAGTAAAGGCTGACAAAACAAACAATGGGAAAACAATATCAAAAAAGTGACAGGCCCAGAATGGACCCGCACAGCAAAGGACAGGAAACTGTGGAAGACCTTAGAAGAAGCCTATGTCGAAGGACAAGCTGGAAAAATAGAACTAAGGATATAGGATTAAAATCAAACTATACCATAGTTTCATTTTGCAGCTACAAAAGCCTTATTTTATATATACATATGGAATGGAATTAAAAAACGCCATCTCTTATGCTGCCCTGCTTAGTTTGAATCCAATCTAAGCCAGACAGCATGAGAGATGACGTCATTCTCAATCCCACTCTTTATGTAATAAAATAAAAAAGCCATTTATTCTACTTATTCTACTACTAAATATAACATAAAATGTCAGTAAACTTAAATAAATGCAAAGGTACCTAGGTAATTAGGTATTATCGGTAATTATTGCATCAAATATTATATAGAGGTACTTATGTCATATATTAGTTGAAGTCGCCTATTTCGCGTAGGCCTCCCCCATTTCTTTCCATGCTTTTCTGTCTCTGGCTTGTCTCATTTACCCGATAGATGTTGTCCTATCTTAACTATGAATATTTAATTGGAATTGGTACCTATTATGGTTGTTACGTATTCTTTAATTTTCTAATATTCCGCGCAACTTACTTAATTTTTAGGGTTCCGTACCTCAAAAGGAACCCTTACGGGATCACTTTGTTGTCCATCTGTCTGTCTGTCAACCCCCTTTATTCAAGAACGCGTGAGAGGGCTGTTCGTGCAATCTATATTATGGGTCCCAGAGAAACCCTACGTGAAAAGTTCAAAGAAATAAACATAATGACAATACCATGTCAATATATTTATGAAAACTTGTTGTACACTCATAGGAATATCAATCGGTTCCCTAAATATAGCGACATGCATAATTTAAACACTAGTAATAAAAATAAACTTGCTGTGCCCACTAGGCTTCACAAGATTAATGTATTGTTTAAAGGGAAATGTATATGCTTCTACAAGAAAATACTAAATGAGTTAAATAAATTATCAATAAATAAATTCAAACAAATTGTCAAACATATACTTTGTACTTTGTTTAGTTTGCTTAGTGCTCTTTGCTTAGTTTGGCTTACTACAAAATATCAGATTTATCTAGAGTCTAGAGGATAAAAAAGCTTTGGATAAGTTTTGCTCCAACTCGAAAACTAACAATACAACCTAACAAGGTAGGTAAAGGTTTCTTGTTCGCTTCTTTACGTTACCTTAAAAAGATTGAAGTGATCAAAAAATCAAAGTGATCACTTTATTTCCTAGTTTTACTTATATAATTTGAATTTTGTGACGTGTGCAAGAGTCCTGTAAGGTCTAAAGGAAATAAAGCACTTTGATATTTGTTATTTCGATAAAGGTACAAATCCGAAAACCGTAAATTTGTAGTTTATTCACTAAAAAAAAATACTTTTGATTCTCGCCATCGACCAAAACCTATAGAGTACTTCCCGTTGACCTAGAATCATAAAATTTGGCAAGAAGCAAGGCCTTATAACATAAGTAAAGGAAAAATCATAAAACCGTAAATTTGTAATTAATTCATTAAAAATAAAAACTTTTAGATTCTCGGCGTGGAACAAAACCTATAAGGGTACTTTCTGTTGACTAAGAATCATGAAATTTGGCAAGAACCAAGGTCTTATTCATGTAAAGGAATTTTTTTTTTGATTCTCGCCATGGACCAAAACCTATAGGGTGGAACGATGGGTAGAACACATCTTTCCCGTTGACCTAGAATTATAATATTTAGCAAGAAGCAATTATAGTACAAATAAAGGGAAAAGTCCGAAAAACGTAAATTTGTGGTTTATCACATAAAAAATAGATATGTTTGTTTCTCGCCATGGACAAAAACCTATAAGGTAACTACTTCCCGTTGACCTGGAATCATGATATTTGGCAAGAAACAAAGTCTTACTATTATACAGAACCCTTGGTGCGCGAGTCCGACTCGCACTTGACGTTTTATTTCTTTCATAAAAACCTTCTCCTGATAATACCAAACACAACAAAAAAAGAATTAGCGTGATCGGTCCAGCCGTTCACGCGTGATGCCGTGACCAAAGGAAATAGGGACCATTTATAAATAGCTTTATATAATACAGAAGACTAGCTTCTGCCCGCGGCTTCGCACGTCAGAGTTAATGTACAAATTCTTATTATATTCTTAATATATATTATACTAGCTGCTGCCCGCAGCTTTGCACACGCTTTTTATGTATCCTATGATACCCCGGGACCCATCCCGTTACCATCTACCTCCCTGCCAAATTTCTTCAAGATCCGTTCAGCCGTTTAGGAGTGAAAAGGTAACAGACAGACAGGCAGATAGAGTTACTTTCGAATTTAAAATATTAGCATGGATAGATATTTTAATAATAAATCAATATTTCAATAAATTTATTTTAACATTTCCACGGTTGTCCTCTACTTCTGTGTCTTCCTGTCTTTCTATAAGTACGCAGGCTATAAGAATGTACCTATAATACATATAAATAAAGATTGTTAGTTAAAAATATATGGTAGGTACTGATCGCAATGTTGTTCAAATTACATACATGACGGTTTGTTTTGTCATAACAAGATTCTTTATTTTCAGTATGATTATGAAAAAACTTTGGCTGATCCATCTCACATAACAACTGAGGTTAGTAACCACTACATGAGAAAGTGTGCTTAAATCTGAATGTCCAAGAACACACCATGAAGGGGTGTTTTAACGTGCAGATATAATACGATGTGAATAGGGTGTAGCCAAGGGCAGAACCTATATTAAATTTATATGGATAATGTGGCTGACATTCGATGTAGAATGGTTGAAAACAAACCGCCCATACTTAACCTAAAATTCACTCTGTTGCCGCGTCTTTTCATTCGGAATTTACATTACTTGTCCTTTCCTTCAATAAATATTGCTTACAATAATTATATCTGAAACTTAACGCTAAGCAAGAGAGTTTAAGTTTTTTGTGCCGTGGTTTGTTTACAAAAATTCTACATCGATTTTGGCTAGTGTATAGTCTAAAATAGGTGTAAAGGTGGGTAGAGGTAAAGAGGGTAAGAGACTTCAATAAAGATAAGACTCAGTCACCTTAGTTTATATGTTACTAAGTTATTGGTGTCAATTCAGAAGCCACAAAACTAAACTAATTTAATAGCTCTATAAAAATAATGCCATCCTTTTTATTTTGATCGATAAGAAAGGGATAACATCATTATAAGTGCTGTCAAATTATTTTAGTTTTTGGGCCATCTGAATGGACAATGGAGTCAATTAATTTAGTTTTTGGGCCATCTGAATGGACAATGGAGTCAATTAATTTAGTTTTTGGGCCATCTGAATGGACAATGGAGTCAATTAAGATGTCGCAAAAACTAAAACTAAGCGAATTTGACTAGGACTAAAAATGATGCCATCCATTTTATTCGATCATTAAGGAAGGGATTGCACCATTTTTAGTGCTGTAAAATTCTTATATATTAATAATAATAAATAAATAATGCTGGACAATCCACACAACATCATCTAGCCACAAAGTAAGCAGAGCTTGATGACTGATATACGTAATACAATATATATTACATATATATTTTTTATTATATTTAGAAAATACCCAGAACACCCGGAACAAATATTTGCAGATCGTACAAACATTTGTCCTAAGGCGGAAATCGAACTCGCAACCTTCTGCGTCGCAGGCGGGCCTTCGCCCGCCGCGCCGCCGCGCCACATCGGTCGTCAATAAAATATCTTCTTATTATCTGAAAAATTAGTAAAATTATTTTAGTTTAGTTTTGGCGACAACTGAATTGACACCACTATCTCTTCATATGCAGGCTGACAGGTACAAAAAAGACGCTGAAATAACGCTGACAAACAGCGGAGACACAAAAATACATTATGCAGTTCTTCACTCAGAATTAACTGGTGAAGTTTCAAAGGAATTAGAACTTAGTGAAAAGATCAAATACTCTCAAGATGTGGACCGGCTTACGAAAACAGTAGAAATGCTGGAAAAAGAGGTGTCATCATACAAGAAGGATCATGAGGCTAAAATGGAGGGAGCTAAGAAGCAATACACAGATGTTTTGGGGAGGTTGAAGAAAATAACACACAAGTTGATGAAATCTGATGATTACAGGTCGGTACAATGATAAAATATTATCTTTACTGCAAAATTACATTGATGTCCATAGTTTATCTAAATTTAGGATAGTGTTGTGCATAATAATATATTATGATCAATCTTTAATCCATGTTTTTAAAGTATGTTTGTTTTCATTCCAGTGACAAAAATGCTAAAGAGTTCTACAAGTCTCTGAAAGAATTAGCAAGAGAGAGGAATGAACTTCTTCAGGTGATCCAGCACAGAGAAAAGGAGCACAAGAAGCTTCAGGATGAACTCAGGTAAATATATACTCACAAAAATTGTTTGGCAGTGGCAGTGGGCCAGCCATATCTCGCTAAGAACCGTCAACCGCGGCGCTGGGGTAACGTATTCTTGAATGGAGACCGCAACTCGGCAAACGTAGTGTAGGACGCCCTCCGACCGGGTACAATAATGACCTTTGAAAGACTGCAGGCAGATGCTGGAGGCGGCAAGCTGAAGACGGCGCTATGGCGCTCATTAGGGGAGGCCTATGTCTTGTATAGACTAGCTAGATCATGCAGACTATACAAGATGACGATGAAAAAAGTTTAAAAGTTTGCTCTCCATTTTGTTGCTCAGTTATTCAACCTCACCCTCTCCACTCTACTCAAATCGTTCTGACCGCACGTTATACGGTTCTAGAATCCAAGATATTTTATGTCAACAAATGCATTTATGATTAAAAGGCTCACAAAAGCTAATAACACCAACAGACAACAACAAGAGCAAAATAATCCCTGATTTGTTCCATTTAATAAAATATTTTCTACCAATATTTTTTTGATTTTGTTATCCCTTTGTTTAAAAAAAATATCTAGGTACGATCCTAGAACCGAGTATAAGCCCGTATTTGAATATCTATTTTTGCCCTGTGCGGGAGCGGTGCAGTATAATTGAGTTAGAATACAACCATAACGTAAGAGCTTCGTAACATGAATATAATTAAAGCCATAATTTGTTGTTTTTAATAGAACTGCACAAGACCCTGACGCCACTACAAGCAAAGACCAGCCACTCACCCCTTCAGAGCTCAAAGAATTCGAAGAAAGAGAAGCTAAACTGAATTCTTACATCACTAACATAAGGTTGGAACTCGCTAAGTTGAATCGCGAGGTTCTAAAGTATACCATAGCAGTTGACGAAATCCCAGGAACGGCTGAGCTGCTGCAGTATGAGAAGAGGTTTATGGAGCTTTATAACCAAGGTATGCTTACAAAACTTGCCATGGCGGTCGCGGGGCGTAAGAATCGACCCCTCCAACTCGCCCGTGGATGTCGTAAGAACCGACTAAAGAAACGTATCAGGAGAAAGGCAGCAGCCTTCTCCTGTGGAATTTTACACCTCCTCTGCGATGCCAAGAAGGGTTGAGATGATTTAAGTCGCGATTAAAATCAATTGATTTCGTAAAAGTCATGTGATTTACATGAATTGTTCACAAAAACCAGTGAAAAATGCGGCTATTGAATTTTCATTGGTTGAGAGAGAATGAAAACAGTTCATTCTCTCAATTTTCGGATTGATTCAAATATTTTGTTTGAATTACAGTGGCCTCCAAGCACAAAGAAACGAAACAGTATTACATATTCTATAATACGCTTTTGGAGGTGAAACTTTATACGTCTAAGGAGCTGACCCTGCTGAATTCAATCCTGGATAATTATGATGAGTGAGTATTATGCTATTAAGAGAGCCACTGCTCTTTTATATCTTTTTAGGATTTCGAAGATCGGAGATCGATCGAAAAGCGAGACCATAAACCCTTACGGTCTCGATTTTTCTGTCTTTTTTCCGTCTTTAATATCTCAGCAACTAAAGGAGCAAAAAAAACTTGAAATTAAAAACAATAATACACTTCGTGCACCCGTACAGATTAAAAGAAAATAAAATGGAAATTGAAAATAAAAATTTTCAGTACAAATTGTATTGTCGAAATTTTAAGAGACCTACAAGGTAAAGTGGGTTAAAAAAACGGATCTTGTTTTTTTCTCCCCTGCGCACATGGCTAATCTCCGTTGATACTGGCTGCCGTGGCCGAAATTCGGCTGGAGGACATTAACATCTAATCTTTTGCTTGAGCTAATGCGAACGTCAGCGAAAAACCCCTTTAAGGGAGAACTAGCTTATAAGGTGATAGAACCCGTATTTTTGCTAGCCCTAGACTATCTTTAACGCAAGATTATCTTTGCTAAATGCTTTGATAAAAAAATCTAAAAATATTACCGTGGGAAACTGCTCAATTAGATATCTAAACTACAGGTTCATTCTGCTTTACCGAATTATGTAGGTAGTATTATAAGATCTGTGATGTAGGTAAGCTTTAGATTAGCAAGATTTAGCACAAAATACAGGGTCATATTGACCTGAAGTTTTAATATTACACCTTCATTATTGTCTTGTCTTCATTTTGTCTTATGATATTTTTAATTAAATTATTTTATTTTAATTTTTATTGTTATTCCAGAGCCATGTCATCCGCAAGGAAACGTGAAGAGTTCATGACACAGTTCGAGTCAATAGTCGAGTGGGTGAACCAAACCGTCAAGAAAGTAGAAGATAAGTTCCTACAGGAGAAGTCCCAGAAGGCAGTGCTACACGAGGAATACTCGCGACTTATGGACGTGCAAAGGCAATATGCTGCTGCTTTAAAGAAACTTGCTGAAGAACGGCAGAAGATTGGCACCAGATAAGGTGACTCAGGATTGTCCACTGCTGGATACATTGGAAACCTGTCTAAATGGAGCATAGGGCTGTGTAGCTAAAATCAGTTAAAACTATATTGAATACGAGAATTCGCCTGCGAAAATATTTCAGGTTAGTAGTACCATACTGATACACCGAACGCGATCTTTGAAGAAGTTCGAGAGTAAAGCCATAATGTTTTGAAATGGATACTTTTATGTTATCATATCACACAACAACGAAAGAAAATGTTGACTTCTAGTGGCTAAAAATCAGAAAGATATAATTTATCTGTATTTACGTACCATTTTGTGTTGTACGTTTAATGTGTGTAGATACTTATTTATTTATTTATATAAGGACTACAGAAAATCACACCACATGAAATGTTAAAATAACAAAGTGGCTTTACAGCGTGTGTAGGCTTATCTAAATGGCGGCGTTTGAAAAGAAGAACCTGGGGGCCTACTTGGATAACGAAAGTTTCTGATTTATTTTCGTGCAAAACAGAAGAAATACAGAATGTAAAACAAAAGAAAACCAACTCGTATGTTACTTGCATAAGATACAGTTTGCAGGAAAACGAATCAGAAACTTCGATTTTAGTTTTTACGAGTGCCCTGAGGGGTGAATCTATTTGACGTTAGTAACGAGATGAGATCGTGACGTCTCCTTTTTCCATACAATTTTATACAGCGCCTCTATCGCGCGGACAGGGAACTACGCAGACGTCACGATCACGTCTCGTTACTAACGTCCAATAGACTAACCCCTTTAATTTAATAGGTATAATAACGTAAGACATTACTAATATAGAGGCGTCTTAATGGGGCCTACGCTAGAAATATAATATAAAGGTATAAGGTTTCTCCATTTTTCCTGGTTTTATGATATCCGTGGCTTATGAAATGGAAGTGCAATAATCTCGCCATTTAGCATTTATCTAGGCTTAATACGAAATTTACTTTTACATATTTATATTTGTTTACCAATAAGATGTCCCAAATGTAAATATTTTAAGACTGAACTTTTACAATCGACGTGCAAACAGTTTAAGATCCGAAATAATACGAATTAAAAACATATCTTTTGTTTCATTTGACTTTATTTGATATACAAAACACTCAATTACGTACAAAAAATACTTATCACATTATGTATGAAAATAATACTTTACAACAAAATGTGCACATTACATGCTTGGTTTCACGCATAATATCATTTAAACCTTCAATTTTAAAAGTTCAATAACACACTGCCTGTGTTTACTTCAAATGATAACAATAATGGTAAATTTAATTATAGAACATCACTAAATCAAAACGCAATCATAGCGTTACCACGTTACCAGATTTTTGGGTTACCGATGACGACGACGATGACGACGACGGCGGCAGAGGCTGCTGCTGCGTTTTATGCTGATTCCTCGACGAGCTATGACTATGCCCGTGACTATGACCATGGCTGTGCGAATGGCCATGGCTGCTGGGGCTCGATTTCTTATACATCGAGAATGATACCAGCTCGCGGTTAGCGTTGGTCATTGCCATCGAGTGTGATACTACGTCGTAACCGAAAAGGGCGTGGAGACGGTTCACTACGACCAACGTTAGACCTTTCTGAGTCACGCGGACAGTTCGCTCTGGGTCGGATGTAGTGGCTATCGTAACCCCGAACATGGAGTTCAGCTCCTGAAATGAGAGGAGGATTTGGTAAGTACCTAGATAAGCAGGAGAATCTTGAAAGATTTGTCTTATTTCAATGACATTTGCAGAGTGAGCTAGGCAAAAAAATGCCTGCAATACAAAAGATCTGAATAATGTGAAGTACGAAGTAAGTAAATTCATAATCACATCACGTTTTATTTTTATGTGGAATAAACCCATTATGTATTAGGACTTAAACACCAAAAACACATCACTTAAACCTACCCTACCCTACACTACAGAAATGTGCATAAATAATCTATCCTACCTTTAAAGGTACTAGTTTCTTATATCATACCGCTGCTTTGCTCAAAAACAGCCTATTATTATAACGATCTCAGAATCTCCACTAAATGAGAGCTCTTGTAAGCTACTTCGTAATTATTTAAAAAACTATACACGCTAGAAGAATTTATAACAACATTTTGAAATGTACGTTCACAACTCAAATAGACTAAAATGCAACAAATTACCTAAAATCATTCGAAAACTATAATGGAGTTCGTATGAAACTAAGTATTAAATTGCTGTCATAATTGCTCGGAGCGAGCGAAGCGAACGATCGAAGATCTCGGTAGCAGCTTGGGTGATTTGGCTTGTATTGTAAAATAGTCACCTGGAGCCATCGACCTTAGCAAACTTCAATGTGCAGAATTAAGGCACTTATCAGAGAGAGGTCTGGGTCCAGCAGTGGACCAATCTGTGGAGGTGGAGGAGGAGATAGATCTTGCAACACTGTCCTAAAAAAACAAGATCCGTCAAGTGCGAGCGTGACTCGCGCGCCGAGGGTTTTAAACGGTTGTCAAGTATACCAATATACCAATGTACTAGGTACTGGTTAGAGACTTTGCTATTTGATGAATACCAAAAAATTAAAGGTACCTATTTTTCAGATGTATCGGTTTAGCAACTTCGGAGTAGGTATAGAGGGTAATAGTAAAATTTTCGTCTTTTTTCAAAATATTTCAAAAAGCATTAAACGTACAGAAATTCCAAAAACTGTTTTGAGATGAACAAACCGATACTTTTTATTTGATATTCCCCATTCGGTGAGGTAGCCCCCCCTTTTGAAAATTATTTCCCCCCTTTTTGACCATTTTTCAAAAAGTGTTCTACTTACAGACTTCTCTATACTTTGCCTGTAAAATATAGATCCATGTCTACAAACGCTACATACATTTTAGATGGATCGCTCTGCAAACTATGGAGATAGGGGGAATGGGTATTTTTCGACTTTTTTTAAATACTTCAAAAAGTATGAAACCTACAGAAATTTCAATAACTGTTTTGGAATGACCTTGTAGGTCTCTTTTAAAATTTAGACATCACAATTTGGTACTTACTAAATTTTTTTTCTCTTTTATTCTGTACAGGCGCACGAAATGTATTATTATTATTTTAAATTTCAAGTTATTTTATTTTATATAGTTCATATTGGTATACTTGAAACGGCGCGTGAGTCCACTCGCACTTGACGGATCTTGTTTCTTTATAGGATTACGACAAACGCTGATAAGCAACGTTCTTCAAAAATATTATCTTCGTCAAACTAATGTTGTAAAACATATGCTTGACAATATGACAATTTCTGACCACTATCCGAACACGAAACGCTTCGTTAGCGCGATCTAACGCTCGTAGTCACTTTTAGCAGCGAACTGTAGTAATAAAATTTGTAGTTGATCTGTTCAGTAGGAGGTGCTGCTGCCCGCCCCCAGTAATAGTCTCTATTAATTATGAGACGATGAAAGGGCAACCAACTAGAGGTAACACAAGAAAAACTAGTGCACTATAAATTACAGATAGCCACGACATCGACATGCGCAAGAAAACAATGCAATTCAACTAAACAGCTAAATCGTAACTTTAACAAATTAATCAACGTTATTTATTATAACTACATAATAACTAATAACCTACTTATTATAAACGCATTATGAAGCGATACGTATTGACTTCACGTAGGTGGAATATTTACAAACCTCTAATATGTAAACGATGTTGTCAACTTGTCATAAACCTGTACCCATAAAGCTTTATGGTACCTTTATGCTTCTATTTAAATAGGTATAATTGTCGTCAATCGTTGTCTTGTACTCAACTACATGATAATATGTTGACAAATAAAATTGACGACTCAACAATGCAGAGATGGAAGCAATCATAGGTAGCGTAGCTGCCTACTGCTCCTATTAAGAAATCTCTATATTTTAAAACATAAAACCTTTTGAGGAAAAGTTGGTACATACCTTTTGCTTTCATCTCTATTCTAAAGAAGTTATCAACATGATTCCTCATTAGCACATATACCAACGCAACGTCTACTGCCGAACAAGCCACCCTCAAACAAGATTTATTCAAAAAATGCATTTTCACAAATTGCAACAATTACCTACCTATATGTAATCTAGACTGGTACCTAGGCAAGGCATTATTTATGTAAAATTATTTCTGACAGCCAGATTTTCTAGTTTAATGCTCCCTTAATGCAATGATGGGTTACTAATTCGAATAACGAGACCAGCAAAATATTCACTAATGTGTCTGAGCTTCAGTTAGTAACTTAAAAAGAATGTTGATTATTACCCTGACTAATGACGCTCGTTCGTCGCTCTTCAGCCCGTAGACGGTCGCAGCATCGCTCGCGAGGTGCGGAGCGCTAAGGCTTCCTATCACCATGATGTACGGCATCCTAGATCACAGTAAACAATCACCGGTTCGATTTCATTTTACAAGCGCGCCCTCGCTCGCTACACTGTGTGGCTGGAATGACACCACGCGGACGGACGCGGCTTCTAAACCGGCAGGTTGCGTGCCCGTGTGTGAGTGAACTCTACAGCATAAAAGTTCAAGTATACGTGTCGTTTTGTCCACTAACGCCCGTGTAATGGTGAGTCGTGACGTCGACCGTCACATGGCCTTCACGGGTGCTTGACTGCGCGAGCGCAGGCTGTGACGCTCGCCATGTTATTGAAACAATAATAGCTGAATGGACCTGCATGTTTACCCCAACGAGGTTTTATTGTGAGGGAAGTCAGAATATAAACAATCAGAATGACATTCGAATGTCACGAAAATCAATATATAAAAAAACCTTCAAAACTAATATCAGCGCGAATACTTAATACGATTTTTGTGTTATTTTGATCATACAAATAATTTATGTTTGAATTCTAGAAATGAGTCATTCTATGAGCAGCCCCAGAAATATACAATTGGGTACCTATGTATTTCACACTACTATCTGCACTATTAAATAAATGGTGACTGAAAGTACATATCTACCTGCTTACCTACTTCAGATCATGTTGGTTCGTAAGAGTTTTTGCCTTTGCTGCTCGTCTAATGTGTATTTAATCATTTCTAGTTTTCGAGACATACCAAAAAGCGCGTCTTTCATTTGTGCAAACCATGGCAGAGTTGGCCACAAGGTCCACTAATGTCAAATGCCTTGAAAGTGCCGGAGTTCTTGGTAAGCAGGACTAGGTAGTTACCTATCTGACTGGTCAGAACATGTTATGCTTAGGCCTGGATTCAGTAGTTCTTAAGAAGTCTTCTCAAAAGCATAGGGAGTACCTACCTATACATACCCTCTACATTAACCGGTTTGTTATGATTTCTTCATCTATAAGTGATCAATGTGCTATTGATCACTTATAAATGAAGAAGAGTATTTGTTCTGAGCTGTCTTCAAACATTGTAATTTAATTGTAATCTATTTATTGATGTCTAATTAGAATGGTCTTAGGCCATTAGAGATAGGTATCAATTGATTTAGATTAGCTCTTGTGGAACTGGAATCCTCTAAATTCAGAGTTCGGTTTACCTATGCATGGTAAACCGAACTCTGAATTTAGAGGATGTTGTTGTTTTACCCTTTAGATAGGTAGGTACCCAGTTATTTATGTGCCTTTAGTGCGCAAACCTAAGGCTTAACTTAAATCAAAAATCAATAACCTTTAGCGATAATCCCTAAATAATGACTTTCCTAGATCTACTACGACCCCTCCTATCTGACGCATGTAGCACCGTCCGCCAATGCGCCGTGGTAGCCGCGGCCAGGCTCGGAGAACACGACGAGGGTATGGCCAGGCAACTGCTGAACTCAGGCATGTTCACCACCACTTTGGAGAACTTGAATAAGTATAACGTAAGCTATAATCTTCTCATCTTTCGGAGTTTAGTTGGTATTTCAAATAAATAAATAATGCTGGACAATCTACACAGTATCATCTAGCCCCAAGATAAGCAAAGCCTGTGTTAAGGGTAGGTACTAGATGACTGATAAACTTAATACAATACATAACATAGATACCTATCTACTCAGATTTTTTTATCTAATACTATTACTACTATTTTTATATGATTTTAATCGTTCATACATCTCAGAATTTATGAACGAACTGGGTAATTTGTGTGCAAAAACATATTAGGGTAGTATTTAGGTCAGTTGCTACTGTCTCTGCAGAACCTATGCTTCCCTTCCTTCTTTCCACTTGTCTATTAATTTAAAATTAAATGCAGTGCAACCTTCGATCAATTATAATTGATCGAAGAGTGCAACACTTAGAAATTTGTTAGATTGATTGTACCCACAACTTTGAGCTGAAAATCGGCTTTAAATTATTTTATTTTGGTAAGTTCAGTCAGTCAGTCAGAGTAACTGAGCCCAAACCAAAATCATTTTTGGCTCATAAAAGACTCATGATTCCATGACTCAAGATCTTGTTGGAATAAAAGACAACAGAATCGTCATTCTGTTGTCTTTTATTCCAACAAGATTAGTATAATTTGGCTAAAATAAGTATTTTACATAGGTCTACTTCAAACGATCTGCGCTTTATCTAATGAGGGCGGTGGCCAAGTAAGTATGTCATGGATGTAAAAGCAATAAAGTACAACCTACAAAAGGACACTATGTTACCTTTGATTATTTCAGGCATAACGAGGAATTGGCGTCTGCGATTGTGAGACTCGGTGCTTTGGAACATATCGTGGCATGCTTAGAAGATTTTGATA